>CM050325.1:70368663-70494346 GCA_027475135.1 Bactrocera correcta
AATTCAGTATTTTTAAACGTCACTGTTAAATCTCTTTTCATCTTTTAATATTTCACCGGGCATTTCACTTGTATCTTTAAATTTAGCATTTCTGCAGAAAATATATTTACTTTGCTAACAAGTCTTTGATGAGCTTTCACTTAAAATTAAAATTTCAAGAGGAGCTTTCATTGTTAAATCAGAAGAGCAACTTGCTCATAACTTTTCAAAAAGCTTTTCAGCATTTCTTATGTACATTCTACATACAATATGCTTCGAGCAAGTTTTTGGTAAAGCTTTCATTTGAAAATAAAGTTTTTAAAATGGAGCTTTCACTGTTAAATCAGAGCAGTTCGCAAGCAATTTTTTTCGCCTGTTTTGCTAATTACCTTATAATTACTTACTAAAATTTAATGTAATTGATTACATAACAACAATTATAAATAAATAATTAAACTATTTAAATTGAGAAATAAATTATCAATAAAGCGTTTGGCTATTATATAATTATTATAATCAAACTTTCCAAAATTAATCTAATTTACAATATTTGAATTTTTGTATCAATTCCTGAGTTTTATTGCAACAAAATATTTCCTCAGCATACTATGTTGCCACAGTTGTAAGATTATAGAATAATTTTAAATAATTTATTTTAATTATTCATGTAATTTATAGCTGCATTTGTATTTGGGTATTTATTGGTAATTAATCAGACACTTAACGTCATTTTTTTTGAGTGCCAGTGCCAACTCAAAAACTTACCGTTGTCCCCATTCATTCATTTCTTCAGCACTTTTCAGTGCCATTTTGTTGCACTCTCACTAGTGTATTTGCTCTAATTTTAATAAAATGCTGAGATTTTTAATTATTTATTATATGTATGTATATGCCAGCATGTACTTATGTGCAAATATATTTATAGTATAATATTAACTGCGTCTACGCTACTGCTGTGTATTTAAAAATATATATTTTAACATTTCTTTGTAGCTTTAGGTGTGTGCAAAAAAAACATATTTTTATAAAATCTCTCACAGAGTTGCATTGAAAACTAATAAAATAGCTCAAACATGCAATCAAACGCGGTAAATAATTTCAATAATTATTTTTTGTGAGTTTTATAAAATTTCTGTGTCGCCAATTACTTAGCATTACAATAAAAAATATAAATTTCTATTTTGCTAAAGCAGGCCGCCCTCCAAGATATGTTTACTGTAATATTTTTTTCGTATTCACTTTTCATTTCCCTTTACAATTGCATGCTTGTTTGTATTTATATATTTTTTCGTATTTCTTTTCTACTTTCTATTCGTTACAAATTCTACACTGAGCTGTTTTGATGTTGCTATTGTATTGCTGCACATTCAAGTTGATTGTTTTTCATTACCATGTTTGCGTTCTCTTTGTTTAATTATTCAATTTTATGTTTAATATTTTTTAGTGTTTTTTGTTTATGTTTTTGTCGTTTATTTATTTTATTCATTTTTTAATAACTTACTCTTCGACTATGTAGTATTTTCGTTTAACTCATTTCATATCTAAAGTTTATAGTTTTTCATATTAATATATTTCTGAACAGTTCAATAAAGTTGTAATTAGAATAAACACATCTAGAATTGTATTTTGCTAACTTTTTTTTAATGTAATGTAAAATTTACTAGTAAATATAATACAGCTATTTTTGTGTTGCGTTTCCGCTCACTTAATTAACTAACGGTGTAACGAAAGGACAGTTAGTTTTTATATGTAACACTTAAGAAATAGCAGAGAGCGAAAATTTATAAAATATTTAGAAATTGGTGGTAATGATTACAAGACTAGCAATGGTAATGATTACCAGATTAGCAATAGTAATGATTACTTTTGTTAGATGACTAGTTTTAATAAAAATAAAAGTTTAGCAAAATGGTTACAATACTAAGCAGTAATGTAGAAATAATTATAATTATACATGTAATGATTACTTTTGTAAGAATACTGGTTTTAATAAAAAGAAACATTTTGCAAAATGTGTACAATACTCAGCAGTAATGAAGAAGTAATTAGATGTAATGTAATTGTTATTATACATATATTGGTAATGGTTTGGAACTAATAATAATAACACAAAATTGGTGTAATGCTGTGGTAATGGTTGCAATGTAACAGTAATTATTACCGGTCTAGCAATACACTACTTGTGTAAGAATGCTGGTTTTACAAAATTAAATATTTTACATAATACCTATTGCGTAGTAATGAAAAAGTAAATATATTTAATGTAGTTGTAATTATACATGTAATGGTACTGGTATTTAACTAATAATAATAAATTGATACAATGCAGTTGTAATGGTTGTAATGGTAACAATAATCATTAACAGACTAACAATACATTGCTGTTTTCAAACAAAAATCAATAATCCAAAAAAATATGTTACTGAGCAGTAATGAAAAAGTAATAATATGTAAAGTAATAGTAAATATGTAACTATTTGTAATGCTCTTAAGCTAATAATAAAAATAAAAACAATGTTGGGTAATTCAGAGGTACTGGTTGTAATGGTAATAGTAATCATTACCAGACTACCCAAATTTAGCTTTTGTGAGAATACTGGTTTTAATAAAAATAAAGGGTTAAAAAATACGTTCAATATTGAGCAGTAATTAAAAAGTAATCATACGTAATGCAATTATATGTATACATATATGTTTAGCAGTTAATATGTAGTCCTGAACTTTTAAAAATTATAATAAAGTGATGTAATCCAGTAGTAATGGTAATAGTAATCATTACCAGACTGACAATATTTTACGTGAGTAAGAATAAATAGTTAACAAATGTATGCATTACTGAGCAGTAATGAAAAAAATATGTAAAAATGTTTGTAATGCAGTATTTGTAAAATATATTGTAAAATAATATTAAGAAGAATCATTATTTAAATAACTGTAATGGTATTAATGCTATTTAAGATTGTAATTGTATGCCATTTCAAAAAGTGTAATGTCAGAATGAAAAATGGTAAGGATATTGATAACATTACATTGGTATTAGTACTGGTAAGTTACGTAAACCAATAAAGTAATGGTAATCAAAATATTAATAAGTTTAGTAACACTGTTATTGATAATAGGAAATTTTTTACTTAAAAAGTAATGCTAGAAGTAATTATAATAATTGAACAATAATAATCAAGTAATCGCCCTCCACTACAAATACGGTCTCTTATTAATTATACGATTAGATTTGTTAACAATATTATTCTACCAATAAACTTACGTATGTATGTATAAACTATACAAATAGATCTGATCAAAACTGTTCATGAAACTCATACCAAAAAAAAATATCTACGCAGACATATGTAAATGCAAAATCATCTAAAATATTCTTCTCTCATTCTTACACTTCAGCCAATTCGACTACTTTCTCGGCTTATCCAATTTTATTTTCTCCAATTTATTGCGCGAATGGATTGTGTGGATTAGCGCCAGGTATGTCCAGATTGCCGCCCGAAGTCTGGTAGGTGCCGTAGGTATTGCCTGTGCCACCATTTGGATTCATCTCATTCAGACGTGCATTAGACAGAGCACGCGGTATTGGATTGCTGGGTACACCATGTGGCGCCAGATGTGAGGTCTCTTCCGCTACCTGTAATATGAACGAGCTTGTACTTCAAACTGAGCGATACGCCAGCAGCCATGAACTTACCTGTCGCGGATCCTCCGTTGCTGGCAATTCCGAGATGAAGCCCTGATCTTTGCGATAGAAATTCACGAAAATGAAAACACCCAAGACGACGAGGCAAGCCAGGCCATAACCACGGAATGTTTTCGTAGTGCCGTAGTATGTGACAAACATGCCACCAATAATTGCGCCGCAACCGCGTCCCAAACCATGATGTATACCCTGCAGAACGCCCTGTGCTGAAGCGCGCAGATGTTTGGGTGTGCTGTGCGCTATGTACGAACAGGAAGCGGCCCATACGGCAGCATGTGTAACGCCCTGCATCAGCTCGAACGGTAACACCATCCACGGATTGGTCGCATATGAGATGTACAAAAAACGCAGCACATTGCCGATTAAGCCCAAGCATAGTACCTTTATATGACCGATTTGTGTGATGAAACGGAAGCTGTAGAAGTAGGCGAAGATCTCGGATACGTGATTAATCACAGAGGCAACACCGAAAAGCGTTGGAGTGCCGCCGTAGTCTTGCAGATGCCAAAAGAGGAATGTGAATATCAGTCCAATGCCGAAACCCATAAACCATGCGACGAATAGAAACGAAATAGTTTTCATATCCTTGAAATGCGTCAATACAGTCAACCATTCGGGCATTTCCTTAGTCGTCTGTGCAAACATTGTCGACTGTGCGCCCACAGCGGCCTGTGGTGCCTTGCCGACCGCCGCCGTGCCACTACCCATCGCCAACGTGGGTAAGTTCAGCTGTGCAGCCAGCTCAGCCATGCTCTCATCCTCCGCCTGTTTGTTAGCGCTGGCATCTGGGTTCTCAACGGGCTGTTCTATATCGATGGGATCATATTTGAAAGTGATCTTCGATGCCGAAACAATAGCGCAAGTCATCAATATCGAAAAGATGGCAAAGCAGATGTTGTAGTTCTTCTCCATGTGCCCGGCACCGCAGGGATGATGCGAGAAACGTGTCGAATGATCGAGCACAATACCAACAATGAACATGGAAATACCCCAGCCGAGTGAGCCGAACATGCGCTGATGACCATACTTATCAGCATCGTCGCCAAGCAGTGTGATGACCGCTGAGTCAGCAAGCGTAATGGCGGGAGCGCTGAAGAATTCACCAATAAGTATGACGAGTAAGAGCAGAAAGAAAGCCTTTTGAATGTCCGGTGTGCGATAGACCATCGAGGAGAATATAGGGCTAACATAGTCACGATGCTGTTTGTCATCATAATTACTGACAAAGTTGATGTGTATGGGCGAGATGCCGGCGTCAATGCGTGGTATCAATGAACGTTTGCGTCTAAAGTGAAGTAAAGAGATTTATACTTGAGTTAACTGTTTTCTTTTGAACCACAAATCACTGAGTTTTCAATCCGCTTGCACTCACCTTCTATGCGATTCCTCCATCGCCTCGCTTGCCGGCATTGTTAGTGCGTCATGTAGAGCCGCTTGCGAATGGTAACTCTCCACATCGTCTTTATTCATGTCGCTCATGTCATATGCGGAGAGATCACGCTTCGTGCGTGTCAAAGTCAAAACGAAATCGGTTTCATTCTTGCGTTCGATGCAATTCACAGCCTCCGGTTTGATGAAGCTTAAAGGTATAGTAAATAGCACCCAACAGGCGAGCGAGGCCAGCAATAACTTTTTGCCTTGACGGCAGCTATAAATGCATTTTTAACTCACATGAAATAAATCACAGCCACACAACAAACTGTACTCACCGATCCGCATAGGAACCCCAGAAGGGTGCCGACAAGAACTCCACAAATGGACGCATACCAATCAATATACCGCACTGCCCCGGATTCATACCCATCTGTTTGAAGTAGACACCCATCAGTGGAAACAGTGAACCAAAAGCGGCAAAGAAGAAGAAATAAAAGGCCTTCACCGGTATGAGTTCGTGTTCGGTGGGCCCAAAAAGCATTTCGATAATATCAGCGTGACCGCGTATTTTGTGCGTTGACTCTTTGGCTTCAGGATAGCTGTAAACAAGATTTTAATTTATTAGAGAGCATATCGCAAACTATAATAGTACACCTACAGTGTTGGATCCACTTCACCAGTAGCCTCCACATCGACACGTGGACGTGCCGCCATGCCATAAGGCTGTTGTGGCACGCCACCGGCATTCGGCATGCCACCACCATAAGCCATGCCCTGATTACCATAGCCGCCACTTTGATCGTAACCCGCACCACTTTGATCATACCCGCCACCTGTTTGATCATAACCTCCACCGGTTTGCTCGTAACCGCCCATCTGTTGTCCATAACCGCCGCCATAGCCAGACTGTTGCTCATAGCCGCCACCGCCGCCTCCGGCACCGAAGGGGTTTGGTGCGCCACCACCGTACTGAGCCATGTTTATCTAAAGCTTATAGATGTTGGTGTATTTTCGCTGTCCGTAGAGGTAGACCCCTCTATTTTAGTGTAATTTTAAAACTTCTGCGTTTTTTTTTTTGCAATTTTTTTTAATTACTCAATTTTTTTTAGCCACGTTTGAGTTTTTTTATTGATCTTTTGCAGTATTTCCTAAATTTTAGCTTTGAACTATCTTTTTTTCTTGTCTTCTTTTAACGACTATACAACAACTCATTGCTCCCAATAATCTGGCTTTATAATCTGAAAGCAAAAGATAATAAAGTATTATTTCAATTTTCTCTTACGAAATTTTATGATTCATCTTTGAGTATCAAGATATAAAAATATAGGACTTCTAGTATATAATAATAATAGAAAATACTAAAAAAACGGTTCACGGCAATTTTATTTATTGTTCGCTACTTTCAGAAACCAAATTTGTTAGTGTTCCACAAGTTCAATATAACTTTCTAAACGTAGTTCCGCAGAAGTACTGCCAGAGACTGGATTAGTTAATGTTCCATAAGTTCACTATAACTTTCCGAAAGCCGGAAGAAGTACTCGATAACAGCATAAAAAGCTTAAGAAGTTCACATAGTTCATACTTTCTAAAGCCAGAAGCTAATTCTTTAGAAAATAGTGAAGAAAGAGTTCTTTGGAAATTTCAGAATCTATTTCTATTCACCGAGTCTAATCTTTTTAGTGTTCCATAAGTTCAATATAACTTTCTGAAAGCCAGAAGCAATTCTTTATAGAAAAAAGGTGAAGAAAACGTCCATGGAAATTTAATTAATCATTCTTTATTCCCAGAGTATAATTTTTTTAGTGTTCCACAAGTTCAATACAACTTTCTGAAAGCCAGAAGCAATTCTTTACAGAAAAAAAGTGAAGAAAACGTCCATGGAAATTTAATTAATCATTCTTTATTCCCAGAGTCTAATTTTTTTAGTGTTCTACAAGTTCAATACAACTTTCTGATAGCCAGAAGCAATTCTTTACAGAAAAAAGGTGAAGAAATAGTCTATGGAAATTTCATTAATCATTCTTTATTCCCAGAGTCTAATTTTTTTAGTGTTCCACAAGTTCAATACAACTTTCTGAAAGACAGAAGCAGTTCTTCGCAGAAAAAAGGTGAATAAAAAGTCTATGGAAATTTCATTTATCGTTCTCTAAAACTAGACTAAATTTGTTAGTGTTCCACAAGTTCAAAAAATCATCAAAATTGAAGAAATCGTTCAAGGTAATTTCATTTATCGTTCCTTGCTGTAAGAGAATATGAAGCCAAAATAAAGGTTCACTTATACATATATGTATTTGTTGTTGATCATACTCCATTGCCAGAGACTAAATTAATTGATGTTCAATAAATATCACGATAACCAGAAATAACTGTTCACATTTATCTATTTATTTGCTGTTATAAATAGTTTTCAAACGGTTACTTTGACAATTTTGAATCATAAATCATTATCGCTATAAATACTAACCACCTTTGATTCGCAATTCTAGCTGACTTTATCTTCAACTGACTTATATTTCAATAACAGCTTTCAAAAACCATTCGAACTTGACAGCTGACTCTTATTAATGTCACTTTCTCGCTTTCTTTCTCCCACTCTTATTCTCTGTCACACGAACGTGCTATACTTATGCCTTTTGAAGCGAAACAACGAATCTGTGTCACTGTGTGACGTGTGCAAAGAAGCATTCGTTCTCAAACAAGCATTCACATTCAATGTAGGCGCCTTTTGGTATGCTTTAAATTATAGCATCTCTTCGAAATGATAGAGTGCTTGCTTAAGTGCGTGACTATTAAATCTATCTTGAGTTCGCACTAAACATTGAAGTGTTGACGCACACTTTGGCATGCAAATAAGATTTTATTAACTCACATGAGACATTTATTTTTTTTTCTAACGCCTTCATAAGCATGTTATTATATTTTTGCCAATTTGTGTCGTCGCTGTAGGCCACAAATAATGGAATTCATCATGGAACATGTTTTTTTCTCATTTTTTCAGTACAAATTGAAAAGCTCTACTCGTACAAATTGACAGAAATTTGTGACGTCTTCACTTATCACGTCGCACAATGATTGACAAGGACGCAATATAAGAAAAAAATTTACTTCGCTGGCAAAGAGTGGCCTTCAAAGCATGTTGAAGATTGGAGCGTTGTTAAAGAATAAGGCTGCTCGCCTATAATTTAATATTTCGCCATAGGGGTGAGCGAAAACAACGTTAAAAAATATATTTTTATTAAAGCAAACAGCAGTTTTCGAACTTTTCACTTTAAATTCCAAACAGCCTCTACTTTTTCACCTTTTCCACATATCAATACATGCCACTCGCTTCACTTAAATTCTATAGCACAAAGTTCAAAATCATTAACACCAGTTTTTTTGCTGCTAAATTGTTTCCTAATCGCCGCACTTGAACCACAATTAACTAACATTTATTTGTCGCATTTTTTTTCATTTTCATTTGTGTGCTTTTTTATTTAGCTTTTCGTTTTGCGCTTGGCGTATTTTTATTTATTTATTTTTTTTTTAATTTATATATTTAACCTCTGCACTTTGCTTTGCTCAATATCATATTTCAGTTGAGTGTCAGTGTCGCCAGTTAACATTTTTCTATGTCATTGCGCATTTTGCATTATCCACATACAAGCGTATGTACATACAAAGCTGGCAATGGCTTTGAGCTACCTACCACATATAGATCTATATGTAAGTACATATGTATATATAATTATATGCATTTGCATGTGTAAGGTCGCACGCAAATAACTACGTTTGAGTGCCTTCATGTTAAAAGCACTAAGTACATATGTATGTACTTATAGTATGTGCGTCGCCTGTGCGCCATGGCGTATGTGCACTTTGGCATTTAATCTCCAACGTTGCCTACAATATATTACTCATACGCCATGTATTGCTAATGCTATGCTCTGTTTGCTGGCTTATTACACTGCTCATTGTTTTGTTAACGCGCTTTTATGCTGCAATTGTGCACTTATTGAACATTTTATGCAATCACTTGGACCAATAACGCTCGTAAGCATATACATTTATATAGTTTTTAGACTATTTTTGTTCCAACTTGCTGTTGGAGTGTGTGGTGAGCCATGCGTGGGGAATATATAGTAAAAGCAATTTATTGGGATTTTATTAAAACTTGCAAGCGTGATAAGCGCCTATTTTATTGACGTCAATAACAGCGTAATACAAAAATAATGTTTTTGATATTATTTGGTGAGTGGAAGAATTTGTGGACACGCAGAAATACTTAATTTTATAAAAAAAAAATAAAAAATGAAAAATAAAAATAAAAGAAAATTTGTTAACTCTAGCTATACCAAACCCATAATATCCTTCATAGTTGCATTTCTTATAGCAGAAAAGGTCATAAAAACATATTTTGGTTGTTTTGATCGGTCAGTTTGTATGGCAGCTATATGCTGTGATCGTTCGATTCATACAAACTCTTCGCAGAATATGTCAATTCTTTGGTCACTAATCCACGCCGAATTTAGTGTTGATAGGTGGTCAAATAAAAAAGTTTTCCATACAAGCACTTGATTTTTATCGTTCAGTTTGTATGGCAGCTACACGCTATAGTAGTCTGATCTGAAAAATTTCTTCAGATATTGTGCAAATGGCTAAGATAATAATCTGTGCCAAATTTCTTGAAGATACTACTTTAAATAAAAAAGTTTTCCTTACAAGCACTTGATTTTGATCGAGCAGTTTGTATGGCAGCTATATCTTTTATTGAAGCGACATCAGATATTGCCTGCAAATCAGCAGTAGAAAGGACGCATGCAAAATTTCAGCACGATTTCACATATTTTAATCAATACTTTCTTCGAATTTATTGATTTTATACACAGTTAGACTTTTTACAACGAAAAAAAGGTATATGGCAATTTATACGCTCCTATTAAACGTCAAAATTGTCGTATTTCTTTAAACAAATCAAATATTTTATAGTTTATAAATACAGATATACTTGCACAAAAACAAGCCTGAAATTCTACTTTTGAGTTTTCTATTATTTGTCAAGCAGCCAAATACACTTTCCACGTGCTTTTCGCACCAATATTTCCATAACTACCCATAAATGGATGCCGAAAATAAACGCACGCAAAATTTTACCAAGCACTTGAGACACAGAAATAGCTTGGTAGACCCTTATATACACACAAAAATGCATAAATAAATATGTAATACTATGTTACCATTATATGTGTGTACTTGTTTGAAGGTGCTTAGCTACGTGCGCCTATGACATTTGTGATTTTTATATAATCTTGCCAATATTGTATAAACCTTAATGCAGACTTTGGCAGACATTGTGCTCATACATACACACACACGCTTATTTTTATATTGCTTTCCACCTCCACTGCTCTTAAGCAGTCTCATACCAACTATAGCTTGCGAAGAATTGCGAGTTAGCAAAAGTTATTTGTTCTAAAAAAATTTTGAAAATTTTGTATATTTTTTTAACTGCATATCATCATCTGTAATGCCAAACAAAGTATGATCAATAAAATTTTAAAACGGTTGTCAGATATAATAACCAATATATAACCAGTATATAACAATTTTATAACGAAAACTGTAATTTTGTTTCAATATGAGTGAGTGATAACCATTTTATAACCAATATATAACCATTTTATAACCAAAACTTAAATTTTGTTTCAATGTGAGTGTGTGATAACCATTTTATAACCAATATGTAACCACTTTATAACCAAAACTTAAATTTTGTTTCAATATGAGTATATGATAACCAATATATAACCAGTATATAACAATTTTATAACCAAAATTTAAATTTTGTTTCAATATGAGTGTGTGACAACCATTTTATAACGAAATATATAACAATTTTATAACCAAAACTCAAATTTTGTTTCAATTATTTCGCTTCAAAATACTCCTGTAGGCACATATATAAGTATTTCATTCTAAATTCTACGCTTTCTATTTTTTGTTGTTTTTGTCATACACTTGTTGTTATTGTGTTTGCATCATCCTTGCTTTTTATTTGTCCACAGTCAGTTTTATCCAATCAAATCGCATACTTAAAATTATCACCATGCGTTCTTGTTGTTTTTGCCAGCTTTTCAAGCTTACACTTAGTGATTTTTATTGTTCTCTCTTAACCACCTTCCTGCAACTGTCAACTTAATGCTCACATTCAAGGTAGAAGCACACATGCTGTGCTATATGTTGGTGGGTTAGTGTGTGTGTGCTGTTTGTTGTTGTGTGTGTGCTGTTTGTATGTATACTCACTTGCCTGTATGACAATTGTCTGCTTGAGGACGTTGAAGAAAAGTCTGGCAGATACTTTGCTTACTTAAAATTTTCTTTAAAACAAATTTTACACGCCACTTTTAAGAAAATTTTTATTTTATTTTCAACTCTTGGCAATTTTTTTAACTCTTTGCAATTTTTTTTTTAATTCTTTACGCTTGCTATCAGTATTACGCGTTTTCACTCGCCTTCAACGCGCCGAAGGCCAAACGAGCGCTGTGAAATTCGATTTTTTTCACTGCTTATCGTTGCCAAAGCATTTTCACCACTTTTCACACACCACACACCTCTTATACACACTTTTCTAGCCAGAATTTTACACACAATTTCTTTTCTTTTTAATTTTTGCTCACTTTTTTATAAATTTTTTCACAAACTTTTTTCCAATCAATGATTTTCACACGTGCTGTAAGTATATTGCATAATTTGGCGTGTATTATACATAACCGTTAGGCCAAGTATCACCAAACAGCACACAAAGCGCAACAACAAAAATATATACGCCTCTACTATATAATAGCGCCAGCACAAGTCAAATATAAGTTCTGCTGCTGCTGCTACCACGGTTGTCACTGTACTGCTCTGGCGCTCTACTGCTTTTCCGCTCAACTTCTTGCAGCGACTCTCGCTCGATTTCACCAAACCGACTTGTCAAATCGAATTTCTTTGGCATTCACTCAGCGTAAGAAAACCCAACACAACACAGCACAGCTCAAAGCAGGCAGCGTTTTCCAAGTAGCATTTCAATTTCCGCTTCGTGCTAGGAAATTCATTTGCCACTGACACCCCCTGTGCTGGTGCCTGCCCAACGTCCTTCATGGCGTATGTGTGCGCGCTAAAGCGCATTAAATTCAATTCTCATTTTCCGTTAAGTGAATGAGCGCCATGCATATGTGCGCATTTGAGAGCGAGAGCATAAGAGCAATAGAGCGCAGAAGCTCAGTCAGGCTGTGGACGTTTGTGCTTGATGAAGTCAATACCAATTCATTTATTTCATGCCGCTGAGTTCGTTTCAAATAAGCTGAGCTGCTTGACAGTTTCCGTTGCCAAATAAACTAGAAACGAGAAAGCTTTAGTTGTGGGCTTTTCTGAATAAACGTGCTGTAGTTCAAATTTAAAGGCATAAACGAGCATTTTTTGTTATCTTGCTTCAGTTGAGTTTGAGGTTAGGTTTGTTAAGAATTTTGTATATTAAAGAGAATTAAAAAAAGACTTCAACATAAGATTTATCAAATGTTAAGACATGCGCAATAATTAAATTGAATTAGGAACGTTTTGGCAATGAAACGAATACAATTTATTTGAATAGCAGAAATCAAAGCTAATGTCCTATCGAGAGGAGTGTATGAAGGACTAAAGCCCACCGTCAAACTGATTGCCTCTTATCAGCGTGGCTTTCTGTTTCATCTTTATTAGCGTAGACACAGCTTACGCGGTTATAGCCGAGTTTACAACAGCGCGCCAATCGTTCTTCCTTGCAGGAGCCAGGTTCTTCTCTACCTGGTCTAACGGAATGGAGGTCTTCCTGCTTCCCCCGGCAGGTAATGCGTCGAAAACTTTCAGTGCTGAAGTGCTTTCATCTATTCGGACGATTTTTACCAGGCGCCTTGGAAAGTATCCGTGAAAAAAATCGACGATTTCACAGCCACCGTAAACAGCACGAAAAGGAACTTGGCATTCCCGGTAAAGTCATACGGCTGCGTAAACTGACGTTTGAGCATCATCAAAAGCTCCATCATAATCAGGAAGGACCTCTGTCAGCCGCTCGATAACAGGCGAGGTTTCCGACAAGAAGACCTCTATCGTCTGACTTCTTCAATCTAATGGTGGATAAAATAATACGAGCTTCAAAGCTAAATGGTCAAGGTACAATTTTCTATAAGAATGTACAACTGCTGGTGTACGCCTATGATATTGATATCAGTGGCCTCCTAGTAGCATCAAGAGGTCCTTCCTCAACTAAGTCGATGACATAAGGCAATACGCCGACCAGACTACGGACGCAACTAACTTCTGACAAACACAGCCTGCCATTCACAGTGAAGCCATGAACACCTTCACCGACTCCCTCTCAGTGAAAGGCGTACTTGGAGTCAAACTACCACCCATCGCAGACGACGAGCTCGAGTTGCCGCGAGAAGAAGAGAAATCGAGTGACCCTTCGCAGCTTCGTTCTGGATTCTGTAGCAGGTATAACACGTACTTAACCAGAATCGACACCGATATATGAAACATATGTCCAGTATCCAACGAGTCCCCGCATGAATCTAACCACCTCTTTGTATGCCCAACGAGCCCCAGTCATCTAACACCTTTTTCTCTATAGTCCGAACCCGTCGAATCAGCAGGGTTTCCTAGGCCTACCGTTGAATGACCTCGATGACAAATTATCTGAATCTTACCATGCTAACGGAGACAAGGGAACCATTATAACAACAACACATTATTGTCCTCAACAACCGCGCTGTTAGTTCTACCTTTTCCAGACTAGATAAGAAAGCAAAGCGTGAAGGTCTGATTGTAAACGAGAACAAATCGCGACTTGGCTCACAGGTCACGGTTAACCGTCATAATTTTGAAGTCGCAGATAATTTAGTTTTTCATTTAAGAATTATTAACACCAACAAGAATATCAGTCTTGAAATCCAATGCAAAATATCCGTCTTACTAAAAGGAAATACTTTGGACGGAGTAGGCAATTGAGAAGTAAAGTCTCTCTGCTACTTTAGGCATGGACAATGGCAACATCCGATGAGTCGGCGTTAGGAGTGTTCGAAAGATAGGCAACGGCGAATACTGCAGGCAATGGAACGATGAGCTGTACGAGACATACGGCGACATTGACACAATTTAGCAAATCAAGAGACAGTGGCTACACTGGCTGGTCATGTTGTACGGATAGATGAGAACAGTCCAGCTGTGAAAGTATTCGAGGCAGTACTTCCCGGGGAAAAGCAGAGAAAGACCTCCACACCGTTGGAGAGCTCAGATAGAGTAGGACCTTGCTGCACTTGATATCTCGAATTGGCGGCAAACCTTCGGATCTAACCCAATACAACTTTTTTTTGTCTCAGACCTCAGGAGAAGGTATATGTGTACGGAAGGCCTGTGTTATATTATACCATAATTTTTTTATTTCACACTAAATGATGAAGAAAAGTTCTATATTCTAGAAGCAATTCTCTTCTAATACAATTTTTTATTCCATTCGTCCTGCAAGTTCAGGGTTTTTCCTAACTCTAAACCTGAAGCCTGAACTCTTGGAATGGCTTGAATTTTCTCACACAAATAGACCTTTTTTCTACCTTTGCGTTTTCAGACGTATCCATATCATTTACCGACTAGCAATTTTAGAATAAAAGTCACATTCTTTCGACGGAATTATAGACATCATCAAGATACCTACCGAGATCAATAGGTTTCTCTTACAGAAATCATCCTCAAAGTTCTGCAATACTAATTTAAGAAATAATTTTAGTTATATGCTTTACAAAAATTCTTTAAGCGTTTTGTTATGAAATTTTCCACACTCTCTTTATACATTCAAACAAACACTCAAGCTTCCAACACTCCAACTTTCATTTAGATTACAATCACAGTCGAGAGATCCTTACTGCTGCGTAAAATCGAAGCCTCAAGTGGCATTGTCTTTCAATAGACTGGCGTCAAATTGTCTCTTGACTCTCAACAAAGTAATGATTGGCGTCTAGCGGCGGCAGTAACGGCCAGACAGGCGAAAAATTACCACACTTTGGTAATTCAAAGATGATGCAAAGAATGTGAGAACAATATAAGCAGGGAATAAACAAAGAAAAACATCTATTATTAGAAACAAAGAATACGGAAACTGTAGCAATAAGAAAAAAGAACACTAGTAGACACGAAATGAAGAAAGCAAAGTAAGCGAAATGCGAACAATAAAAGCTCAACAAAAACAAAAGCAATGGAAATGTGCTGCAAATTGCTGACTACTCAACGCATTCACCGTCTGCCCTCACCAGCAACCGACAATGTGTGCTTTTAAGCGTGTGATTAAAGCGTTGAGAGTGAGGGGGCTGTGCTTATGTTGAGTGAGAGGGACACATGATTGTGGAAATTTGTCTGTATTTGTATTGGCGTGTATTCTTTCGATTGCTTGTGATGTAAGTGTGCGCATTAAACTATAT
Source organism: Bactrocera correcta (assembly GCA_027475135.1). Taxonomy (NCBI): domain Eukaryota; kingdom Metazoa; phylum Arthropoda; class Insecta; order Diptera; family Tephritidae; genus Bactrocera; species Bactrocera correcta. Next base: position 70,384,192 of record CM050325.1, read on the forward strand.
TCAACAAGTGTTTTGGGATGCTGATTTTTTTCTGACAAAATACTCTGGTCGAAGTAAAAATTTTTTAATGAATATTTTATGTGATCGAACTTGACCAGGATTGACAAAAAATTCACTCTATCGGCTCTTGAGAAGTTCTAAGAAGATCCGACGTTTTCGATCCAAATTTTGTTTAGCGATGAGGCCCGTTTCTCGATCAATGGGTATGAAAACAAGCAAAATTGCCGCATTTGGGACGAATTCTGAGCGGAAGAGATTCAAGAGCTGCCAATCCATCAAGAAAAAGATGGTTTGATATGATTTGTGGACCGGTAGAATCATTAGTCCGTCCGCCGGAGAGAACGTAACCGTCAGTGACGACCGTTATTGCGTCATGATAACCGACTATCTGATACCTAAAATTGAAGCTCATGATCTTGGCGGTATTTGGTTTCAAGAAGACGGCGCCTCTTCCCACACATCGCAACAATCAGTGGATTTATTGATGCAGATAATTTCACATCGATTGGCCACCAAGATCTTTTGATATCACAACATTAGACTTTTCCTTTGGGAATATGTAAACTCTGAAGTCTATGTGGACAATCCCGCTTCGATTCAGGCCTGAAGCAAAACATCACGAGTGCCATTCAGTCGCCAGTTACCAGTCCAAATGCTCGAACGAGTCATCGAAAATTAGACTAAACGAATGGACCATCTGAGACGTAGTCACGGCCAACATTTCAAAGAAATAATCTTCAAACAATAAATACCAAATATTGTACTTTCGAATGATTATAAATATTTCCCAATAAATTTGAAGTTACTGTATTTTTTTCTTTGAAAAAGTAGAGAACCTTGAAATGGATCACCCTTTACCACATTTCTATTCCTATCGAAGTATACGAGTATTATTTCATCAGTAGTTGATTTCTTTAAATGATTGGATTTGGATCCGCTTAAGACAGCTTAAAATGCACATCATCCCTCTTACAATAAGGGCTGAAAAATAGACTCAAAGCTTACTGGTCAAAGACAGGTGTACTCCACAATTTTGAAAACCACCAAAGTACAACATGATAATTAGACCAATAGCCACAAAATGAGTGGCATCTGGGACCTGAAGGGTCTCCTTTACAACAGTTGAAAAACAATTTACTGAGTTCGGCAACCATGCGAAAGAGACAACAGAATTTATACTTGCCCATTGACCCGCAATCAGAAAAAAGCAGAAACTTAGAGGAAAAAACCAATCCGCTAAGAGAGTAAGTCTGTGTTAAGAGCAAGGGAGCACAGATTGCCGATCTAGGAAAGTTGAATAACCGATTATGACCCTCGGTTGCTCAATCAGACTTATATACGTTGTCAACATAAACATGGAAAGTTTCTGTACATCCTTTTCTTTAGCTTTTGTTAAGCGGGTATTCTACTCTAGAAATCAAATTTTGGGCAGTTTTTTGAATTTTATTAAAAAAAAAAAAAAATATTTTTACTATCAATTTTTTTATGGTGTTTTTTTATTGATATCTTAAGAATACAGAAAAAAATGTACAAAATATATTACAAAATTAAAATAATTAGAGGGGGTGAGAGACAGGTGCAAAAAAAAAAATGACGCATCTTGGTGACATTGATCCTGACTCTCCTGGTGGTCTGAAAAAAAATCAAAAGAAACGAAAAAAAATTTTTTTGGAAAAATGGCGACTGCCTGAAAATAAAAATCATTTTTTACGCTTTTTTTAAATTCCTGAATTTTTTTTTAAATATCAAAAACAAAAATTTTGACACGATGCTGGTAGAAACGATAAAGGATTGTACAAAGAAGATTCGCACAAAATTTCAAGTAAATCGGTTATATAGAACTTGAGATAATGCCAGTACCGTGTGGAAAAAAATAGTTTCGAGAAAAACGCGTTTAAAGTTTAGGAGACAATTCTAGTGAACACGGACGCCACCTCACAAAATCGGCTGTATCTCCGAAAATAAGTCGAATTTTAAAAAATTATTCCAAGGTCATATTTTTGAAAGTCTAAACTTAAAATATATGAAAAAAAATCGAATTTTTCAAAATTCTAGAGTAGAATACCCCCTTAATTGGTAAAGAATTTAAAAACCATATTATCAACTTGATTTATGTTCATTTCACCGAAAAATAAATATATTTTTTAATTTTACATATTTCTTACAAAGCAATTTCGCATACTACTTCTAAATGCACCAGGAACTTTTCGCTATCTACTACTTATCTCCCGCCCTCCATCTCTGTCTCTCTCTCTCTCTTAACCGAACATGTGTGTGAGACCCACACCGCCGAAGTAGTCGCGCTGTCCACTCAGTGGGCCACTTGTCCATTTCGAACCGCTGCCAGTTAAGTCGATGCGCGTATTACGATCCGGTGAAGACCACAGATTAGCTTTACCGGCCAACTCCAATTGACTGCCGAAGTTAGGAATAGTGCTTTTGGTGATACTAGCACCATGACCATTGATATTTGAGTATTCCAAACCGGCGCCGTTACGATCGAACTTGAAACCATTGGCGAGTGTATTCTGTGACTTGAACGCATTGGCATCCAAACTGTGCACCCCGTTGTTGTAGAGATTCGCATTGACGCTTTGGGTGAATGTATCGCGTACATCAGGTGTGTGAGTTTTCGAAAGGGCGGCGCCAAAACCGTTGCTGTAATGAAAGAATTCCATATAAAAATTATATTTTGTACTTTTAGCTCTAAACTTTATACTCACTTATTGTAAGCCAACGAACCGCCAGTGGTCACTGGACCGCGATCGGTGTTTCCAGCAGCAAAAGCGCCAGCAACTAAATTGTGATTAGGATCGCCAATTGCCTTGGCAATGTCCAAGCGTGCATCGGCGCCACCACGTGGATTACTCGCCAACGAGCCGCCAACACCAACATCACGTGCCACACGCACCAAAATGGGACGTGGTGGGCGTGTCGGTGGTGGATAGTAAATCAATGTTTGCGGGCGTGCTCGTTGTGGATTTGCGTCTACGTAGGCGCTGAGTGCGATCGCAGCGACAATAGCGAAGATGAATAGCTTCATTTTTGGTCCAATATAGATGCTAATGAAATTTAATTTGTGAAGTTGGTGGCTGTATGTTGCGCGCTGGAGTTGTGTCAAGCTGACTGTTGGCTTTTGTGGCGCTCTAACTGGTTTTTATACTAAAGCGCAAGCTTGGGTGAAGAACTACGCTCGCTCTTGCACAAAGAGCATTTTGTTCCGCAACAGCGGGGATTCTTTGGCTCTCATTTATTGAGACTTGCTGTGTGTATGCATATGTATGTCGGTATGTGTGCTGTAATGTCTTAAGTCTTCCACGAAAAATTGTCTTCCTTATCAGTTGAATGCTATTGGGACTTACACCAAAGCATGCTTATTTTTTACAGCTAACTGCATATATGTAAGTATATATTTGTATGTATACATGCAAATTTATGTTTGGTAGCAGCTGTGCCAGCAAAAAATCCCCTGAGAAGATATTTTGGTTGATTGACCCACAGTGTAAACTACACAATTTGCAAAATAATAATTGGAATATTCATACGAGTTCATTTATTTATCTAAAATGGACTTTAAAATATATCAAATTTATGGATTAGTAGAAAAAAAGATTATGTGTCCTGTCGATAGTTCAAGATAAGTTAAGATTTTTAGCTTGAATAATCTATTTTCTACTTATTATGCACTTGGGTCCCCACAGGTATCCTAAACGATGACTACTCCTCTTAGACTTAGCCACTGAACTCCATCTGATATCGCAAAGGACCAAACCGGTCTATGCGTGAGATTAACCGAATGGAACCCACCGAATAACTCCAAATTTACGAACGGCTTTCAATACCACTTTTCATAATCACGTTTGATGATCAATGATCAATTCTTAATGACCAATAGCAAACTGGATATTTTATTTAATATAATTTGTATAAAATTTCTTGTCAGTGCTGGAGTGATGCTCGCACCGCGATGTGATGAGATTTAACAGTCATAAAGTAATCTCGCGGGAAGCTGGCTGTTAGCTGGCTCTATATATAAGAAAAGCAGGCACTGTGCCTGGTCAGTGCTTAGGTGACGCTTGCACCGCGATGCGATGTGATTTAACAGTCATAATGTAATGTCGCAGGAAGCAGGCTGTTAACTGGCTCTATATAAGAAAAGCAGGCATTGTGCCTGGTCAGTGCTTTGGTGACGATTGCACCGCGATGTGATGTGATTTAACAGTCATAATGTAATGTCGCGGGAAGCTGGCTGTTAACTGGCTCTATAAAAGAAAAGCAGGCATGGAGCCTGGCCAGTGCTTAAGTGACGCTCGCACCGCGATGTGACGTGATTTAACAGTCATAATGTAATCTCGCGGGAAGTTTGCTGTTAGCTGGTTCTATATAAGAAAAGCAGGCACGGTGCCTCGCCAGTGCTTGGATGACGCTTACACAGCGATTTGATGTGATTTAACAGTCATAATGTAATCTCGCGGGAAGCTGGCTGTTAGCTGGCTCTATATAAGAAAAGCAGGCACGGTGCCTGGCCAGTGCTTGGGTGACGCTTACACAGATGTGATGTGATTTAACAGTCATAATGTAATCTCGCGGGAAGCTGGCTGTTAGCTGGCTCTATAAAAGAAAAGCAGGCATGGAGCCTGGCCAGTGCTTAAGTGACGCTCGCACCGCGATGTGATGTGATTTAACAGTCATAATGTAATCTCGCGGGAAGCTGGCTGTTAACTGGCTCTACAAAAGAAAAGCAGGCATGGAGCCTGGCCAGTGCTTAAGCGACGCTCGCACCGCGATGTGATGTGATTTAACAGTCATAATGTAATCTCGCGGGAAGCTGGCTGTTAGCTGGCTCTATATAAGAAAAACAGGCACGGTGCCTGGCCAGTGCTTGGATGACGCTTACACAGCGATTTGATGTGATTTAACAGTCATAATGTAATCTCGCGGGAAGCTGGCTGTTAGCTGGCTCTATAAAAGAAAAGCAGGCATGGAGCCTGGCCAGTGCTTAAGTGACGCTCGCACCGCGATGTGATGTGATTTAACAGTCATAATGTAATCTCGCGGGAAGCTGGCTGTTAGCTGGCTCTATATAAGAAAGGCAGGCATGGAGCCTGGTCAGTGCTTAGATGACGCTTGCACCGCGATGTGATGAGATTTAACAGTCATAATCTAATCTCGCGGGAAGCTGGCTGTTAGCTGGCTCTATAAAACAAATGCAGGCACGATGCCTGTCCAGTGCTTGGGTGTCGCTTACACCGCGATGTGAAGTGATTTAACAGTCATAATGTAATCTCGCGGGAAGCTGGCTCTATATAAGAAAAGCAGGCACGGTGCCTGGTCAGTACTTAGGTCACGCTGGCACCGCGATGTGATGTGATTTAACAGTCATAATGTTATCTCGCGGGAAGCTGGCTGTTAGCAGGCTCTATATAAGAAAAGCCGGCACCGTGCCTGGTCAGTGCTTAGGTGACACTCGCACCGCGATGTGATGTGATTTAACAGTCATCATGTAATCTCACGGGAAACTGGCTGTAGACCAATTTCTGGTTTATAGATTAGAAAATTTTCACACAAGTTTAAAAAATTACTTCACCCAAGCTATCACCTAGCTAGTTGTTCACCTTTATTACAACATAAAATTATATTAAAACGGGGACTTTAGAACGCTTTTGGGTGAACGTGCTTTAAACTCAACTTTTCCGAGCGCTGCGAAGTATAAAAAGTAATCCCCTAATTTACTTGTATACCTATTTTCATATATTTAAATATATATGCATATTGCAAGACATTCTCGCACGTATAGCAACTTTGCCTAGGAAGCCCCGTGAAATCTCAACAGATAAGAAAGCCAGCTCATTTCAACAAACACAACATAGCACAATAGCAAAACAGCTGCGGATACAATCCTACATACATATAGCTGTATACTCGCAGTTTCCGTATTTCGGGGATGTTCTCTACAACAAAAAGCCGGGAGATCTAAAAGATAGGCGAGATGAGATCTGTTCCATACAACCTCCGAAATCGCATAAATGCACGCTGCAGCGCTCAGCAAACCAACAGTTAGCACACAGCAATCAATCACAGCGGTGATCAGCTATCAATCAGTCTAATCTACGCAAATTCTCAGTTCTCTAAAAGCAAACAAATATTACAATGAAGCTCTTCTTGCTCGCCTTAGTCGCTGCGATTGCACTGAGCGCCTACGTAGATGCACATCCACAACGCGCTCGTGCACAAACTTTGGTCTACTATCCGCCACCGACACGCCCACCACGTCCCATCTTGGTGCGTGTGGCACGTGATGTTGGTGTTGGCGGCTCGTTGGCGAGTAATCCACGTGGTGGCGCCGATGCACGCTTGGACATTGCCAAGGCAATTGGTGATCCTAATCACAATTTAGTCGCTGGCGCTTTTGCTGCTGGAAATGCCGATCGCGGTCCAGTGACCACTGGTGGTTCGTTGGCTTACAATAAGTGAGTATAGAGTTTAGAGCGAAAAGTACACAAATATAATTTTTATTTGGAATTATTTCATTATAGCAACGGTTTAGGCGCCGCCATTTCGAAAACTCACACCCCCGGTGTACGCGATACATTCACCCAAAGCGTCAATGCGAATCTCTACAACAACGGCGTTCACAGTTTGGATGCCAATGCGTTCAAGTCACAGAATACACTCGCCAATGGTTTCAAGTTCGATCGCAACGGCGCCGGTTTGGAATACTCCCACATTAATGGTCATGGCGCCAGCCTTACCAAGAGCACTATCCCTAACTTCGGTAGCCAATTGGAGTTGGCAGGTAAAGCTAATCTGTGGTCTTCACCGGATCGTAATACGCGCATCGACTTAACTGGCAGCGGTTCGAAATGGACAAGTGGCCCACTGAGTGGACAGCGCGACTACTTCGGCGGTGTGGGTCTCACACACATGTTCGGTTAAGCGTTTAATCATAAGATTGTTTTGTGCAAAGTATAATGTTGTTAATTTGAGAAATATTTATTGAATAAAAAGTTGGAACAACAAAATTTCTTCTATATTTTTGTATGCTCTCTAAAGCCATCAAAGTTTTCCTTCCTCTTCTTATTCATCTTAAAAAATTAAAATCGCGAATCACTTCAGATTAGATTAAGTTCTGAGGTCGATCTTTACAGGGATCTCACTTAGAACGCTGGTCCGTTGTGGTACCTAAAACTCCTATATAATATACCAAAGAACTCTTACAAATCGGCAAAGCGCTTTGAGCCAATCACAAATTTGTTAAGACGGCTAATGTCTTCTGATATGGCAATGTCTTCAGGTTCGTTGAAGGAGGAGACTGCTCAAGAAGGTAGTTTGTCCTGATGGAGCTCTATCCACAAAACTATCGTTTTTTTAGGTTAGAACTGAATAAATAGCATCAACTGAAGTCATGCACTTACCTCTCTCAAAATATTTCTTTGAATAGTTTCATGGCAACTTTTTCTTCTAGAAGTATCGTAGGGAATCCTATCTTGAGAAAACTGTTATATGACTTAAGGAATTATTGCCTGGACTTCGAGAATGCTACTTAGTTCAAAATGCAATCTGCAAATATAAGACCAGATATACTCAGAATACTCGCAGTTAATATATAGACAAAGAATTTTTTTGTTTGCAGCTCTCTTAAGCCAATGGTAGTCATAAATAGTACCAAATACAAATTTGGTCGCTTGGTTGAAAAGGTAGCGCATGAACGCTGGACCGTAGGCGGCAGCAGTTAGGACATCATTACGCCCCTTAGGTTCTCAGGTGTTATCCAATTTAAGTTTTTTTTAGCAACTTCGTGGATTTGATGAAAGACCAGATCGTTTCCACCTCAGCTGCCCAATTTCTCTTAAGTTGGAGTATTGGGAGCCGTGGAATATTATTCTTCTCTTCCGACTGAAGACTGGGCATCTTAACATTCCCATTTTCTGAAGATGGGATCTTAAGAATAGGTGCCTGAATGAACCCTACAAAGTTACCAAGATCCCTAGCATAAAAGTAGGGGAGGGGGTTTATAGAGACATTTTAGGACATTTTTCGATTGGATGTTCCAGGTTTTTATAGAGAAGTGGAATCACTGCCTATAAAGTGATCCCGAAGATCAGCTTAAATGATCGTTAACGGACAAATTTAGTGTTGTAATCTTCGGGATCACTTAGAAGGTACAGATTCACTTTCTCTATAAAAACCTGGAACATCGAATCGAACAATGTCCCAAACCTACTACTCTCAACCAGAAAGCAATGTGGACTACAAACAGAAGGTTCTCCAATTTGCGACCTAATTTAAAACGAATGTTTCATTTGTATAGGAAATTGTGGTCTGTCAGAAATCTATATATCCGAAGTTTACTCTTTGAATTACAATTTTATTTTATAATAAATTATTTTTTTCAATACAATAATTGTTTAAACAAATCATGAAGCATATGTGTTCCCCCTTTCTCTTGCTACCCCGCAACATTTTCATATTCGCTTAGCCAAACATATGAGTCAATCCCAAGCCAGCGTTGAAATCCTTCTGTCCGCTCAGCGGTCCACTCAACCACTTCGAGCCACCGCCAGTCAAGTCCAAGCGTGTATTACGATCGGCAGAAGACCACAAATTCGCCTTGGCACCCAACTCCAATTGCCTACCGAAGTTCGGTATATTGCTGTGTGTCAAGCTGGCGCCATGGCCGTTGATGTGCGAGTACTCCAAGCCGGCGCCGTTGCGTTCAAACTTGAAACCATTGGCCAATTTGTTCTGCGAGGCAAAAGCGTTGGCATCCACGCTGTGCACGCCATTATTGAAGAGATTCGCATTGACGCTCTGACTGAAGGTGTCGCGTACGCCGGGAATGTGCGTCTTCGAGATGGCAGCGCCCAAGCCATGACTGCAGCGCAAATGTACAGTTATTGCAAATTCTTATTAAAAAATGTTGACTATAGTCTCTACTCACTTGTTGTATGCCAAGGCGCCACCAGTGGCCACGGGTCCGCCATTCGTATTGCCCGCCGCGAAGACTTTGCCAATCACATTGTGGTCCGGCGTGCCAATGCCCTTCGCCAATTCCAGTCTGGCATCCGCGCCGCCGTTCGGATTGCTGCTCAACGAGCCGCCCAATGATTGCGGGTATGCGGCGGCGAGTGCGCCGAAAAGCGCCAAAGCGAGTATGCTGGTTGCAAAGAATTTCATGTTGTTGTAGTAGTTGAAGCTGCGCTTGCTTTGTGTTTGCTGTTTAAGTTTTCGTTAGAATGTGTTCTGTCTGCCAATGATCGATTGCTTTTATATTCGCTGCGCTTGTCAGAACTCATCTGCGCTTATCGTCGCTTGTGCTGTTACGTTGCTGACGCTCAGGGAACCCCATCGCTCACAGCTAGCTCTAGCAACAGCTGTATTTGCGAACTCTCTGTTTGAAATTGGAGAATGCTGATTTTTTTTTTTTATTTTTTTTATTTTTTTTGGCTTGGGTATTTACACGTTCGTTTGGTTTGTTTTCTTTTTATTACTCATTAAGAAGAATTTGTTATCAATTTTTCTGAGTCCCTTAATTGATATTTTCCAAGCATTTATTTTTTTTTGATATTTTTATGCGGAAATTTCTCAAAACCCCCAAATATTTTTTTCAGATCAAGCATTGATGTTTGTTTTCTGTTATATGATAAGCCCCGTGTCTTCTTCTTCTTTGTTGTCGTAGTCACCACTTACGCGGTTATAGCCGAGTTTAAAACAGCGCGCCAGTCATACTTCCTTTTCACTGTTAGGCGCCAATTAAAGACTAGTGTAGGGCCCAAATCTTTCTCCACCTAATTTAGTCTAATGTCCACTCCATTCTCCTCTGCTCCTATTCCTCTGCTTCCCCGCGGGGGACTACGTCGAATACTTTCAGAGCTGGAGTGTTCTCATCCATCCGGAGAACATGATCTAGCCAGCGTAGCCACTGTCTCTTTATTCGCTGAACTATGTCAATGTCTTTTATATCTCGTACAGCTCATCGTTCCATCGTATGCGTTATTCGCCGTTGCCGATGTGCAAAGCACGATATATTTTCCGCAGAACCTCACTCTCGAAAACTCATAACACCGACTCATCAGACATTGTCATCGTCCATACCTCTGCACCATATAGCAGAACGGAGATGATGAGTGACTTGTAGAATTTGATCTTTGTTCGTGGAGAGAAGACTTTACTACTCATTTGCCGAAGTAGCCCTGTTGGCAAGAGTTATTCTGCGTAAGGGTTTCGAGGTTGACATTGTTTTTGGTGTTAATGCTGGTTCCAAGATAGACGAAATTATCAACGACTTCGAAGTTAAGATAAACCCCATGTACCATGTGATAAACAAATCGTCGAACTGAAACCGGGTTTTTTTTAACAATATTCATCCTTTGAATTTAAAAGGGGCCACCCTAGGACTATAATATTCCCGCAAATTATGTCAGAAATTCAGAGGCAATGTCTCCTGGACTTAGAATAGAAAAACATCCTTTAAGTGATTTGTAAGACTGTCAGTTTCCTCATTCCTTGTTACGTAGACCCGACTGTCGTGGGAAGGGTAGTGTTCCCTTGTCTTTTTAAAAATCCAATATGGTTGGAATGACGCTTCCAGTTGAAGATTGCTCAGAACCCCGACATGCTCAAAGCCTTAAGTAAGGTTCATACTTCTTTGGGTTTTACTAAATATGCGATGTGGTCCAAGCGTATTTACGGAATTTCTTGGATCCACGCTATTATTTTTCCAAGGAATTTCGAATGATCATCATTCCTCGAAGTATGGTAAAAGCTCTTAAATAACTTTCGGACTAATATCCATTGATCACATCTGATGTTCATCAAAGGCTGCTGTTGAAGACCTAGCTGTATTTTTAGGGTCTTAAATGGGAAGAGTCTCCGAATTCTGTCGATAGAAATGGAGGCTGTTGTTGTTGTTGTAGCGGCAGAATTCTGTCGAGTTGACAGAGATTGGTCGGAGAAAATGCTGGTCCGTTCCAGTTACGTAAAGCCGACTGTCGTGTGAACGGGGAAATGGAGTCTCGGTGCTTTCTGGTAAAATCGGTTCGATGCTTGCAAAGTTGAGCTATCTAGATATGAAGAATTTTTTAGCAAAGATATGAACCAATTTTGTAGTGGATGTCCGAACTCTGTTTGGTGGTAAAGAAATATCATCCAATTTTATCGGATCGTCGAGAATTGTGCATAGCGAGGAAGCTATTACTATCAATGATATTGTTGTATAACGGAGGCCTGGCATAAAAGTTTGAACCTTTCCAACGATATGCGGGTCGAAACCGGAGTGGGCTCGGATTTTTATCCGACCAAGAAATGTCAACACGGCACCATTGATATTGTTGCTATGGGAAAGATCGTCTAACATAGACCCAGGACATGAGTTTCCGCCATTCATTGTGGTAGAGATCGTCTAACGTAAGCCCAGGAGAGTCCGGTTTGGTTATAATTAGCCGGCCAAGGTGTGTAACCATACCTCGAAATTACTTCGGGAAAATTTTCTGCCGCTACAACAAAAAGTTTCGGCAAGGTCAGAAATAGAGCAGTGTTAGATCTAGTACTAAAAAAAAGTTTAATCAAATCGCTTCTATAGTTTTATAGCATTTATTTTTCCTCCGTTAAAATAATTATATATATACATATTTTTATTGAATAGAAATTAATTGCAAGTATTTTGTTTAAAGAAAGTAATTTTATTGTTTAACTGTATAATTTCAGTGTTGCATCAGTAATAAACAAAAATAAACAAAGAGTATTAACAAAAAAATATTAAACTAAAGCAAAGTATAATATGAGAGACAAAATTATAATAATTCGCTTTATTTTTCTTTATTAAAGGAATATAAGTTATCGCTCGAAATTTTACTTATTTTCGTTTTACTAATAAACAGCAATGATTTGCATTATTTTTCTGTTGTTGTTATAGTTGTGTTAGTGGCTAAGTCAGTACACCTACAAATACAATAAATGTGTGCCAATTTTGCCCCAGCAGACATTTTAAGTTATTCTCTTTTTTTATTAAGTAAATATATATTTTGTTGATCCGCCTATCTTGCATACAAAAAACTAGCAAAAATTTTATATAAATCGTTTACGGTATTTTTGGAGATTTGCACTATTACTTTTACACTACAAACTTGCTGCTTTTACGACGATCAACACTGTCAACGATTCGTATACAAGCAACGCTCGTTAAACGAATTGGTTGAGTGTGCGGCATACAATTACAATGAGCCTGATTGCAATTACTGTTGTTAGGGCTAATATTTTAATGTAATTTTAACAGAAAAAAGTTTTTTTTTTATAATAAGAGAAAATATTTGTTAAAATTTTCTTTATAATTATATATTGATTGGAAACGGTTAGTTTATCTATGACAACTTCTTGGCCTTCTGGTATAGTGTGTCCACTACTTTGCCCATACTGTGTATAGTCTCCAAAACTCGTTCGTAGGTTTTGTCCACGGGTGTCTCTTCAAATACGATAAGTACGCCTTCGCCCTGATCCAAAATGCCGCTGAATTTTTTGTCCAGAATCATTTGCGATAATTTCTTCTCGACTTGTGGCATGGGCAATTTAATGCATTCGGCAACATGAGAAACCTTTCAAATTAAAACGATGAGTTGGAAATATTGTTACGAGTACTTTTGATTAACTGCTTACCTGGACTCTCGAATATGGTTCAATGATGCGGCACAAATTCTGCTCCAACATAGTGTCATAAAGCGTGCCCAAATGCGCTTTCACTATTACATCCTCGGACAGTTCCTTCTTGTAGTCTTTTAAAGCTTCCTGGAAATCGGCAAGTGAACGTTTATGTGAAGCTTCAGCGACTGCCTTCATGGCGTCAATGTCGCGTCCCGAATAAGTGATTGCCTGCAAAATGCACAGTATTATAAAAGAAATAAGTAAAACACATAAAATTACAAGTGATTTTTTAGGCTTACCAATTTACCGCTCACTATCTGATTCACGTCTTCGGATTGACCCAACATTATTTTGCACAGCAACATGTATTTTAAGCCTGTTAGAGCTTTTGCATTATCCACACTGTCGAAGCTCTCGAACGCTTCGTAGAAGTAGGAGAAAGCTGTTTTAAAATCACGCTCATCCGCGGCATGTAAAATACCGGATTGCAAATCGAGCGCACCCTGCACCTTTGGCGGACAGTATATCGCATTGGCGGTTGTGCGTGCAGATGTGAGTGCGGCTCTTGCTTTCGGTAGATTGCTAAGTGCATGATAAGTTTTACTCTCCAGCAATTGCACCTCAACCAAAAGGTTCTTGTCATCCAATTTCTTCAATTCACGTAGCAATTGCGAACCAAGTGCCAGTGCATCTGTATACAAACCGGTATCGAAAAATAACGCAATCAGACGCGCCTCCAAAGATTGACGTAAGAATGTGCGCTTTTCTTGTTTTGCCCATTCAATGCAGTCTTTACATAATTGCACCTAATGATAAAAATTATTTTCACAAATAAGTTGAACATATCAATTACAATATATAAACGTTTTTATACGCACCTCTATACCAGTGCCAGCATCCATGTCCAAAAACATATCAACCCTAGCGTACGCACCATTTTGGCAGCCTTTGCTTTGCTTATCAAGCTGAGAAACGGTCGCGTCACCTTGATCAAATCAGCCAATTCTTTGGCCTTGCCTTCCTGCTTGTATAGCTCGCCAAGTTGCAGGATGCCTTGCTCCTTTAAACGAATTAACTCTTCATCGTTTTCAGCTACCTCTTGTTCACGTACAATTTTATTTAATAGAGTAATACCCTCTTCCCGATTCACGCTTGTGAGGGCTTGAGCGCGTTCAAACAACGTTGCTCCGGCCATTTTTCTGCTGCTGCAAATACGTTATTACAATTTACCCAAATTTTAGTTGTAGTTCTCTGCGTATTCGATGTATTTGCTCTGTATTAATCGCTCTAGACAATTTACAATTGGAAATTTCGAGATAAAATGTCTGAAAATCTTTGTTGAGAATAAGTTGAAAATCACTTTTTCGCTTTTCGCTTTGGTCTGAGTGGCAAACCAATGACAGTTCACGAACCGCCAGTCATGCAGAAATGCAGCCAACTGCAGAGAAAAGTGCTGCCCATCAAAACGAAATTGAGGAATTACGCAGCCGTACGGAAAGATTAAAATCAATTTAAAATTTTATAATTTTTAAAATAATCACAAAAAAGCACTGAGTTATCAAAAAGTCATTTTTAATATTATAAACGTCGTATTGTATCAACAATAATAATAAATTAGCCGACGAAGATTTACTTTTATATATATAATGCTATGAAATTTTATTCTTTGGTTTCCTCAACTTTGCAACACTGCGCCTTTTGTTTTGTTTTTGCAATCCTCCGGAGACATAGCTGTCAAAATTATACTAATATACCATTTTTTAGTTTTGGCACAAATCCTTTTTAAAAATAAAATTACTACAGCAAAATGCTAAATAATTATCGATAACGACGATACAAAAGTAAAAAACACATTTTTTAAACAAAAAATAACTGCAAACACCTCCATACAGTAAAACAAGTTATTGCTATGGTTGAGGAAACAACACAAAGCAGCCGGCCGCGCATGAAGACCGCACGACCCAAGTCGGTGTGTCTATGGTCGGTAACCGATGTAAGGAAATGGTATATGCGGCACTGTGGGGAGTATCCCCAATATCTGGAGCTCTTTTCAAAGGTACCTTTGTAATTTAAAGATTGCTACGAACGAATTAAGCGTAGTACTCACTTGAAATCTACACTCTGTTGACAAACGCTAGCTACTCTGGCTGTCATTGCGCTGTTTATTCCGCTGATAATACTTCCAATGCTTAAATGTTTTTGTTTAAATTTCTTCAACTATTTTGAAGCCTTAAAAAAGTATTTTGTCTCTATAAAAGTAGCTATAGGCTTCACGTTTAAATTTTATTAAACAAATTACAATTATATGTGGCAAACAATGACAAATAATTTTGAATTGTAAAAGTCAAAATGAGCAAGTTATTTTTTCTCTTTTACTACAACAGTGTTTTGTACACGTTTTATTTATATATGTATTATAATGAATTAATAAATTGGCTTAATTTTCAGCACGAAATTACCGGCCGGGCGTTGCTTCGCATCAATGATTATTCACTGCAAAGGATGGGCATCAGTGACAGCGCCGATCGTGAAGCAATTTTCCGTGAGATATTAAAACAACGACTCAAAACTGATATTATGGAAATACGTGATATGGAACGTGAGATCAATACTTACTATAATACAAGATAAACAAACAGGTCATACAGTGTATTAGGGAAATCTTAGGTAAATTAAGTGAAAAACGCAGAGCTATGCACAATTTTAAGACAAAACATTTTGATACATCATCATACTTACGTACGTCAAATGAAGCTGACTTTACAGCAAATCCAAACGCACACCAATTTTCGGCTAAGACAATTGTATTCCAACAATGTTGTACGTAGAAAATTGTCTGATTAGCGTCTAACATATTTTAGTAGTCAAATGTTAGTGAAAAATAATAATAGACTATATAGAATAATTATATTGCTTATAAAGTTTATTGTTTCTTTGACGATGATCCAAATTGTTAAAATAGTAGAACTGCTTTGTTTAGATTTTAAACGCTTGTCTATGCGCAAGTTTTATTTTGTATTACTATAATACATACAATTTCAAATTTTACAAATTTGCAAAAAATTGACAAAGAAAATTTTAAATTAAGACAATTAACTGAAACACCACATAGCAATAATGTGAACGGTATTAAATGTAGTTTACGAACATAGATATTGTGAAATTATATGCTTAAAATTGTATAATTAATTCGTTGATTAGTAGACCAATTGCACGATATTTCCAATTATTAGGCAACAAAAGACGAGTAAAAATTCATTATATTTATATATACAGATATCTTTTTTATATTAAATATTTTATTGTAAAAATACTGTAATATAGTTTTAAATATGACTTTACGCTTTCATAGTTTGCGTTCTGCTTAAAAAATCTATTTAAAAAATAAAAATTTACGCACTTACGATTTTATGCACAACAAAAAATACGAAGTTGTACGAAAGTTTATCTAAGAAATTATTACTAATTTATTAAATATTTTACAAATTTTATAAATTACTAAAAATAATTTTTGGACGTAATTAAATTGTTATTTTATTACATAAATTTATAAATTAATATTTTTTGAACTAAAAAGCAATTAAATGAGTATTGAAATTGCAATTGTTAAACAAATTTATAGTGTGCAAATATACATATAATTTTTGCAAATAATTGCAATGCATTTTTATTAATTCATGCTTTTATGGCATATGTATGTATATATCTTTATCTACGATTTCAATTCAATTTTTGCAACCAATTTTATTAATACTAATTACACCTCTGGGTTCAAATTTCATTTGAAGCATTCTTAGGCTATAAATATCAATATGCGTATATTTGTCATATGCATAACTGTAAATGTTTATTAGGATTTCACAAACTTCAAATTTGTGCACTTTTAATGTCCTTGACCATAACTTTCTTCTTAAAAAAAATCACTAACGGTTGTTGCACTTTATTTCGAGAGTGTGAGTATTTTTCGAATGCACATTAAAAGCAGCTCAGTCCTCCCGCTCCGTTTTCGGTGTTACCAGCTGCACATCAACGCTTTGCACATTCGTAGTCGCCTCGGCAGCTGGCACCGTCACGGTCAACGGAGTTTGTGCGATGACCGCATTTGGTGCCGGCGCCAGTTTTGGCAAAGCATTGGCCGCCAGCTTGGTTGGTGTCAGTATGGTCGCACCGCCAGTAACGCCCGCTATGCTTGCACCGCCCGGCACTGCGGTCGTGAAGACCAGTTTCGGTGGATTGAGACGCATCTGCTGTGTGTGCGCCTGCATTGCGGCAGCAACTTGTTGTTGTTGCTGTTGCAACACTTGCGTCTGTTGTTGCTGTTGCTGCTGCTGTTGTGTGAATAGTTTTGGTAGCTCGGCAAAGAAGCGGTCAACAGCAGAACGCTCGAATTCGAAGCGCTCACGTTCCAGCGCCAGCCGCTGCTGTTGTATTTCATTGTTCTCGGTTTGTGCATTGTATATGTGACGCAACAGTATACGCATGCTAGCTGCCTCCTTGCGTGAGAGCAATTCCTCGCGTCGCTGCTTGTCGTGCAGCTGCTTTTGCTGTCGCTTAGTGGCGGCCTTGGCTTTTGCTTCCTCGACTTTCTTGAGTAGTTGTTGCTGCTTCTGTTGCTGTTCCTTCTGTAGCTGCTGTGCTTGTTGCTCCTGTTGCTGCTGCAATTGCTGTTGTTGTTGCGCCTGCTGTTGTTGCTGTTGCTTTTGTTGTTGCTGCTGCTGCAGTAGCGCAGCATTTATTTGCGGCAACAAGCTCTTACTCAAAGTCGTGTTTGTTGCACCCATTTGTGCCCCAGCCTGATCAGCATTGACCAGCAATAGCTTCATGCCTCCCGGACCCGTGGCCACAAAGCCTGCACTAGTGGGCGTGCCCTGTGCGCCGGCCACACTCGTGGTGCCGCTGAGTAAAATGCGTCCGGGCTGCAAAGTGCCGCTGGTATTTAATGCATTCGGCAGCAGTTGAATTTGTGATTGGTGATTGAGTGGCATCAGTGGCGCTGGCGCAGTTGCTATAGGTGTCGTGGCGGTTGGTGTTGTTGGCTTGGGTTGCATAAGGAAATTTGTGGGTACCAAAGAGATTTTACCCTGCGGCGTCGATTGTGCGCTGGACGTAGTTGTGGTTAATGCTTTAGACGCGTTGGCGGCGGTTGAAACGATCGTCATGGGACTTGAGACAGGTAGTACAATGCTCGACGAGTTGTCGCCCAAACGTTCGATGAGTGTGGGCATAGCGGTTTTTTGCGTTGCAATGACCCCATTTTCCTCCTCAGCATCCACATCGATAGGCTCCTCTTTGATCAGTGTGCTAGCCGCTGTGGCGGTCGCCTCGGTGCTCTGTTTTTTTGGCTGATTTTGTTTAGACTTTTCACCATCCGTCGATTTGCGCTTAACAGCCTTACACAAAGGGAACTCCTCGCTATCCATGCTGTCATTTTCTTCCTTAATTTGCACTTCGCCCATATCATTGCTATCTGTGCTACGCGTTTCGGCGATATGCTCCTCGCCATATTCATTGCACAACTCCAAACTGCCGTCGCTGGCCTTCGATATCTTGCGTCGTTTGGTTGCCGAAAGCGGCTTAACGGTTTTCTCCGCCGCACTAGCAATGGCCGCAAAAGCCTCATCGTTAATATCCACCTCAACATCGGGTATTATGCCATCGTCAATGTCGTTTTTCGAGGCAGTTCCATTACTCAACGCCACCAACTCATCCAGTCCATCATCACTTTCAGACACGGTACCACCTATAAAAGTAAAAAAAAAAACATTTAAAAAAAGTCTGTGCAAAAAATTTTCTTTACTACCGCCTTACCTTCTTCCAAAATTTTCTTTCTACGCTCCTCGCGCTCTTCACGCGCTTTCTCCAACTGATATTTGAGCGATGGTGGCGGCACCTCATTCGGTCGCACACTGAAGATCGGCCGCTTCATAATCGCATCCATTTCGGCGTAATGCTTCCAAGTAGGCTCAGCTGCCGATGCCAAACCCGATTCGATCTCTTTCTTCAAACGATTGTAGAAACATTTCAGATTCTTGACACGCGTGCTGATCTCTTCCGGCGAGCGATAGTAACCGTATTGTTGCATCTTTGCGGCGAGATCACAGAGCACCGCATGCTTTTTGTGTGCTATAATTAGTGTGCGTTGCACTTTCGGATCACCCCACAGCTGTATGAGCAGTTTCGTTTCGTCTGTATCGAAGTTAGGATTACGTCCGATACTGCAAGCTTTCTTTGAGCCCGATATGCTGTTTAGTACGCGATTGGTGGACACCCATTGCTCGCCGGAACGACGCTTCAACTTCAATCGAGCACTGCTTTTCTGACTCATCTTTGTTGGCGCCTAAAGACTGCGTTAATAGCTGAAATTGTCATAAACCATAATGAATTAAATGTGTATGCTCCTAAATGTATACTATATTAAATATTGATTAATTGCTGCGTCAGCTCGAAAAGCTATACTCAATGGTAGTCTAAGGTAACTAGGAGATTAACAATATCTTTTTCTAATCCCGTAGCATTGAATTCTGAATTTCAAAGCCTCTGTAGAATAATTATCTAGACGAAAAGCAAGGCACCCTGTACTGAAAAGTCTCAATTTGCTGAAACCTTCTTATTAAATGAAAAATAATGTTAAGACCTTTGAAAAATTCGGTTTTAGGATGCAACTACAAGCAGCTCATGATATTATTTTGCTTAAAAGGCTTCCTGACAAGAATTTAAAGCATATCTTTAGGCGCTTTTTAACGCCAATTCCACTATAATAATTCTACTGTTTTTAAATTGAGCTCGTGCATATAAAATTTTCGTAAATACATGCTCTGACTTTCAAAATTCAATACTTCAATCAATGGAGAGTATTTGAGAAAAGCTAACAAGCGTAGCATACCTTAAGGCTCTACCTACATTATTTTAGTCATAACTTCACTAATTTTAGCGGTATTTGAGTGAAAACTTTCTGCTTAAAACTTGGTATGCTTGTAATGGAAAGTATTTAAGGAAGTTGTATGTAACAGGGAAAAAATCTTAGCATAACCACAGGCGCTAAGTACATTATTTGCTTTTTCTAGCGTTTGCTGGGAAAATAAGTCTTTGCATTCACGAAAAATGTGGCTGAAATGAAAGTGTTTAAAATTTAAACGAGTTCTGCCGCGTGTGCCTTCGGGTTACCGCAAATCCCCAGCTATATATGCAACTCTTTAACTGCTAACATTCCTTATGAGGTTGAATTGTTGCATCAACCGTCTAGGTTTGAATCGATTAAGTGGAAATTATACACAAAGTGATCTGAGAAGATAAAAGTCATAATCTTAAAATAAATTTTCTCACTTTCCAAACCTTATTTGAATTGAAAGCACCTTTAAGTTCGATTTTTTATGAAATTTTACATTCTTCAATAACGCGCGATGTGAAAAATATTATCGTAACTAGGTCGAAAACTATGGTATTTATAATTTAAATGCTTTTTACGTATTTTTTATATAGAAAACTTCCACTGCTCTCCCAAAACCTTTCAAAATTCAGTTAGAACTCCTGACTTGAGGCATATTTTATCTGTGTATTTAATAATCCTTATTTTTTTATTTTGGCGCACCCTAATGTGTATATACATAGGCGTATCTTAAACACTGATCTTCAGATCCAGAAAGTAAAAATTTGTAGAAAAAATATTTTCCACCAAGCGACATTTCGACTACCCTTCCAAGGCACTCAACTTTTATTATGCCCGATTTTCACAAAGCACACATCCCCACACACAAATGTGTGTTTTCATGCGCGCAACTTCCTGCCCAAACACCGGCACAAGGCAGCTACTTAAGCGGCACCATGCATGCATTCACTCATATATACATATGTGTGTTATGTTCAGAGAATTTACAGCAGAAAATCAGCCTAAATGTATGCTTCAAAAACTGACAAAATGTATGCTTAAACAGCCTAAATGTATGCTTGTGGCAGAAATCAGCCTAAATGTATGCTTCAAAAATCGCCTAAATGTATGCTTTTGGAAGAACACACACAAATTGATGCATAAAATAACGGAACTTCACCAAATTTATACGCAACTAATTTACAGATCAATATTATGCCAACTCTTGCTTGAGTGTGTGTGTGTGTGTGGGTGTATGAGTGCAACTCCAAATTTGTAATAAATCAATTATACTAGACCACACTCGCGTTTGCGAAGCCAATTGTTTTGTGCATGTGTCACACACCTGTATATCACCGGTTTGACGCGCGTCCTGACGCTCAACTCGTCTGTGCCCTACTAAACGCGGGCGAGTCGGTAAAAGTGACGCACCAAGATTGTTGTAGCGTGAACCGTTGAGCGCTACGGCGGCTAAGGCACAACAGCGCAACTCCGTGGCGTACAATGTGCGATAAACGAGTACAAGCACACGCACACGCACATGCATATATGCCAAGTTAAAAAAAAAAATGTTCAAAACGAAAAGTGTGAAGGACGTGAAAATATCAAGCAACCCCTAGACAGCAACAATAAGCCGCCAGACCAGCAAAAGTGCACTTGGCCAGCCCAACCTCCCTCCAGCAACATAGCTGTAGCAACACACACACACACACACAAATGTATAGTTAATATTCAGCTGAGCTCGTTGCTCAGCAGTCGTCCACTTATGCAGCTTGCGCTCACTCACTCGATTCGCTTCGGCTATTCGCCTCCGTGTATATGTGTTTGTTTTGATAATCGGCTCACACAGCAGCAGCACAACTTAAGCACACTTTCAGGCGTCTATCCTTGCTGCTACACTTTTCACCCGAACCACTATTACATCGATATGTGCGCGCACGTTTATTTTATTTAATTATTATTCTTTTGTTTTGTTTTTATTTGTATTCCTCGTAATTTGCCACAACACTTTAGTTCCGTACGCGCCGCCGTCTCTCTTGCAACTGAACGGCAGGCACTTCGTTTCGTGCGTTTTCGTTGAGCTGGTGCAGCGCGTGCATTGCAAAAGGGGGGTGGTGGTGGTGGTAGATTGTTGTGCTCGTTGGTTGCTTGGTGGGTTTGCTCGCCGCTTCGTGGCTGGCTGTGTAGCTGGTTTGTTTTTGTGTTTAAGTCTGCTGTTCTGTATATTTTGTGTTGTGCGCAGCCTGACATGCGCACTGGCAACGCGAAACGTTGTACTTATTGAATTTGTTGTTGCGCCTACTGCTCCTTACGACATTTTTATTGATTAATCGCAAAAGGAACTTTATGGAAATTTCATATATTGCATTTTTTTGGAAATATTTAGAAATTTTTGTAGACACTTATACTACTTATTTTGTTTAAGTTAAGAATTTTGTAAAAAAAAATCGCGAAAATCGATTTTTCTGCGCTACATATCGTCCTTGAGCCATGTTATAGAGACAAAAGTTGCTTTAAATTGGAATTGCTCATAGATTATCAGCAAATTGACTTAAGTAAGCTTAACTAAGTTTCTTCATTTGTAGAGATATATTCACGAAATGTGGCATAGACTAGTATCCGAAACAACGACAAAATCCCCGTATATCTATTTTTTAGATCGATCCATTGTAACATATATCTGCCATACTAAGGGACCGATCAAAAACAAAGTTCTTGTATGGAAAACTTTTTTATTTGACAAGTTATCTTCACGAAATTCACCGTAAATTATTTTCTAAGATTACGGTACAATCTCCGCACTAATTATTTAAATCGGTCAACTATAACATATAGCTGCCATACAAACTGACCGATCAAAAACAAAGTTCTTGTATGGAAAACTTTTTTGTTTGACTAGATATCTTCACGAAATTTGGCCTAGATTATTTTCTAACATAACGGTACAATCTGCGAACTAATTATTCAAATCGGATTACTATAGCATATAGCTGTCATACAAACGCACCGATCAAAACCAAGTTCTTGTATGGAAAACTTTTTTATTTGACGCGATATCTTCACGAAATTTGGTATGAGTTATTATCCAAAGCAAAGATACAATATCCGGAAAGAATCTTCAAATCGGTTTAAGCGTGAATACGTACGCCTCATCGGAAAACGATTATGTGAATTTACGTCAGCGGTTCCGATCGTGACCACACGTACCCACTAGATCAGCCTATTTTAATGTTTGATATCCTATGCGATATTATTTAGCGTCCTCGTTCTTTGGGTTGTTGTTTTTTTGTCAAAATGATGGAGCACTTTTGATACTTAGAGGCCGGCCTTAGAGATACTTTTATCAGTTTGTCTTTCATTCTGTAGGCACTTGTGGTATAACAGCTGGTTATGGCATTGTAGTCCTCAATCCATTATATACTCAAACGTGTGGCTCCAATAACTTTTGGAATTACTTAAACAAGTCATGCAATGCTCAGGAAGTGCTTTAAATGTGAGCTGTACGGAGACTTCTTTAAAATTTTTGGATCGCTTAGGGGTAGGACATCTCAATATATGCAAATGCATTCAAGTATATTATCAACAGAACTAACCTGTATATATGTATACTATATAATAAATATGATATTTTGATATAAGCATACGTTTCCTGCGATATTCACTTCACTTTAATGCATCCAACTCATCACATTTAAAAATACATTAACAATCACTTACATACTTTTGTATTTAGCATATAAAGTTTGACACCGCATCCAACACCTTTCTGCAAAAACAAATGCAAAAATATCAAAGATGAGAATATAAATTAAGTCAAGGGTAGTTTATGTGACAACATTAACTCGGCAACGCGCTCACCACCTCCGCGGTGCCTACCAAATTGTCGCAGTAGCACTAGCGAAATCAACAGCAACAACAATAACAACGATAGACTCATATGAGGAACCGAAGCAGCAGCCATAAATCTATAAATTTTGCGACTTTATACAATCATACATACATAAATATCTACTGACATACAAACAAGTAGCCAGTCCGTCAGTAATCACAAATCTGCGCATAACATTTTGCTGCACATGCGCAGTGGTCGGTTTCTCATCGTTTGGGCATTGACTTGTACTTTTTCCTATTTGTAGCGTACATACATATTATTCCTTTCCGGGCAACATGCGCTCGTGCCTTGTGTTAGACACTGCTCAGCCACTACCCCTTCCGAAAAAAACAAATGCTGTTGGTTTGCGCGTGATAGTGGAAAATAAGTCAGCATATACATATGTATGTATGATACACATGTATTTGCATAGGGGTGGCGGCTGCTGCATGCGAGTATGCGTTTGTACTTTTATTGTTGTTTTATCAGGCTTTGATGTCCTTGCTTCTCCGGCCACTGTACATGTGCATTTACTTAGCCGGTAAATGTATTTGCTCACTCAAGTGTTTGCAAGGCATGCAGGTGAAATAAAATGCACGGATTTAGCGGTTTAAATGGTAATATGTATAGATAAGTGAAGGTAAGAAGTATTTTTGGTGCTTAGTTCTCTTGTTTGAACATTAAATAATTTATACGTAAAAATTAGCATATTTTGAGCTTTTGAGAATTTTTACATATCATATCTTTATTCTAAGCATATGCGAACTTTTTTATAACGTAAGCTTTTCAAGTTTTCCATAAAGAAATTGAATTAATTTAACAAACGTCGTTTCAATAATTTAAATGAATTAAAAAAATCAATATTGCAAAAATACACAAACTCCCACAATCAGATGTTAAAACGACACATTCAAATACTAACGGTATTCTATCCGCTCATGAATCTATTACATATTTGCGCTGAACATTATTGCCAACAATACCAACCAGCTGAAAAATTGACACTTCACTTTGACAATTACTTGACAGCAAAAATAATTCTGCTCGTTGAAATTGCTGCGATTCGAAGTGTGTGTAAAAACGAAAACAATCAGCAATAATGCCTGAATTATCAGCAGCTGAAAAGGATTTCTTGCGTCGCAAACATGAGCAGACATCAAAGTTGCGTGCCGAATATTTGAAACAAATATCAAACCCCCATAGACATGCGACAGGCGAAGGTGGCACTTTGGTAAATATATTGTCTGACGCGCTGTTATGTCATCAATAGTCTACCGATTTATTAAAACAATGATATTGCATTTGGTTACAGTTCGATGCCGGTTTGGCGCGTTTCCAAGCGATGCGTGTCTCCAACTACGAGCACTTCCGACCTACCGGAGTAGCCTTCCGTACTGGTATGTTCGCCGTTGTGTTGCCAATTGTTCTCTATGCTTGGGCGCTGAAATCAGAACGAGATGGTCGCGAACACAAATACCGCACTGGTCAGGTGGCCTATAAGGATCGTCAATTCAAATTCATTTAAATTTCCGTTTCGAAGAAAAGTGCATAACAAAAATAGCTTGCGGCAAAGTTGTAGCTGTATTGAAAATGTGTGCATACGCTTTTATTAATGAATAAACATAGTATAATTAATATGAAAATTGAACATAAAATTGCGATTAATATAAATAAAGTGCAGTAAAATCTATTTATCTTCTAGTTGTTTGTCGCGTGCAATAACATTATCATCGAATTTGACCATGTATGTTGTGCCTTTATGCCAATGAGCCGTCACTTTGCAAGGCTGTGAACAAAAAAATATACATAAATAAAATAGGTATCACGAAAGTTAAACTATTTTTATGCTTACAAATCCAGAATGCTTTAGTACTGCCTCCACAATACCTGCTGTAAAATTGGCACAATTTAGAGTACTCTTATCCTTAGGTACACTTATGAACGCATTGACCATTGGTTCCTTTTCGATAATATAATAAGTGCATTCATCGTCATTTGCATGTTCGAGCTTTTCAGCCTCTTTGCCAAATAAATTCTTCCATACTGTTGTTTTTACAAATAACAGCATTTGTGTTAACTTTGTTTCACGTTTGCCATTGCGTTCGCGCATAAAATACAAATCAATAACCCGTGTACCCACATCTTGGCCAAGTGCATGCAATCTTCATAAAAAACTAATTAATAATATATAAACAAAATATTTGTAGTTGTAAGCACCTGTTTTGTAGCTCCTGCACTGTGCTCACTTGACTTTGGCAGTATTGCACGATTTCACTAAAAAGTAGCGCTACTATGCTCTGTGATACCTCGCCTTTACCTTTAGACAGTGGTCGATCAAGTATATTTGTGCGTGGACGCATTGACGATATTTTCAGCGCCTCCAATTTTTCCATTGTCAACGAGATTTTAATCAAATTTAGCGAATTGTAAAATTATTAGTGTTTTGTTACTTTTGCTTGTAGTAAAAATAGAAATGCAATTGTTTTGTTGATCTGTTAAACAGCTGATTGAGTAGAGCTGCCAAGCTTTGACAACAGCCAAAACTGTCACTTTTGAATGGAAATAGCCGGAAGTAACAACAAATATATAAAATTATTTTATTGTTGATTTAAATTCATAAACCTTGTCACTCAGCAACAGAAATTCTTCAGCTCGAATAATAAAATTTATAACTAAGAATAAGTCAGAATATACATATATATCCTATAATGTAGGTACTTGACAGTAAGCTGATCGGAAGCGTTGTTATTGTTGTGGCACCAGAAAAAATTCCTGAAGTAATTTCGGGGCAAGGTTCCGGATTGACACTCCTTGGCAGATAAAAATACATGCCCGTTCCGCTTACTTAGACCCGACTGTCGCGAGAACACTGTTCGGAAGCGGATTTACATACATATATACATACATCCAACCTCAGCAGCATTTGGCGAAATTGTTAAATGTACTAGCTATTTCAAAAGCTCCAGAATGCTACTTTTATCAGTGTGTTACCAGTTTTAGTAAAACACAAATTCAAATTTTTTTTATTCATTAGATTTTATTAAATATTTTATTAAATTTTTATTATTTCCATTTTGCTTCAATGCATGTATTATAGTTTAGTGGCATTTCCACCATTTGAATTATTTATTTTTGTGTGTTTGCATATTTTCTGTAAGGAGTTGTTTGCCATTATTGTAATTAATACAGTTTGCACACTTATTAAAAACATTTATTACCGCGGGTTCCCTCAAGTAGCTGGAATGTCGTCTTATCTTGCCGAAGATATACATATGTACCAACATATATGTAGCTGTACATTGATATACATTGTATCTCTAACACTTGAAGTGGTTCTTCAATTTAGCTCATCAGCAGCTTTATTTCACCTTCCTGATATTTTACTAACTGTTCAGGTTTTTTCTTTTAAATTTCACTTATTAAAAATTTCACATAAATAATTGTATAAACATTTCAATAAGAATTATGTAACAATTGTTAATAGTAATAATTAGACTAATCAATAGTGAAAAGTAGTGCGTCAAAAATGTGTTCACGCAAATATTCTTAGAACAACAACAAAAAAATTATAACAAATATTAGAATCTCCATTATAGTTCAACACTAAAATATGATATTATTGTAAATATTAATAGCATTTAATAATAAGGCAAACAAAAATTAATTTATTTTTAACAATTTGTGTGTGCTTCAATACAGTATTTGTATATTATACCTGAATTGGGTGATGAACTGGTCTGTGCCACGATTTTGTGTTTATTTATTAACCCTTTCCAAGGTTATACTTTAAAAATGTGACATTTATAATAATTTGCAGAATATCGAATGGTCTTAAATCGTCTGTGAAAGTTAATTGGGACACAAATACAGCAACTGTTTTTTCATCACTTAAATCATGTCCAATATTTATTTCAGTGATATTTCTGCTGTGCCTTTGCCTTACGGAGACCGGTTTTTATAAAGCAGTGTTGTGGTTTTTTTCGGAGCATGTAGTACCAATCTATCTTGTATAAGCCTGTTTGTTTATTAGTTACACATTACAATATATTTTTATTTAAATTTCTTGTTTAAATATGCTGCATTTGTTGCTATGTTGCACAACCTCATTTTT
The DNA here is from genome assembly GCA_027475135.1 of Bactrocera correcta. Lineage (NCBI taxonomy): Eukaryota > Metazoa > Arthropoda > Insecta > Diptera > Tephritidae > Bactrocera > Bactrocera correcta. The sequence continues at coordinate 70,411,675 of CM050325.1, forward strand.
ATATTAGTTTTTATTTGCTTAATTGCATTTATTATTATATGTCATTTACTCGCACTCCATTGCTTGGCCGTTATAGCGCCCGCATTCAAAATGTTGTCATCTGTCTATGTTAAATTTATCCACATTTTTATTACATATTTAAATACTGCTTTATTATTTTAGACACGTTTTATGCATATATTTTTTTATATTTACTTAAATACAACAATAATAATAATAATAAACACAGTAATTTTAAGTAATAATCAGAATTATTATTTAGTAGCATAATAAATTGTTTTGAATTTTTCTTTTTTTTTTGTTAATTTACCTCAAAACAAAAGTTAGAAAAGTTCATATGAAATAAAAATTTTACAATGCTTGCACATACAATACATTTTTATGAGTTTTAATTTAATTTATTTCTTTAGTTTTTTTGAATACAATTTCTGTTTTTTATTTTTGTTTTAAATAATTACTCTGACTGGTTCTTGCAATATTTGAATACATACATTTAGTTAGATACCCATGTACTTTTTCCAGAATTGTTTTTTGTGATTTTACAATAAGTAGGTATACAATAGTAATATTATATTAATATAGTAGCTGCATATTTTACCACTTACATACATGTTTCTCAACATTTACTTATTAATAGAAGTATGAGTTTTTGTATATTTCTTTTGAAAAAACACTTAAGCAAAGCCTAAAAGTCAAATGGCAATTGTCACAATTGACACATTTGACTGTTGGCTTTAACGGTACATTTTATGTTTTTATTTTGTTACTTTGTTACGCGTCTATGCAATTGTCGCGCCGCTATTTACTAACCTCAAAGCAAATGTAACGCAAATTTTACCTTTTTCTAATTTCTTTAAAGCACAGTTAATTGTAAAATAGCAATTTTCTGTAAATTTATGTGTCTATTATGAAAAATATTTAATGCATTTAATTGAAAAATATATGTATGCATATGACATTTTGCTAAATAAAAATGCCGTTACTATTAAAAAAATGTGTGTGCATGTTTTTTAAATTAACAAAAGAAATAATTTTGAGTCTTCATGAGCCCTAAGAAGAGTCAAAATTATTCTTTTACACAAAAACTAATTAATTATTTATTTTGTTATTTCATTTCGTTTTAAATTTTCTTAATACAACTAAGGGCTGGCAAAAGGAGCGTTACGTTTCTTAGTAGTTGTTCGAAAAAAGCTTTGCGTACATTGCAAATATGCGCGAAATACTAAATATTTATTATTTTTTCTTTTTTTTTATTTGTTTGTAAGAGTTTTACAACTTTTTTATGTAATCTTGTAGGCCGCATTGCCTTTTCTTTGAAGGTGCAATGTGCCCACCATTTGCCTCATTTTTGTGAATATTTTTTCACTTCATATTATCCAATAATATTTTTGTACGCAGAATTTCTCATTATTTATTTTGTAAAATAGTAGCGCTGACTTCACTATTTTGGTTTTAATGTATTTTTTTTTTTTCATAAGCAGTCGGTTGGAAATCTACAATCCTCATTTTTCTTCAAATTTTACCGACTACTGTGGGTTGTCATATAGTTAATTTCTTATAATTTATTGTAGCTTAGAGCACATTGCTAATTTGTAGCCTTCTATTTATTAGTGGAACTTCAAAAATTTACGCTTTAAAGTTTATAGTTGAATTGTTTGCATTGGCTAGCAAATTAGTAATGTGCTCATATCTAAAATAATATCTTTTCTTGGGAAGTGTGCCGTTATTTTGTTTAAAAAGAGAATACTGTAATAAGTATTAACGCCAATTTCAAAAAACCAAAAATAACACATTATTGTATAGCTGATTAGTAAACAAAAAACGTGTTTATTCAAACTTAATTAGAAAAATAATAAATATTCAATATTAAGTTGGAAAAAATATTAATATTGAATTAAGTTGCAAAAAATACAAATATTTTTTACTAAATTAGCGAAAGTATATATATTAAATATTAAGTTGGGAAAAATATAAATATTCGTTATTAGGTGAGATAAAATATTTATTTTCTTATTAAATGTTTTCCATTAAAGTTAAAATGAACTAACAAAACAAAGCATACTAATTTTTGTACCTTTTATGTCACATTAATTTCTCTCTTAAGTTGTTTTGAATTTTAACGCTTCTTTCAGGCGATTATTTATTACCAAAAATTTTGTTCACGCAATTTTTATTTGTTTTAGCATTTTTCAATTATCATTTTACAAAACGCGTTCTGTCTGCAGATTTGGCAGCAGCTTTCTTGCTCGCTTTAACGCCATTTACTTTTACTTTTATTTTTACTTGTACTATTACATTTGAAAATTTGCTTTAGTAATACTGTGCGCGCTGCTCACAAAGAAACTTCGTTAAACTTAAACATTATGTATATTAGAGCAAACAATTATATGTGGCACATTTGTATTAATATTAATTAAAATAAACGAAGCATCTATAGCCGATGAGAGATACAGAAATGTGTATATTACACGTAAAAAATTTAAAATCAAAACCAAAAATTAATATAAGCGTCATCATCGCAAATGAACTTCGCAATGTGTACCGTTAGTTAACTATATACAACTTAATATTAGATTTCAAGTCACACGCTTAAAAATAAAATTGCTTAACTAATTTTGAAACTGTACATAAAAACCCAGTTTATACACTATATAAATATATCACTTAATAAAAAGTTTAATCAACGCATATAAAAAAAGATTTATTGCGAAAAGACAGTGCAGGCTGTTCTGAAGTAGTGAATATAAGTTTTGAACTTATCAGCTTTTGTGTGAATTATTAGCATTTAAGCATGTGGTTAAAAATACTAGAATGTATTATATATGGCCTCACAAATTAATAATATATACACAAAAAATATGGATGATAAACATGATTTATGATAAAAAAAAAGAAATCAACTTGAGCAATTTATATGAAATATTAGTGAAAACGTTTCGAAATGCAAATTTAAACAACGTACTATAAAACATATATTATTTCACTTTGTGCCAAAATCAAAAGTACTACAAATGTATGAAGCGTATTAGTTTAGAAAAGCAAACGCCCGTAGTCATTTTGTTGTGCTGTGGGTCGTGCCTGTTGCAGCGCATAATGTATTGGCGTTTGGAGTTGCTGTTGTTGCTTGAGTTTCTTCTTCTTCTCCTTCTTTTGTTGTTTCAAACGCTGCTTGTTGATCTTCTCCTGTTCCTTAGCTATTATGGCGTCATCGCTAAGGTGCCATTGTTCAAATTGTTGTGTCAATGTGCCACTAGTGCTCGTTGACTGTTGCCTTTGTGGTTGTTTCTGTTGCACTTTCTGTTGTTTTTGTTTATATTGGTTGTAGTTATTGTAATTATAGCTATAATTATTGTAATTAAGTTTTTTGTAGTTGCAATAGTTGTAGTTGTAATTGTAGCTGTCGTAGTGATCATCCAAATCGCCAATACCGTTGCCATCGTAATCATAACTGTCTGAATTCATAGCATCCTCATAACCGTAAACATAGCCATTGTCGAATTGTTTTTGCAATCGTCCCTCCAAATGTCAGACTTGTGGTTTATGTCGACCGCCGCACACGCCGCATGATACTCCCAGCCAATGGCAGGCGCGCAGCGGCGGATAACACCAAAGGCAGGGTACGAGCAATGATAGTAATGTTAAGCCGAGCCAACTGCATGAAAGATAAATGTTGTATTAAATATTATTGAAACAACAAAAAGCTTGACCTTCGGATGCACCGAAGCTTTGATATCCTACTGAAATAGATAAGTTTCCAAACAGATTTTTCACAAAATTATTTTGATCATTCAATTTGTAATGGTCTGATCGGAACAATTTGTTCGGAGATCGTAGCGTTTATTTGGACAATAATCCCGTTCCCACGACAGTCGGGTCCATGTAACCGGAACGGACCCGGATTTTTATCCAGCCAAGGAATGACAACTCGGCAGAATTCTATTTCCATACAAGGACTTAGTTTTGATCGCTCAGCAACTATTTTCTATAATGGTCCGACTAAGAGTTGCTTATGGGGGATAAGAGGATGTGCAAAATTTGAAACCAGGGACTAATTCTCATGGCGAAACCGTCACACTGATCATTTATATACATATCTATTTTGAGGGTGTTACAAACTTCATGGCAAACTCAATATATCCTGTTCAGTGTATAATTAAACTGTCTCAAACTGCGAAAGAACGTTTTATGTGTAGTCGAATTCATTACTTACCGCTTAGTGCAGCCAGCTTCATTGACGCACTGACATGGATGTTGTGGCGTTTCACCCTCGGCATCGCTCATACAATGATACAACATACAACGCGCACAACCCATGCCCGAAATATACTCGAATGCCGAACGAAAGCGATCGGGTGCAAATTCACAGGCACCCTTCCGATTCCATTCGTCATTGTAGAGCTCGTGACAGTAGCGGCAACGAGCGCGTTGACTCTTCTTAATGATATCCACATTGCTCGTGGGATCTTTGAGTATCACACCAGCGGCAATCGGAGAAGATTGAGCAGCCGCAAGTGCTTGTGCAGCTTCCAAAGCATTTCGTTTCTTCAATGCGCTGATCGATTCGCGGCGTGCGTTTAACACTTGCGCGCCAGCCGGCTGATCGACAACCGGATAATTGTAATCATGCACCTGTGGGACAGAATAAAACAAAAGCAACAGGAAATAAAATTCAAATGAAAAAAGTAAATAAGAATAAAGAGTAACACGAAAGTTAGAGTAAAGTTGGAAATGGAGAGAAAAGATTAGCATTAATGAGACTGCATACACACGAAGAAAATTCATTACCGCTGTTAGTTGAACATAGGAGTAATTCTCGCTAGTCGCAATGGCTGTTGGCAGCGATGGCGGTGGCGCTTCAAGTTGACTCGACGAGACTGTGGTGATTGGGGGCGATACGATGGCTACGCTTACGTTTGTGGTAACGTTGCTGTTGTTATGAGCGCCAGTTGACACGTTGATGGCGGACAGCGAGGGTGGTGGTGGTGGCGCTTGTAGGCTGCATGATTTCTCGTTCGATATGTAGTGAATGGTGGCCTTAGGATGTTGAGTGACAGTACCATCCGAAGATCGGTCCAAATCGCTTTTGTTGCTGATGCGTTCACCGCGATCGACACTAATACTTTCTGTAGGGAAAAGAGTGAATAAAATATTTAAAGATTTGCACAATTTAAAAAAAAAAAAATTATAAAAAAAAATAAAAATAATAAAATTTATAGGAAAAGCGTGAACGTACTGTGACTTTTTTCGCTGCCTTCGGGACTTGAATGTGACTTTTGTATGCACTCGGCTTCTATAGGTAGATCTAGGGTCTATGAAGGAAATAAAAAATACAAAAATAATTTTAAAAATAAGTAAATAGCAACATAACGATTTAATACACACCATAAAAACGTCGTCTTCACCCACAGAGTCATATTTTGTAAGGGGCGGACATATTATTGATGGGTTAGATTTGGCCAGACCTAAAAAGGTAGAAAGTGCGAAATACCGTTAATGTATGTATGTTTATAGTTTTGTGAAAAAGAAATGTTATGGATCACCGTTAAACTAAAATTTATACTAATCACAAAATAATAAAAAATGCTGAGGCATTATGTATTGATTTACTGCATAGTTAAACACTAAAAAGTAAAATAAATAAAAAAATGTAAATAAATATTAACAGTACGAATTACGGCGAAAAATTAAACAAAAATGCTAAGCTGTTGTTTAATATGGGACTCTTGGCGTCTTTTTATTAACGTTTCGAAAAAAATTGTTCTCTAAGCGCCTCATGAAAACACAGATTTATGGGACACAACACTATATAGGTATTACGGGAAGCCAAAAACTACAAATTCAATACCTTATGCTTTTTACACTAAGTTTAACTTACCAAGCATGAAGTTATTAAGGATGATTTTGTTTTAATTTCGTAATACATATTTGTTGTGAAGTTTTTGAATTTCGAACAATACGTTTTTATAATGGCGAATTAGACAAGATTGTGTTGATTTTGGATTTGAATTATTTTTGCATTAATTTATGATATTTTCCAATTATTTTTTTGAAGCAGATCAAGAAAGAAAGAGAAAGAGAGAGAAAAAAGCAGTAAAAAAGAAAATCATACCAAATATATTAAGCAAAAGTGAGTTAAAAAAAAATATTAAAAAAAAAATTAAGCTTGAATTTTGTGCCTTTTAAAAAATCTAGAAATCATGAAGGGAAAGAAAGCATGCGCACACTTAGCACATACATATGTAGTATATGATATGAAAATACAAAAAAATTAAAATTTGATAAACTGCCATTTTAAGTTTTAAATTTAATTTTTTAAATTAATGAAAAATATTTATAATAATATTTTCGAAATACAAGCAATATTGAGGATATTTAGTGAGCCAATTGGTCAATTTGAACCATGCATTGATCGAAAAACGTCCAGAACGGACCAGAAGACACGGAAAGTAAGTTTCTTACACGACAATGCACTGGCACACAAAACAAAATCGATTCAAAACACAATCAAAGTACTTGGCTGGGAGCTGCAGGCTCAACCGCCGTATTAAAAAAACTTAACCACTTCCGACTACCATTTGTTTTCCTCGATTGAACACGCTTTGGCTACAGCACTTCGATTCCTACGCAGAAGTCAAAAATTGGATGTCTGATTGGTTTACTTGAGAAGACGAACATTTCTTTTGGCTTTGTATCCACAATGGTCAATATATTTATTAATTTTTTTTTTAATTTGCCATTCAAAATTAGTATTTAATTTTCACAAAAAAAACCTCATTTCATACCGTTACAACTGGCATATTTTTACACAAAAGGAAAGTCGGACGCTACATATAACATATTTTTAAATTAGCAGCGTTACGAGCTGAGTCGATTTAGCCAAGTGCGCCTGTCGGTCCATCTGTATATAAGTTGAATTTTTGAGTTTCGCTTTGAAATTTTGCAAGCCTTCTTTTCTTTTTCTCCCTAAGAACTTAGCCATTTTTTTGAAAAGTTAATATCGGACCACTATAGCATAAAGCTGCCATAAAAACTGACCGAGCGAAATCTATGTAAAGATCTCTTTATACACTTTTATGCTCTAGAAATACACCTGAAGTTTATTATAGCTTATATTTAACCGTCTGATTTATAATGTTGCTATTTTAAAAATGCATTTAAAAGTATTTAACATCAATTACATTTCATATATGTAAGTACTCGTATACACATACGTACAGACATTATATTTTAGTATCTAATTTTATTCTTAATTTATTTTTAATAAATAATTATATATATTATACACTAAAATATATTTAGTTGTGCCAAAAATATAAAAGTCAACACTATTACTTAAAATAAGCGCACCTAAATGTATTTTTAGACATGCTTATATGCAGAAAACACAAAATATTAAGATTCAAACATGAAATTACCACAATAATATGCACTTATAAACATATATGTTTGTAAAGAAAATGTTTAATAATGGTAAATTGCGGAAATCAAGCATTAACAAAACAAATGCAGTAGAGCGAAATAGGCAACAAAAAAATTGAAAATATAAACGAAAATGCGCACAAATACACAATTAAACAAAGAAATTGCAAGCATTGCCAACAACAAGGAACGCATAGTATAAATGTATATGATTTTTTATAGTTGTTGTAATTGTTGATGATTTTGTTGTTGTTTGTCTGTAACAATTACAATTGCATTGCGCCAGCGAGTGATAATTACCATCAATTAATTCATTGTAGGCGCGCAGTACGCCTTTGTCGAAGGCGCGCGCATCGGCAGCCGTTTGAAAAGTGAGACCATTGCGTTGTTTACCAGCACGCCAGTGATGAAATGTGGGCATCACTTTGTAATACTTCAGATCACGATTTATGACACAGCTTAAAATTACCTAAAAAACGAACAAATGCATATAATTTGAATGGAGTTATTAACAATTAACAATAAAAGCAACGATGGCATAAATAATAACTGACACTTCTGTATATTTATCGATAAATCCATTGATGAGAAATTTACAAATTGATTTAACAAAAAAATTGCTTTGGTTTTTAAAGTTGATTTTAAAGTATTTGATTTGAAAATTTTTGGAATTAATTTTATTATTTAAAAAATTTAAGAATAAATTTTATTATTTGAAAATTTTTACAATTAATTTTATTTGAGAATTATTTAATATTTTTCCTCAAGAGCAATGTTCATTAATAAATTAATTTTTTATATTGCATATTATTACTCACACTTTGATCAGAGATTCTTTGGCCGTAAATGATATATTCATGTCCAGCAGCGCCAGGGGATAGTCTAGCGCGTTTGCGTATTGAAACATTTGCTAAACCACCCCCGGCGAGTGGTAACCAACCCTCGGTGCTTTCGTCTCTGGTCATAACCTGTGCGCGTACTGTAACTAAGAAGTCGCTGCAATTATAAAAAAAAGAAATTTAATTTTAATATTTATTTATGTATTTACAAGTATAAATTTTAATAAAGAATCGAATAATCGCTAATGAATGCAATAAATGTACATCAAGTGTTATACATGGGTTTCAAACAATCGAATTTTTTATAGTCTTTTTAAATTCTACAATACCTTTAGAATATTGTCCTAAATTTTCAAGTTGATCCGAGCAATAGTTTCGGAGATACAGCAAGATTTCTCGAGAACTACTCAACCGATTTTCATCAAAATTTTACACAGGTCTTTGAGATATGACTTTCCTTTTAAAAAATTTTACTTTTGGATGAAGAAGACAGCTTTTCCCCACAACTATTTTGAAAAATTAGTTTTTTGGCGTGTACATTCTCTTAAAGACTTGGACGAAGGAAATTTTTTTTATCGGAAAAAAATATTTCGCGAGATTTTCATTTTTTTGGAAAATAAAATTTTTAATTTTTTATATGAGAAATGGGTTCCGAGGAAACCCATGTAGCCCCTTAAGCCAAGCACTAAAAATAAATCACTTGCCTTCATATATAGAAAACCTGTTATACAAATATCCACCTTTTGTAAGATGATACAATTAATTAAATACACCTGAAGAACGGACCAACAGCCCTAAAGTCATGCAAACATCCGTGTGCAAAGAATATGCTTTACATACCATATAAAGATAAAAAATTTTGAAACGAAGGCCTTTTAAGAGTATTAAAGTCGCAGCTGCTGTTAAAAATAACATCGTTGCATAGCAAAAAAAAAAAAATTATAGACAACCTTCAACAAATGCAAACGGCAGCAATTTTTTATTGTAGCTGTGTCCTTCCATTGGCTACACGAAATGCTTCGCAAACATGTTCGGAGCACGGAGCAAAAGGTGTGCAGCAAAGCCGCGGAACAGGTGGTAGCGCCAAAACGTCAGCGGAGTCAAACAAGTTCTTGGCAAAATTATTGCGTACTCTTGTTGTTTTTTGGAGTTGCGGAGTTTGCGCTGAAGTGCTAAACTGTGTACTTATGTATGTATGCATGTATTGGTGTCTGCACGACTTCCTGTCGCTTTCGTGCGTCCTGCACAAACTCGAATTACGGTGTATGCGCAACTTCAAAACTCCCAAACTGCGAAAACCTTCATACTCACACGTTTACTCTACTCGTGCTTGTGTAGAGAGAATGGAAGTATGCGTTATTGCGCAGCAACAAAAAACAATAATAAATTAAATTGCTGCAACTTTATGAATGGAGTTTTCACATGTATACTGTATACAGCAGCGTTCCATTGGGTTAGCTCGGTAACTCGCAAGTTTTTCTCTATCACTTTATTTTAGTACAAGTAATTTCGCTATTATCGCTTCAAGGTTTTCCATGACGTTCTTTCAATGTTACTTCAATGTTGACACAATGTGGCCATATTCTCTGAATGAAAAGTGGAGTTTTTGCAGGCGCTCGTTATGAATGGAGTTTCAATTTGTGGAGAAGCCCTATATACAAATAAAGAATACTTAAGCCAAGTACTTACATACATACATATGTATGTATGTAAATTGAAAGCTGTGCGTTCATACACAGAGTATTATGTAGTTAAATATGAGTGTGTTCGCTCTCACCAATGTATGGCCATATTAATACACTGAACAGGTTATATTAAGTTTGCCATGAAGTTTGTAATAACGAGAAGGAAACGTCCCAGACTCTACAAAATAATCTATATTAGGTAGTCGAAAAAGTCTTTTCGTGTTTTGTTAATAGATGTCGTTGCAGTCGTTTAACTCCGGTGCTATGAATCACATTGTGTATATCACATAGTGTTGGAAAGTTGAAAAAAAATTCGGGGAAGTTGAAAAAAAGTTCCAGCTGAGTGAAAATAATGAAGAAATTCGGTATATTTTGAAATTTTTATATAAAAAAGGCAAGAATGTCACGTAAGCCACCAATGAATTTTGTGCAGTTTACGGAGACGACGTCTGTATCGTTCGTGTTCGTGTAGCACAACAATGGTTCGCTCACTTTCATTCTGAAAATTTCTCCTTTTGGTCGACCTATCGTTGAAAAAGTCGATGAAATTATGAAAAGATTGGCCAGGACTGTCACATAAGCAGCTATGATATCGCTAAGGAACTTAACATTCATCACAAACGATTTTGAACCATTAAAAAAAAACTGGCAACAAAAAGGAACTGGATGTTTGGATGGTACTACATGAATTGTCTGTGAAAAATTTAATGGACCGAATTAACAACTGCGATTCTTTGCTGAAACGAAATGAAATCGAACTATTTATGAAGCGAATAGTAACAGGTGACAAAAAATATATCAAATACGACAATAATGTGCGAAAAAGATCATGCTTCAAACGTGGTGAAGCTCAACAAAAGGTCGCAAAGCCAGGATTGACGCCTCGAAAGGTTATACCGAGTGTTTGGTGGAATTGGAAAGGAATCATCCACTATGAGCTGCTCCAGCCTGGTCGAACGATTGATTCTACATTTTTCTGTCAACAACTGATGAACTTGAAGCAAGCAATCGAAAAAAACGAACAGAACTGACTAACGACTGAACAGAAAGAGGCTTCGTCTTACATCAGGGCAACGCTAGACCACACACATATTTGATGACTCGGCAAAAATTGGGAGAGCTTGGCTGGGAAGTTTTGATGCATCCACCACATAGCCCTGTCCTTGCACCATCGTACTACATACCATTTGTTTCGGTCAATGCAGAACTGCCTTAATGGAGGAAAGTTGGCTTTAAGAAGCCTGTGAAAAATTTCAAAATAATTCACAACATTTTCTTCAATTATTCTCTAAAGGCTTTCTCAACATTCTAATTGGAATTTTCCTTGAACTATGTGCTTTATTTTACTTTCGGAAAAAAATAAATATACACTGAAAATGAGTGCTTTGTTCGCCACTGGAATAGTAGAGAAAATGCTTAAGGCCACCTGTTTATCGAATTTAGTATTATCGATAAGTGGATATTACTTTCTCATGAATAAAAAATTTCAGGCGAAGGTTATAAGTCATCATAAGCCATTTCAGATGAAAATTAAACTTATTAGCTTTAAAAATAAGACTTTGGAAATTTATTGTTGCAATTTTTTTACATAGCATTCACGTTTTCTGTACAACAGCACGCTAGTTTACAACATTGCCCCCCCTTCGCAACTTTTTAAGCATAAAAAGTAAAAAAAAATATATATATGTACACGAAGCTTAGAAGTGCGAAAAAATAAAAAATAAAATTATTAACAATAATAACTTATTTTTATACGTGCATAATACTCTCAGAATTATAAATAAAATGAAAATATTTACTTTACTCTTGGCGAGGTATTCATATGTACATGTTGCCCCTTCCAGCAACGGTCAGCACTAGTTGTAACGGTATTTCATTCTTTACCTTAGTATCCAATGTATCAAAGTGTTTATTTTACTTTGTACATACAAATTTTGCTAAATATGCACGCAATATATTGCATATAACCACATACAGGGGTACATATAGAAAGTAGAAGGCGTGTACCTAGGCAATGTCCCTGATAATGCTGTCAATGCCAAGCGAACAGGCAGTAAAGGTATTGCTCAATGATTAACTATGTGAATATGTATGCGCATACGCATATACAACATATATACATAGAAGCATTTTCAGAATGGGCTAGCCGCTTGGCGTTGCTGAGCTCATCATAACTTCATGGTCACAAGCTCAGCCGTTACGTGCTCTTATATGCATAAATACATACATTCACTTTGGAAAATGGGAAACTATCAATGGAAATTATGTGAATGAAATAATTGTTTTAATGCATTAAATAAATAAGATCAATTTATACATAAAATACACATACATACGAATATTATAAATGTTTCAAAAGTGAGTACAATACTAATTTTTAGTTAAAAAAGTTTGAATAAATTCGTAAGCAACGAAGCAAAAACAACATTTAGCACATTAAAATTGTTTACCGTCAGCCTTTGTTTTTCTGCTTTTCAAAACCTATGTATTTCAACTTTTATTATTAATTATGAGGAAAGCACAGTAGTTAATTATTCAAAATTTTCTGCAAAAGTTAAAATATAAAAAAATTCTGACAGCGGTGGGATTCGAACCCACGCCCTTTCGGACTGGTGCCTAAAACCAGCGCCTTAGACCGCTCGGCCACGCTGCCTCTTGCCAACACATTGTCCAATGTCGCACTTAAGTTTACACTACCCTCATGACGAGAACTTTCCACTCACACACATACAGATTGGCTGCCATTTGTGAGAACGAAGGTCACACACTACAAACGTATGGTTCGCTAGCGCACGAACGCTATTGTGAATGATTGTGTGCTGTAAAGCTAATGCCGGAGAAATTCATTCACGATATGCTACAGAACGAATGAATGAATGATACACATATGGGAGGGCGGTAGGTGGCGGGGGCACTTTTGCTTCATCTATGATGTGTTAAATATTAATTTATGCTTTTTGTGTGTTTTTCTTTTATGTTGCTAAATCATATAAATTATTAAGGATTAGCTTATGAAAAAGTAGATTTAGAACATTTAGTTTATGGTTACATCTTTCATTTTTTAATTTGTGCTAAATTTCGGAAAGATTCCTTGTCAAATGCATAAGTTTTCCGTAAAACGACTTGATTTGGGTCGAGTAGTTTGTTTGGCAGTTATGTATATGCTATAGTGATGACGTTTCCGACAAATGAACAGTTTCTTTAAGAGAAAACCGACTTTAATCTTTTCATATTTCTGATCAAACTTCAACTTATTTTTTTTTTTTTGCATTAATAATAAACCCTAATGAACCACATATGTACCATTTTGGTCAACCACTTTTTGTCACTTTTCCGCTAGATACATTATTTCCGTCATTGTAAAACTTTTCTTGTTTCTCGGCGAAGAACTACAAGTAATTTTCACAAGCTTCTCTTGAGGCCAACTTTATTCCATTAAAGGAGTTCTGTATTGACCGAAATAAATGGTAGTACGATGGTGCAAGGTCAGGGCTATATGGTGGATGCATCAAAACTTCCCAACCAAGCTCTCACAGTTTTTGCCGAGTCCACAAAAATGTGTGCGGTCTAGCGTTTGTTGATTGAAGACGAAGCCTTTCTGTTGATCAGTTCTGGCCTTTTTTTTCGATTGCTTGCTCAAGTTCATCAGTTGTTGACAGAAAAATATAGAATCAATCGTTCGTCCAGGACCATGATCTTTTTCGCACATTATTGTCGTATTTGATTCACCTTTCGTCTCCTGTTACCATTCGCTTCAGAAATGGTTCGATTTCATTTTGTTTCAGCAAAGAATCGCATATGTTAATTCGGTTCATTAAATTTTCACAGACAATTCATGTGTACCCAAACATCGGCTTCTTTTTGTAGCCAGCCTTTTTTAAATGGTTCATAACCGTTTGATAGGAATGTTTTTCTACGATGCCAGGCGATGTGTGTTTTTTCACATCTTTTCCCGAACTGCACGAGCAACGATAGGTCTACCCCGAACATGGTACAGCATCGTCTCCGTTAACTCCACAAATTTCATTGAGTGGCTTGCGTGGCATTTTTCCCTTTTTATACAATAATTTCAAAATATAGCGAATTCTTCAATATTTTCATCATTTTTGAACAGCTGTAACTTATTTTCAACTTCCCCGAATTTAATTGTTTTTTTGGTTAAATGAAGCTTAAAATCTCACCTTTCCAACACTATATTGTATGACACATGGGTAGCACTGGAGATATACGACTGCAAAAACATCCATTGACAAAATACGAAAAGACTTTTTCGACTACCCAATATTTAGTGGGAATTTAATATTTAATTTATTTTTAGCGTACACTTTATTTGTTAATCATATTTAATCTATAATTAAATACATATATACAAAGTGCAATTTTTTGAAAATAATTAAATCTTCTCAACGCCCAACTCAACAGCCTATTTCAAATAAAATCAATAATGCTTGAGGGCAAAAATAGTGTGTTGCCAGAATGCTTCCAACAAAGTTAGAGCCGTTATTTAGAGTTAACACCTTTTTAAATATGTCGGTATGTACACAATTATGAAATGACTGAATGAATTTCCAATCGCTCCGCAAACACCTACATACATATGTACACATAAGTATCTACATTCATGTATATACAAACATCCACGTCCGGCTGCTTGATTGCAAATGTAACAGCGTTAGTGGGCAGCGGAAAAGGCTGGCAATCCAGTCAGCCCGCCAGCCAACAACTGTAGTGCCGATCCAACCAACCCGCTAAGTTAAATAAGTATGTAACATGAAGTGCCACTATCAGCGGCCCAGCCTTTTCTACATACATACAACACACCTACACAAAAAAGTGTATATTTACACTAACATATGTACATATGTATGAATGCGCGTATGTAAATTGAAACACATGTGTTATAGGCGTTGTATGCGGTTGAACGGACAAACCGATGGGCGAAGGAAAAATGACAAGTAGATTAGTTGTTGATAAAATATATAGCGAGACAGGACAAATAAACGAATCTAGGTTACCTGCCTTTATTATGAATGGAACCATTTATTGAATGATAATGACGAATACAAAGAACGGCATGGTATGCAGTATGTATGTATGTATAGTATATGTTTACTTTATAAGTTAAGTGTGTCATAATGCAAATTTATAAATAAAAATGTAAACTATGTGTGTGGTTACAGTAACAAATATTTATAGAGTACCCATATTGGAACGAAAGCAAAACTATTTATTTCTTTAAGCACAATTGATTTCTTACATATATCTTCAATATAGTGTAAAAATTTCGTTGTGGTTCTATTTTGGATTTTTTTTTTTTTTTGTGTAAGAGAATTTGGTTCCTGAAAAAATTTTCTGTTAATCTGTGATTCTATAATAAATTTTTATAAGGTTCTATCGAGCGTATTGTCTGAAAAATTAAAGACCACCGTCAACAAACTGATTGAACCTTATTAGTGTGGCTTTCAACAACTGACCAGATCACCAAGCCCTAAATTTAGCAAAAGACCCTGTTTTTGAGAGCAGGAAAAGGTGCTGCCTTTATGCCGCTATGTCTGAATTTGGTATCCCCTCAAAACTAATACGGCTGTGTAAACTGGCGTTGACCAACAACAAAAACTCCATCAGGATCTAGAAAGACCTCTCCAAGCCGTTCGATACCAAACGAGGTTTCAGACTTTCCTGTGACTTCTTCAATCTACTTCTGGAGAAAATAATTCGAGCTGCAGAACTAAACAGAGAAGGTATCATCTTCTATAAGAGTGTACAGCTGTTGGCGTATGCCGATAATATTGATATCTTTGGTCTAAACACCCGCGCCGTTAGTTCTGCTTTCTCCAAACTAGAAAAGGCAGCGAAGCGATCTAGTGGTGAACGAGGGCAAGACGGAATATCTTCTGTTATCAAATAAGCAGTCCTCGCATTCGCGACGAGGCACCGACGTCAATGCTGACAGTCATAACTTCGAAGTCGTAGATAATTTCGTCTATCTTGGAACCAGCATCAATTATGAGTTTTTGACAGAAAGTTTCTGCAGAAGATTTATGGTCCTTTGCGTATTGGCAACGACGAATATCGCATTCGATGGAACGATGAGCTGCACGAGATATACGACGGCATTGACATAGTTCGGCGGATTAAGAGACAGCGGCTACGCATATCGTCCGATGAAAACACTCCAGCTCTGAAAGTTCGTCGCAGTACCTGCCTCTGTACTGTACTCCGTTGCAAAGACCAGGTGGAAAAGGGCCTGTCTTCGCTTGGAATCTCCAAGTGGCGCCACAACCACTACAGATAATCACTGTTTCTGAATTCAAAAGTGCTTGGAGAGTCTCTACAGGGTTGTTCGTTCTCCAAATACTGGAAATTTTGGTTGTATAAGTACTAGAAAATTTGATCTCTTGTATACTCCTATGAGCAAAAACTAGTAAGACTTTGTTCATATTTTAAAATTCTTAATTTATTCTATAAAATATATGTCGTTACGCTCAAAGTAATCCCCCTTGGGCTCAATACATTTGTGCCAACGTTTTTTCCAATCCTCGAAACAGTTGTTAAAGTAAATTTCCGGAATAACTTTCAATGCGCGTAGCCATTCACGTTTAATGTCTTCAATTGACTCAAAAAGGTGTCTCGGAGCGGTCGTATGAGTTTGCTGAATAGCCAGAAGTCATACGGAGCTAAAAAAGGTGAATTCGGTGGTTGCGGCGCGATATTGGTTGAAGATTTGGCAAAAAACTCACGAAGAATCAATGTAGTATGCCACGATGATTTATCATTGCAAAAACCAAAAGTTTTACGAATAGCTTCGGGCAAGCGACGCATAACACTCAAATAGTATTCCTTGTTGACAGTTTGGTCGGCCGGAAGGAATTCGGTGTACACCTTATCTCTAAGACAACTGTCAAAATTTTGATTGATCGGCTTCGGCTCGCCTTTGTCACGATAATCGGCCGATTAATCGTCCTTTTCCGGATCGTGAGCATAGATACAAAGCTCATCGCCAATAATAACACGTTTCATGACATCCTGGTATTCGAAAAGCATTGTTGAAAAAAATTAGTGATTTTGGAACTAATCATGCTTTCGCTTTACTTTGGCCCAAATGATCTTTCAAAATGGTCTTCACTTATCCTTTCGATATTCCAACGATCACAGTAAGATCGCTATCTGTTAATCGTCGATTCTGAAGCACGAATTCCTTTATTTTATTGACCTGTTGATTATCAATTGATTTTGATAGCCGTCCTGGACGTGGTTTGTCGTCAACTTTATGCACTTAAGAAACAATAATGATTATTTTGATATGAAGTTTGGGACAGCGGTCACTGACAGCCATAGCAACTTAAAAAAATGGGTTTTAAAGCAAAATTTCAATTAAAAAGTTTTACTATTTTTTGCCCACAATTATCAAATATCTGCCATAATCATTTCCCAATTATTACAACTTTTTTCTCAGAGGATAATTCAACAGTTGAAGGCGCACTAATATAACATTTGAGGAGTGTAACCTTCAAAAATATGAAATTCCTTTAAAGTTCGCTTGCACGCCTTTGTGGTGCTTTGGCATGCAGTTAAAGTGGATTCTTAGTGGAGTAACCTTGTTGTCCACATATAAAAATGAACGAATATTTTCGTTCGAGTTCGGTAAATTTTATAGCTGCTCTCACTCAGCATGCTTTTTTACAGCTACACAAAAAGTGCAGAGAACAAAATAGAAAATGAATAATTTAAAAAGTCATACATTTTAGAAACTGGTAAAGAAATATAATATAATATCTGAGGAGTGTATATACCAACTCAACGTAGTTAAATTTTCTAGCAGAATTTTTCGAAAAATACAGAACAAATTTTGATTTGTCACAACCAAGCCTACCTTAACCAAAATCAAAGGGAAAA
Organism: Bactrocera correcta; assembly: GCA_027475135.1. Classification (NCBI taxonomy): domain Eukaryota; kingdom Metazoa; phylum Arthropoda; class Insecta; order Diptera; family Tephritidae; genus Bactrocera; species Bactrocera correcta. The sequence continues at coordinate 70,429,514 of CM050325.1, forward strand.
TACCGATGCGTGGTAAAGTTGTGCAGCATGCGCTCTCTCAGTGGCCAACAAACGTGCTCTTTACAACTTTCGCTTTGCACACATTTTCGTTTGCTTACTCCAAACTTGGAAATACACACTCTCGCAGTCCATCTATACACACAGTGGAAGGAAGTGCTCCATTCACTCCACTTTCATGGCAAAAACTGTGTGCTTGAAAGGTGGTGGCTGGTGTTTAGTGGGTGTTGAGCAATTGATGGGTGATAGAATGTTGCCTAGGCCAATAGACAATACAGTGAGAGCACTGAAGTTAGCGAAAAGCATTATCGCACAACACATCGTGCCGACGAACGAAAGCAGAAAGTTGTGGGGTCTCTACATGAATGCACACATATACATATACAGACTTTCATGAGTACATCTGTATGTATGTATATATGTGAGTATGTAAATAGTTTTAGCTTTGTTAGGCGGAGGTTTTGTGCTGAAAACTCTTACTTTTTATAGCTTAGTGCATTACATATCCATATAACTTTGTACATATGTATGAACACAATACATATATGGACATATAAATACATATTTACATATTTTTGCACGCACTCACCCGCATAGACAAACCCTCAAAACATTTCCCAGCCGATTTACCGATTGCTACACGAATTTACCGATCCACTCAACGAGCACGGCGAGTACACAACATGTATGCATTTTCGTGTGAACTTTTACAATAATCATGAATGAACACCTACTACCTACTTACACCTCAGAGTGTGTGTGAAAGTGTTTACCCTACATGCGTTTGTTAAGTACGCGTGGGGTTGAGTGCTTGTAAAAATACACCAATACATACACAACGGCAAAATAAATACCGACTTAGCGAACGATGTTGAATGACAGCGAAAATGTATGCAAGCAATGTTTATGGAAAAGTGTAGTAAAAGCGTTGGCAAAGAGAAAATGCTGAATCGTTACTAGCTATTAAATGTTAGCTAGATGATCTGATGAATTTATTTTACAATGTTTCTTAAAGGGTTACATGGGTTTCTGATGACCTCTCGGAAAAAAGAAGGAGAACTTCTTACAGAATCATCAGAATCATCTAAGGTGAAAAAATACGTGTTTTATTAAACTTTAAAGACCACTGAATTTTGACAGACATTTTTACAAAAAATTTTCAAAATTTCAAAAAAAAAGTTCTTCGTCAAGTCTTTAGGAATTGTATCTCAGAGACCTGTGTAAAGTTTTATAAAGGTCGGTTGAGTAGTCCTCGAAAATTTTGCCAATCGACTTCAAAACCACGGTTTCGAGAAAAACGCGTTAAGAGACGGCACTTAGCCTAGCCTCTAATTCACAGGGGTCTCAAGTCTGTATCTCCGAAACTATTACTGAGAACGAAATTGAAAATTAAGAACAATATTTTAAGGGTTGTAGACATTAAAATAAATGATTTTTTGAAACCCGTAAAGCCATGTAATCCCTTAAAGAAGGCTGTTGAGGGCATATAAAAATGTGTTTGGGACAGCAGAATAGGAAATATAGCTTAATAATAATTATAATATTATTGGCTACTCTAGTGTGGACAAAGATTCACTTTCGAACTGACATAATAATCGCGCCGGTGGCTCAGACTAGAAAATATAACTCGTACTAAAAGATATGAGAGCGCTGTGGCATTTTAGTATGATTGTGATTGATTTTTGCACAAAACAAGATAGAATCATCCCTCAGCTACCGTATTCACCAGATTTGGTTCCCTGTGATTTTTTTCTAGTTTAAAATCTTTGGGAACTACCAAAGTCAAAATCTACTATATAAAAATTACTACCTTTTGGCGAACATAACGAAGTTACTGTGATTCAATGTTAACCGCCTCAATAAATTTGTGTTAAGCACTAAACGGATGTCGATCGAAGAAAATCTGGTGATCGCCTTTTTTAGAGGTTTATAGGATAACACAAATAAGTGAGTTTAATCGATTTTTGGTCGACCTAACCTAAGATATACCCCAAATTTTTAAATTCTGACCGTTGAAAGTTCAATAATTTTTAAGAATATCTCGTTGACTATAAAAAAAATAAGTGTGAAAAAGTAAACATAAAGAAACTTCAAATGGTTTAGAACATGAAGTAGCGGTTAATGACCATTTGTAGCCCTCAACATTGCGACCCAAAAACCTAACCCTGCAGAATCTGTTTGTTAGTCTATCATCATCCCACGACACTCTAATGGGGCTAACGACTATTCACTATAGTTTAAGGACGACTTAGGATTGGTTCTCTGGCCATACTTTCTATGATACTATTGTTTCGTGACAAACAAAAATTCTTTGAACCAGAAGTTTCAGGATCTGCTAACGCTTCAGCATAAAGCGTGCTTATAAATCATTATCAGACCTTTTGGTGCGATAAGCAATGCTTTCTTGAAAACGCTTTCATGTTTTCATATAATTTATCAATTAATTGCTGGTATGGGGGATACAGTAGAGCTACTCATAGTCGTTGAATGAGTCAATAAATTACAACTCACACACACTTTATATACATATACGTCTGAATGTAAAACAGCATAGTGGACATGTACAAGTGTATGTACATATGTACGGAAAGAATTATGAATGAAACTTTTGGTTATAACAAAAGTTAAAAAGTACTATAAAATATTGAATAGCTATATACGAAATGATCATGGATGTACTACATACATACATACATATGTACACATGTGTCTTTAAATGAACATATAAAAATATTTTTTATGCTCAAAAAGGTCTGTGAAGAGTAGAAGGGGTAAAGCTTATATAAGAATTCATTGTGCTGTATTCTTAATGAATGGAAAGGCAAGCAAATTGACGGCATCGAAATGATGTCACTGAAAGATAGCAAAAAGAGGAAAGAAATTAATGAATTGGCAAGTTGATTGACTGTCTGATTGTTTGCCGAGTTGGTTGGCTTCGCGAATGATTGAAAAAAAACGATCGAACTGTAGTGGGTGTATGCCATAATACTTGCAAGCCTATTGTATTTCTACAAATACCACATCATTTGAAAAAATATATACTTAACGTATGTACCAACAATACGTGGTATATAAGGAAGAAAACGAGCACTAAATAACTCAAGAGATTATGAAATAAAGCCGCCAGCTTCGTGAATTCTTCGATGTGCTGCAGTATAACATTTGGTAATCGAAAGAGTCTTTTCGTATTTCCAATCAAACTTCCACTTATTTATTTTTTTTTTTTTTGGTCGACCACTTTTGGCAATTTTTCCGATAGAGACATTATTCCATCAGTGTAAAACATTTCTGGTTTCTTGGCGAAAAACTGCGACAACACAGGCTTCTCTTGGAGCCAACTTTACTGCATTAAGGGAATTCTGCATTCTGCCGAAGCAAATGGTAGTCCGATAGTGCAAGGTCAGGGCTATACGGTGGATGCATCAAAACTACGCAACCAAGCTCTCCCAGTTTTTGCCGACTCATCAAAGATGTGTGTGGTTGCTTTGTACTGATCGAAGCTCTTTCTGTTGCTCATTTCAGGCGTTTTTTTCGATTGCTTGTTTCAATCTCATCAGTTGTTGAGAGTAAAATGTGGAATCAATCGTTCGAAAAGACTGTAGCAGCTCATAGTGGATGATTCCTTTCCAATCCCACCAAACACTCAGCATAACACTTCGAGGCGTCAAACCCGGCCTTTTTTAAATGGTTCAAAACCGTTTCATGATGAATATTAAGTCCCTAACGATGTCATGCCTGCTTATGTAACCGTCCTGGTCAATCTTTTCCATAATTTCATCGACTTTTTCAACGATAGGTCGACCCGAGCGAGGTGCATCTTTCACATTGAAATTTCCAGAAGGGATGCGAGCGAACCATTGTTGTGGTACATGAACTGATACAACATCGTTTCCGTAAACTTAAAAAATTTCATTGGTAGCTTGCGTGGCATTCTTCCCTTTTTTCTACAAAATTTTCAAAATATAGTGAATTTTTCCATTATTTTCACTCATTTTTGAACAGCTGCAACTTTTTTCAAGTTCCCCGAATTTAATTTTTTTTGTTAAGTGAAGCTTAAAATCTCAACTATGACACAATGTGATTGGTAGCACTGGAGATATACGACTGCAACGACATCTATTGACAAAATACGAAAAGACTTTTTCGACTATATATTTTAGAGTCTTCGACATTTCCTACTGCGCTACAAACTCCATGGAAAACTCAACAGTCTATTGTTCTTCTTCTTCTTTACTGGCGTAGAAACCGCTTACGCAATTATAGCCGAGTGAACAACAGCGCGCCAGTCGTTTCTTCTCTTCGCTACATGGCGCCAGTTGGAGATTCCAAGCGAAGCCAGGTCCTTCTCCACTTGGTCCTTCCAACGGAGTGGAGGTCTTCCTCTTCCTCTACTTCCCGCGGCGGGTACTGCGTCGAATACTTTCAGAGCTGGAGTGTTTTCATCCATCCGTTTTATAAGAGTGTATAGTCTATTGTTACTTTCAATAATTTTATAGCCGATTTGAAGAAAACTTTTATGCTTAGATGTCAATATCGCGCGAGCATTCATTCATTCTTTTGAGCATTAGCTGCAAATTCAGCAACAGCATCGCCTATAATTTTATTTAAGCAGTGGTCGTTCGGCCAACATCAATAGCGGGTGTAAGGGAACGGTGCTTTCGTTTTGTTGTGTTTACGGCTTCGTAAACTTGTGCGCAATTTCATTAACGATCAAAACAACTATTAATGAACGTAAGCAAATTTCCGAATATGCTGTTCAAGTGTTTGCTGAATTTTAATTTGTTATTTGTTGAAATATTACGTGATAGCGGCATATACAGAGCGGAAGTGGTTTCAATTTCGTTCTGCTGAATTTTAATGGCACACTTCAGCACTTCTTCAAGCAAGCGCTTTAGATAGTGTATGGAGAGTATGACTCATTTAAATGGGGCTGGGCCAAACAAAAAAAGCGAAGCGCCATTTTGCATCTGTTTCAAAATAAGTTGGTTTCCATAGGAATAAGCTCTAATAAAAACAAGCGAGTCTTGTGATGCGCTACACGTCATTCCGAATAAATTTTTTAAAATAACAAACGTGTAAACTTCCGCGTAGATAAGTAAAAGTTAATACAAAAACATCGAAAAAGTTAAAAAAAAAAACAGTGCTTGAAATCCTTCCTGTTTGCTGAAGGCACTGAAGGAGATTTCAGCCGAAACTTTTAGTAGATTTAAAGAAAATTCGATTAAGTGTCGACTTATTTTGACAGTCCGGGTCAAATTTGATCACATGTTTATATTAGAAAAAAGTTTAAAGTTAGCTTTTTTCGCCTTTATTACTGACAAAAGCTATATCAAGCTATTAAATATAATATTTAAATCATTTTAAATACTTATTACTACTTTATAAAGTAAAATTTTCAGATATTTACGTACCTTTCATGTCCTTCTGTCATGATTTGTAATCAGAAAGGTTCTAATATGGTAGCGTATTGTGTCGGTGGTCAATTTCACCATGATTAAAGCATAAAGACATTCAAAGCTGAACAAACTTCCGACCGACTGGACCCAACCGACTGGACCGACCGAACGCCTTCACTGCACACACAAATACATGTAACTGTGTAAGTTTGTTACGACGAAGTTGTTGTTGTTGTTAATGTATCAGAAGACGAAGGAATAAGCGAACGAACCAGTGAGTGACCAACGATCGCCCGATCGATGGATCCAGTGACCGACCGACACGCACGGATTAACGAAGCGCTTTGAGCTGGTTGTTTAGTAATTGCTTTTTATGATTTGGTCCTGCAGATGTTGTGAACGGTTAATTTGCGTTAAGTTGCGATTTGTGGCTTAATATTTTTGTTTATTATATGAAAATTGTTCACTAATATGTACACGGATTTATTTTTCTTTTCCTTTGGCACTCACAGGTTGAAGACTTTGCACGTCGTACGCTTGGCTTGCTGGTTTGGCCACCGTCAAATATACAATTTTTTTTTTTTAATTTTCTCACTTAATCGCTTCAAACATATGTAATTATTAATATTTTTTTAATTAAAAATGTGTTGAGGCAATTTTTTTATATATGTACATTGTAACCTAAAAAAATGATGTGAGTGAAAAGATTAGAGTTATAACTTTTTAATATTTGTTGGTAACACTTTGGCCATATTTATTATTTCTTAAGTTATGAACAACTCCTCACAGAAATATTCTGCATGGCAAAAATATATGCAATTGTTGTTTGGCGGCGCCATGAAATTTGTGGGCGATGCCAAATCAGTTATGACCAACAAAAACGGCAAACAAATGTGTTCTACCGCAAAAACAAGGTGAATGTGAGTTGGTAGACATATCGCTCTGCGCCGGCGACTCCAACACACATACATATTCATGCCAGTCAAGCAGCAGTATCGGCAGATACTACCAAACGATAGATACAAAGATAAAATGTTGCTCCAGCAAGACGAAAACCAACGCAAACTGCAGCAACAGCAATGACAACAAGAACAGAAACAACCACATCAACAGTAGCACAAATAAATTGGACATGGTTTAAAGCGCATAAAGAAGCTGAACAGGAGCGAAAAAACAGCAAATACAAAAATAACAAGATATATTTTTGGGCGATTTCTCTTATTTCCCTCTTTACTGCTGCTTCGTAGATGTAGGTTATATTGCTCCTGCTGATGTTATTGTTCTCTCCAATTGCACATTCTACTTTTTTTTGGCGGCTGTTGCTGGAGTTGGAAAAAGCTTTATACAAATATATCCACAAATTTGTATATGTGTGTGCGTAAGGTATAACTTCTAATAAGGTTGTCGCTTCCTTTGTTTGCGTTCTGGCGGAACCAGCTCCAATTTTTCGAGTTCTATGCTACTCGGCTTTGTTTTTTCACAATGAAATTTATGTACACATAGGAACAATGTTTTTTTCTTTTGCTGTCTCTCATTTTACGCATGTTTTCACAGAGCACGAGAGAGCAAGTGTTGCTTGCGCTGCTGCCACAGCCTTCGTTGACCAAAAAACTTCCGCACGACTTTGCACACATACGAATTTTGCTCCATCCTTTACAATTTACGTCTGACGTCTGGATTAACTTTTTAAAAAACCCTACATTATCAATATCTAAAATAGTAACTAAATAGTTTAGTTTTTAAGGTATTTTAAAGGAAAGTCATTATTCCGACCAAAACTGATAACACAAATCTTTCAAATTGGTAATTAAAAGTAAATTTTAAAATTTCCACATATTATATGTATACATACATATGTACGTAATATTTGGAAAATATCTTTCCTATTTTACGGTACTTTTCTGATAAGCTGCATATGTATATTTATGCTTTGAAAGATTGTATAATAAAAAAACTATTCCAAAAAGTATCTTGTGGCTCTGAAAAAATTTTTGCTTGCTACATTTTGACCAATACGAGGACATTTGAAAAAGCAATCAAAAGCAGAATTTCCTATTTGAATTAAAAGTTAACACATTAAACGAATTTAATAACAAAAATTTGAAAAACTATAATTGTCCATGTTTTTTTTTTTTAATGTTATGATAGGTTAAATAAAACGAACGCAATTGCTGCTGGGCGCGACGCCTGCAACAATCCCCAGCGTGTATCGGAATTTTTTCTCTATATATTGGATAATGCGAACTGTCGTTTTTGGAGAAGCTCTGAAAATTTTCACGCAGTCACAGGCACACGCACACGAACACTTGATCTATATATCTACAAATTGGCATTCGCAAAGTAGACACCACCATGAATTTTTCCAACTTTTCCACTTTTGCCACAGCTTCTTCTTCTTCCAATTTTCTTCAGCTTTTGCAGATTTTTCAATCATTCAACTACATTTCCAACTTCGATTTCATAACTAACACTCACTTCATCAATATTGTGGATTAAAGCGACGTTTTCTAATTTATTTTTACATTATTTATTTAAATTTTCTTAATAAAAAATTGCGTGAACATTTTCGCCTCCACCACTATGCCTGATACGCGTATCCGTTCCGTCTGTCCGCATTGACTGCGCTGTAACAGCTCTGCTTGCTCTGCTCCTAAACGCAGTCGCTCCTATTTTCTTCGCCAGTTGTTGTTTTATCACTTCCCCTTTGTATTTGCTGGATTGTTGTGGCTGCACTAAACATGCAGGGTTGCAAATAGTGTTCACCGCAATTCAAATGTGTATACACAAAAGTTGTACCGTTATAAAAAAGATTTTTGTTTTTAATTTTTGAAACTAATAAATCCGTATATTATTTGTCAGATTAAAGATTTTTTCCTATACCATTTAAAAAGAAACTTTATTTTCGGAATTAGCATATAATATCCGATATATATTGTACGGGATTTCATAAGTTGTAACTAGAATAAGTACGGCTACTCCAATCTAAGATATTTTCTGAATGAATTTCTTTTTAAACTTAATTCGCACATTGAACTTGAGATATCGTTTTAATGCGCATGTGCTGTGATGTGTATTTCTCAATGAAAATTGTTTTTGCATTGGAAGCGAAAATATATCCGTACACAATATAAAAAACCAATTGCTTGGAACTCGAAGTAATGATTTTGTAAAACATTATTAAGAAAATTTATATATACATACTTAAGAAAATATATATTACAACTTTCAAAACCATCGTGAATTTTAAAATCATTGTGAATTATTGCTTTAACATTTTGTTTTCCTCCATTGTCGTATTTTTCACCTTTACCTGTTTGACAATTCGGGTGTCAATTTCGACTTTCAATGCAGCCAACTTAACAGCAACAATTTCTTTTCGTTCGGTGTGCGTACGTTTGATGACTTAAGGCGGTCGGAACTTTCAGAAAAAGTGCAAATTTTGTGTTTAAAATATGGCTAAAAAGAAAAGTGAGGAGTACGGAGCCGATGGCAATGATGGTGACTATGAAGAGGAGCCAAATTTCGAAGATCCAGAGGGCTATGTTGACGACATTCCCGACGATGGTAAGTGCCAGCGCAGCACCACTGCGGCTCTGCTGTAAGTGATTTTGCACGCCAAACACCGTACATGCAACATAACCTCAAAACGGGCAAAAATGCAAAGAAAATTGAATAATTATGACGTTTGTTCAAAAATTTACTCAATAATGTTGTTTATATTGTTTTCTTTTATTATCCAGAGCTGTTAGCCAACATGTTGGCGCAGCGTCCTTTGGAAACAGATGGTGTTGAAAGCGTTGTTGTTGTGGACAACATACCAAAAGTAGAACCATCCCGCTTGGAGAAATTGAAATCTGTTATTCAGAAATTGTTTTCACACTGCGGTGAAATCGTAAATGTCGTCTTCCCAGTTGACGAGGAGGGTAAAACGAAGGGTTATGCATTTATGGAATACAAAAACGCCAGTATGGCTGAAGAGGCCGTTAAATCACTAAACAATCATCGTCTTGATAAAAATCATACCTTCGCCGTTAATTTATTTACCGATTTTCAGAAGTAAGTATTTCTTGTTTTTAATATAAGTATAAATAATATTACAATATTATTATTTGTATAGGTATGAAAACATACCAGAAAAGTGGGAGCCACCAACACAACAACCTTTCAAAGTTCAGAACGATTTATACAATTTCATCAACGATCCGGATGCTTATGACCAATATAGCGTAGCCGCTGAAACCGCACCCAACTCCGTACAAGTATCGTTTTGGCAGAACACTCTACCTGAGCCCAATGAATTGGAGTCTCGTGAACGCTTCACTGATACTTTTGTGAAATGGTCGCCACTCGGTACATATGTGGTAACATTCCACAAACCCGGTGTGGCCATTTGGGGTGGTAGCAGCTTCCAAAAGATACAGAAATTCCCGCATGCAAACACACAGTTCGTGGAGTTTTCACCTTGTGAAAACTATCTAGTTACCTATGGACCAACACCTACCGGCCAGAAGGTTATTATTTGGGATATACGTACCGGCGTTGAAAAGCGTTCTTTCGTCGCTGATGGCATGTCCGTCTTATCGATGTTCCGCTGGTCGCATGACGACAAATACGTTGCACGTATGGGCGATAATTCAATCCACATCTACGAAACACCCTCGTTTTACCTGCTCGACCTTAAGTCAATTAAGATACCTGGCATACGTGGCTTCTCGTGGTCGCCAACGGACAATGTAATTGCCTACTGGGTAGAAGAACAAAATCAAATACCTGCGCGTGTGACACTTATGGAGATTCCCAAAAAACGCGAAATCCGTAACAAAAATCTTTTCCATGTGGCCGACTGCAAATTACACTGGCAGAAATCAGGTGACTATCTATGCGTCAAAGTCGATCGCTACTCGAAATTGAAGAAGGACAAAAAGGAGCTGGATGTCAAATTCCTCGGTATGTTCTACAATTTCGAAATATTCCACATGCGCGAAAAGGAAGTCCCTGTAGATTCAGTGGAAATTCGCGAATTGATTCTTGCTTTCGCTTGGGAGCCTGTCGGCAATAAGTTTTCGATTATACATGGTGAACAAAGCAATGCGAATGTTAGCTTCTACGAGATGAACAAAGGTGTGAAACCTACACTTGTAAAGAAGTTGGAGAAGAAGTCATGCACGCACTTATTCTGGTCGCCACGCGGCCAATTCATTGTTATGGCAAATCTCTCTATGGGCACTTTTGAATTTGTTGACACAAACAATGACTTCATTATCACTGCATCGCCCGATCATTTCCGCGCATCCGAAGTCGAATGGGACCCAACCGGCCGTTATGTTGTGACTGGTGTCTCAGCGTGGAAGGTCAAAGAAGATACGGGCTTCAACATGTACACCTTCCAAGGACGTATCATAAGACGTACCATCTTGAAAAACTTCGTACAATTTTTATGGCGTCCACGTCCGCCCACACTGTTATCGGAGGCACAACAGAAGGAAATCAAGAAGAATTTGAAGAAATACTACCCAATATTCGAGCAAAAGGATCGCCTACGTTTGACACGTGCATCCAAAGAATTGCTCGAGAAACGCTCACAATTGCGTGAACAATTCATGGAGTACCGCAACAAACGCATTGCCGAATGGAAGGAGCAAAAGAGCCGACGCTTACAGCTCAGAAATCGTAAGTGTCAAATGCAAACCTTTAAGCTGTTTTTATCGACTTATTGAAATAAATTGTTCTCTTGCAGATTTTGATACTGATAATTTGGATACAGAGGAAGTTGATGAGGAAATCGTTGAATTTTTAGTCAAGGAAGAAGTAACTGTGCTCGAGTAGTCGAACAACAGTTGTGCCGTTTTCCATTAAAGTCTACGCCTTTGCTGACAGTGTGCGCACAAAGGCGTAGCTATCAACTTACAACTACAACAAGAACAACATACATAAATATAAACATTGTATTTAAGCTAAAAATTATAAAATACAATATTTATTCAAGAAAATTGGTTGAACAAACAGAAACACAAGCAAAACAAGCCAACAAGGAGTTCCAAGCAGAGCAAACAACATTCTATGCTCATTTTTTTTTTTTTTTTAAGTATTTTTTACTTAGATTTCTTTCAAACGCATTTGGCATACCAACTCGAAACGCTGCACGCGTAATTGACGCTTTTGCAACTGCGTCCCATTTACTTTTAAATAAAATATTCAATACTAGACATATTCAAAATTTAAATTATATTTTTTCTTTTTCAAATTAAAATTAGCTAATCGTAAAGCAAACAAATAACTGCACAACCGCTTATAAGCCTACTCTCTCTCTAACCATTGTTTTGCAAAGTATTTTTTTTTTTTTTACAATATATAGTTTTTGGAATTCATTCTAACTAAATATACACATTTTGTTATTTTATTCTAGCTTTGTAATTAATTTTATTTGAGTACGTAGAAAGCGTACGTACCCATACATACATACATAGTACATATACATACATATAGAAAGTCGTTTGCTTACAAAAATGTTAACAAATGTGGTGAATGTCTCTACTGGTAGTTATGCTGTACTCATTATGCTGATTTTTAACAAAATTAAATATAAATTTGCATTATATTTGTATGCCATAAGCAAAAGAAAAACGAAAACAAAAAACCAACAAAATTGCGAATGTTTCATTTAGTATGCAAATGGCGTGAAGAAACTCAAGTCAAGGAGAGCAAGTTTTTTGTTATTTTATGGGAGGAAAGTGTACGGGCTTAGCACTATTAGTGCAAAAAATAAATTTATCAACACATGCAAGTGTCATTTATTGGCTTAAATACAGGTTTATATAGACTAAAATGAAATTGGTTGGTCAAAGCATGGAGAAAAGTGCTCAGTTGATGTGTTGTTGTATTTTTAATGTATTAAAAAACAACTTTCTTAGTAGATGAGTTCACTTCGCATACAACTGCGATTATTGTCAAAGTACAGAGCCGCAAAAAAATTCTTAAGTCGCTAGCCGGCAGTCGGAAAACACAAGAAAAGCCATTGTTGCCAACTTGATGTAGTGGAATCCAGACGAAGGAGCTTCATATGTGTCCGAACACTGCATTCCGTACAATAACAGGGTTCCTCTTGATGCTTCCCATTAAACAAGCACATAGTGAGACCTGCATGATAATCCAAACCAATATGGTCGCCTGGATGCAGTGGAACTCAGACGAGGAAGCTTCAGACCGTTCAGAATTCTGCATTCCGGACTACGAAGGAACACCTGCATAGTGAGGCCCGTGTGCTCCCAGTTAAATAGCATAAGGAACTCCTCTCCAGGCAGTTCCCGTTGGGACGCTTTCGCAGAAATCATCCTTGCAGTGACCTGCCTGGAGTGGAACCGCTTCCTAAGAACATCAAGAGGTCATACCTCAATTACGGCGACGACATCAGACAATTCGTCGACCAGACTTCGGACGCAACAAACTTCACAAGTGGAGCCATCAACATCTTCACCGACTCCCTTCTAGTGAATGGCGTATTCAGAGTCAAAACCACCCATTCAGCGAAGAGCTCGAGTTGCCACGAGAAACGAGAGTACCCTTGCCAGCTTCGTTCTGAATACTGTAGCAGGTTAAACTCCCACTTATACAATAGACCCCTACATATCCAATATATGTCCTCCGTGCAATGAGTCTCTGCATGACACTGGTCACCTCTTTACATGTCCCACCAACTCCACTTATCCGACACCCCTCTCCCTTTGGTCCGACCCCGTAAAACAGCACGTTTCTTGGGCCTTCCGTTGGATGACGTCGACGACAACTTAGCAAATCCTTACCATCCTAACAGGAACTAGGTACCCGCTAAAACAACAACAACATGTTGTTTAGTAGAAACCACTCTAGTAGTCATCTGTTTGAAGTGTAAACACCTCCTAGGAGCATCGTAAGAGACCGTTCCCACGACAGTCAGTTAACCGGAATGGTCCCGGATTTTTTATCCGAACAAGGATTGTCAACTCGGCCGAGTTCTATCGCTACAATAACAACAGCATCAAGAGATCGTTCCTGGATTACGTCGACCAATACACCGATCAGACTATAGACGCACCGAACATCTTTAACAAATGATTCATCGATCTCTCTCTCAGTGAATGACGTACTTGGAACCAAGCCACCACCCATTGCTGCTGAAGAGCTTGAGCTAGCTTGCGAATCTAGAGTGACCCTTGCGCAACATAGTTCTGGCTTATGTAGCAGGTTGCACTGCTACCTATCCGTAATCGACCCCGACATAACAAATATATATATATGTATGTCTTGCGTGCAATGAGTCTCGCATGTATCTAACCACTTCTTTGCAGCCCAATGAATTCCACTCATCTAACACTCCTCTCGTATGGTTCGATCCCGTCGAAACAGCATTTTTTCATGGTCTTCCGTTAGATGATTTCGCTGAAAATAAACTTTAGCCTTGCCACCCAAACAATGTCTAGATTACCGCTATAACAGCAACAGCATCAGCAATTGATGAAGTGAGCAATGACAATAGTATCCTTTCGTAAGATAGCAATACCTGTGGGAACGTAACGGATTTTTTTTATTTTTGTATCAGAAAAAAATCTCCAAATAATATTCCCGCCCGTTACGCCTATCTAGATCAACTGCCAAGGGTACGAAGATAAGAATTGACAACAACTCAGGCTAACCGAAAAAGTAAGTGTTCCCGTTTCACCTAGCAGAGTAACTCTGAGGGTCAACATCAATGCCGGACGTTGAGTTCCATTAGTTTCGCGAAAGCCCAGTTTACTATAAGATATTATAATCCTGCTCACCGAGATCTTATCTGAAAATACAGATCCTCAAATTACGCAAAATGTTTTCCATTTCTTCAAACCTTCACTCCTGTCACGCTCTTTAACCATACTTTTCTACTTCAACTCTTTTATACCAGGTTCCAGGAACCTGAATTTGCCGTAATATGTCAAAAATCTATATTGCTGCCACCCAGAGATTGAATAGTAGTTACCAATGTTGAATTAACCGCGATAAAAGTCTTTTTGGAGGCTACTGCATACGTAGAAGCTACATGGACGACAACTGCCTCTTTTATAACACTACTTACCTGATAAATGCACAATAACCGTTCGTACTTTCCACCCTGTCACTACCGGTGTTTAGTTGTGCCATTAGGTTGCCTAGGAAACCTACTGAGCCACATAAACTCATTACTAAAAGCAGACGAACACAAATCGAAGCATTCTTGTGACTTTCACGTGTACAAAATCAAATTTTATGCAAAAAATAAGAAATAAATAATAATGAGTGGTCATATCACACAAACCGGAAAGAAAAAATCCAAAGAAAATCGTCGGAAGAGCTCTAAGCAACTAAACCGTACCAAAACCAAACGTTGCAAGTCACGACCAACTCGCGAATACCAAGAAAATGAGCGCGAGGTACAAGCTTTATTGGAGAACACAAGCCTCTCTATCGATAACAGTCCACAGAGCCATCGAAAAGATGAGCTAACGTTGAGTCTGGATTTTTTTTGTCGCACCAGCGCGGAAGAACTCCCAACAGCCGGGAGTTCTGCGCAGCATAGGAAGCTACTAAAGAGCGAACGTATTGAAGAAACTAGCTTAGACAATGGCAGTGAGAGGACTGAAGAGGATGATGAGGAACAGGAAGAGTTTACAACTGCTGACGAGGAAGACGAGAATGCGTCAGAGGGCAGCGAGCAAACCGTTTCACCTACCTCTACACAGCAGCGCGAGCAAACCGCTTCCACCTACATACAAGTCGACGATGACGATGTGGTCGTACAACGGATTGAGTGTGAAAAGTTCATACCAGACACAAATTTGCTTTTCAAGCCACAGGCAAAACTCACGTCGGAAATCGCCTTGGCTGCAAGTAGTCTTGGCAATCTGGGTAGTCGGGGAAAACCACAAGCATTAGGTGCCAATATCTGTCGCATGCTGAATCGGCATCAAGCAGAGCAGCGTGCGAGAGATGAGCCTATCTCTAAAGCAGTTGTGGAACAACTAACGCTAACAAATTCAACGTGGTCGTCTTATATAAAGGATCGTACACTTTACCGCAGCTTTTGCGCACATAAATTTCATCCGGTGTTTTGTGTACCGACACGTCAACCGGACGAGATACCCACAAGGAAATTTGTGCGCATCTACCTGAAGGAGCTACTCTTCACAGCCCATCCACATTTGTTGGAGGAACATCGACTCTCCAACGCCTTGGAAGAGCTCTATGAGAATTATGTGCAGCGGCAACAACAACGTGTTTGTGAAAAGTTGCGCGCACAACTGCAGACCGAGCGTCGCGTGGTTAATGAGCTGTTGCTGCGTGAGTCAAGGAACAGCGCCGAACAGGAGTCGGCGCGCACAATTGAGCGACGTGCGCGTCAACTGGAGAATCAGCTGCTAAGTGTGCGTGCGCTACGCAACAGGCTTTACGAAGAGGAGGCGCATTCCAAGCAGCTGCTCAAAGAAATACTAGACACTTGGAAGCGTCTCAAGCAAATACGTAAGACACAAGATTACCAATGTACGCGCTTCAAACTGCGCATACACGTAGAGGATGCGGCAAATACGGCTGCGGAGGCACAACGCTGGGCCGAGCGCTTCGAGACTGACTTGAATGAAATTTACCGCGAGGAGTTGGAGATCTATTACCGCGCCAAACGTTTGTGGAAGGCGCGCGATCGCAAGGCGGATATAGCCGAGCTGCCAATTAAGCCACGTAAACCGGATATCACACAGTTGTCGACGGAGTTGCGCGCCAAGTTGGCCGAGTGTTTGGGTGCGCAAGGCGAACCGAAGATCAATGTACAACTACATCGTGTATGTGAGGGCGAGTTTTACAACCTGCCCGGTTTGAAACGACTAAAAAGTTTCTACATGAAAATTTACTTCGATGGCGAGTTTGTGAGCGCGACGCGCAGTTATCGCATCGAACCCGATTTACGCATACCGATGAATGAGGTATTCGGCATCTTCTTGGAGCGGCGCATGCCAAAGGATATAAGAGTAACGGTAAATGTAACTATTCATACAACTGCTTTTCCATTTTTTAACGTGTTGCTCTCACCAGCTCTACGAAAAATTCCGTCTGCACTCAGCGCGCAAAGTCGTCGATATAGCGGTGCCAATACCGCACGCGCTGCACACGGCCGACACCGAGCAGCAACGCATATGCTTCACAGCGCAAAAATCGTTAAACGTCAGTGGACGTCTCACTATATGCTTTCAATGTGAGGAGCAAGTGGACTTGAGCGCACGCTGGTATGTGCCAACTGCCGCCAACGCCAGTCCCACTGTCTCGCCGCAAAGCTCACCCGCGAGTCAAGCGTTTGCGCGAGAACTCCATGCCGAAAAACTATTAGCGCAATTGGACGACAATGCACAGCACACTGATGACGATGAAATAGCAAGTGAGTCGGCTGAACCGGATAAACCGCCAGCGACGTCCCTTAACACGTGCACCTTCGAAGAGGATTTGTTGCATTTTTGCCCTATCGAAGATTTGCAGCATAACCGACGCTTTAAGCTACTGCGCTCACGTTACTTGAAAAATGATCCGCGCACGCGCGATCTGCGCTTTATTGCGGCGCTTGACAATGAGCTCGAATTCGATTGGTCCGATAAGGAGGAGGCGGTTATTGACGCAGGCGACTGGATGGATCCGATCGATTTGCATAAGCATGAGGGCAAAAAGTATCTAAAGCAATTGTACGAAGCGATACGTAGCCAGTGTGCGCGTTTGAGCATTGCTGCGGCAAGCGCCGAAGAGTTGCTGATCGGCGATATGCCTGCCAGTTGGAGGTGTGTAGTGAGTGTAACACTCCATATCAGTTAGATATAAATTATACTCACACGACAGTCGGGTCAACATAACCGGAACGGACCCGGATTTTTATCCGACTAAGACTGTCAACTCGACATATTTCTGTTGCTACAACAACAATAATTATACTTTCTTAACGCTTACCACAGCACATTCTTTCAGGCTTTGAGTTTGATCTTCAATCCCAGGCGTACATTGAGCGCACCACCCACTCCGTCAACTACGTCACGTCCGCACGTACTGGATATGGATGCTAGTCAAAGCTACAAGATCGTTCTGAACATCGTACGTGCTACCGGTATACCAGTGCGTATACCAAACACGACGGATAACGAGAGTAAGGAACGTAGTAATGAGAGCCCGAATATGTTCGTGACGCAGCGTAAGTTTTGAGTATTCAAAATATACAGAATTGTACCAAAAATGCTGCAATTTTTCAGTTTATAAATACTCCAACGTGCGTCCTTTCATCGTACTAAGTTACAGAGATAAATTTTGTCGCTCGCTAACCGTAGAGGGTTCAAATCCGACATGGAATGAGCAACTCATCTTGCAGTTCAGGTATTTTAGCACACGGAAAATTATCAACGTTTTAAGTACTAACTTTTTTTGCGTTTAGTGGCAGCTTGATGGATCTGCGCGATGATCTCAAAATCTCACTCTTCGACGAAGTGATCGAGAATCATCTTAACGATGAGCTCAGTGTGCGCAACATGGACATCTATCAGCGCGTACAAACTAATTGGCTGGGTGAATACCGGTTTCCCATGCACACACTGCTCTCGCAACAAAAGGTGCGTGCGTAGTCCATAGTCCGGCTTGACTGATCCATAAACTATGTTCTTCCAACTAATCATTTTATTTTATCTTTCAGCTTGATGGCGTAATCGAGTTGAAGACACCCAAAGTGCTGCTTGGCTACAAACAACCCACACTGGAGCACATAACCTCACAAGCTGACGTGAATATATCTATTGAACAATTTCCGGAAATAAAAGAGACGGTGTGCCTTTGGTTCTACATGAGCATTGAGCCGCACGTGACGCTGCCACACATCAATACAGCTTGCTTGGAATGTGCCGAATTGAAGGACGTACGTCAGCAGCTGCAACAGTGGTCGCTGCAAGCGCAAGAGCTGCATCCGGAACGTTATATTGAACCGTTAGTTTGTACGGCAGAGGGTAAACGTGTGTGTTTAACGCGTCTCTTGGAACCGGTGCCACTGCCGCTGGAGTTGAACGAACAGAAGTTCGAGTTGGCTTGCCGTTTCGTCGCACTCTTGAATGTATTGAAGACTTACGACCCGTGCATGCGCTTCGATGGCATTTGGCTAAATAACCAATGTGTGTTGGATACCAATTGGTGTACGTTGAAGGATCTTGGCGTGTTGTTGTGTAATTTTTTGCTCGGCATTGGTATTAACTGTTGGCTCGTGCTCGGTCATGCCACAACGTATGGCGAGTGTGCCTTTGTTCTGTTTAGAAGTGATGAAGGTGAACTCTTGCTCATCGATCCTCAGACGGGCAAACGTTTCGGGACAAGGGATGTCTTCTGTCCGCTCTATAAGGTATGCATGGTGGTGGCGCAAGACAATGTAAGTATTATCTGAACAAAGAGTCGTGCAAACATTTTTATGAATATTTTACAGTTATACGCCAACATTCAATCTGAAACGCGTGTCACAATGATGAATTTCAATTTGAACGACACATCCTGTTGGCTGCCCGCCTTCTCGAAACGCAATCCCGCCCCTTTGGGTGGTGTACAAAAACTGGATTACACTTACCAGCTCGCCTTCAATACATTCGAGTTGAGGCGCAACATTGAGCGAAAGATAATGAAGAAAATCAATTCGTGGCGCGCTATGCGTAAGACCATTTGGAATCGGTAAGTGCAAAGCAAATTGTTGTGAAATTTTAAATATTTGACGTTAAAACAATTTCTTATCAGCGCTTTTCAGCCACGCCTACAAATCATTCTTCAAGACTTAGAACAACTAAGTATTTCCGAAAATGGATCGTACACCGAAGCTAAGTACACCGACCAAGTAGCGGCTGAATTTCCAAACTATAAGGTAACTGAAAACTAAGACTTATGGAAGAAGAGCTTGAAGACAGTGTTGTGGGTTTCAGTTTGAATTAGGTCATCTTGGTGGTTCAACAAACATTTTTAGCTTAGGTTAGGTTAGTCTGGCAGGCTAATAAGCCACTCATACTTCAGTTTTGGTGTTTAGCGATATCATATGAAGTGGCGTAATCCATAGGGAGTGGTCATCCTTTAGGCAAAATTCAACAGGTTATGTAGCCGCACTAATGACAACTCTTCCATTGTCTCCTCCATGGAACCGTAATGAAGTTGTTTGTTCCTGGAGATCTCCACTGCTCCAAAATCAAATAAAAAATATATAAACTCAGAGATCGTCATAAAAACTATGATTGCTTTCCACCTGAACCTGGAGACCTCCTTCTTCTTCTTTACTGGCGTAGACAACGCTTACGCGGTTTTAGCTGAGGTAATTGCTATTCGAACTTCTTCATGGTAGGGCAATGGAAAGTCTGCTTCATCGTCGTCTTTTGGGGAATCGGTTTCACCATCTCCTGGTGTTATGCTTTCACTGGTAATCAGCAAGCTGGAGAAATATTTCCTCCATAATTTTAATATGATTTGGGCATCATTCACTAGATGCCCTCTGTGGGTTCTACAGGAGTATGATCCGGTCTTGAAGCTTCTTCTGTTAGTAGCCGCATATTTTCGTCATTACCTCTGTCGGTCAGGCGGTCAAACTCTTCATACTCACGCATTTCGTTCTGCAATGCGTCTCGTTTTCCTCTTCAGTTATCGGTAGCTAAGCCATGCCTCACGTCTTGTGGTCGATTGTAACTTTGTGAGGTAGGCAGTCTGTTTTCTCTAGGCTGCGACAGCCTTTAGTTTGCAGCTGTACGTAAGGAGCTTGAAATGCCGTCCCACAGTTCCCTTATAATCCGAGGCTGTTGTTTTCTTTTACATTGGTCGAGATTTTTAAATGGTGGGTCCCGAACCCAGCGCACAACCTTGGGGAGGGGATGTTTCGCCTTCTCACTTTACCTCACCTTCAAACGGATTGTTTTTTGGCTACCCAGAGAATACTTGGTCTAAGACCGGAAGTCGTGAGCTGCTTGTGTAAAGAATCGTTTCTGGCCATTCCAAAAGAAATGGCGCTCAGAGAACTTGCGTGAACTTCTACACACGGCTCCATCTTCCTGGAATTTCGAATTTTCATATATTCCACAAAAATTTATGTGATCTCTTGTTGCCTCAGGTTATTCTACTTTACAACAATTACATTTAAGTTTATTTAATTTTGGTATAACTACTTATATAATACTTTTATTCATATTTTCAGATCTATGGCTATGCCCTCAACTTTCCCTATACAAATCTCACATCGATTTCCGAACGCATCAAGTCCACTGGCATACATTTAAATTCGGATAAGCGTGTTGAGTTTTGCTTGGCTACGCATATACACATCTATCCAAATGATGTGCTCTCTGTGTGGATATTTTTGATATCATTGATACCTAATGGGTTTAATTAAGCGTTAAGGGCGCTTCATTGAAACATAATGTGTGTAAATATTATCTATGTAAAGCATTTGTTTTTAATAATAAGAAACTCTATTAATTTCAAACACACAATTGTTACTAAATTACATCAGAAATGAGTTCGCAAAAATCGCTTGTATCGTACATTATCTAAAAGAAAATGATTTCTCATTGCAGCCGATAAGGCCTTCGCCATAAAAATGATTCAGGGAACACCTTAGGCTGACATAATCACACAAACATAAAGATGTACGTATGTAGGACCAACATGTGCACATATTCTTATATAAAAATGGGTACACAAATATATACATTCATAAAATTATGGTATAAATTATGTGAGCCACTTTGATCTATCGATAACGCCGTTGGCTTGGTTTTGTCTTTATTTCCTTTTATTAAACAAACGATGCGCACCAAAATCCGGTAATCAAGATACACGTGCACGTATAGAAAGAATTTTGATAAGTTCAGGAGTTGTTTTCCGCAATGTAGTTAATAAACAATGCACAGTTGGTTTCTGAAAGGGCGTGCGTTAGCAACACACTAAATTAACGCTTTGTTACAAAATTCCAGGCACTTGACACAACTTGCTAACTAAGTGATATAAGGCACTACGAAGTATAGTAAAATAGCAAAAAAAAAAAAAAAATAGACAAATTGCACAAAATTTAACTAAGAACTAATTAAGCCAAAGTGATATCGAAAATCATTAATTTCCTGCGCTTAAGTGGCGTGATTTTAAAGAGCTTCGCAATTAAAGAAAAACATTGTGATGTTTTTAAAAACACAAAATATTTTTCAAAAAACGTTGGACTATATCAAATGGCTTTTTATGCTTTACGAACTGAATACGCAAATTTCGATTTGTGAGCCCTGGGAGCGTGTGTTTTCGCGTAAGTTTTATACGGCTAAAAAAGCTGGTATCTTTAAAAAAAAGCAAATTAAATATATTTAAAAAATTTGAAAAAAAAAAACTTAAGTTTTAGCATTAATGGGGATGTTTAAATTTAGTAATTAATTTGTGTGTTTATTAAATGAGAACGATTTTTTTAACACTAATAAGTTGTCTGCACCTGCAAGGAAGTGAATATTATTATATTTTTTGCGTCTCATAAGCCCGCAGAAATGTTTATATACATATGTACATATGCATATATTCCGCACCTTCCGCTGATTAATAAACTTTTTGTTTCACACAAAATACAAGACAACCCATTAAGCATTAAGAGACCATAAAATAAATATTGATAAGCGTAGTTTTTACATATGTACACGGGACAGTAAGGTTTTACTGGTTAAATATCGTTCGAAATCTTTTCAATTGCATTAAAATATGTACTATAATCTTATACATATGATTAGATGAAACTAGCTGTTGAAATCATTTCTGATATACAAATTGTTTACTAGTATTATACCACATTTTCTATTTTTATTCTATTAACACACCATCAATTATAAACTTATTTTGAAAGCCACACCACTATATTTTGATATTAAACTTTACTAAATTTAATATATTTTTTTATATTTCTAGATATTTTACTACTGTTTGGTGCCGCGTTTCTCATATATACCATTAGTTTTATACCGAACTTATCAAAAGCACTACTAATATTCGTGCTAAATGGCGACTGGGAGCAAGCTTCAACAACAACAGCTTGCAAACGGAAAGATTTACATAGCAAATAATTATTAATATGGATTAGAATTTTAGGCAAAATATTTGCATTTATAATTTATGAACTTTACATTTACTTATACTCAATAAAATTACGCATTAGATTTTAAATGTTGTTAATAAAATAAATTTAAACAAAATTACACGTTGATAACACACAAATTGTTGATACACTGTCTAAAAATTTTGCAAAGTTAATTATTACTTTTATTATTAGTAACTTTGCACATACGCTAGCGTTCTGCAAATATCAACTATTTAAGCACCTACCGCCGGAAGTTTGTTATTTTTCAGTTTCTTGGAATTGCATGCCAAAATTTCGTTCACATACATATGCATGAAGACTTAATCGCATTCATATTTCCTTTATTTTAGTATTATCCTATGTTATTAATTAAAGATGTAGCGAAATTAAAAGAAGTGAACACCAAGCAATTCGTTTCCAAAATATTTTTTAATTTTTCAAAATGTCTGCTTTAGAGCTGCCATACCAGATTTTATGACGAAGTATTTCCGTAAATACAGGTGTACAGGCTACGTTGTCAATAAGTTATAAGCTGTTGCGATATATGGTACAAGGGTAAATAATAGATCTTTTAATAACGATTTATATTTGTTGATGTAATTTGCATAACAATTAAACTTTTATAACAAATATAGTTAATAACAGGCGACAATACTAATTCGTTACGTATGGCAATATAACATAATCGTTTCGAGACTCGTTGAAGTATGACAATTTACTGACAGCTGAACATCACATAGCTTTTGTTTACGTTTGTGCTTGTTTTACTGGTGATATTCTCAATGAGTTTTAAGTGAAATTATTAATAAATTCGAACATGTCCAACGATAAACGTACTATTTACGTCGGAGCATTAGCAGACGAAGTGACCGAGAAACTACTTAATGATGCTTTTATACCATTTGGCGATATTGCCGATATACAAATGCCGGTCGACTACGAGTCGCAAAAACATCGTGGATTCGCCTTTATAGAATATGAAATGTCGGAAGATGCCGCCGCAGCGATAGATAATATGGTATATTGCTGGACAAAACCTTCTATTTAACATAAATTACATTGATTTTAATTAATAGAATGACTCGGAACTTTGTGGTCGCACGATACGTGTAAATCTCGCCAAGCCAGTGCGCATTAAAGAAGGCAGCTTTAAGCCTGTCTGGGCTGACGATGACTGGTTGCAGAAACATGCCGGCGCGACACTAAAAGATGATGAAGCTGAAAACACAGTTGGCACTAATGACGAGAACGCCGATACAACTGCTAGCAAGCCTAGTGGGCCCGTTGTTATAGAGAAAGCTGAGAAACGTAATCCTCAAGTTTTCTTCGACATACGAATAGGTGGTCATGATGTGGGTCGCATTATAATGCTACTGCGCGCCGACGTAGTGCCGAAGACAGCGGAAAATTTCCGTGCGCTCTGCACGCATGAGCAAGGCTTTGGCTATAAAGGTAGTACTTTTCATCGCGTCATACCAGAATTCGTAAGTAAACCAACTGCAGCAAAAATGCCAGATTTTTATACACAAATTCAATTGTAGATGTGCCAAGGAGGCGATTTTACTAATAACAATGGCACTGGCGGAAAGTCTATATATGGCAAGAAGTTTGCAGATGAAAATTTCACTCTCAAACACAATGGCTTTGGAACACTATCAATGGCTAACTCAGGACCCAATACAAATGGCTCACAATTCTTTATCTGCACCACTAAGTGAGTTTTTTCTACAATGTACAAATATATGAGCAGCGATAAAATTATGTCTAATTTCTAGAACGGATTGGCTAGACAACAAACACGTGGTTTTCGGACATGTAATTAGCGGGGCAGATGTGGTACGAAAAATGGAACGATGTGGAAGTAAAGCGGGTACCACAACACAAAAAATTGTAATATATTCATGTGGAGAGTTGAAATAAACACGAATACTTTAATTTAAAAATGTTTGTTTTTATTTAGTACATGTACAGTTTATATACAAATGTTTTAAGGCAGCAAATCCAGAGAGATACATAAACGCCTGCAATAAAAAAGATAAATATATTAGAAATGTTGAAAATTCATATGGACAAATTGATTTTGAAATAATGAATCAGTTGGAAATAAACAGCATGGTTTTTAAATTGGGTTCGACTCAGAAGAGGGATCCTGAGTAAGGATAAATCATCATTTAAAATAATCGAAATTCATTTATAGAAAGAAATCAAGCTCACCTTTATTTTAAGTACACCTCCAACTCTTTCCATAATTATCAGGATTATTAACATATTTAAACTGAAATGAAGAAAATATTTGTTAATAAAGAAATTTTTTTCCATTTCATTTATAATATGAGAACATTAGATCAGTGTAACAGTAAACAGCATGATTTTTAAATTGGGTTCGACTCAGAAGAGGGATCCTGAGTGAGGATAAATCATCAAATTAACGAAAATACAAAAATAAGAGATTTGTACACACCTACCTTTTCACGTTTCTTCAATATTTCAATGAATAAAGTATATTATGAAGATTCTTCAGCAAATCTGTAAAAAATAAAGAGCCAAAATTAGTATTTGAAAAATATTAATGTACGAAATAGATTATTTAATGGTTTCAGTTAAAAAAATTTGTTACATGTATATTTCAAATGAACTATACTATTTATGAGTCATCATATAAATGTAAAAAATTTATACATTTATGTATTACTGACCTTTTGAATATGCAGCTTCCAATATTGCTCTTATATTTTCACATTGAACTGGAACTGCAATCTGAAATCAATAAACATAAATATATTAACTGCAGAACTATATTTGTTACAAAATTAATATTAGTTTCGAGTATTTTCAGAATCCTTTTGGTTAATTTTTAAGTTGTAAATCAGCAATTATTTACTTATGATTAAACTTATCATCATTTGAATTTAAATGTACGATAACATATATTAAATTGTTTAATATTTACCTTCTTTTTATCATATTGCAGTACAACCAAGCTTTCTCCCTCAGTTGGCTTGAAATAAAACAAACAGCAGGGGCTAGACTACTTAGTTGCAGCTGCACATTTTATAAGCCGCTGCAACAGTTTTTCAGCTATAAAAGAAATAAAAAGTATTCATTAATAATGGAAGAATACATACTTAAGATTTCATATTAAGTTATATATTTAGATCAGAATCCTTTTGGTTAAATTTTAAGTTGTAAATCAGCATTTATTTACTTATGATTAAACTTATCATCATTAAGTGTCCGTATATTCAATTCCTTAAATATAATTGTTATAAATATTTACCTTTATTAAGACATATTAGGTCATTTTGTTCAGCATAACCATTTTATACGTCACTCAGCCGGCTGTAAAATTAAAAGAATAAATATATCAGAAAAAGTCATTACGTCACTAAAACTAATTATTAAATAGAATAATTCAGCTGGCCGTTCTTATCTATCCGCAAAAATGTAAGTGCTTACAAATAAATTGTGAAATTTAAATGTAAAACACTTTTTCAGGACGAGAACAATCATCAATTTATAACATGTTGAACAAAATCTTTACAAAAACTTACGTGTGATAATTGTATCAGTAATTTCCAACGCCATCCCTTCAAATAACATTCAGCTTGTACAAATTATAGTTGCAACATATTTATGCCTACAAGATTTTAGCAATATTTTACTGAAAACTTCCATTTCAATTAGGTATTTTTCCAATTTTTTTGAAACGTTGACGAAGTGAAGTAGATTGCTCCGAGATCAAAATTAAAATGAACGAAATGGCACGAATTCCAAAAGAACAGAACGAATATGACAATGGCGGCTGCAAAGTTGCCACTTGGCTAAAAAGAAAACAGTTGTTGAGAAGTCTCCAAATTGTTGTTGAGACAACAATTTATATATCGCTTATATGAATATTTATTAAAAGTTATTTTTATTTATTACATTTAATTGACAATATTTTGAAATAAATTCAATCAATTACTGTGTTTATTAAAAATTTTTATTTGGCTATGTTTATGTATATGAACAATATATCTGCCTTAAAATCACTTTTTCATTTCAATGACTTTCTTTTCAAATTGTCAAAAATAAATTTATACACATAACATCAACAATATCAAATATTAGTCAAAATATGTTTTTTTCTTATAAATTTTATGAAAACGCTTTTTAATCGCGAAATTTAAGTGCTTTATTGTGCAAATACACTTAAACCGGACAAAACTACATAAACGCGCGTGAAAGATGGCAAAGAAGAAATCGAAAAGAAAATCTGCCGGAAAAGGAAATAAAGCAGCAAAAATTGAAAAAGAATACACCATTTTAACAATGGAGGAACAACAAGCGCGCGATGCGAAGTATGCAATGCGATTGGCAGATTTGCGAACGTGTCTTTCATTTATTGATGGTAAGTGGGCAGCAAACGCTTCATGGAGTTTTTATATAAAGTAAGAAGTAATGGGATATGAGAAATAAATAAAGTTAAGCCAGTTTTGTGCTTTAATGACATGGAGTAGCTACTTTGCAAATTCCAAGCAAACTCTAGAAGAAACTAAAATCCTCTTTCCATTTTTCTTCCTTCAACAGAGGCGTTTCTTAAAGTGGAGGAATTAAAACGCGGCGAGGATGTCATAGAGAAAGTTTGTAGTAAATTAATGATATTGGCATATATGCTCATCAAACGCTTGCTTTTAGTGGAAAAAATATTTGCTTTGCGATGGTCTGCCCAAGCCCTATATACCGCCAGCTGTGCGTTTGTTCTTTGAGAAATTGCAGCACTTCGATCGTTTGAATACGGAGAAAACAATTGATTGGCTCTTGTCGGTTGATGAGCGCAGCGTTTTGTCACAGGATATTTACAGCAAAGATATGACGCGCAGGGCATTGGTCAAAGAAATGCGTCCCAATTTCGGAGATGAGTACAAAACTAACATCGATTTACTATTAAAAGTAATTTGTATACAAATAAGTTGACAACTTGCAAACAAAATTAATTATTATTGACGACAGGTTGTAAAGAGCATTGAGTATTATGGAGATGATGATGCGAAAACCGCGAAAGCGCCGCTACGCATTTTGCGCGATATATTACAGGCATGTTGTGATTATTAAACATAAAAAATTAAAAAAAAAGAAAAATATGTAGCTTAATAAAAATATGTTTGATTTTGCAGCAAAAAAGAGCGGCTTATGAAGAAATCGAGCACTATTTCGATCATTATGCATATCGTATATTATCATCCGAAGATTCCTATATGGAGTAAGATTGTTGCTTTTATATACAATTTAAAATTAATTTGAGTTCATCTCAACACACAGTTCTGTAAATGCCACCACTGCTGAATATTTTTATGAATGCGAGAACTTTGGTATACACATTTGGACGTTAAAAAATGTACCCATACTCTTTCAATTTCTAGAGTGAGTTAAAAAAGAACCCAACCAAAAATTATAAAGCACTTCCCCACCCAGATTAACATTATTAATTAGTGTTAAATCACATCACATCGCGGTGCGAGCGTCACCTAAGCACTGACCGGCACGTGCCTGCTTTTCTTTTATGAGCCAGTTAACAGCCAGCTTCCCGTGAGATTACATATAACTGTTTAATCACATCACATCGCGATGCAAGCGTCACCTAAGCACTGACCAGACACGTGCCTGCTTTTCTTTTATAGAGCCAGCTAACAGCCAGCTTCCCACGAGATTACATTATGACTGTTAAATCACATCACATCGCGATGCGACCGTCACCTAAGCACTGACCAGGCACAGTGCCTGCTTTTCTTTTATAGAGCCAGTTAACAGCCAGCTTACCGCGAGATTACATTACGACTGTTAAATCATACATTATACGAGTATAAAAGTTTGCTTAATTTGACAAAAAAAAAAATTTTTGGTTTAAGTGAAGGGTATTAAAGCTTACGTTTAAATTCTTGAAATTAACGTTTTTTCTTTTTAATTAATGCTTTGTGCTGTTTAGTTTTAATATTTTTCATTTTCTTCTTCTTCCTATGCAAACAGCGTACCGTGTGTTGAGGCAAATTTACATAAACTTCAAGTTAAAATTATTTTGCCGTATTCTATTCTAAAAGAAAACCTTACCATAAGAGCCATACACTTCTTATTCGATCCATTCAGTGAGAATGCTAAGAGCTTTAAGCAAGACATTAAAGACGTCGTGGAAGACTTGACGGCTGGTATACCGGGTAAGCTAACTGTATAAAAATAAAGTAAATTGTTATAAAATATTTTTTGCGCTAAAATCAAATAATATTTATTTTTTTAACATTTTTTGTTTAAGATTTACACGAATGCTTGGTGCATGAACATTTTCTACAAGTGGACTTGCAGAATCAAGTGCGTACGAAATTGATGGAGAGACGCGCCGACTATGAGAGCAAAGTGCAGTAAGTTTATTTGTGTGCCAAACTGTTTATTATATTTTTACTTTTTCCTTAAAATCGTATTTTTTTTAACACTAGCGCCCTGAATGAACAGCTGGAAAGTTTAAAGAAAGCCAAGTCCGCCGATGACGACAAAAAGAAAGAGCCAAAACTGATTAAACTGCCAAAGGAACCGCCTGTAATCACCGAAAATACGTTTCCGGATGTCTGGGATGACTTTTTGCAATTGGAAAATGAGCGTTACAACAATTTCATAAACAATATTTATAATCCAGAATCATTGCAGTTGGAAACCGATGAGGTTATATATATGAATTAATATAATAATAAATAATAGATACATTTTATTTACTCGTTTGTAGATAAATTTGAAAAAGTATACAATACTCGGTGGCATATATCAATTACATTTTGTTAAGAAGCCTGTACATTATAATTTCAACGATTTCAATATGACATGGCACGAGAATAACGGTGAATTGCTAATTATTAAAGACGTTATTGCTGAGCAAGTTCTACCGCCAGTAACTTCACGTATCTCATTACACTCTAGTTCATCAATTTTACGCACATCAGCATTATCTAGGCGTAGCATAGCACGTCTAACGGCGGCCGAGTTGAGTCAGCTCTTTATGGCACCGCCACAAAATTGTGATAGTCCGAATTTCGTGGTAACAATTGAATTGCCCGAATATTTATGCTTGTGGGGTGAGCCATTGGCATGCCATTACGAAGATAATTTAATAGGCTACGAAACGGAGAAATTGTCCAGTGCAAATGTAGAGAGTACAACGCCATCTATACCAATTGATGAGCAGAATAAGGTGTTGTCTAAGGATCGTGGTAGCACGACGTTCACTTACCCTTCTGTGGACCTTTCATATACGCCGCGACAATCGACATCGAATCTTTCTGTGCGCACGAAACGCTCATTTTCGAACATATTCCGTCCATCAATAGCGTCGCTCGTCACTTTTATATCGCAGCAAACGCCGATGCATCAAGCAATGATTTTTCCCACACTTGAGGATTTTCTTTTGGATTTGCCTTTGAGTCTTGTACAAATACGGAATATACAACGTTATTGCCTGCCACGTATTATATCGTCCTTCAAGTTCCCCGTCGAATTGCAGGACGAAGCCAACGAAGAGCAACGTGGCAAACCGAAGAAAGGCGGTATATTGCTGCGTAAGCGTCCCTCCGAAGACAGTGAACAGTTGGAGGCAGTTAAGGAATTTCAGTATGATGGTCAAAATAATCCTGAGCGCATCTTCCCCAATTTACCACGCCTCGAAAAGATGCACATGGATTATGTAATACATGATAAGGACAGAGATACTTTGACCGCTACAGGTACAAAGCATCCAGTAAGTTTCTCCGATTTGGTGCAAACACTGGACAAAATCCGGGCGTCTTATCAGAGCAGCTATAAAAAAACACTTCAAGTGGCCGATCGGAAAATGAACGCGATTTTATTTAAGGATCATAAGAAGAAAATGAAAAATATCAAGTCAGAAGAGTCTTTTGCTAAAACACCAGTGACATCACAGTCCACGGCAAGCTTACAATTGGCAAAGCATAAATTGCTTAAGCGTAAAACACGCACAAGCGATCTGGATATACTAAAGGGTAAAGAACCAAAGGAGCGTGTACGGGCGGAAACTATCGTGAAACCGGAAATTGAGAGGGAGTCGGAAAAAGATATAGAGAAAGAAGACGAGAAGGAAGAAAGGGAAGAGGAAGAGATATCGAAAGAAGCAGAGGAAATGCCAGAACCTGAAAAGGAAGTTAAACAGAAAGCATTTCAATATTCACACTGGACAACTAAATACATCAATAAAACACAGTATGAAAAAGAAAATCATAAAATCACCATTTGGACTGATAGATTGGGTGAGTACATAAAAGATATCAAAAAAATCTAAGAAGTAATGATAAAACATTTCTTTTTTTTTTATATTTCAAGGCACAATTGGTTTGGCGTACAAGTTATACGAGCACTTTCCCTTTAAAGATTGGAGAGTTGAGCCAGACATGGAAAAGTAATAAATAATTATTTTGATTATTATTTTTATTTTTGTTTTTGTATATATTCATTAGTGAAGGAGAAGTAATTTTTACGCTGGAGACCCAATATGTTAGATGCGTGATTAATATTTCAGCTGCTGGCTATCGCGGTTATGTAACAGAGCCGACGAAAGGTTATGTTCGGCATCGTAAAATCTATATGGACATAAAAGAACCGATAACAGATTTTAAGGAATTAAAAAAGGTAACTGTTTAAGTTATGTCACAAAAGTGTATTTTTTAAATAATTAAAAGAAAACAATTTTTTTATAGTACAATAAAATTATTTAAATTTAAGTTATTATATACATATTGAAGTTTTATATACAAAAAACTCATATAAATTTCCTTGGCTTTTATAGCATTTCCATGACCGTTTCTTGAATATATTTTCCAATCATGACGCTCGGTTTTATATAGAAAATGGTAATATAATTAACAAATACATTTGTTGTTGTTACACATGTTGTTTTTTATTTCTTTATACAGGTTACTTTTCAGAAAAGCATTTAGCTTGTGAATTACACACCTACTCCTGCATAGCATTACATTGTTTGATGTTGAAATTTGCACGCTCTGATTGGAATCGTTTGGCAAACCGTCGTGATATTGTATTAAACTTCGGACATTGTCGTGATCCACAAGAAAATATGATGCAAGTGCATATAACTCCGGAGAATGCCACTTTTGTGGATATAAAGGAGTTGTGCTCAGATAACTTGGATGTATTTTTATTGGACTACACATTGACTTGGCGCAATATAGATGTGAGTATTAAGTGTTTTCATAGACAAAATGCCGAAAAAACATACATTTAGCCAAACTGAACGATCCAAATCCGTTACAACAAGAACATCAAAATCAACTTCTTGTTGGAAAACTTTTTTATTTTTAATTTGTTTGTGCATTGCTTTCTATTGTTACAACAACACAAATTTGCTTTTTCTGCATATTTCGTTAATTGATTTCAAATTCTTTTAGAGTTATTGTGACTTTCATCATCTCATTATGTCTGCATTTCTTTCCGCACTCGACAACCGCTGCAAAGATCCGAAACTCTTGGTAAATGTTAAAAATTTACTTTACGAAATACGTCCGCTAAGCTATTCATAAATTAATTCCCAGAAATAAAGCGATTATATAAATTTTAATATATTTTAGTTTTTTATTATCTTAATATATTTTTAATTTGTCTCGAAGTATACAGTAAATCAGAATATATGTATCTTTGATTTTACATAATGCACATAATTTAGTTGAAAGCGCACTGCAAATTTAAGTTGATCGAGAACGAAACCACAATCCCTCTCATTTACAACAAATGTCACATTTCTTGCACAATTAAATGCTTATCTTTACGAATTGCAAATGGAAGTAAATCGAAAAAATTGATTCTCCAATCTAATTGTGGAATGAGTTTTTGTTTTGTCTGCATACTTTTACAAGACGCAGCAAAAAATAATAAATGACAATCAGCAATTTTATGGAAATTGAATTTAAACGTAGAAAATTAACTTATTTACTAAACTTAAGAGCAAAAGTGTACATTGGAAATTGTTGCAAACATATAAAGGTGTGTACAACCGGCCGCTTGGGAAGCACTTGTTGTATGGCCGCCATTAATCTCTTGCTGTTACACTGATGACGTTGACATTTCTATAAGATCTAAAAATGTTGCTCGTGTGCGCTCGCCGTTTGTTCTTGTTGTCTTTATACACACCCTACTTTTGCTACATAGCTTCTTCCGATTCCTTAAGAACGGTTGTATTTACCCCAAATATGCAGCATGAATACGGAGGCAATAAAAAGCAGAGACATCACCAACACGGGCACGGGTCCACTGTAATATAATGAATTAGTTTTTTAATAATGTAAAGAAATCAATTTATATTTGTAAAAAAATAAAAATAGATCAAATATAACGAAAGGAATTATGTATTGCACTGCAGTTGTTTTGTTTTGACATAAAACTTTATGAATCTGATATTAGAGGAAATGGCAAAAACACTGAATCATTAATAATATAGAACTTTGAAAGCTAACTATTCATATATCACTTTTTAAACTTCTAACTTGATCATTTATACTTAAGAAAAGAGAAAGTACAAGAGCACGCAGTGGACAATTGTGACCCCAATTATGCTAAGCATAAAATGCCATGTTGGCACGTAAACACTTACACTTTAATGCCAGGCGAGTCATCGGTGTAGAAGCGCCACATACCACCAGTGCCAGCACCAGTGGTGCGACTTCTGGCCGCTGTGGTGCTACTTGTGGTCTTTCGCTGCTTCAGATTGCTACCACCAGCACCACCACTGCGTGGCGCTGTCATCTTAGTTGGCGAACGTGAACCACTGCCCACGGATGTTGAACTAGCTGGTGCAGGCTGCAATTATGCAAAATAATATTGATAATTCTATTCACTTCAATATTCTCATTAATAATTTACCATTTTTTTATATAGCTATTGGCAGTTTTATATAAAAACACGTATTTACAACTGACCGATGGAAATCACAACGAACCAATTGATTGCTTCCTAAAAAATAAAGACTTCGCCGTAAACGTATGACAGTTCGTTGTCGTCGTTTTGACGATTTCGTTGTTTTTTCCAATTCGGCTATCCAATCGTTTCCACGTAGACGACAAAAGTTGGCTGCTATGACAGTTAGCTGTCAAAATGGAAACGTCATCATGCTTTTTGCTGCATGATACGTAAGATGTCGCTCTAATACCATTCCGCTTTTATAATTTTGTGCATACGCGTCGGTTGGAAGCGGAAATTCTTGATAAATTATTGAAAAAATGTTATATTTAATGAATGGTTGGTAAATAATTGTGTAACTATTTGTACTAAAGCGTTGTGTATTGTGCTTTAAAGTAGTTTTAATATAATGTAAGTAAAATACTTTTATTCAGTAATTTTAACAGTTTGTTTTTAATTGTGTGAAAAATTTGTGGCTCTCCCGGCGGAAATATAACAAAATGGAGGAAATGAAGATTCTAATGTGTGTGATAGGTAAGTTTAGCTAAATTAAAACAAATGCTGTTAATTTAGAAATATTTTAATTTAGAGAGGAAGTGACGCAGAGTTAAAGTTTCCTGGATATTATGTATACTCAAGCGACCGTCGTGATAAGTTGTTACAATTTCCACAACAGCCGGTTCTACGCATTGGAATTAACCCGGATTATATCCGCCTAAGGGCTGTTATTTTCGGTAATCGACCCCCGTTTAGACCGGTAAGTTTAGTTTAAGTTTTATAAATCGCAACAACTCGCATCTACTGCTTTCACTTCTCATTGTGAATTTTGTGCACTGAATAGGTTATATCCGTTCAACCGAAATTAAGTACTTGTATGGAACACTTTTTTTATTTGAGTAGATACTTTCATGAAGTTTGGCACAGATTAACGTCCAAGGCAACGCTTAAATCTCCGAATAAATTCTTTAGATCGGTCCATTATAGCTACCCCCGATGCAAACCAAAATAAACACATTTTTATACTCTTTTAAGCTATAAGAAATGCACCTGTTAAGGTTAGGCTTCTTTACAACAACAACAAAGCTTCGGTGCAGCTAAATTTACCATGTATTGTTTAATTTTTATTAAACCATCTTGTTTACAGTCATATTGCAAGTCCCGCTGTACCCATTTTAATATTAATTAAAGAATATTTTATTTTTGTCAAAGTAAAGTTTATTTCGTGCATAGAATATATATATATATAAGCTACGTTACATAAGTGTTTTAAATATATGATCTTGTATATTTTTTAAACAATAATTTTCCACATTATTTCGCCTCTTCTCTTCTTATATTTGCCCTTAATTGAAAACACTAAATTAAAGAATGATCATTACAATAATAATATAATATTATAGCAGGTGTATGCATAGGTAGAGTCTAGTGGTGAGTCACAAAAATTCATTTACTATTTAGGAATATCATGTCCTTGTGTTTAAGTGTATGTTATGCGGCTACAAGCTTGCGTTTAAAAGTCTCGCGTATCATTTGCTCTTTACATAAGTATGTACTTGTGATACCTTTGCAATTAGTATTTGCTTATTTGAAAAAATTGCACATTATTTTATATTAATAACTGGCTAAACTGTGCGCAACACGCATTTTACAATTGCTACAATTTCTTTAATATTTAAGTGTGGTTAAAACTAGCGTAGCAAGACATGATATCCACGGTTGTAGTGAAGCAGTAGTCAAATGAAAATTAACTAAACAATTAAATGGGCAAAAATATTTTAGCTGTGTGAATACAAATTGTAACATTCTAATGGTTGTGTATATAGTGTTAAATAATCTCTAAAGATTGACATTTGTTTTCCCAAGTACTTTGCATATAGTATGTATATAGTACATAATATTTTTATTAGAGTTAACTTGTTTATATGTGTGGAATAATTTTTTTGTTAAGTTAAGAATAAATGTCGTCAAACTACCAGTAAACTAGTAACCCCGTATATTTGTATATACTTAATTTTTCATGCTTTAATTTTGTTGTTTCATCTAAGTGCATTATGAAGAATTCTTGCTTATATATGTTTTTTTTTTTTTGTTATTTTTGTTCTACTTTAACTTTTTATAAGTGTGAAATGAGAAATAATTAAGTTGCAGAGAAAATATCTAAGTTTATGTCGAGCTGGAACTCGTATGTCCGCCCACTGTTGACGTTGTTATTGCAGTCGTGCCATTTTCGTTAGGTGATTTGTGTTCTTCCACACCTTTTAGGTTAGCATCGACCTTTTTATCCTTTAATTGTCAATTTTCAGCTGACATAACGCCGATATCCTCATTAATGGACAATAATTGTTGTATGAAATCTTGATCGTTGATGACATCGGCTAAGGATTTACAGAGTTCGGTGAGCTCCTTCTCTTTCATATTTAACTGCGGTGCCAGTTTGCACAAATGTTGCTGCACATTTTCGGGAATCTGCAAATAAAAAAAGCGTACATAAGTGATTTAATTAATCGAGTAACTCATTAGCACAGCGATTATACCTTTCCTGGGTTCTTGAAGACATTGAACATGAATTTCACTTTGATGCGCTGATCATTTGGTCCATCATAGAAGAGGGTGAAATGTGACTCGTTGCAGTTTGGCACAACCGGTAAGTAAATGCCCGCGAACACACGTCCTTTGGCGTCACGCGACAACAACGAGCGGAAGTTATAAACCAGATTGCGACGCACTGTCACATCGATCGCCGTCACATAGGGCTGTTCGACGTAGATGAGTGATGATTTGAATGATTGCTCATCGCCGCGTGTTTCACGTTCCATCCATTCAACGAACTTCTTGTTTTGCAGGCAATAGTTGTAGCAGTAGTCACGTTGCAGACGCGGCTCTTTCGACTGTGTGAACCAACCTGTGCGAAATTGTGTATAGATTTGTTAAAAAATATGTGTTAACTTAAGTACACTACATTCACATACCTGTATGTGGGTACATTTGGTCGGACATCACGGTAACAGCACGTCCAATGTGATAACCCGGATCCAATATCATAACACCTTCACGTCCGGCAATTGAAATCTTCATAGCAACCATAGCGTGTTCCTTTTCGACGTTGGCATGCGGCGAGTTCAAACCACCGACTTCATCGGTGCTTTCAATGTAGTCACTTTGCGACATGACCTGTTCTTCGCACGAAACTAAATACAAATAATGTTGTAGCACTGGAAAGATCTCTATGATGCGTGTCATTATCTCCATAGCCAATGAGACACACATGTGATGACGCCTGTTTATGGGCAAGTCGTAGAATTGGAAGAACGACTTGAGATCCGAGCGACGTGTACGCTTGAAGGCGCGATAGAAGTCCACAAATAAGTTGACGGTATCGTAATGTGTCTCCTCGAGCATACGATGTAATTTCGTCTCAATAATCGCATTTAGATCTTCATATTCCCAAACCGAATCGAAATGTAGTACACCTTTGGCGTATTCATCATCACAGCCGGCTGCCCAATCGGGCAACGGCAGCGGATGTCCCAGCGGCCAGATTCCATTGATTTGATTGAATGCAGTTAAATTGTAGCTATCCTCATCGGCCCACCACTCTTGTTGGCCGTGCATTTGGTTGCGCCACCATTTGCGATGCTGCTCCTCAAGTAGTTTACGTATGTTCGAGCAGCGTTCCATTGATGCACTTGATGTCACATTATCCACTTTGTCAATGCTTCCAATCGTATCGGAGTCGAATGCAATGGCACCGGCCACAACAGCTTCCACCATGTTGTTCTCAACATTTTTAATTTTGCTGTCAACTGTTGTTGTTGCGGCTGCTGCTGCTGCTGCGGCTGCACCAACTGCATTGTAACCATTTGTAACGCGTCGTCCACCAGTGTCGTTGTCATCATCCACATGGCTTTCATCAACATCATGGTGGTTGTCCGGCGACCACGTCTTGTTGTCGTTGTCCACGTTGCATTGCTGCTGTTGGGCGACAACAATTCGTTGGCCGTTGTTCGTTTGTGGTCTATCTTGAACAGGAACGGTGTTCGTAGTCAATCCAACTCGTACCGTACCCGCCGATGGACCGGCATCGGCGCCGGAGCCAACAACAACAGCTGCTTCAACAGCTGTTGTGCTTGCGGCGGCGGCGCCACATCGCACCAGGCTGGCTTCGGCGAGTCAACTTGGCCATTCGGCGCCCCAACGGCCAACCGTTGGCACGTAGCCACTTTCGCAATCATTTAATGAGGTTTCTAGATTAATTTTGGCTGTTGCGTTATTTGTTAATGGAATAGCGGTAGCTGTAGCGGCAGCGGTTGCTGGAGCGGCGGCGGAGGCGGCTGCAGCACCGTTACACGTAGAAAATAGACTATTCCGGCCCTGCGCGCTTTTGAACAGGAGGTCCGGCTCGTCTCCAAAATACGATGGTTGTTTAGAAAGCTCTGTGCGTGGGGGAAAAAATAACAAAATACAGATGTTATTAATAAGTGGGAAATATAAATTTTTTAATGTGTTGAAGGTATAGTGTAGTATAAATCTTGCGAATAGTAATCGGTATGTGGTTTGAGTCCTCCTTTACTGGAAGGTTATGTGGAATATTTCGAAAAGATCTGACAATTCTAGCAAATTATTAAAAAATTTTAGGTTCTAAAGCCAAGCCTGTGCTATATGTATGTATGTATGTTTGCCAAGTTTGTTTTTTCTTCGTGTTGACTGTTGTTTGCAGCCTAAAACAGTTCATCATGTGATCATGCTTTGTTTTTGATCTCTTATCGGTGTTTGTTTATAGAACTCATTGAAAAAAAAATTACTCGACATATATTTTTTTAGTATATCAACAAGATTTTAGGTGCAAAATAATAAAATAGAATGGCGGCAGACACAATTTGATGAGTATGACAACCTACGACCTAACCTAATCCCTAAACAGTGCAGCTATCTTCCTTTATTTGCAGACAAAATTCCGTAGCTGTCATTTTTCAATTTCATTTAGCTAACAATGGTACATACTTTAATAGCTTTATTACTTCCGTAATGTGACGCGTGAGAGTAGAGACGAGAAACAATTTCACACCCTAAACAATATCCACATATGTATGTATATAGGTATGTATGTATTTTGCTGAGGCCATACATTCGAACATCTGGGAAATTTCAATGACCTCAAACAGCTTCGACGCGCACTGAGATTTCTTAATGAAGATGCATGTACAGCTGGCTGCTGCCGTTCTTCAATGCATACAATGCTAGAGAAATACTATAGAATGGGGGCATGCTAACAGTCGTTGACTTGGGAAAATGTTTACAATACTTTTGGTTTATTTCTGTTTGTAGAGAATCATAAATTTTAATAAATTTTGTACAATTTCGGAAAGATTAGCAAATAATTGATGTCGATGTAGACTTTGTTTTCATATTTCGAGGCAGAATTTGATAGCAGTTCCAGCTTTCAGTTAAATGATTGGTGAGGTTCGACATCTTTAGAGATTTTTAGGTTAGCGTAAATAATTGTATGCGCTGTAAATTTGCCACGAAGTCTCTAACATCCAGAAGGAAACATCAGAGACTCTATAAAGTGTATATTTACATGATCGGCATGAGGAGCTGAGTTGTTTTAGAAACCCCTGTCTGTGTATACGCGAACTAGTCCCTCAGTTTTTGATATATCGAGCTGAGATTTTGGGCAGGAGCTTTTCTCTTTAAGAAGCTGCTTTTTTCTCGGAACCGTCGATATCGCTTGACTATAAGATATAGCTGCCATAGCATCTAATCGATCAAAATCAAGTCTTTATATGAAAAACTTTTTTATTTGACAAGATAGCTTTACGAAATTTTACATGGATTATTGTCCAAAGCAACCCTACAATATTCGATGAATTTGATTCAAGTCGGATTACTATATCATATAGCTGCCATACAAAATGCCGATCCAAATCAAGTTCTTATATGGGAAACTTTTTTATTTGACAAGATATTCTTTTAAATTCTGTATGATTTTTGTTTGAGGCAACCCTACAATCTTCGATCAAATCGTTCAAATCGGATCACTATATCATATAGCTGCCATACAAAGTGCACGATCCAAATCAAGTTCTTATATGGAAAACTTTTTTATTTGACAAGATATCTCTTCTAAATTCTGTATGATTTATTGTTTAAGGCAACCCTACAATCTTCGAACAAATCGTTCAAATCGGATCACTATATCATATAGCTGCCATACAAAGTGAATGATCAAAATCAAGTTCTTATATGAAAAACTTTTTTAATGGAAAAGATATCTTCACGAAATTTGACATAGATTATTATTCAAAACAGCGCTATAATCTCCATGAAAATTGTTCAAATCGTACCACTATATCATATAGCTGCCATACAAACTGATCCATCAAAGTCAAGCAAACTTTCTTATTTGGCAAAAAATCTTCAAATCTGCACCCACGCATACAAAGATCCAATAATTAGAATTCCAATAATCAATGGTTTCTTTTTTCATCGCACTAAAAAGCGATAGAAATAGATATTTGCAGCGGGTTTTCGATTTACGTCAGCTCTAAAAGCATTACAATGCTGACCAACGCATGCTTACATATGTGTACATATTTATGTGTATTTTAGCGCCACTAAGAAA
Organism: Bactrocera correcta; assembly: GCA_027475135.1. NCBI lineage: Eukaryota > Metazoa > Arthropoda > Insecta > Diptera > Tephritidae > Bactrocera > Bactrocera correcta. The sequence goes on from CM050325.1 coordinate 70,469,589, forward strand.
CGTCATTAATACATACATATGTATGTATGTATTTCCTACTTGTTTTTCCTGAATTTCTCGCGAATGTGTGCTAAAAGCTTTGTGAATCACTCGCTAAATATGATTTTAGTAAAAAAAAAACTACTGTAATTAAATTAAAGAAAATACATGCTGATTCATGAGCGCTGGAGAAGCAAAGAGAAAATGCAACTCACATATGTACATATGTACGGTTTGTAGATTTATAAATAAAATAGTCAGTAATTAATAATTGCTTAATAGATAAATAAACGCAAGCACACAAACACATGCATATTACATTTGTATGTATGTATGTAGTATATGTTTGTATGTATTAAAGCAAGTAAACTTTGTACCCAAGTATTTCTTTGTAAAAACCCCTGCATATCAAACCGCAGACCTTTAAAGCACTCAGCCGCACACACACATGCTTACTTTATCAAGCATATACATTTGTGCATGTGAACGCCGGATGGAGGTCACGTGAAATTGAAATTCGTAGTTTGTTCTACTAAACATTCGCGTCTAAGTCTAAGCAAATATTTTCTAATACATAATACGATCTGTCGTCGCTACTCAAATGTCTTTATTTCGGTTTCTCTTGCTCGCATCTGTTTCGCTGTGACCATCGCGAGTGATTGAACAAATTGATTGACTAATGAAAGCAATATAGGCACACAGACAAGCATATACAAACATATTATATGTATGAATAAGTATTTTCATACAAAAATAAGCGTATAATAAGCGTAGGTGCCAATAAATAAAAGCTTTTTCATTTGATACTCGCTCAACGCGCCTGGTAACGCATTTTTCGCAGCGTTAATATGTATAGTAATTGCAAATAGTGCTGCTGTTTGCATAGATACAACTACATACTCATATACACACGTATGTATGTATGTATACTTATACTTAAATGTAGATATTGAGTATCCAAGCAAAATTACTACTTAACCGCTAGTAGAAATATTAGCGAGCAGCGAGTAAAAAGAAATTTTAGTGCAAATTCATACAAACAGACATATGTATGTATGTCAGTATGAGTTTACGGTAACTATAAAAATAAAACTGCCTCGTAAATACCTTTATATACACCCATGCAAATAAACACATATGTATGTATGTCATGTATGCTCGTATGTAGACTGCTTGTATCTCGTTTGCCACGTATTAGGGTCTTTAAAGCTAATACTAAATATTTCTATTTTAAATGCTGTTTTCACTATTTTAATGTTTCACGAAATACGCGTGAAAACTATTGAATAATTAAATTTTCGGAAAAAACATTATTTTCCCATAAATTTGGTGTTTTTTCCTTATAGCTATCATTTTTGCACAATAAATATTTATACCCTAAACAGAACTTTAATAAACTGCCAGGAAGTTTATAAGAAACAAAAGGAAAAGTCGAAAATCCTTCAGAGTACATACATATGTACATATATACACATACATACATATGTAGGTATGTTTGTAGCTAAATGATCAGCGTGACGAACTGAGTCGCTTTAGCTATATTCCTTAAACTGCCTATCTGCCTGTTTATACGCGAATCAGTACTTCAGGTTTTGAGATATTGCTCTGAAACTTTGCACACATTTTGATCTGTCAAAGAAGCTACACATTTATTAGAAAAGTTAAGATCGGACTGCTATAGCAAATAGCTGTCATATAAACTGACTGATTAAAATCAAGTCCTTATATGGAAAACTTCTTTGTTTGACAAGATATCCTCACGAAATTTGGCACAGTTTATTTTCGAAAGCAAGGCTACAAACTCCGAACAAATCGCTTATATCAGACTACTATAGCATATAGCTGCCATATAAAATGGCCGATTTAAATCAAGTCTTTATATAGAAAACTTTTTTATTTGACGAGATATCTTCTTTAAATTTGTCACGAACTATTCTTCAAAGAAACTCTATAATCTCCGAATAAATTGTTAACATCGCAACACTATAATATATAGCTGTCATACAAACTGACTGATTAAAATCAAGTCCTTATATGGAAAACTTTTCTATTCGACAAGATATCTTCACCAAATTCGACACAGATTATTATCCAAGACAGCGCTACAATCTCCAAGAAAATTGTTCAGATCGGAGCACTATAGCATATAACTGCCATACAAACTGTTCAATTAAAATCAAAACTAATTTCTTTTTATACCCTTTAGTGACATAAAAATGTATCTGTCAAGGGTATTATCGCGCTGTTAGAGCCGTAGTTAACATTTTTCTTTATTTTACTTTAATTTACGTCGGTTGCAAAAATATTTACTTGCTTTCAGCAATTAAAAACAGCTGGTTTGCCTGTTTGATGGTCATTTAATTAAAATCAATTATTTATTTGTCAGAATTGTAATGGCTGCAAAGGCATTTAATTGATCAAATATTTCGTTTGGTCATTTGCCGACAGTAAAATAATGAAACAGTGGGTATTTATAACGGTTTCGTATATATAAATGAAAATATTTACTGAAATAAATACCCACATGAGGTCTTACTTGGAAGTGGTGAAGGAATACGGAATGTCTGAAATTGAATCGGAAAGCAATTATACAGCCGTGTGTACTTTTAAAATGGTAGACCGATTTCCGCTGAGAACTTTGCTCGCAACCATATAGTCTGTATGACGTAATATTAGCATGAGCAGGAATAGTTAAGCATGCTTTTAGGTGTTAGAGATATTACATGGCAATATAGTCTACATTTTACAGTTTACTTAAATCAGAGAATATTGATTAAATATTCGATTTTATATGTCTTAAATCATAGAATGTTAAATAATACTTATATATTCTGAGAAAAATTACCACAATAATCTATAATATTTATGATTTTTATACCAAAAGAATTAGAGATTTCAACTAACAAAACGCACACTGACCTAAAAAAGTACCTATACATATGTATATATGTAGGTAGAAATTTTCGATTAAAAATTATTGACCCTTTCCGATATTAAGGAAAGTAAGCTCAAAAAAGAAATAAATTTTTATTTCCATAAGACTGTTTAATAATAGTTTTAATGGAAATCGAGTTCAGCTGTTCTTTGCACGTAAAAAATCAACCACTTCCACTTCCAACTTCAGATCGAAAAATAAATTATTTTTATATTTTCTTTCTTTTCCCGTGGGTTTCATGCTATTATTATTATTTTTGGGCTAAAAAATTATCGACCCTGAGATATCGGTAATAACTAGCTGTATAACTTTTAATTAAAAGAAAGCTTATTGACTTCAGATTAAAAACAAAAACATTTTTTTAGACTTTTTTTCATATATGAATGAATCTTATTGAAGCTATAACTTTAAAAGAAAATTTAAAGATTTGTATATATAATACTCAAACCACAAACCACAATATATAATTCATTATATTTTTTATATAGTACATGACTGAATTTCACTGAACAATCTTCCAGTTCTTTGAAATCGAAATTAGTACACTTGATTAAACTTCCATTTAAAAACTTTATATTATATTTATATTTTAAAATAGTTTTATATTTCAATTTCTAAATCTTAATTTAAAACCTCAAATTGGGTAAAAAATAATTTGTCTAATTTTGTTTTATTAAATGGGCTTGAAACTGTTATTTGTTTTTAAAAATAGAGTTTTTACATGGGTTTACGGGTTTCAAAAATTGGATTTTTTTATTGTCTTATTAAATTCTACAACATCTCTAGAATATTTTCCTAAATTTTCTAGTTGAACCGAGAAATAGTTTCGGAGATACAGCTTTGAGAAATTGTGCGCTCGAGACTAGCTAAGCTTAGTGCGCCATCTTTAAACGCGTTTTTCTCGAAACTGTGTTATTGAAGTCGGTTGACAAAACTTCTCGAGAACTACTCAACCGATCTTCATGAAATTTTACACAGGTTTTTGTGACACAATTCTTATAGGCTTGGAAGAAGGATTTTTTTGATTACAACTATTTGAAAAACAAACGTTGCGAAATTTTCATTTTTTTTTGTGCAAAAATGTCTGCCAAAAATTAATTTTTTAGTTTTTTTCCTTCGTACAAGTCCTAAGTTAAGGTTTTAACTAAAACTCGAATTTTTTCACTTTAGATGATCCTGTAAGGAATTATCCTGCCACGCGGTCACAAGGCGCCGAAATGGCCGAGTTTAAAATATTTTTCTCCAAAAATTTAAAAATTTCTTTGTTAGAAGTGTATGTTTTTAATAATAAAAAATTTCGAAAAAAATATTTAATTTTTTATATGAGAAAAAAAATTTGAAAAATGTCTGTTTTTACACGAGGAAACCCATGTAATCTTTAAATTACAAAATGGCTTGAAAATGTACTTTTTTTAACATAAATTTATTGAAAAATTATTTTAATTTTATGTCTTTCTAACTCCGTGTTAGTATTTTTTATTTTAATATTTTTTTTAAATATATTTTTAAATATATAATATTATATATTTTTTTAAATATATTTTTTAGTATTTTTTTCAATTTTTATTTTTACTAAATAGGCTTGAAACTATATTTTTTTTTAAGTATTAATTTCCAAAAATTTAATTTTTTATGTGTCTTTGAACAACCCGGGAGTTCGCTTTTAATTTTTTTAACTAAAACTTTTTTATATAATATATAAATAAAATTAACTAGCGTCTGCTTTAAGAAAATTCAATCATGTATTATATAAACAATTAAATATACATACATATGTACATACATACATCGTATCTGTATAGTACATCTATCTTAAGTAACACTAAACTCCGCTTGACACAATTCCACTTACCCATACAACGGCCAAAGCCCGGATAAATTAAATTCTTTGTTTCTTCAGATTGTTGTTTGAGTTCACCACCGTTAATACGCAACAATTCTATATTGTTTATTTTGTTTTGCACAGAAACGTGATTAAATTAAACGTAAAAGTTTTTTGTTTTGTACTTTGCAACGCGCTAAACGCACGTTTCGCAACACACGATCGTCTGTAACTGCTCGCTAGCGACTGATCGACGCTGCAAACGTTTGGCTGGCTATATATAAGAGCGCGAGCGGACGCTGTAGTAGTCTACAAGATTGATTTGCCTGGAAGTCTCTGGCTTCACTTAAGTGCTGTCGACAGCTATTTGGTTCCAATGAGTCACTTGTTTGTTTACTATGTCAAACTTGTTTTTGTTGTGCGCTGTGTTTTTTTGTAGTAAATATTTAATTGCACGTGATTTTTTGCTAAATCAGCTTTGGAACCGCACTTAAGTATAGGTTTTGTGTTACACTCACTTTTTTTTCTTTCCAATTATGGCTCAACACGAAGTATAATTGAGCGAAACGTATTTAAAAAAAAAAAACAAGAAAAAAACGAGAAACGTAAAACGAAACTGATAGATAATATTTTCGAAAACGAAACGGAAACGAAAAAACAACACCCTTTATGTGTGGCGTTGTTCTAATTGCTGTTGTTGTTGTTGTTTTTAACACGCACTGCTATACGAATTTGTTTGCCTGCTTTTTGCCTGTTTAAATCAGGTCAGAGTTTGTGTGTATTGGCGAATTAATCGACATTGGAAAACGGTTTCTTTGCACCGTTCAGCACAGAAAATTCTAATGATCCAAATTACTTGGAGATTTAACGCTATTCGCTGTCACTGCTGTGGTTTTTGTTGTGGCTCTCTGGGCGCTGTTCTCCTTTTGTTTGCAGCTCAATGCACTGTGATCCTTTTTCGTTTGGTAGTTATCCGCACAAAAGTCAAAAGACGACTGAATTGTTGGCGATTTGCTATGCACATTAAATGACGATCAGCATACGTACGATCTGTGGCTACGAGCTGTGCCAGCGCATATATATAGAGCCGATGATCGGCGTCGAGTGGCGAATGCCAGCTATCAGACTACGTCTATCTGTCGGAATGTGTGTATGTATGTTTGCGCTAATGTACAACTAATGTACGCGCTTTGTTTGTGTGCTGCTTTGATTATTAGTAAAATATTTTTTTTTTTATTTTTATTTTTATTTTTATTTTTGTTTTTATTTTTTTTTTTATTTTTATTTTATATTTTTTGCTTTGTCGCCGCCACACTCGTATATACTTATGTTCGTGTATTAGTTGTGTGGCACGATAACAAAAGTTTGCTTTTCAATATTTGTTGTATTTGTTGTTGTCTATGCTGTTGCTTGTATTTTGACTTTGAAGGTCTACGCCGCTGACGTCTCTACAGCCCAATTTATGGCTTTATTGTGCCACTATGCTAGTTTGTAACGTCGATTTACGACAGTTATACAGCTGTCAGTGCTGACAGCGGGGTAAGGAGACAATTTACGCGGTGTATAGTGCCTGCTGCACAGGTAATTTAATCACAATAAATATTTCGCCGCTCTAAATGCATACACATTCATACATACAAATGTACACACATATATATAGTTGTATTTGTAAACCTTTATTGCGTCGTAAACAGCTGACTGGCGGCTTGACTGCTTGGCTGCTTGTCTGTGGTCTGCTGATAGGCGCAGCGTGGCTCGGAGTCGCAATATCCGACAATTGCTTCGTTTGCACTCCAATCAGCTTGCGCTCGCTTTCCGGCAGCTGACGTAGCGCTGTACGAAAATAAAAATCTTTTCGTTTACTGCTTGTTTTATTGTTTTGGAATTTTTTTGTTTACTTAATGTTTGTACGTAAGCGCCTCGTAACTGTTTTTTACTGTTTTTTTGGCTATTGTTCACCTTTTCATTAACGCTTTTAATGTTTATTACCCGTTTTCACTATTTACTTGCCGTTTTTATCTTTAGAATTCGTTAGGCATGTTTGTGTTGACGAGCGGTTTCTTTTTCGACTTATCCACTTTCGCGCTGTTTGGCGAATTTTCCAAGAGTTGTGAAATATTTACTTTTTGTTTATGTTATCAAGTATCTCGAAATTCGTTGTTGACTTTTATTTAGTTAATACACAAATTTTTGTAATTATTTTTGTTGTTGTTGTTGTTAATTGGTTTTCTTAGTAATATATATATATTTTTTTTGTTTTTTGAAATTCAAAGTGTTGAAAAATATTTTATTTCATAAAATAAAATTCGCTAAATTTCGTACTTTTCACACGTCGACAAATTGTCCGTCCCAACGTCACTGCCGCGCACTGTAAAATAAATAAAAATACATTTTGAAAAATATGCAAATATTTAAATTAAAAATTTTTTTAGTTTGTCAAAATGTAAATATTTCATATACAAGTATGTAAGTATGTAATTGTATCCTGGTAAGTTAGGCAATCACTATATTGAAGGTCGATTACAAACATCTAAAGAAAATTTGCAGAAAAACGTTTCCATCGAAAGGCCACGATTCATAAATAATTTTATATTTCCCAAATTAAGGGATCCAAAGTTAGTTCTGCTTTCCCCACATTGGATAAAGAAGTGCAGCAAATAGTGAACGAGGACAAGACGAAATATCTCCTGTCGTCAAAGAAACAGTCGTCGAACTCACGACATGGCTCCCACGTCACTGTCATAACTTCGAAGTCGTAAAAAATTCCGTCTATCTTGGAACCAACATTAACACCAAAGACAATGTCAGCCTCGAAATCTAACGCAGAGTAACTCTTGGCAACAGGCGCTACTTCGGGCTGAGTAGGAAATTGAGGAACAAAGTCCGCTCTCAACGGACAAAAATCTAAGGTTCTGCGAAATATTTATGGCTCTGAAAGTATTCGACGCCGGGAAGAGGTATAGGAAGACCTCCACTCCGTTAAAAAGACCAGATCGTTACATTTGGAATTCCATTTGTCGCCAAATGGCGGAAAAGAAGAACGAATGGCGCGAACAAAGAAGAAAGTAAGGGACGTTATATTTATCGACCCTTGCATACTATAGAATTGATATACTCGGGAAAGTAGCAAATATTTATGTTGAAAGCTTCGAATATATTAGGTTTGGTTAGTCTAAGAAATCCATCCTAACCGGGATCTCACTTGGACAGCTTAGAACGCCAGACCGTTGTGGTCTCCTTTATAAGTACCTATATACGTATGTATATAGTATACTAGATCATAAAACCCTTACAAATCGTCAAAGCGCTTCGAGCCAATAGCAAATTTCTTTTTCTGTTTTCTCGAAGGTAGAAGATATTTCAGCCTTAGTCATGCAAAGGCTGGACAATGGAGAATAAAGTACCAGGGTGTTTCCACATCACCCTCCCACGTAGTAAAACTGTTCACTCCTTATCATATTAAATTGAAAATAAATTTATTAAACTCTGTGATATTTAATTTATCTTAAATATGCCAACTATGTATGTAACTATATATATGTAGGTATAATGTTTGTTTAAATTAAGTGCGCAATTCCCTATCTGTGAGGGCTCATTTCCGTTCGCACTTCTAGACAAGCATACAAACACCGCGCAGCCGACAGCATTAGAAGAGCAATAGCAAACAATGGAGGCTCGATGTAACAGTGAACTTATGTAAAAAATTATTTTAGTGTTTTTTTTCAACTAGACGGTACTTTATTTTTTAGCAAGTAAGGTACTATTGCCTTCAGTTCGAGCTCAAAGATTCTCTTGGTTTCAAGTTTATAAGGGGTTTAAAAAAAAAACCAAAGGTACTATACGAGAAACTCAAAGTTACAAACTTATCGAATTGTGCTCATGTATTTATTTGTGTATATATATACTTATATATCATCCACTCTGCCTTTCAAACTAAAGGGTGGATCAAAAATCCGTTCATTTTTGAACCGACAGCTGTTTCAAACAGGTGTTTCTGATTCGTTGGATCCAAAAGGTTATGAAGTTGGAGCTACTAAAACTTCAAATCGATAACTCAAATAGTTTTTGAGTTATAGGCATTGAATCGGTGACTTGTTCGAGCTTTTCGAGTGGTAACTGGCGAATGACATGCGTGATATTTTCTCCAATTTGAATCGAAGCGGGATTATCCTCATAGACTTTATATTTTACATATCCCCACACGAAAAAGTCTAACGGTGTGCTATTAAACGGACTTGGTGCGCAATCGATCGGCCCAAAACGTGAAATTATCTGCTCACCGAAGTGTTCTCTCAATAAATCCATTGATTGATACGATGTGTGAGAAGTGGTGCCGTCTTGTTGAAATCAAATGTCGCCGGGATCACGAGCTTCAATTTCAGACATCAAATCGTTGGTTATCATACCATTTCTGAAGAAATATAGACCGATGATTCCACTAGCTCACAAACCACACCAAACCGTTGTCTTTTCTGGAAAGGTCGAGCGGCACAAGAGCTAGACACGACTCACGCGTGATCTGTCAAAAAAAAGCAATTGAAAAAGTACCTCTACTTGGACCACCCGTAAAAACCCATATCTGATGCCACCTATATACATGTGTATTTTCATAGGCCTACATTTTTGTTTACGCTAAGGTATTATTTATAAACAAATCGTGTTGTTGTAAAAATTCTTAACCACATTATAGTTTTATTTTCATTTTGTTGGTTTTGTAGTGTTGTTAGTGTGAATGGTGCAGCTTTTCAGTTTTAACATTTCGTGCAGAATATTTAGTCTAAGAGTTGTCAGAATGTTTACGTCAAATTGTGCATTTTATCCCATATAAGTACATTTATCTATTATTTTCAAAAGCAAAAAATTCAACAAATGAGGAAAAATAATTAAGGGGTTACATGAGTTGCCTCGGGTAAAAAACAGCATTTTATTTCCAAAAAAAATTTCTCATAAAAAAATGAAATATTTTATTAGAATAAATATTAACAAAGAAATTTTAAAATTTTTAAAAAAAAATGTTTTAAACTCGGCCATTGCGATGTCATTTCCGGAGACCCCTCTTTCGTAACTCCTTACAAGATCATCTAAATCATTAAAACCTTAACTTAGAACTTGGACGAATACAAAAAAGTGAACATTTCACGAAATTTTTTTCAAATAATTGTATTCGACACAAAATCCCTTATCCTAGTCTTTAAGAATGGTATTTCAAAGACCTGTGTGAAATTTTATGAAGATCTGTTAAGTAGTTCTCGAGTAATCTTGCCAAATGACTTCAAAAACACAGTTTCGAGAAAAACGTGTTTAAAGATGGCGCACTTAGCCTAGCTAACCTCGAGACCACAAGTTCTAAAGGCCTCCGAAACTATTACTCTGATCAACTTGAAAATTTAGGACAATATTCTAGAATTTAATAAGACAATAAAAACCCATTTTTTGAAACTCGGAAAGCCTCATAAACCCTTAAAACAATCAATAAATGAAGATCTTTGTGCTATTTGTATATGATCATTGGCTAAAAGTTGTAATATAGTAATCGAAAGAATCTTTGTTAACGAAGAGTAGGCTTTCTAAAGAATTAGATCATAGGTTATTATGGGTTACTATCTATTATACCGGAATATTTACTTTATACCAGTTGTTTGTTCGATTCGCCACTTTTCAATAGTTGGTATACATTCAACTCAGTATACTTATTATGCAAATAAAAATAAATAATTAAACTATTTTGTGTTACATTATGCGATTCACTAATCTCATTAGCCTAGGCATTTTGACAACGTCAGCTGCACGGCATAGAAAAATCTTGAATTTTGATTTGGCCACTGCTTTCGCTTTTATTATTTTGCGCTTTCGTAATAATGCCGTACCTAATTGTAAACAAGTTCGGGCTATTTATGCTGAATGTGAGTACATTTGCACTTATAAATAAAATTCTTAAATTTGAAAAATATAATTTTCGTGAAAAAAACGCCAGCGACTGAGATAGGGAATTGACTTGTAATGGCAAATTAGCTCTATAAATATATACAAATAGGTCTATAATATGATACAGATGAATTTTATCAATATCGATTATTATCGATTAAATGAAAAAAAAAAAAATAAATAACCTAAAATAAAAGTGAAGGACATGGTGTTTGAAAATAAGGGCAAGAGTTAGAGAGGATGATAATGCACCATTGAATCGATCCAAGATTGTGACCGAATTTTTAGCCAAACACGCAATCGTTTGGTATTCGATCAATCCCCGTATTCATCAGATTTGGCTTCATGTGAATTTTTCTTGTTCCCCAAACGGAAATTGGCGCGCCGTGGAATCCGTTTTCAGTGAATCGAAGAGAGAAAACAAAATTCGCTGAAGGATGAAGAGTAGTAGAGTAGTTTCAGCCATGACTGTCAATATATATGTGATATCGATATTTTTCACACGTCCATTTCTCTTCAGCCTCATATGTCAGAACCACTGATATTGGACTGCTAGGTAGAGTGGCTGTCTGACGACGCACCTAGGCCTTTGGCATCACCACTGGAACTAATATACCCTAACTCTTTCGTCTCCTCTCTGAACCACCCCATGCTTCTGTATAAGTTCATCAGTACATGTAGTTTTGTTCTTGAAACCTTTGAAACATCATGCCGAAACCTTCAAGCGATTGCGATTTTTTTTCTGTACAGAGTCTTGCCTTAGCAAATAAGTCATTTTATTGTCTCCTCTTCATCTACCTCCTGACAGATTCTACAATAGTCATTGTATGGTGTGCCTAGACTGCTGACATGTCTACCAGTGAGGCAGTGACCTGTTAGCACCACGACTATAGTTTTTATATCACTCTTTTGAATTTTAGTAGTCGGCATGTGGAGCCTCATTCATACCACGTTGGTCTGTTTATTACGCAAGTCAGGGATTGACTTTAGTAAATATTTAGAAATAGCCAGGGGCATATAAATACATTATTTTTCGGAGTCTAATTGTAGGCGGTGCCCGTTCTGGCTAGTTCATTTGCTTCATAGTTACCAAGGATATCACAGTGCGCTAAAACCCATTGCAGGTTCATCGTGAAATATGATGTTAGATTCGCTAAGAAATCAAACCATTATTTCACTAACTTTGACGATACTCTAGAAGACTACAGTGATTTGAACTCATATATACATTCCTTGTTGTGAGCACGCTCCTTGTCAGAACAACAAGGTTTTCCTATGACCTCCGCTGGAAGCACACTGCAGCGGTCTGGTGAACGGAAGGCGATTTTGGTACCTAATTTTGCTGAAAAGACACCATCTTCCTATCGATCCCTGTCCACTTCGTCCCTTTCCCAGCTGCCATACAAATTGATCGATAAAAATCACCTACGTAGCTAATGCTTAGTTAAGTACATATGCATATTCGTTTTTTTTTTTTAATCTGGCATATAGAACAAATACACTCCCACATAACAAATTTCTTTTGACGTATAAAACTTCGAGCTCAATAATGGAAAAATATTGCGCACTCAACTATAATAACCATAACGATAACTTTAACGACTTTAGTCTAAAATGTTTGTCCATTCATCACGTCAGTGTGCATGCCTGTAAACCAATGGCCATATGTCTAATGCATACGACATTTGTGACAACGACCAATAACAACAAGTGTTAAAATATTGACATTACCAACGTCATTCGCCATACGTTCGCTTACAGCCAACGGTGAACCTCCAAACCACCTACTTTCAGCCAACAGCTGTTGTAGCCGTAAAGCAATTTGAGTTCGATGAAATTTGTGGAAGGGTTTGGGGAACTAAACCCAAAGGGCAAAGCCAAGTTCTAAGTAATTTAAGTAATTTCTATAATGAGTGCAACTAAGCGCACGTACTTGCCATATGGAGAAGTGCATACATTTTCTACAGCAAAAACTTGGAAATTTTGCACCGAAAACTCATAAAATGTCAATATTGAATTAGCTTTATTGCCAGCATGAGTATATAATGTCATCAGATGTGTCTATATGTAAGTATGTTTCTTGTTATCATCATATTGACAGTATGGTGTTTTTGTAGTGCAAAATTTTCCACTCAAATTAATTTAATTAACTCATATTTTAATAGGTAAAATGCATTTGACACTTTGTCACATCGTATGACATATTTAAGCATATACATACAGACATATGTTCAAGAAATATAACACATACTGTACATTTGTATGAATTTTTGAACAAAATAAGGGCATGTGCCCACTTTAAGCCTATTATAACTGCCGTGTAAATATACATACTGTGTGGTACATACATAAGCCTTATCTCAGCTGAATGCTCTGATTTTTCTGGTATTTGTAATAATAGAGAGAGAATTTTACGGCCTTGTTAAATAAGGCAAATACACGTGTTTGCATTTTGTACACAGTTATTTTTAGGTTACACAAACTATAAATTAATTATAGTTAAAATAATACTTGTGTAACGTTTAAAGGCCATAAGTTCAATATGTAACTATCAAATCTCGAAATGCGGTCATACATAAATCAACATGCATTTTCCTATATTGCCACTATTCGAACAGACTTAATGTAGTACAACAATGTGGTTATTAATTACAACAAAGTCAGTATATGTGACTTGGTCTACGAAAAGGGGGCTTAGGTGTCAAAAAATCATTTTTTTATTTTTTTTTTCAATTTTTTTTTTTATTTATTTTTCAATTTTTTTTTTTATTTTTTTTTTATTTTTATTTTTATTTTTTTTATTTTGTTTTTTTTACACCTAAGCCCCCTTTTCGTAGATCAGGTCACATATATTTTATATCGCGCAAACAGCCTTTTTGAAAAATTTTTTTCTCTTATAAAAAATTAAATATTTTATTAGTATTTATTATTGTTACAAACATACACTATTAACAAAGAAATTCTGAAATTTTTGAAAAAAAATATTTTAAACTCAGCCATTGCGACGCCACTTCCGGTGACCCCTCGAAAAAAAATGCGCGCGCGTTGGCAGGAGAACTCCTTACAGGAACATCTAAAGTGAAAAATGCATGTTTAAACCTTAACTGAGAACTTGGACGAAGAAAAGAAAACTGGAAATTTAATTTTTGGCAGACGTTTTTACAAAGAAATTAAAATTTCAGTGAAAATTTTGCGAATTTTTATTTGAAATCGAAAAAAATACTTCATCCTAGTCTTTAAGAATTGTATCTCAAAGACCTGTGTACAATTTCATTAAGATCGATTGAGTAGTTTTCGAGGAATCTTGCAAACCGACTTTAAAAATATATTTTCAAGAAAAACGCGTTTAAAGACGAGGCACTTAGTCTAGCTAGCCTCGAACGCACAAGTTCTCAAGGCTGTATCTCCGAAACTTTTGCTCGGATTAACTTGAAAATTTAGGACAATATTCTAGAGGTGTTGTAGAATTTTATAAGGTAACAAAAAAAAAAAATCGATTTTTTGAAACCCGTAAACCCATGTAACTCATTAGGGGTATTTAGGTCTCGTTCTAGAAACTTATTACTCCTTCATGCAATCCTTATATCAAAGAGATAGCAAAGAAGGCATTGATTCCTTATACTGGTGCAGCGGAACCATTGGTAGAAGGTAGAATCTCTCACCGGAAGTGGTTCTCTGGCTCTACTAGTCACTACACCGTAGTCAAGTCTGTTATGTACTATAGAGACTTTGTATGTTGGAAGCTGGTAGTGTGGAGAAAAGATCACGCTTGCAAGGAAACTCGAGAACGTACAACGAGCGGGGCTCATCAGCATGTATGGTGTAGTAAGATCCACTCCAACCATGGCACTTAATGCGCTTTTGTATATAACATTGAGCCCATAGAAATCATCGACAGGTGTTTGGCCTATCAGACTTAGAGAATCTAGGGTTCTAAATGAACATATGTCTCATTCGGATTTTATACCGGATATATTGCATCATGTAGTCGCCAAATCAAACTATAACGGTTTTTTCTCTGCCCAAATGCCAATGAACTTTTTTACGGATGAAAACTAACAAACTTGGGGGGAAAGTTAGTAAGGGGGTATATTGTCAGGAACTCTCCATGAGCTTCAGTTTCAGAATCCCTGACTGTTGCAGTGTTTTTCAAGTCGAGGTGGCTGTCATTAAGGAAGCGGTTGATTTACTGCTCCGAAATGCAGCTTCCTTCAGAGAACTGACTTTCCACTCTGATAGCAAGGTGGCGATTCTAGTTTTGAATTCCCTACCCGTGCGTTCAGCGTTGGTTAAGGATTGTCTAATCTCGTTATCAAAGAAGTCATTGTGATAAGACCAGTATAGGTGCCAGGCCACAGCGAAATCGCAGGTAACTGTAAAGCTGATGAGCTGGCAAGGAAAGGTACTCTAGCCCCGCTATCAGTAGAATGAGAACGGGTTGGTGCTTCCCTCTCCTTGTGTGTTCTTCTACTGTATAGCTAGGCTTGGAAGCTTGGCGCTCGGTTACCATCGGTTTATACGCTGTTGCAAGATTTTTTTTTGGCCCAAGATCGATCGTAAGAGATCTAATCAGCTCTTTGCCCTCAGGAAGGTTAGCCTCTCTCTAGTTGTGGGGTTTTAACAAGCTTTTGGAAAGGCGAAATTATAAAAGAAAGCGGAAAATCAAGTGCTTAAAGGATTAAAAAGTAAAGAGGGTGCAAAGGAACCTGAAAGTCGAATGTTAAAAGATGAAATTAAAGATAGAGGAGTTAATTGTGGAATAAAAATAAGTGAGTATACAACAGGAATTACTTTTTTTTCGCTTCACAAAGGATTGCATGTAGTAGATCAAGTGCGATCTCTGATTAGAAACACGATCGCCTCTTTTCTTCAAAATAGGTCTGAGTTTGGGCGTATTTCCTTCCAGGGATCGTACTTTTTCTTAAGAAAAGAAGATCGTACTTTTAAGCTCTGAAGATCGGAAAAATTGAGAATACAATGGATATTGCTTTACTCAAATCCACCTCCGATAGCAAGATTGCGAGCTTTTAAGCATAGCTATCGCTAAATGCTCCGATAATTTCTTATAATATACTGAATACTAACTGGTTAAACGGTACGTGAAGACCCTCCAGTACCTCTTTTCGTTTAAAAACTACCGCTGGAGATAGAAAACTAAATGAAACTTTTCTATATTGAAAATATCAAGTGTAAAATACTTCGCTCAAGACTACAATCCTTCTTCGCATTATTCTATGTTGCAGGAACATTAACTCAAATTTTTGTATGCGTCTTGAATAATACAGTTATCAGGAAAATAAAAATTATATATATTTTTATATAATCATATATATTTCTACGGAAAATTCCAAAGTTATAAAGTTCTCGCTAAACAGTGGTTTTGTAAATTCATCTACTTATGTAAACTAAAAATAAATATGTACATAAAATTGAATAATTTCAAAAACGACGCAGTTAGGCGACTGATAAGAGATTTACTAACGCTATAATTTATTTTTGTTTGGGTATACTTAAAGCAAACTAGTGCTTATCTAGAAATAGGGCGTTGTAAAATACATTTCTCTGTGATTTGCGCATTAAATTCAATGTCAAACAAACTGCTTTATGTAAAAAACAAAAAAGTGCCAAAAGGCCATTAAAAAGTTACATAAGTAAATATGAAGAGATAAAAACGTTAGCAAAAGAAGCAATAACGAAAATGTTATGGTTACCAGTTTTTTGCGTATTTTGGCTTTTAGCTTTTGTTAATTATATTACTACGAGCCAAATCAGCTCACAATCGTTATTACTAAGATAAGCGTGTATCTAATCATAATTATACTTAGAAAGATACGTATGTAAGCCACAGGAAGGCACATTAACACTTAGTAACAAAGTAAATAAATAATTATATTTGTAAATATGTATCATATGCACATAGTATACACATATCTATGGTAAGCACAACAACTTTTTGATATACCCTTAGTCACTTCTAGATAAATTATCGTTTATCGCACAAATTTTTTCGCTTCAAAACTAGTTTTTATCGCAAAAATATTTGATTTCTGCATATTTTTCAACCGTCTCATGTCTGTTTATAAACAAATACAATCGCATAATGAGTATACTAATGACTTGAGAAAAAATTAATATAAACACTAAATGCATGGACATAATTAATTTGCGAACGGAAGTTAAGTGGTTAAAGTGTGTGGCGTTTTTCGCCCACATGTCTTGGCTATTTCCAGATATTTCGCAAATATTTATGCTAATTTCCATAATTGGTGATTATGTATTTGCATTGCAAATATATTTTTTTTATTTATGTCTGTGCAATGAAGTTGCATTTTATATTTTTCAAGACACAAGTTTTGTATTAAGTGCTATTAATCTAGTTTTTTCAGACCTTGAGCTTATTATATCAAATTTATGCAATGCAAATTAGATATTATAATATAATATATTTTTAACAAATATTTTGTTTCAAATATATGTAGGCCTATTCAAGCTTATAGAGAGGCTAAACGCATTCTGTCAATGCCAGTGTAATTATTCATTGTCACACTATTGAAACGGATGTAGAAAACTTCGACTTCCTGTACCTATTTGTGCACAAAAAGAACGATAAAAACGCTTGATAATTTAATAAATTGAATTAACAAATATTTATAGTTTTAAAATTTGATTAGCGGAAATTCTTATGACTGTATATTTGCATACATATGTATATTTTCCGTACACGCGCACTTCAGTACCTCAACTACTTATATTATATAACTATATATTCATATACATATGTCTGTATATTGCTTAAGTGCTTTTCATGCGATAAGGTGCCAAGTGTTAGTCTGAGCACCTTTTAATCTACTATCCAATGCGCTTAAAACTTTAGAAGGAGAGGTGAGAGACGGCATTTAAAAACCTCTACAGTAAATTCACTTTTTATGAAACTAATAAGGTGACTTATTAGATATACTATTGTGGGCAAAAAATAGTAAGACTTTTTTAAATAAATTTCGCGTGAAAATCCATTCGTCGAAATATATTTTTTTATAGTTATATATTTTTTTGGGTTGGTATGACTACCAGTGACATCTGCATCACATAAAAATAATCATTAGTGTTCCATATAAACTAGTCTTTTTGAAGTACATAAAGTTCATACAGCGATTCTTACGATGAGTGAAATCATTGAACAAAGAAGTTCCATTTAATTTTGTGTGCGGAATCAAATTTCTGGTACCGAAATCTTCGAATGACATCCTTCGGTGATAATTGTTTGTCGAGAGCAAATGTTTTTGATTGGTAGAAATTACTCAAAGAGGGTCGAGAACGCATTGACTACGAACAACGTTCAGAACGGCCATCAACATAAACTGATGAGCCATAAGTTCAATATCTAACTATCAACACTCCAAATGCGGTCATAAATCAACATCAACTGATGATCAAAACGTCAATAAAATGCAGCAATTGGTGCTTGGGAATCGACGATTAACAGTAAGAGATCTTACTGGCATCGTTGGAATATCGGAAAATTCAGTGAAAACCCTTTTGAAGGATCATTTGGGCCTAAGAAAAGTGAAAGCACGTTTGGTTCAACATTCACTCAATTTTTTGAAAAATAGTATCGTGATAGCGTCTGTGTATTATTACTGGTAATGAGTCTTGGATCAATGCTTGCGACCCGGAAACAGATGATTAATCGGCCGAATATCGTGACAATATTGAGCCGAAGCCGAAAAAGCCACGTCAAAGCAGACCAAAAATCAACGATTTCGACAGTCTTCTTCGATTATCGATGTGTGGATATGTTGACAGTTTTTTTCAATTATCGAAGTGTGGTGCTCTCCGAATTTGTTCGGATGGGCCACTCGTGGCAACATTTTCTCTGCTCACACATCGACGTGGGATATGTAAATGGGGAGATTTCGGTGGGAAAGATCGGGCTTTTATACAGGTGGTCGAGGCCAGGAAAGAAGGTTGGATGGGGAGCTATAAAAAGCTCTTCGTCAAAGTTAGCTTTAAGCTGCCGCACCACTGTAGTGGTTTTTAGTCAGATATACGTATGGCATATGTTAAGATGACGGTGTAGCTTCTTTCAGAGAGGTGTACATTCACTCCGTCAGCAGAGCAACAATACTAGCGCTGAGCTTACTAACTGTGCCCTAAAGGCTAGTCAAAGAGTGTGTGCCCTCCTAAGAAGCGTTTGCGTGTCTATTCAAAGCTGTATCGCTGACATCTGCAAACCCGATAAGCTAGCCTTTGTCCCGTCCAAATCGCAATGGGACCGAGTTGGATCTCTATTGCCTCTTACTTTCTGGCAGTGAACCATTGGAACTTTCGTAGCAAGCGCTGGCTGAGGACTAGATGCTGTGCGACTGCCAAATTCTTTTCGGCCTGGAGTAGAACGCAGGAACTACGGAATTACTTTACCTTAGCAAAGTCCATTTTGCCGCAATCTCAAAGTCCTTTGATCGATTTGTAAGAGTTTAAGATCTATTATATGTATGTTTTAGGTTCCGTAAGGGACCGACGTTCTAAGCTGCCCAAGTGAGATCCCTGTCAGGATCGTTCTATTAATCTAAACCAATCTAGTGTCGCTCTTAAGGTATACTGACTCAGTTCAGCGGTTTATAATATAAATCCTATTATAACCGTGAGTCAACTCTCAATAGACTTGAGGTCAAGTTCCAATGAAGCATAAAATAACGCGCAAATTATTAAGAAAACTCAGTAACACGAAACGCAATAAGAGTCACCAGATGCCATTACCATAAGCAGACAATATGCCAAGAGTATTAAACTTTGCAGAACAATGAATATTGGAATTCGGCATCGCTTGGGAGCCATTTGAGGCCAAATAACGCATGTACAATTGTACAATACACGCACACATAGACATGTGGATATGTGCACTTGTGGAAGTGCCAACCAATTGCGTTGGTGCTTCTCGTTAGGGCACTCCAAATTAGCGCTAACTGTGCCACTGACGTCCTTGCGATATAAATAGGAGTGGGTGGATGGGAGGTCACAAACTTCTGCCACGCCACGGGCGGAGGTAGATCTTGAGTAGGTGTTCGCACATGCGAGAAAACGTGGCACAAAAGAAAAATATGGTTTCTTAGCTGTTGTTGGTGTTTTTTTTTATTTATTTTTGTTGATGTACATATGTTGAAATTTAACGATTTTGGTTATAAATAACATGAATGGGATTGAGTGACAATACTGCCACAGCCATTAACATTTCTATTTGGTCTGATATAAGCTGTGTAGGTTGGTGGATTATTAAATAAATGAATTTAAAGGAGCATACGTCAATGGCAAAATATTCGATGCATTATGTTGCTGTCGAGGTTGCTGTTTCGAGGGAGTCGGACCATAGAGAGAGGGGTTTCAGATAAGTGGGGTTTTGTGGGGCATGCAAAGAGGTAGCCAGAGTCATGCGGAGGCTCATTGCACGCAGGATATATGTATATTGGATATGTCGGGGTCTATTCTGGATAGGTAGGAATTTATCTGCTACAGTATCCAGAACGAAGCTGCGCAAGGGTCACTATCGTTTCTCGCGAGAACTCGAGCTCTTCGTCTGCAATGACTGGTAGTTTGACTCCAAGTACGTCATTCGCTGAAAGGGAGTCGGTGAAGAAGTTGATGGCTCCACTGTGAATGGCAGTCAGGGCTTGCCGGAAGTGAATTGCGTCCGAAGTCTGGTCGGCATATTGTCTGATTTCGTCGTCGATATAGTTGAGAAGGGACCTCTTGATGTTCCTAGGAGGCGATTCCGCTCCAAGCAGATGCCTGCAAGGAAGATTTCTGCGAAAGCAGCCCAGCAGCAACTGGTTGGAAAGGAGTTTGTTATGCTCCTTAACTTGGAGCATAAAGGTAAGGGCCTTACTATGCAGGTGTTCGATAGCAGGCATCAAGAGGCATCCTGTCATAGTCCGGAATATAGTATGCTGACAGTTCTGGAACTTTCTCGTTTCAATGCATACAGCGTAGTTTAGGACCCACCGACCGATTGTTTTGTAAGTTGTCAACAACGTTTCTTTGTGAATTTCCCATGTGCTGCCGCCTAGCGACCTGATGATTTGGCTGTGGCTCTGTACTGTGGCGAAAATCGCGGTCGTATGAAGAGTGAAGGAGCACAGACTGTCAAGAGTCACACCTAAAATTTTAGAATTACAGACGGTCGGAATCTTGACAACTGATCAACGTCAATATCGTGCAATCATCAGCGTACGAAATGATAAAAACTCCTTCCGGTGGCTGTGAAGTTTCGGGGCGTAGAAGTGAAACAATAGCGGGGAGAGAACACCAACCTGCGGAATCTCTTTTTTAATTCTTCTCAGTTTTAAGTTCTTACCTCGAAATTGTACGGATGATTGACGACCGATCAAGTAGTTCATGGTTCACCTCTTTAGTTCTAGAGGGAGCGTAGTTTTTTTCGATGTTCTGCAGTAGCGTTGTGTGACTGACTGTGTCTTTTGACAAATCCAACGCTACGAGGATCGTTCTCCCACAGGGTGGTTTCTGGTTAAAGCCACAAACTATCTAAACGTTTATAACTCTAAGTGCTGTGGTGATCTATACACTTTTCGAAAGCCTTGCTGGTGGTTTGCTAGTCTCAGGTGTTGATTGAAGGTCAGGAGTAGCAAAGCCTCAAGTGTCTTCACTACTTCACTCTTCAAATACCCATTTCAGTTGCTAGATTTGGTTCCAAATGACTTTTGCCTTTTCTGTAAACCTCCTGGTTCGAAAATCTTAGTGTCTAACCTTCCTTCCACGTTAGTGGCTTGCTGAAATTTAGACAATCTTGGTCTGAAGGTAACAAGTTGCTCTAAATTGCCTCGTTATTCACATTTCTTCGAGTGCGTGTAGTCAGAATCGCAGTCTGTATTGAGTAAAATCATGCAACTGTAACTGCATACACACACATAAACAATTAGTGAATGAGTTCCGCTATAAAAAATACAACAAAATAACAGAATTTCTTCTCAGACTCGTTATAGTGCAATTGAACTGAAGCCACAGCTGCAAGTCCTTGATGCCATAGTCGAATGTGGCCATAACACGGGAAATAAAAGTGGATCATTGCCAAACAATAACACGCACACAAATACAATAACGGGGGAAGCAAGTCAAATAAAGTATAGAATTTCACAAGTATAACAGCATAAATTCCTATGGAGACATACACACACACATACAAAACTAGCGCCGCGTGCAACGTATTGACGTCAGCAAGGCAAATTAAAGCATAACTCTTAGTTTTGGAAAATCCAACCAGCGCATTGACTCATCGTTAGGCGAAGGAAATATATGCCTTGTGAAAAGAATTCCTTGAAAAATTAATAGAAGCCTAAATGAATGAAGACAGGTGCTATGAGTCAACGAGAAGGATGGATTTTTCCAAACAAAATCGAAAAATAGTAAGTGCTTAAAAGTTATCATGGATAATACGGTATACATGTACATTTTCATATACATTCTGATTTTGCCTTCTGTTGAACTCTTCAACAAAATAAGACTCTTTTATTTACCACAAATGTTGTATAAACATAAATTTTCGCAAAATCAATGAACCTGAAAGAAGGATAACGCTTCGACGCAGGTGCCCGCAATAGCCAATGGCAATATTATAATGGAAATTTATTGCTTACATAAATGTCAAAGGTCTGAGGGCACTTCAAGTGCTCAATAACCGCCAAACGCCTACAATCCACTTAAAAAGCACCTACATACACACCCAACCAATACACAAACACTTTACCCCCCCACACACACACACATTAGAAAAATCGTTATAAATATTGTTCGTGCTGCCGCTTCTGCTTCTTCCACAATTTCGCTTGGCCATCACGTGCCAGCAATCGTAAATATTTTTGTAAACAAATAATACAACAGTTGTTGTTATTGCTACGGCAATTGTTGCTGGCATTTTGTGGCTGCTGTTTGGAATTCTTTCTTTCAGCATAATTTACTACAAATCCGCTCACTGGAAAGTATGCGTAATATGCATTTTTTTCCTGCTTTATTGCAAGAGCAAGCGCATGCGCCTAATAGTATGCTACCATTGGAATTGTCGCTCTAAATATTATGATGAACACAATACCGCCGAGAATTTTTTTTTTATAAAACAGTAAGTTTTAATAAAAATATGTTAATATAGTAATAGAATTAATTAAAATTAAATAATTTTGTAATTTCGAAAAAACGATTTGCTAAATGAAATGTATGTATTTCTAAAGGATTACTGTGCGTCCCCGCACCTTTTACCAGCGAGTTGCCTTGGTAACCAGCTCATAGTTTTACATAAACAAAGTTTAGAGTTTAGTAGAGAATTCATGAGTATTTACTCAGCACAGTGATGGCTAATAATTTTAAGAAGCCTAGGGATATGTGAGCTTTTATATTGTTTGTAGAGGTTGCAGGTCTATAAAACGTTAATAGAGCAATGGTTTCGAAATGTTCAAGTTTTAACAGAAAACACATAAAATTAAAATATTTTTTTTTTAATTTAATAAACTTTTTTTGGGGTAATTATTACTTAAACATTATCAGCTTAAGAAATCTTAAAATTTTTTACTGACAGAATGCAAAACGTAGAAATTTTCAAACACAAATTTTTGAAACATTTTTCAGTTTCGAAAAAAATTTAACATTTTTCGAGTTACACTCGATCTCCGACGATGTTAAAAAAGTTTTTTTGCGGCGATTTCGGCTTTAGCCATAGAGGAAGCCATAATAAAAACTCTCCACTCGAAGATATTACCAGTATTTACGGTAAAAAAAATCAAAAATTGACAAGATGGCGGCGTTTTGGAAAATTGTACACAAAATCTTTCGAAATTTTATTTTTGTAAATCATAAAACTGGTAGTTCATTGTATGGAGAACTATATAACTCCGAGTAAATACTGCAGCAAATTCGAAAGAGACTCTTCCGAAAAGAACCTGTTTAGAAATATATTAATTAAGGTGATATTTTCTAAAGTTTTTCAAAATTCCAATTATTTTCGAAGAAAAAGATATTAAGCTGACTCGCCATCCAAACTGGTTAGGCCGGAACTGAAACTATAAACGAGTTTTGCTCGAAACTTTATTTTTCAAAACGATACCCACGATTTCTCAAGTTTACTCAACAGATTTAGCTGAAATTTTTTGGTCGTCTTTTTCATAGAGTTGTTTATGCCTGGAACTAACCATATTCAAAAAATTTTTTGTATTTTTTAAAACAGCACCCAGGGTTTCTTAGGTTCTATCGACCGATTTTGCTGAAATTTTTAGGTCGTCTTTTTTATAGAGTTGTTAATGCCTGAAACTGCCATATTCAAAAAATTTCTGTATTTTTCAAAACAGCACCCAGGGTTTCTTAGGTTCTACTCGACCGATTTTGCTGAAAATTTTAGGTCGTCTTTTTTATAGAGTTGTTTATGCCTGAAACTAGCCATATTCAAAAAATTTCTGTATTTTTCAAAACAGGACCCAAGGTCTCTCAGGTTTTACTCGACAGATTTAGCTGAAATTTTTAGGTCGTCTTTTTCATAGAGTTGTTTATGCCTGGAACTAACCATATTCAAAAAATTTCTGTATTTTTCAAAATAGGACCCAGGATCTCTCAGGTCCTACTCGACAGATTTAGCTGAATTTGTTAGGGAGCATTTTTCATAGACTTTTTTATGTCTGGAACTAGCCATATCCGAAAATCTTCTGGATTTTTTAAAACGATACCCACGATTCCTCTGGTTCTACTCGACCGATTTAATCGAGTTTTGTTGTAGTCTTCTTTATAGACTTTTTATGTCTGGAACTAGCCATATCCGCAAATTTTCTATACCCAGGTATTTCTCAGATCTCCCAATTTACTTTAAATTTCTTGGTAGTCTTCTTTATTATAATTATTATAAAATCTCGCCTTTCCAACACTATGTATATGATAAGACACAATGAGATTGGTAACACTGGAGATACTGACAAAATACGAAGAGACTTTTTCTACTACCCAATATATACCTTTTTTGCAAGCCACCACTGTTGCGCGTGTACCATAACCCCAAACACACAATAAGTGGCTGCTTTGTTCCTTTGCTATGCGAGTGTGAGTTTGTTGTAA
>CM050325.1:70494846-70620485 GCA_027475135.1 Bactrocera correcta
TTTAATTAGTTCCCATCATGGCGGCTGGCACAAACATCGATTGGTTGCTCCATCTCTACTACGCGCGGCGTGATTTTATACGCTGCCGCCTAATAATCGAACGCGAGCTGCACCGGAGCCTCAATCCGGAATATATGTATTTTGTTAAGGTACGTACACAGCATATGGAAGAACTAGTATATAGTGTGTATATGTATATGTAAATATGCGTGACGTGTATAGGTAGGCATGAAAAAATATATACAGACCTATAATGCTATATTTATAAAGTAAAATTATTAAAAGCATATCTTTAGGAGCCAAAGAATTTTTTTTTTAAGATCTTAAAAGTCTTGGCGAGGTTAATAATGTTTACTTTAATTAATTTATTTTTTTAATATGTTAATCTAAGTAATTAAAAATATCTAATCAAGTGGTATGGCAACAGTAGAATTTTCAAAAATCGGATTTTTTTTTTTTTTTGCTTATGATAAACTTACTTCATTGTCATAAAAATGAGTTTCGAGTTGATTTGTAGTAAGGACAATTTTTTCCAACGACTTTAAACGTATATTGAGGGCCCACATCTTCCTTCTTCTCTTCGAAAATCCTAAATTATTTATTATTTTAAGCTTTTATAAATAAATTTTTAATGTTAAATACTCTTATACAAAATGAAAAAATTTAAATTCCTTTAAAATCATCTGCGAATTCAATTCTTAAAGCAACCGTTGTATGCAAAGAGACACAAAGGTTTCCATTTGCTACGCATGCATGCATATACACATGCAAATATGCATATATTTATGTAGCCATGGCTAATAAACTTGCACTTAACTCTGTCTGCATATTTCTTATCGCACCAATTTCCTGCTGACCATCATCTGAATGGCAACATACTTAGGGCTTAATTGACCGTGAAGAGGGTAACAACATCGAAGCGTTGCGAAATTTACAAAAGGCGCTCGACCTAAATTCCAAGAATATTGAAACCTACAAGGAGATCGGCAAAACACTGTGAGTAGAAATGTATTTATCTTTTGAGTGCTTAAACATAGGTACAAACTTGTATGTGTGGATTTCAGTATAAATATGTATATATGTATATGTGTCTATTTATGTAAATACGTAGCCATTGACACATGTATGTATAAAGCACTTAATCTTATACTTACATACATACTTATGTATGTAGTTACATGTCGTTTAATAGTGTCCTTGTGGTTTTTAGCAATAACAATTATGTACTCATATATCTCCTTTCTAAGGAAATGTCACATAAAAATGCTGAGAGCTACTTTACTCACTACTTCACCTTTTATTATGTCTCTGTATGCTGGTATGTATGTATGTACATATGCATATGTAAATGGCTTAAATCAATATATGTACATACATACGTACTGAAAGCTTAAATATTGAAATTGTATCAAACTACTAGCGGTTTTCTATTCGCCAGACTGCAGAGAGTGGTGAATTGCACAAATAACTGGTATGAGATAAATATACTGCTGTACTCATATACAAGTACAGTTTTTTCCAATAAGGAAGATATGATTTAAAGAACACACACTCATTGTTGAGGTAATGCAAAAGTCACGAATAGCTCGTTCAATATTGACTTCTACTTCCCACTTCCAACAAGAAGTAGTCTAATGGTGCTAAATCACAACTTCTTGGAGGCCATTCAATGTCACAATTTTTTGAAATAATCCTAAATCCAAAGTATTTTCGCTATAATTCGGTTGTTACACGTGCTGAGTGGCATGTCAGCCCCGTCTTGTTGGAACCAGATGTTTTCAAGATCAACTTCTACCAATTGCGGTCATAAAGAGATGGTTATCATTGATCTATATCGCTTTTCATTGAGAGTAATGGTGTCATGAATAATTTGTGTATTTTCTTCGCACCAGAATTTTTGTACACACATGAAAGTCAGCCTCATCCTTTGACCCAAGTCAAAGAATCTTCAAATAATATTAGGTTGTCAAATATCTCCCTTCCGCCTTTTTGTTTTTTGAATTTCGCGGCTATGTATAAAGCGTTACTGGCTCGTATCTGGCAATACTATACATCTTTTGAAAGGTCCTTGACATAACCTACAAAACGATTGAGCATGATTAGTTTGGATATTGCGTCCAACAGTTATAGACGTGTAAACATGGAGTTCACTAACACCAAAATTCTCGCTATTTTAAAGTTTTCCTTCGTTAAAGGCAAATCCCCTAGAAAAACGTTCCGTGAGATTGTTGGTGGTTTAGGGGAGTGTACTCTATCACTTTGAACTGCGGAGGAATGGTTTCGACGATTTAGAGTGGGTGAAAACGACACCAGGGATAAGCCAACTGGCTGAAGACCTGTGGCGACTAGTAGCAATCAAATCATGGAAAACATCGAGTTAGACCGGCAAGGGGCATCTCGTGACTTTACCCAGAAAATGGGAGTTAGTCACCAAACCATTTTAAACCATCTGCAGAAGGCTGAATACACAAAAAAGATTGATGTTTGGGTGCCGCATGATTTGACGCAAAAAAACCTTCTGGACCGAATCAAAGCCTGCGATGTGCTGCTGAAACGGAACAAACTCCACCCATTTTTCAGGCGTATGGTGACTGGCGATGAAAAAAGGATCACATACGACAATATCAAGCGAAAACGGTCGTGGTCCGAGGCCGGTGAATCGTTCCAAACAGTGACCAAGCCGGGATTGACAGCCAGGAAGGTTTTGCTGTGTGTTTGGTGGGATTTGAAGGGAATCATGCACTATGATCTGCTCCCATATGGCCAGAAGCTTAATTCTACCATCTACTGTGATCAACTGGATCGCTTGAAGCAGGCGATCGACCAGAAGCGTTCAGAATTGGCCAACAGGGAGGAAGTAATGTTCCACCAGGATCACACTGGACCATACACTTCGTTGATGACTCATCAGAAGCTACGGGAGCTCTTATGGGAGGTTTTATCTCAAAATCTCTCATATAGCCCGGATATAGCGCCAAGTGATTACCACCTGTTCCTGTCCATGGCGAATATCCTTGTTGGTGTGAAGTTGAACTCAAAAGAGGCTTGTGAAAAGTGGATGTCCCAGTTCTTCGCAAATAAGAAAGGGGGCTTCTACGAGGGGGGTATTATGAAGTTACCGTCAGATAGAAACAGATTATTGAACGAAACGGTGCATATTTGAACTAAATCCAAACTCTTTAACACTTTTTATAAAGCATTGAATAAACAGCAAAAAGGCTTAAGGGAGATATTTGACAACCTAATAATAGATATATAACGAATAATGCAAAGCTGCTAAATGCTCTCGTTTACTGGTACAATATCGTCTATGAACTTACCCAATCAAAAGTCCTTGACCTTTAAGATTTCTTGTATGTATGTATATTATCCATAAAGTATGATTAAAGTGCAAGGGAAAACATATACAAGGTGCATTCCAAAGTAAACAGGACTTTTTGAATCTAGCGCCCCCTGGTGGCGCTATCTATATGTCGACTCGTGCGTTAGAATCTGCTATCTTTATCGATTGTCCAGTGAGAATTTCATGATATTTCATCTATTGGAAGTGAGGTTATTGCGTTTTAATTGTCAATATGTTTGTGTTATCGGCGCGAAAATGATCTTCGAACATAGAGCCAACATTAAATTTTGTTTTAAAATTGGCAAAACTTTTACCAAAACGTTTCAAGTGATAAAACAAGTTTATGGCGATGATTGTCTATCCCGTAGCAGAGTGCACGAGTGGTTTCCACGGTTTCAAAGTAGTCGTAAAGACATAAATTACGATCAACATGTGGGCCAATCAAAATCCGTGATCAGCGGAATTCCCTTAAAACTGTGCGAAAATTTATCAAAAATCAGCCGAAATCATCATTGAAATTCATGGAAATGGAATTAAACATCTCCAAAACATCAATTTTTTGCATTTTGACCGAACATTTGGGCTTACGAAAGGTGTGTGCACGGTTTGTTCCGCACAAATTGACTGACGGCCAAAAATTGCTCAGAATCCAACATTCGAAGGACGATTATTTGACCAAAAATGACATTTTAACCATTAACTCCCCGTATCCACCTCATATTGCACCGTGCGACTTCTTCCTTTTCGGAAAAATGCATTTGTCCATGAAAGGAAAGAATGTTTCTTACACAGAACATTTATACTACTTTGTTTACTTAGCTCAACAAGCTCTTAGTCCTTCGAACACTGTAGATACAGCCGATTCTTTTTTAAGATATTGCCCTTACAATGACCTATAGTAAAAAAAATATGAAATAGTAGCGTTTTTATAAAAAGTTAATTTTTACCTATAAATTTGTACCAGGCCTTTGTAACAAGCTACAAACTGATTTTTGACGCCATCATTCATTACAGCTTCATTATGGGTCGTTTCAATCAAGCGTTGGATATTTTTCGCGAAGCCGAAGAGCTCGCGCCACGTCAGGACCATGAAATTTGTCATTTCATTGGTGAATTGTTGCATCGCTCAGCGGCGGCTGCCAGTCAATTGACAATTGCACGTCAAGAGGAGGCCGAGGCGAAAATGTACTTTGAAAAAGCCGTGCAGGCCGGCAAGAAACTAGAGAGTTTCCAACGGCTCGCCGAAATATTGCGCAAAGAAAAGGACTATGCCAAGGCCATCGAGGTGCTCGAGAACTGTTTGCTGTAAGTGTATATACTTAGTATGTATGGTATGTACTCGTGTGGTTGAGGTTGTGGTGAAAATGAAAAGCGTGTTGAGTGAATTTACAACAACTTTACAGAAAAAAATCTTCTGGAAACTTTTATTTTCACACACTTCAGAATGCATTATTGAATTCCTTTTGTCGTGTGCTGTTGCTGAGTGTTTAACTAAATTGTTGCTATTTTAAATTAAGTATGTCACATTACTTTCGGTGTTAATAGCTTTGTCATACTTTTTATATAAATAATACATTTTTATAACTGCATATTTTTAGCTTATCACCCGAAAATATTGAAGTGCTCACCGAGATCGGTGTGCTTTATTTGAAAATTAACGACAGCCAAAAAGCTTTCGCTCGCTTATCTGAAGTTATCGCTTTGGACAGGAAGTGTCCGAAAGGATTGTTGGCTTATGGCGCCATTTTGCAGGTGATTAATATGTTTGTACATACATATATATTCCTTGTGTAATATATTTTATTTATTTTTTTAAAGCATATCTATTTTTGTTTTTAAATTAAAATTATAATGATATAATTATAAGGATATTAATTGCATTTTATTTTATTACATTTTCTTTCCTTAAGTTTATTTAATTTTGTTATTTTAAAAGAAATCTTTATATTATTTTCATTTTACATTTATTTTTATACTCTGAGCAGGGTATATTTAGTTTCTAACACCCAGAAGGGAATGTCGAAAACCCTATAAAGTATATATTACTGTGCCCAAAATGTAAGGTGACGTTGTATTTATTTTGAAAATTCTTTATTTATTCTTCCAAATCAATTTCATCTCCTGCAAAGATGCAATGCACTTATGCTAACGGATTTTCCAATCTTCGAAACACTGGTTGTAGTCACTTTCCGGGATGGCCTTCAGTTCGGTCTTCGCTGCGGCTTGAATCTCCTCTATCGTATAAAAACCGTGTCCCCGGAGCAGTTTTTTGAGCTTGGTGAACACCTAGAAGTCGCACGGCGCCACATCAGGTGCATACGGTGGTTGCGGAACGATATGGGTTGAGTTTTTGGCGAAATGATCACGAATTACGAGGGCAGTATGGGATGGTGTATTATCGTGGTGTAAAAACCAAGAATTGTGTTTCCACAATTCCGGCCTTTTTAGGCGGATAGCGTTCCGCAAACGACGCATAACGTTCAAATAATATTCCTTGTTGACTGTTTGGCCGGTTGAAAGGAATTTATAATGCACAACACCACGATAATCGAAGAAAACAGTCAACATGACCTTGATTTTTGAGCAACTTTGGTGCGATTTTTTTAGTCTCGGCTCTCTTTTGGCACGATATTCGCTCGATTGATCGGTTATTTCGGGGTCGTAAGCATAGATCCAAGTCATATCGCCAGTTATAATGCGTTTCATGACATCCTGGTAGTCGGAAAGCATCGTTTCACACACTTCAACGCGACGCCTTTTTCTCCAAAAAATTCAATGTTTTCGGTACCAGTCGAGATTTGACGCGCTTAGGCCCAAAACATCCTTCAAAATGGTATTGGCTGAGCCTTTCGATATGCCAACTTCATCAGCAAGGTCTCTAATTGTTAATCCACGGGTTTTCAACACCAAAACTTTGATTTCTTGAACGTGAGCTTCGTCGGTTGTGGTTGATGGCCGCCCTGGGCGCTCTTCGAGGCTTTAAAAAATCGTTTTTTTTTGAGGACTTTTTTGGGAAGGAAAGAAATAAGTGATTAAAGCAAAACTTCTAGGGTTTATAGTTATATATTTAAATATCATTCACAAATTTTTTTTGGATACGAAATCTTTGATATTCCACTTAAGGAAGCAATTGCCCGATGCATTTCGCATATGCATTTATCGGACAGCGGGCAGGATGCAGGTCGCAATTTTTATCGGAAACAAAAAATTCAAAGAGATTCATATTTTTTTAATAATTTATCTTCTAGAAATTTTTATTTTATTATTTTAGAAATTTTTCAAAAATTGAAATAAGGGTGTTCTTGACCAAAAAAATTTTACTTTATGTTGTTTAAAGATATGTTCAAACTTGATTTTTTTTAGTTTAACTAGAAGATAATTTAATGCCAAAGATAATAAACTTTACCCCAATCCCATAAGACGTTCAGTTTTCAGCCAATATATGAGTTATCTCAATTGAAATGTGAGTGTGTTTTAACCACAAAAGTGTTAATTTATGCCTAAAATAGATAAAATTGGGCGAAAACTTGGCCTAGCCCCCATATAACTAATATCAGGATTTTCGAACATCCGGCTGACTTTACTTCATATGATTTGTAATTATATGTAAAGTACTTTATAAAACTTTATGAAACCCAGGGAACATTTTTTAGGATGTTGTATACGTAAAAAAATCGTATTGGTAAAAATAGATAAAATCGGGTCGTAGTACCCCAATTCCCATATACTGCATATAATGATTTTTGCTTTTCTAACAAACTTTTTGGTTTCCAGTAAATTAGCCATATATTGAGTGTATTAAGGTTAAACAGCTCTAACGGTATGTCAAGATTGAACATTTTTTAGAGTTAAACAACTCTAACGGTACTTAAATAATTGATGAAAGGCATTACAACTTGTAAATTTCACTTTTGCTGGCATTTGGCAAACATACCTCGAATTCCACTATTTCTTGCTTACAAGTTTTTTTGTTTCAATTTTGCAATTTTATATTTTTTTTATTTTCACGAGTTTTCTCTTAAATATGGGATAAACGCACAGCTTTTTTTTGGCTTCGTGAATAAATTTTTCATATTTTCACATTTTTCTGCTTTCTCCTATTTCGCTGTCACATTGGCACAATGTCCATAGTCTCGAAACGATGTCGACGGCGCCTTGGAAAAATATCAAGAAATCGCTTTGACAGAACCGGACATACCAGAATTGTGGAATAACATCGGATTGTGCTTTTTCAAAAAGAAGCAACAAAAAGTGATTGCGGTATGTAGGATGAAAGAAAATGAAATGTAAAATATGAATAAAAAATAAGCTATTATTATATAATATTCATGTGGCCCGAATGAAATAAACGTCTGCCAAGTAAAACGTTGATATCCTGCAGAGTTGAATTGAAGGCACTGCTTTGACATGGACAAGAAATTCATATTCGCATTTACATATTTGAATAAATGTCAAATAAAAACTTTATTAACATATTTCATTTCAGTTGAGATGCTTAGTTGAAAGTGTAGCAATAAAAATTGCTGATTAAATTTATTTTCAAACTCTCGCAACATATTGCTACAGAGTATAATAGTTTTGTTCACCTAACTGTTATTTGTAAGACCTAAAACCACTCGAGATCGGTATATGGATTACCCTGATGAGACGAATTGATTTTCAGTTGCACTTTACATAAGGAGTGTGCTTTTAAGATGGGCCATTTCAAATTTAAAAATAGTAAAAATAAGGCCCCATTGCCTTTGGTTGACCTTTTGCCGAAAATATTGATGAATTTGCGAAATATATTATTGAAATTTGGAGAAAATCGTTATCTGAATTAGTACAACATTGAGTGAAAAAGGGATAAGCTCGGGTCAATACTTTCGTTGTGCCTCACATAGCTTAAACCGGGAGACAACTTCCTCTTCCTCTTACATACCAAATGTAGTATTTTCAGACTTCCGCTTGACTTTATACCATTGATGTCGGTAAGGAGCGATTTCTTAATGAAACCCATAGAAAATCTTTATCTGATAATAACTAGTTCGGACTCGATTAAAACTGTAATAATGAAATCAAATGAGTCTATGATCTATATGTTAAATAAATATGGTACCAAATCTGATTGTAATCCAGGACTGATTTTTCGAAATACAAATATTGAGATCTTCCACAATATTTCTTTATATAAAGAATTGGTAACTTCTGAATGTGTCCCCGTCTTTGACCATGGCATATTGCAAAAGTATGAAATGTTTTACCCAAAGTTGTTATAAACAAGTTTTTCGTATAAGTATAGCATCTTGAGACCTTTATTGTCAATATTTGAATATTATTATTATATTCTTCTGGCTTTTTTAATATTTCTATTCTGCTCTTATTTACAGGCGATTTCTTCACTGCGCAAGTCCATCTGGCTTTCACCGCTCAATTACAATGCACTTTATAATTTGAGTTTAGTTTACATAACTGGTGAGTGTGATATGAAATTAATTATTATATTACAATAAAGAGAAAGGGCTCAATTCAACTTGCAAGGATCAAATCAGCTGAAAAACTTTATATTTGTATTTTATTAGGTCAATTTGGTTTTTGTTTACATTTAGCAAACTTCACAACCTTTGTTTAAATTAAGCCAAGTCACCAACCTTTCTTTACATTTTATGGTGTCGAGGAACCTTTTGTTTACATTATGAGGTCACTAACTCTTTGGTTTACATTTTTTCGAGTTTACATTTAGGAGGTCAATTAAATTTTTGTTTACATTTAGCCAAGACCACAACCCTGGTTTACATTTGAGGTTATTGACCCTTTTGTTTACATTTTATGGGATTATGCCATGTCTTTGTTTACATTATGAGGTCACTGACCTCTTTGTTTACATTTAGCGAAGTCCACCACCGTTATTAACATTTAGCCAAGTCAACAACCTTTTCAATTGGGGCTACTGACCCTTTTGTTTACATTTTATTGGGTCATGACTCTTACTCGTCTTGTTTACATTTGTGAATCGCTCAGATCGGAGTACTATAGCTCAAAGTTGCCATACAAACTGACCGATCACAAATAAACCCTTGAATCGAAATCTTTTTTTATTTCACAAGGTAGAAGAATATTTGAGTGGGGGGTAATATTTAACTAATTTTATCTGTTTTTGATAGTAACACATACTGTTAACATGCCACATACTAAAAATATGTTCCCTGGGTTTCATAAAGAACCTTACATACAATTAGCAATCATCATTGAAAATCTTTTTATTAGTTATATTGTAGGCTCAGGGAAGTATTGGCCCGATTCATTGCATTTTTGATACACAGATTTACTATTGTCAAGAAAGGATTTTATTCTAACTTCAATTACATATTTCTCACATTGACCGATATTTTCGGCCAAAAGTTACTATAGATACTGGGGTCCACATATTTTTGCCAAGGAACATATGTACCAAGTTTCATCAACGTATCTTCATTTATACTCAACTTACAGCTTGCACGGACGGAAGGACGAACAGACAGACAGTCATCCGGATTTCAGCTCCGCTTATCATCCTTATCATTTCTGTATAAATAAGCCTATATCTATTTCGTTCTTAGTTTTAGGTGAAACGTAAAACCATTAGGTGAACATAAGTTATTTATTTATTAATTAGGAAAAATATACAAAATGGTATTAAACCTAATTTTTAAAGAAAAAAAGAGTACAAGCTAATAAAGCCATCGACTCTGAACTAAACTATTATACTCTTTAGCAACATGCCAAGAGTATAATAAAACCGTCTTGCTATAGTCCCATTGGCTCACGTGTACTAAATATATTAAATAATGCCACCTTTATAGAAACCCTTGCCTTTTTGGAAAAAATATTGGGACAGTCGGTTTTCCCAAGCTTCTCTTGAAACGAATTTTTCAGAAGCAAAATCATTTGCGCTAGACATGAGCGGCTAGTAATCGCTTGGTTCGAGGTCCAAGCTATAAGGTGGATAAAAACATTCCAACCAAGCAGCCTTCCTTATTAAGTAACATT
Organism: Bactrocera correcta; assembly: GCA_027475135.1. NCBI lineage: Eukaryota > Metazoa > Arthropoda > Insecta > Diptera > Tephritidae > Bactrocera > Bactrocera correcta. The sequence continues at coordinate 70,505,198 of CM050325.1, forward strand.
AATTCGACTTGAAGGTGGTTTCTATCAAACACCAAACCGTGGAGCAAACAGTTGGCCAGCTTCGTTTATACGTACTCGTAGTTGCTATAAAAAATGTAATAGTGAAGAGTATTATTGCTTCGGGACAGTCCAAGTTTTTTCTTGTTTTTAATAACTTTTTGTATTTCCATCCTTCAATATTTACAGTTATTTACATGGGTTTCAATCATGACTGTTGTTACTCATACATTTTCCATAGAATTAGAATGCTCTTTATAAGCAGCAGTTTTATTGAAACAATATCGTCAATGACATTGTCAACAACAAAGGTTGTTATCCCCTAGGAATTCTGCTGGGAATTTTCAAATGGTTCCGATTAAAATATTGAAGTGCAAGTAAACCTACACATTCATAAATACATGGAAAGTTTTGTATTTCCTGTCTATGTGGAATAATAGCATCATATGTTTACCAAATATGCACCGCTGTATAAACTTCTAGCAAAATTTCAGTGAAATTTTTAAAATAAAATAATATAGAAAGTATGTATGTACTTGCATACGTATGTGTTTGAGCAAATGCTGCTATATACAGAAACAAACAAATTGTTAGATAAAATTGATATCTGTTTATTCCACACTTTAATACATACCTGGCGAGTTCATTTCCCATTTTTGCACTTTTAACTCAAAAAGGAATGAGCTCGTTATAAATATGGACATACATTCATACATAATACTAAGATGGATTTGTTACCCAAACTTAACCTTTTGACACCTTTTGACACTATAAAGTGCATTGATTTGAAAACCACTTCCGCACACATTCCGTTTTGTTTTGTACGGTTCTCCCCGAATCCAGGAATTTCAGAGGTCACAGTAAAGTTCATGAAGTATTCTGCAAGACAATGCTAAGTGTCAATGACATTGCTGCGTTCAAGTTGCGTTGGGTTCGCAGCCTTTTTTAGGTTATTCCAAACTCAATCATACAAACATATGTCAACATACAACTATATACATACATACATAATGTATGTTTTGGGAAATCCTTTCACCTTTTTTATACAATCCTTTATCGTTCCTACCAGCATCGTGTCAAAATTTTTGTTTTTAATATTTTAAAAAAATTTTAGGAATTTCAAAAAAAAACGTAAAAAATGATTTTTATTTTCAGGCAGTCACCATTTTTCCATTTTTCGTTCCTTGTAACACTTGAGGTAGGGACTATAACAGCATCCTTACTGATTAAGAATTTTGTTTGATTTTTTCAGAATACCGTGAGAGTCAGGATCAATGTCACCAGGATGCGCCATTTTGTTTTACACCTGTCTTCCCCCCATCTAATTATTTTAATTTTTAATATTTTTTTGTAAAATTTTGTTTTCTGTATTCTTAAGATATCAATAAAAACACCATAAAAATAGATACTAAAAATATTTTTTAGTTTTTTTTTTTTCAAATAAAATTCAAATAACTGCCCAAAATTTGATTTCTAGACTAGAATACCCCCTTAACCAAAATGTGTTTAGCTGATCTATAAGAGACGTGAGGTCTCCTGATACCTTTCTGATGGCAACGTGGCGATTTTCCTCACTGTTTCTTTAAACTTTTCGGTGTTATCGTCGAATGCCCTGTGTCAATCAGATACTTGTGATCGTGATAAAGTAGACCTTTCAAAACACTTTTAACGATTCTGTAGCCGTGATTCCACTGGAAACCGAAAAATTTAAGCAAACAATTTCAGTTTTGTTTTCCGCGATTAAAATCCCTAGCCAAACCCTTTCCTTGGAAAACAAACAGCGGTCATACAAACACAATGTGAGCAAAAAACAGTAACACTTTGATCATAATTTTACAGTTCTTAATTTATTCTTCAAGATCTATGCCGTACTCCTCCAATTAATTCCTCTTGGGAATTCTGTACATCTTTTTTCCAATCCTCGAAACAGTTGTTAAAGTTAATTTTCCGAATAGTCTTCATGTTTAATGTCTTCAATTGGCTCAAATCGGTTTCCCGGACGGTCTTTTAAGTTTGCTGAATACCCTGAAGTCACACGGGACTAAAACAGGCGAATATGGTGTTTGCGACAAGATATTTGTTGGAAATTTGATGAAAAACTCACGATTATCAAGCACCAACTCCTTTATCTTATTGGTGTGTTGATCATCAGTTGATGTTTATGGCCGTTCTGGACTTGATTCTTCGTCAACGCGTTCTCGACCGTCGTTTGCTTGCGACAAACAATTATCATCAAAGGCCTTTTCGAACCTTTTTTCACTAGACCTTTGATTCCGCAAACAAAATTTAATGAAACTTCTATGTTGAATAATTTTGCTCATCGCGCTTGACATTTGACACAGATGTCACTGACACTCACATCAACCTAAAAAAAAAAATATTTCGACGAATAAGTTTTCGTGCGAAATTTAAATTAGAAAGTCTTCCTCTTTTTTTGCCTACAGTATGAAGATCGAAAGGGTTGTACTAATCTAAAAAAAAAGTTGTTTTTCGAACCGCTTTGAGCGCGAGTTAATTTTTAAGTTGAATAGATCAGTCCGGGTCAAATTTGATCAGATGTATATATGGAATACAAAGCGATTATTCGGTTTAATGAGGTATTCTTATTATTTTAAGTTTAATTGGATTAACAAGAAATATAAAATATTAGATAGTACCAGTGATGTTATAATCGAAAAATTGCCATAATGAAAAAGTGTTGGCACTTCTATTGAAAGCATAATTCTCTTAGAATTATGGTTTATTTTTACCACCTCAGCTCTTTTATTTTATAAAACTTTTGAGTTGGAGATATCGCATCAGTGGTTTATTCCTTCTTGTTTAAAACTATAGAGTAGATATATTAAAACTTCATATTTCTTCTTTTCCTTTCAACTGAGTAGGCAGTCTAAAATTGCAAAAAATTCGTTTCATTTTACTCGCTTTGTAAGCATTGGAGGAGGGTTGGTTGGTTGATTCGTTATAAGATGCGTTTTAACTGAGTTTTTCTACCCTAGATTCCTAATATATTTTAGATTAAGTCATTGCGAACCAAAGAAGATTACCACTCTGCGAATATCCAGCCTTCGGCCAGTTGAGACGCAATCAAGCCTTTTACGCTCCTTGAGTCGACATCAAGCCACCAATGACTGGATATTCGCAATAGTAATATTGTATAATACCCTTTTACCATCCTCCGTTCATCTCATGGGTGGGTGACCGAATTGAGCAAACTCTAAACCACTTTTACTCGTTTACAATAGAGTTGAAATATTTTTCGGGAAAAGTTTGGTTGCATTGAATTAGTGTTTATATCTTTATTGGATTTGGTTCCAGTGAAAAATGTTCGTGACATTCATAAGTCGCACAAAACTTCAACTTCTCTTTAAAGTTTAAGTTTAAAACGCAAAGCTGACAACTATCATGGCCACTAATTTTGATTTAAGAAGTCAGTTGAATCTTCTATATTTACAAAGACAAGTCTAGAAGTAAATTTTTCCTTCACCACTTGCTTAAATTAATCGGATTTATGCAATCGAAAAGAAACGGCATTATATTTGAAAAATAAAAAAATTAACGAAACTCAGGAGTTAAACCCAATTAATTATGCCACAACAACAAAAACAAATCAATAATTTAAACCTCAAATGTTGCCAAGTCGCCAGGACATGCTAGTCATTAGTTGAGCAGACTTGTCAATGAGATTAGCCATTACTAAGTTCATTGTAAACAAACGCTTAAGCAGACGCCAACATACACAAATCAACTGCAGCTTTATCCTTGCATACACAATATTTAAAGCTTTATTTTTATCATTGCAGCACAACAATACGCGAGTGCCTTTCACACACTCGCCGCGGCCATCAACTTGCGCAAGGACAGCGCTGAATGCTACATGCTACTCGGAAGTAAGTTGCCACTATTTCACATACTTTGACAAATCCATGCAGACACTCATGTTCATGCCGTTATTTGACTTTTAGAAAGTTCATAACTACACTTACGTTCGGTAGTTGGGGGCATACTCGTACATTACATGTCAGAAAATGATTTAAGTTCAGCGGTCGCGCAGCAGCATTTGAGTGTGCGCTTCCATGGGAGGTGTTGTGGGGCATGACCTTTTGTCGTTGCCGTAATTATCAGTTCGGCCAACAGCAGCCACAACGGCTTAAGCGCATTTTCCATACACACACAGCTATCCACACACATATATTACTTAACTCACAAGTACTTATTATGACCGCCAGGCGGAAGTCCTTTAACCTCCGTTTATGTTATATAAGTGTTAATTGTGGCTGCGAATTAACCCACCCACCGCCATCTTGCTTCCTTTCGCATTAAGTATGCACTTAGGAATGCACTTAGTGGTGGGAGAAAGCCGTCTACGCAAAAATGAAAAGGAAAGATTCTGAGAAAAGTTTAACTTTTGCTACTCATCCACGCTACATGCGAGTATACCCTTTAAGTAGCAAATTGTGGGAAATTTCAAGAGCTTTTGTAGAATTTTTTTGAAAGGATTTTCAATAGAATTTTGGTGGGTAATCCTTTAAGCACCATTCTTGACATCGGTTAGCCGCTAGATGGCGTTGCGGTGGTGATTTTCTGAAATCACATATCTGCGGTCTTAGTTCAATCATTCTCTGTATTTGTATTCTCGGAGTATTTTTGGAATTGGAATGATATCGACTTGGATAATATGTGGTTCCAACAGGACGGCGCCGCAAGCCTCACAAAGAATGTCACAATCGATTTATTGAAAACCAAGTGTGGTGAACGTGTTATCTCACGAAATGGCCAAGTCAATTGGCCGCATCAATCGTGAAATGTGACGTCATTAGACTATTTCCTGTGAGGCTACATCAAGTCTATGGTCTATGCTGCAAGCGTGCCCGTAGTAGCCAAGCAAAATTACATAATGGCATCGAATATACTTTCACAGAAGCTCCGCTAGCTTGGTTGGCTGGTTCTTAATTTCATAGACTGCATCTGCCACCAAATGATTAAAACTTGTTCCTGTCTATGACCAATACTTCGCGTAAAGAGAAGCTTGGGAACGAAAGACGAGAAAACGGTGCATGCCTTAAACGGATTAAGATTACGAAACTTACTCGTATGTAAAAGTGAAAGAACACATACTTGAAAGCAAGGGTGGACCCCTTACTCTAATTCGCCTGGACCGCTGGCCTTATACCTTTCGAAATATACATAAATATCTACCGACTCATGAATCTAGGTATTAATTTACAAATTATTTCCCTTCATATTTCCACAAAAGATCCCTTCATATATCCACAACTAACTGAATTCAGTTTTGTGTCATGAAAGTTATACCGAACTAACTTTTCAAAAACAAGCTTTTGTGACATTTTGCACCCGACTTAACTGGAACGTACACACAATTGTACTCAAACTTTACCATCAACTGTTTTCCCGTATTTCTCTAATTACTGATTTTCTTTCCTACTTTTCAATGCACTTGCACTTATGTACCTGATGGCAAAAACTCGCTCCTCAATGGTTCCAAACTATCGACAACCAAACGCCCGCCTTGACTCTTGTCTACAAATCGATTCGGCGACCAATTATAGTCTGTTTACGTAAGTTGGAGGATACTGAGAATGCGTTCAAGGCATTTCAGCGGTCGAGTGAAATACAACAGCAACAACCAGCGGATGCCGGACGTAATCCACTTGTGCATTTGAACTTTGCGCTCTTTTGTTACGAGACCGGACGCATTGCGCTTGCCACGGAACAATTTACACGCTTCGTTAGCTCCTCGCAGGATCTCCTCCTACCGACCGAAGTAAGTTTGAGACAATTGCAAAAAGCACAATGGGCTTATGCGGTGCGGAATTGGCGTTGACGAAGTAATTTCTCGAGGCTGCTATTGCATTTGCAATGGGGCTAGAACTGATAGCGGTATTTTGCAGTTGTTAACTTTGTGCATTTGTCTCCCAGTTTGTAACTATTTACATGCATATGTATGTAGATATGTAGTGGCACACTTGTGAAATTTTTGCTTTAATATAGTTGTTGCTTTTTGTTTCTTATAATCTCTTACGTAAGCTGTAAATGAAATTGACAGCTGCTAAATGCATTGTTTGTACCTTCTTTGGTTGTAGTTGACGTTAATATAGCATTTGCCGTTATTATAGTCTGCTATTGTTACAATTACCCAGCTAGCAAAATTATTAATTATTTGATTCCAGAATAATCATTCATGCTTGCATTTATTTTTTATATATATTTATAAAGGGTGATCAATTTCGAGGTTCCCTACTTTTTTTAAGAAGAAACACAGGCACTTCATATTTAAGAATGAATATTTATTATAATTTGAATTTACTTTTTGAAGATTATCTCTTTCAAATGTTTGCCGCGGCCAGGTCTATGATGGTCCATCCGTTGAGTCCAATTTTCGATGACTCGTTCGAGTATTTCGACTGGTAACTGGTGAATGAGCCGCCGAATAGAAGCGAGATAGTCTGCATTAACTCTAGACTTTACATTTTCTTACAGGAAAAAGTCTAACGGTGTGATCACCGATCGGCCCAAAACTTGAAATTGTCTGCGCACCGAAGTGTTTTCTCAATAAATCCGTTGATTGTTGGGAAGTGTGGGAAGTGGTGCCGTCCTGTTGAAATCAAATATCGCCAAGATCCCATGCTTCAATTTCCGGCATCAAATAGTCAGCTATCATTACACCTTAAAGGTCCCATTGACAGTAACGTTCTCATCGCTATCATTTTTTGAAAAAATGTGGACCACAAATCACACCAAACTCTTTTTTAATTTACAGCTCTTGCACCTTTTCAGGTTACTTTTCATTCCAAATGCAGCAATTTTGGTTGTTTGTGTACCCATTGAGCCAAAAATTAGCCTCAACGCTGAACAAAATTTGGCTCGAAAGCGTCGGATCTTTTTGGAACTTTTCAAGTGCCCATAGAGTGTCGATGTCGCCTCAGTTATTGCATAAGCCTTTTTTCTATATATTTTATAGTTTTAGTACATGGCGATCTCTTTACTAGCTGATTGTCATGTGCTGGGAACTCTTTCCTTACTCGTATTCTCTTCTCAGCAGAGTTCACGACAAGAAGTGGCTGATCTTTGTATCAATGCCATCAACTACTTTGTTATCCGACTTATTGTTGGGTGCCTGGTCAAAACTTAATCAAAGGAAGCTGCAAATCAAATGAGTTTGCTAACAAGGGTCGGCAGTACTCCGTTATTCACTCGCGTTCTAACTGGAACTTTTAGTCTGGTGTAAGGTTGGTAAGCGCCACTCTGATATTCTGCAGCTACGGGATTGGTTAGACCATGCATGCATTTTCTCCTTTACTGTCTTGCCAAACTGATGTTTAAATATTTCTAAAGCCTTAAGAAAATTGTGATTGGTCTAAAGTTCTTCGTCGATTTATGAGGGTATTTATTGCCAATGTGGAATCCTTCACTCCCTTGAATGTGGTACTAAGTTTTTTTACCTCATTTAATCTTATTCGTTTCTAACGCGCTGAAAATGATTCAATTGAGATGTTCTTAATTAATAGCGGATTCTTGAGCATTAACCAAAGTCTACTTTTCAAGTTTCAGCCAGAGTCAAAATACTACATTATTTTTCCTATTTATTTTATTTAGTTCACAAATAACTTTCTCGTCGAAGGAAAGAGGATCACTGTTAATTTCGTCCTTTCTGCTTAAATTTTTCCAAATCCAAAACCAAAAATTATTACTATTTTCTTCTTTATTGCCGTAGTAACTGCTTAAGCGGTTATAGCCGAGTATACAGCATAGCGTTCTTCCTTTCCACTGTTTGGCGCCAGTTGGAGATTTCAAGTGTACTGAGGTCCTTCTTGATCTGGTCTTTTCTTCCTCTTCCTATGTTTCCCTCGCTAAACTATGTTAATGGCATATACGAGTATCTCGTACAACGTAACATTCCTTCGACTGCGGTATTTGCCGTTGCCAATGCGCGAAGGACCACCAATTTTCCTCAAAACCTTTCTCTCGAAAACTCGTAACGGCAACTCATCAGATGTTGTCATCCTCCATGCCTCTGCACCATATAGCAGTACAGGGATCATGAGGGTGTTTTAGAATTTAGTCTTTGTTCGTTCAGACAAGGCTTTACTTTTCAATTACCTACTCAATCCGAAGTAGCATCTGCTGACAAGAGTGTTTCTGCGTTGAATTTCGAGGCCGACGTTATTGTTGGTGTTAATGATGGTTCCAAGATCGTCTACGACTTCGAAGTTATGCCCGACAACAGTGCCGTTGGAGCCAAGTCCTGAGTGCGACGACTGTTTGTTTGATGACAGGAGATAATATTTCGTCTTGCTCTCGTTCACTACCAGAGCCATCTGCTTCGCTTCTTAGTCCAACCTGGATAAATCGATGTCTTCGGGGTGCGCCTGCAGTTGTACACTTTTGTAGGAGATTGTACCTTCTCTATTCAGCAGCTCGAACTATTTTCTCCAGTAATAGATTGAGGAAAATTATTATTATAGATGAATACATTTGATGATCGAAGGGCTAGTCAAAATTTTATTCTTTACAAAATGACGGCTTCCAAAAAAGGTCAGGTTTAGTGAAAAATGTACACTTTAGAGTTGGTTAAAAAAAAATCTAAATTCAATTTAAAAATTAAAATTACATTTTGACATGAAAAAAACTAAAATTTTCGACAAAAATCTGATATTTTAATATCATTAAATGCTGGCTGGGTATTTATACAATTGCAAAGTGCGTATGTATGCATAAAACACACTTACATACATACCTACAGCTGTGTTTTAAACAGTTTGTAGTTTGCAGCTTGTTTGAGTCAAGTTCTAATTGCCTGCCATTCCAGTTGGCAAACTGCAATTTGTAATGAAATGTTTTCTGGTTGATTTTACGTCTGTTGCGGCTACTTAAATTTGATTGTAGTAATGTGTGCGCTGGTGAATGCTTATCGATTGGGTTAGTTCTAAAGTAATTTAATACACACAAATGCAATTACAAGTATTTAGTTGTCTAGTGGCACTAATAATTATTGTAGAAATCACGCAATTTGTCTGTGTGTGCTTATACATAATGTAGATATACGAGTATGATGTACACCCAAATATAGAAGAGCATGTTAGAAATGTTTGTACCTTTATAATATTATCTATTTGAATTTGAAATTATTGTACCTGTGCTTGTAGTTAATACTTGAAAATGTGCCAGACATACATTTTAGCACTTACATGTTTATACAAATCTATAGTAGTGGTCAGATAATGGTTATGACCGCAATTTGGCTAAGATTGACATATGTACATAGTTCATGACACGTAATAAAGCAAGTGTGTTAGTGTATAAACGGGTAATTGTAAACCTTATGGCTTTATTTATATAATAAGTATTATGTGCTCGTTGGAGTGAGGAAGAATTTTTAATTGTACGACATGGCGTATGTGTAACATATTTTTATTTTAAGGAACTCACTTCGTGTGACAGCCTAAATAAACCGATTTTAGGGTGAAGAAAACTACTGTATCAGTTATTTTAAAATTAAAGGGATATTTATAGAGATTTTAAGAATATGCATGGAAATTTTTGAAGAAAAATGTGTATTTTTTGATCTACAACGGAGCTAAAAAATATCCTCCACTGCAATTCTAGTTGTGCAAAGAACTAATTCGCTTCGGAAAAATATTAAATTATTAAAACGAAAAAGCTTAAAAATGATCGTAATGAACTTATGATGCACAGTTTGTTGTAGCTTTAGAAAAAAGTCATAATTGGAATGAAAATGATTTGAGTGCATGGTTTTAAGTTCGTCTTACTCCCATAGAAGCATCAACCGATTTTTTTTAGAAATAGCTACACTTTACCGTCAGCAAAATTTTTCATTAAAGCACTTAAATACTTTTAATGTTACTTTGAATAATTTCCCATTATGAATGTGCTTCATATCATACGAAAAAACCAATTTTAGCAAATCTTATCTCACCACTACTGTATCAATTCTTTGAACATAGTGTACGGTATTTCCATGAATTGTTGAGATTTACAAATGTTCTGCATGGCGCTTAGCATATGCAGACCATGTATAGAAATATTATATTTAAAATAGTGCAATAAAAACAATTATATTTTCAAAATTTTGTTTTAATAAATTGGGAATTTTATACTTCGCAATTAGTGCTGAAAATTCAAATTGATTATTTTGGTAGAAAGTACTCAATAAAATATTAGAGATGCAAAAAATACTTAGCTTATGTGCGCTCAATTAAACGAAAATATATTATAAGTATTCCCGGAAAGTAATTACATTCGCCTACAGTGGTTATGTTGCCCTAGATATAAGATACATTATCTGTGCTCACAATTCATTACACTGTTAGTGATTTTGCAAGATTTGCTCTCGTTTATTTTAAAATTCAAATTTTCATTTTATGTTGCCAATGAAAACATGAAAGCAATTAACAGTTATATTTATATAATATCAGTTTAGTTTTGGAAAAATCGAAGGAAACAGAGAGGTAAATGTCGAAAGCATATGTTATAGAAAAAGTTACCGGAAATTGTAAAAAAACGCAAAATATTTAATTTGTTTCAACATTCGCAACGATCACGCACACAAAATTCGGTTAGAAATAGAAAATTCTTTGTTCGATTGTTCCATTGGAAAAATCAACGCACTACTAAGGTGTACCTTAAACAGCTGCTGTAAAGAAACTGGTTGATGGATCGCGCTCATATGTGGCATAGTTATTAAGAACAGTTCTACGAACTTAGCAAAATATATTTTTGTGAGATATCCTTTACATGAGGTATTTAATTACAATTTCCAGGTGCTTTTTTGTCACAATGCATCTTAATTAAACATCTTCTATGTATTTTTTCCTTTGTAATCTGTCGATATGGGACGATCCCATCAACCGTGGTATCCTTTTGCCATCAATTTTAGAACCCACACTCTCTGCTTTTCACTATAGTTATCTAAATTATATGAAAATGTCTCCAAATTGTTGCGGATATAGCTAACTTGATACTCGTATTTTCTCCTATAATCTTGAAATTTGTCAGCTTATTTTACAAAAACTATCAACATTCAATTTTTCAAAGCTTCATTTTCCGAAATAGCCATAATTTCGATAAATCTGTATCTTTAAAAAATTATTAAGAAACCTTTTTAAGTTTTTGCATAATTTTTCGCATTTTTTTGGTAAAGAGCCTGAGATTGGGGATCGTTTGAAGCTTGTATTCGCAAAAAAGTTCTTGTTGGCGCAGAACCCTAAACATTACTGAAAAAATATATTTAATTACCAAAATATAAGAAATATAAATAAAAACAATAGCACATTTAATACTTTCATGAATAAATTCGTAATCTGAACACTTGAAATCATCGAAATTTGCTCTGATATTCAGGGCAACAAAAAAATAAAGTTTTGTTTGTTGAGCTGTGTTACCTTCTATATAATTATTGAGTAGAAGTTATAAATACGTTTCAGTTAATTCTGCGAAACGTTTACTTGAGTAATTTGATAAGAAAACAAATGCAGGGCTTTCGCATTAAAAAATATATATTCCCCCAACCACCATACAGCCAATATACCTTCTAATCAAACTTGACTTGAATTGACAAAAATCAAAAATTATATTTTCAAGTATTTGAGTAGTCGAAAAAGTATTTTCGTATTTCTAATCAAACTTCAATTTTGTTGTATTTATTTATACTAATAAACATGTAAACAAATATGTACCATTTTGGTCGACCACTTCCGCTTCTAAAACTTTCATCAGTGTAAATCGACATTTTGAAATTTCCAGAATGGAAGCGAGCGAACCATTGATGTCCAAACCGAACTGATACAGCATCGTTTCCATAAAGTTCACAAATTTCATTGGTGGCTTGTGTGGCATTCTTCCATTTTTTATACAAAAATTTAAAATATAGCGAATTTCTTCATTATTTTCACTCATTTTTGTACAGCTGTAACTTTTTTTTCAACTTCTCCGAATTTAATTTTATTCGAGAAAAAACTCCGCCCACTCCCTATATAACGTTACTGTTAAAAACCACTAAAAGCGTAATAAATCAAAAACTAAATATGACAGAGACTTTAATTAATTTGTGGGAGCCGTTATGAAAATTGGACGATACGATGGGCGTGTCACCGCCCACTTTTTGGTGAAATACGAAGAAATTTTGTTCGTCGCAATTTTCTTCTATCCCTATATCACAGTGCGAAAATAGGCTAAATCGCACTACAACCACGCCTACTTCCCATAAAGCACAATTAAAAGAAAAAATTGTCCACTTTTTCAAATCCAATAAAAACTGTTCACTGACGGAAAATATCGGTAATATAGATAAAATTAGGCGAAAACTTATAATTAATATCAGAATATTTGAACATCCGGCTGACTTCGCTTTATATGATTAGTGATTGTATGGGAGATGCTTTGATGAAACCCAGCGATTAGGTTTTTAGTATGTTTAACATGATAATAGCTAATAGATAAAATCGGGTCGATACCACCCCAGTTCCCACTTACTACATAGAATTATTTTTGTTTTTCTAACAGGCCTTAAGCCTTATATGTCGGTATATAAGTAGTATATACCGGATCTTAGTCCGTCCTTACTTGTTTTATTTATTTGTTTACTTGCAGCGTATGAACTTGAATACCAGAAAATAATAGGTGAACTTTTAGGTGAAGCTTGTACCAAATTGAGTACAGGCTTGGTTGGTTCCGTGGCCCTAACATATCGTGATTTGGTACTAAAAATATCGGCACCAGTATTTATAAAAAGCTTACTGATTTCCTTCGTTTGGTTCACTTTAATCTAGTTATTTATGAAAGATAGCTTGTTAATCCTTATGGTCCATTGTGCTACCACTACGATGGACTTGAGTTCTATCTGTGACCAGAAGAAATGAAAAAAAAAAAACTTTTATAACATCCCTCACCGAGCGGTGAATATAAGCCCCTGGGCATATTTCTGTCATTAAAAACTCAAACTATTAATCGTGTGAACTTAGTTCAATAAATGTGTAGGACATGTGTGAGGTGTAAGCATCAATTATAGCGTGTTACTATTATGTTATTTTCATTGGTGGTCGTATTTCTTTCTAGATTTCTGTTTTTGTCGCCTTTGTAACAGTATCTTAACTCGCTTTGAGCACTGCACTGCTATTGAAAATATAACTAATGAATTGTAGTCCATCTCACTTAAACAAAGAAAGATGTCTCTCAAAGATTTTACCGTAACTGACTTGCTACTTCATATCAGCAGATAAATCGAGGATGTGATAAAATTGAAATTGACCTTAAAAATGCCTCAAGTGCTTAAGTTTGAGCACTGTTTGAAACACTTCAAAACTTTACGCACTTAGCATGTATGGGTGTGTGCGTGTGTGTGTAAGTGTGGAATATAAGCATTTATTAAGTGTTTTGCGCTTTCAGGCTGACTTGGCCTTTTTTATTTCTGCTTATTGTGTGGGTGTGTGTGTGTGGGTTTGTAATGCAGCGCTTACAACTAAAATTAAAAAGCGCCATGCTGCCACAAAAGCACTTCTTATTATATTAGCAATTTTTCACTTAAAGTGCTAGACATTTTGCGCAGCTGTTCCACGTTGTTGTTGTTTCATTTTCAATATAGATAGTTGTTGTTTTATGTATTTCACACTGTCACTCACGCTGCGACGTCTACACAGATATGTTTGGTTGTGTGAGTGTGTGCTTGAGTGTTTGGTTATATGAGTGTGCTTGCAGACACCAACTTTAAGTAGAGTCATCACTATCATGCTCATATTTCCGATTTTGCTTCTTCTACAATTTTGCCCTTCTTGTTTCTTCTTTCTTCTCTCTGTGTGCTTTTGCGATTTTCTTTCATGCCGCTACACTTCAGTATAAATTCCAAGCGACCAAACTGAAATCGCTTCTGAAAATTCCAACAAGTAACATTTTGACATCAACACCAACGGGAGCTGCGAGTGCTGCCATTGATGCAACCAACGGCCAACATATTGGCACTGGCAACGACAGCAGCGGCGGCGACGGTATGAGCAACAATAGCATAGATGACATCTATGGAATTTATGGTGTGAAACGTCAAGCAGTCGGGAATAAGCAGGAATTGCGCCACACCAAGGCCAGAGCACTGGCCACAGCTGCTCTCGCAGTTGCGCCCACTACGTCCTCCGTAGAAATGCCGCTTGAGGTGAACGCTGTGGTCAATGCCTGACACGAGCATGAGTGACGTGTTGACCGCAGCCAACATTTACCACAACAATCCCCAAAAAAAGTATATCCTAGCGCTAGTAGCTACATTCATAACAACAGCAAGAGCACGCACGCCAGCGACAGTGAGCGGATTGAGGGGAACACTCGAAGCAATGGTGGCGAGGATGCTGGCAATGATGAACGGGCAGACAATGCGCTGGCACATTGTGGCGAAAATAAAACAACCAGTGGAAGTAAAATTTTAACCCAAAGCAATAGCGATGACAGTGTGGAGAGCTGGTACCGGCATTGTGGCTGTTTGCCGCGCACAAATTGGTCGACATGAGTGAGACGACTTCGGTGGATATGAAATACTCATAGGCATGCGGCAAAATACATAAAATAAATATTAGACAAAAAGTAGAAAGTTTGTGTCACAAAAATAATAAAAATATATAAAAAAAACATACATAAATATAGTATATACACTAGTGGTTCGATAAAAGTTGGCAATTCTATCAACATCGGAGCTATCGTAAAGCTTTTTATTGATTGGTTATTGGTTTCCTCGTATAAAAACAACCTTTTTCAACAGTTCTTTTTCTCATATAAAATATGAATTGTTTTATTAGAATTTTTTTATTGTTATAAACATAGTATACTATTAATAAAGAAATTTAGAAATTTTGTTGGAAAGAAAAATATTTTAAACCGGCCATTGCGACGCCATTACCGGCGACCCCTCGAATAATATGCGCTCGCGTTGGCAGGATAACTCTTTACATGATCAACTAAAGCGAAAAAATATGTACTTTAGTTAAAACCTTAACTTAGAACTTGGACGAAGGAAAATTAATGAAAATTGGATTTTTGGCAGAAATTAAAAAAAAAACAACAAGAAAATTTCAATGAAAATTCAGCAAATTTTTTTTGTTTTTAAAAAGTTGTAATCGAAAAAAAAATCCTCCATCCAAGACAATAAACATTGTATCTCAAAGACCTCTTCAAAATTTCATGAAGATTGGTTGAGTAGTTCTCGAGAAATCTTGCCAACCGACTTCAAAAATATAGTTTCGAGAAAATGCGTTTAAAGACGTTGGACTTAGCCTAGCTAGCCTCGAGCGCCCAAGCTCTCAACGCTGTATCTCTGAAATTATTATTCAAGTTTGGGGAATCGTATGAAGAAAAAAAAATCATTAACAGAACAAAAATCACTTATTAACTATGTCTAGCCGCCTGTAAACCAACCTCACAAAAAAAATTCTAAGGAGATTACAGCATAGAACTTTATGTCAAGTTACGTAAAGATCTTTCAGTTTTTATGGCAGCTAAATGGTCCGATCCAAAAAAAAATTCTTCGGAGATTGTACCGTTGTCATTATACAATATTATATATTTTGTAAAATAATGCATTTTTACAAGAACTTAGTTTTGATCATTCAGTTTGTATGGCAACTATAGGCTATACTGGTCCGATATCAGCGGTTCCAACAAACGAATAGCCTGAGGCGGAAAGGATATGCGCAAAATTTCAGATAACGAACCGACGAATAAGTCGATTTAGTTCGTCACGGTGATCATTTACATACAAAGGGTGATCCATTTCGAGGTTGCCTATTTTTGTTTAAATGAAAAACACAGAAACTTTAAATTTAATGGGGAATGTTCATTATCATGCATAACAACATTCTTTCACATTTTTTTTTCAAGGTTATCTCTTTCAAATATTAGCCACGGCTGCATTTCAGATAGTCCATCCGTTGAGTCCAATTTTCGATGACTTTTTTGAACATTTCGACTGGTAACTGGCGAATGACACGCCCGATATTTTGCTCAAAAGCTTGAATACTCGTAGAAGCGAGATAGTCTACATTAACCTTAAAGCTTTACATAACTTGCTGACCAATCGATCGGTCCAAAAAGTGAAACAATCTACTCACTGAAGTATTCTCTCAATAAATCCATTGCTTGATGTGATGTGTGGAAAGTGATGTCTTCTTTTTGAAATCAAATGTCGCCGAGATCACGAACTTCAACTTCAGGCATCAAATAGTTGGTTATCATAGTACGATAACGGTCGCCATTGATGGTTACGTTTTCATCGGCATCATTTTTGAAGAAATATAGAACGATGATTTCACCAGCCCCCAAACCACGACAAACCTCTGTTTTTTTCCGAATGAAATGGCAGCTCTTGAAATTCTTCAGGTTGCTTTACTTTTACCGTTATATTCATTTTAGAGCGTCATCGATGCTTTTCGGTTTTACACACTTTGCGGCAACTTAACATATCCTGTTCATGGTATATATATATGATTTAGGGTAAAATTTTTATTCAGGGGTGTTGTGGAATCTGATAGTTGTCGGAATCAGAATTGAAACCGATCAAAAAGAGCAGTAGGTGTCATGAATTCAGATATTATTGGTTTGATATTCGAAACAGAATTTGTATCGGTTTTGAGTGTCACAGAAACCAATTTTATCGGTTTTGCTGTCAGAAACAAATCAAGAAGATAGTCGTACACAGATTTGAATTGTAAGTTAAGAAATCAAGTTATTTTATTGTTACGAATTAATTTATCTTTATTTCTATAGGAGAAAACATAAGAATAAAACACGAAATGCCTTAATTATTGAGTTTTGGAAAAAAAATGCGAATATACATATAAGAGGGGGAGCCTTTTTTAGAGGCTTAAAAAAATCGTTTTTTGTTTTGTTTTTTTGGGAGGGAAAGAAATAAATGATTAAAGCGAAATTTCTAGGCTTTGTAGTTATATGTATGTATATTTAAATATCATCTGCAAATTTTTTGGATACGAAATCTTTAATATTCTGCCTTTGAAAAGCATTTGCCAGATGCTTCTCGCATGTGTACTTATATGCCAGACGGCGGGCAGGATGCAGGTCGCGATTTCCATCGTAAACAATAAATTCAAAGAGATTCATATTTTTTAATAACTTATGTTCAAGTTAAGTTTGGAAAATTTTTAAAGAGATTTAAGCAAAAAAGTATTAAATTTTTTAAAGCTTCTAAATCAGGCTCCCCCTTAAAGATTTACAAAACGTAATTAAACACCCAAATGCGTCTTTATTCATTCGATAAAGGTTATCTCTTTAAATCTTTCTGTAATTCGGAACTCATTAAAAACTGAAATAGGTTTGGTTCCAAATGTATTCATTTGCAAATTTGCACATTAGTAAACAGCTGATTCGAATATTGGTTTTGCTTATATTCGAAAAGACGAAAATCCAATCAGATTCTGTGACACCATTGAAAATCAGAATTGGTTTGCAATTCTGACAGCTAAGCAATTCTGTCTTGGATTCCACAACACCCCTGATTATATATATTTAAATATATACACACCATTGTGGTGACCACACAAAGTTGAATCACTTCGACACTTCTGGCAAGAATCAACCTCGAAAAGAGTTTCGGATACGATAAATATTACGTATATGTACTTTAAAGCGTAAGTTTATTAAGACTTTCCACTCTTATCATTTATGAAATCAGCTTTATTTAAAAAAGTTTATTTATTATTTCCTATGAAATAAGTTCCGCACTTTACTATTTGTATTCAGTTTTCATATATTCTTATAATTTTATTTTTTAATTATTTAAAAAAATCACTAGGCAACTTTTATCTGACCAACATTGCATATAACTAGCGCGCAGCCTTAGACATTAACCAGCAGCATTGTGGGTTACTATGATGTGACTGGAACTGCTTGGCAAATTGGAAAATAAATCGAATCTCAGAAATATTATCCAAATAGTGCAGTGTGTTTTGTGCCAATTTTTACGATATATAGTTTTTTTTATTTATTTGCAATATTGCTTAACTATTGCTTGCTTTAATGTCGCTGACTCTTCTCTTACATTCTGCGGAAATAAAGTAGTAACTTTAAAAAATAAATATTTGTTGTTTGTGTTGTTACAAGGTATGCAGTCAAGAGAGGATTGTACATATACTGAAACTAAAAGTTTGTCCATTAATATGACTGTTTAATGGCATTGAAGATGAGTCGGAAACTCAGGGATAAGCAGCTCTGTATTTTACAAGGCATCTTAGTTGAATCGTCTAATATTTATCTGTATTTTCAGTCAACAAAAAAACTCTATTTTAATTGTATTTTTTATGCCATTTATATGGAAAATGGAAAGTTAGGAACAGGCAGCTTTTGGTGTTCACATTAAGGGTTCAAATTTTCAGTGGCATGTTTTTCAGCTATTTGAAAGTGTTTTGCCTGTTTTCTAGTTGAAAAAAGTTATACCCATACAAAGAGTCGAAAACTAGTAGATAATAGAGGCTAGGCTGAAGTATTTGCAGCTTTCATCCTGTTAGTTCATGTAAGAAACCCCAGGAAAAATAACTTATTTGGCAAATTTTTACTCTCATATTCTATATAGTACATAAGGCCTAGAGGGAAATCTACAGTATGCGAACTATTTGATCACATCCGGTGACAAATTGATTGTTTGCAACTTTTTTTTGAAATATCAATCTAGCTTTATTTTATACACAAAAAAGGTAGTAACTCAAAATTAACAAATTTTTTGTTTCAAACAATTTGATAAAATTGTTAAAAATATCTTTGCTGCACATCTGATGAATTGGTAGACATAAATGATTTTTTTACTTAATATTAAATATGACCACACTCACTTGGTTTATCAAAAATCGCACGCTTGATCTTAACCCAAGTATGTTCGATTGAATTGAGATCTGGGGATAGAGAGGTCCAGTCGGGTACTTAAAATTCATTGTTTCTAAGACAAGCTATAGGTACATTCTTGCTGCAAGATGGCGACCGACACGTGCTTGTCTCATATTTCTAGCCTACTATACAAACCTTGTTAAAGGATATCAACCCTGACATACTCTCCCAACCCCTCTATTCTCATGCATTCCCATATCACTAAAGTACCACCTCCAAACTTTATCGTTGGTTGAACAGCTGTATTGTTCAACCAACGATAAAGCCAAACGTTAACGAAGTCGTCTCCAAATCCATTTTCCTAAGACGTTTTATTATTGTTTCGTCCGACTATATGACCAGTTTTCAGCCTTTTTAGATGTAGGTTTATATTTTTTGTAAATTGCAGTCTCCATTTACGATGTCGTTTTGTCAAGGGTTTTTGTTTTTTACTTTGACACGTTCTTCCTGATAGCTTCACTTGTCACATTTATTTCATGCCTGTGAAAGCGATCCCACCTGATTCAACCATATTTTCATGCACATCAAATGCGCCTTTCTAGTGTAACTTTCAAAATTTGCTTTCTTCCATAAATGTTTTTTATACATAAAAGGCGCATTGATTGTCTTATTTTTGAAATAAAAAAACAAGTCTTGTGATTTCTTTATGCGTTGTATTTAAGGGAGCGGCTAGGGTTTCAAGGTAAGAAAAAAATACTTTTTTTGCGAATTTATTTCTTAAATATGGATTGAGTATTTTATTCGCACCTTTTGTACAATATTGAGCACACTTCTTCTTCGAAAGATTAAAAATAAATCGAGACAATATAAAATTTTTTTTATATAACTGAATTTGCGAAATTTTTTTTTAACGAATTTGCTTAGTTATCCTTCACTTAAGCACGAATACATAAACAGTAAACAGAAAAGCCATTTCCTCTATGGTTTCCAATGAAATGGATGCCAAATGGAAGCAAAAAATTACTTCGAATCAGGAGCAGAAATAAATCCATTGATTTTACTAAAAATTTATCTGCAATTGAAAGCTTTGCACAACACTGATATACGTAGTGGTTTAGAATAAGGATTCTACGAAAAATGTTAACATGGTGCACTCAGTTTCAGAGTTAGAATATTTACTATTAAATATGTATAAATAAAATTTTGTTGCGGCACTTTACGAAGGGCGGTATCATTGTTTGACTCTTGGTTGACCTTTGGTGTACTCTGGCTAATATTGGCTGTCTTTAATTTCTGTATCTTTAATGCTGTATGCAACAGCAACCAATTTTCAGAAAAGCTAAGATATCCATTGTAGTGGGAATGCTTAACAAGCATACTTGTAACTTTTTTGGATTTACTGAAATTACAAATAATTCGATGAAAATACTTTTTACAAGGAATTTCGTTTCTTTCATTTTCTTTTTCTCGTTTGCCTCAATGTCGAAGTTTCTCAAAAACCAGTTAAAGGAAAATTATTTATTTTTTAAAGATTAGCTCTATTACTTAATTTGCCACAAAAGAAAAACACTCCTTTGTTCATTTTATATGTATATCTATACATAGTCGTAATTCAGTTTTATTTTTAAACATTAATGTTTTCAAAATATTAATCACGATTATTATTTTTTATCATACAAAATATACACAAATGCAATATGTGGGTGCTTTATGCTTTTTACACTTTTACTTTATCATTTATGCCTACCAAAGTTTAATATACAAATGACTAATTATTTAGGAGCTGTTAAATTGAAATTTCGTTTGGTAATTAAAAGTAATTACTTGAGTTCGATAATTAATTGTTATGATAAATACTTTCAGACATAATGAATAGTTGAAATAATATATAAATAATACGAAAATAACTAATTTAGTTTTCCATTACTTTTAGATTACTCTTAATTACTATCATTTAGAGATGCAAATTTATTTTATAGATAAGAATCTAAATGATTTTTTTTTTTAGTTCGACCAACATAATTATTAATTATATATAGATAGTAATTAATTGTAATTGAAAGTTATTAAAAAAATAGTCATAAATTTTGATTATCTAATTTTTTTCTGGCCATCATCTATAATAATATATTTAATATTAATACAGATAGTAATCAATGGTAATTGAAAATAATTTAAAAATAATCACAATTTTTATCAGCGGACTTTTTCGACAAATAATATATTTTATATCAATGTAAATAGCAATCAATTGTAATTGAAAGTAATTAATAATTTTTGATTATCGTAAATTGTTCCTTTACGAGTAATATTTCAAATTAATTTTTTTGATGGCAATAGTTCGTTGAAGATAAAAAAGTGAAAGTAACGGTAATTAATATTAATTATAGTAATTAATTGTAATTTAAAGTAATTAGAAAGTAATCATAATTTTGGATTATCAGACTTGTTTTTCGACAATCATCACAATATATTTTATATCAATGCAAATAGTAATCAATTGTAATTGAAAGTAATTAATAATTTTTGATTATCGTAAACTGTTCCCTTGCGAGTAATAATTCAAATTAATTTTTTTGATGGTAATAGTTCGTTGAAGATAAAAAGTGAAAGTAATGGTAATTAATATTAATTACATAGATAGTAATTAATTGTAATTTAAAGTAATTAAAAAGTAATCATAATTTTGGTTTATCGGACTTGTTTTTCGACAATCATCATAATGTACTTTATATCAATATTAATAGTAATCAATTGTAATTGAAAGTAATTTAAAAATAATCATAATTTTAGATTATTGTGAATTTTTTCTATATGAGTAATACTTACACTTAAACTGTTTTTGCTGGCAATAGTTTTTTAATGATAAAAAGTGCAAATAACGGTGATTATCTTAAAAAAAATTGCCCTTATCGCCAAGCATTACCATTAGTAATCATAATTTAATAGCTCCGTTTTATTTACATATGACATATTTTAAATTTTCAATATATTTTTAAAAAATTTTTATTACATAGATAAATATTTCTGCCAATGTGCAATATAAATATTATTATGGGATTACTTTAATATTAATGCATATTTTTACTTTTTTAACATATTCATATAAACAAATTGTTTTGAAACCGAAATACTCACTAATAGGCGCTAATTACCAATTGAACAGTGTATTGTGTTTAAAAGCAAAAATTCTCCCACAACCATTGACAATTATTATTATGTACTTATAAATACAACAAGAACAGCTATTATATTTTTTATCTTTTTGTTGTATCTAATAAATTGGAAGTGACTGTGTATATACCTTTCGCAGTCAACTTTTTCGTTAATTGGTCCTAATGTGTACATATGTACTATATACATATATAAATAAATATATATTTAGTCTCATTTTAAGATTTATTTTAGGTACTTAAGTGTAATTCAAGTGTTTACTGAATATCCAACTGCAAAATACACTTCTATGGGGCTCACTAAGAAGGCGTATGCTGCGCTGGATGGTTTTTTTTGTATGCCTTAAGATGCCTAAAATTTCTAATTAGACTTTTTAAGTGTTATTTCATTACAAACATTCAGAGGCTGACAACTATGTATATATTGGTAATTATATGCTTTATACAGTATATTTATATTTACATATATACATTACTTATTCCTTATTATCGCGCTTAAAATGATCGTTGTCTGCTTAGATACTGCTGTAGTGTACCTTAGAACACTGCTTCAAACAAAAAAAATGCAATTAGTTTCGTTTACTTTTTAATTAAAATACATTTTCGTAATTCCAGTGAAGACTTTCGTAACTTAATTTAAAGCGTTTTTTGTAAAATATTGAATTAATGCATAATGGCTCAAGTTTTGCGACATGCAGGGGCGGTTTGAGCTAATTCCATGTTAGAGGCTGCATTGTATTCATATAGTATATTTATATAATATTCATACTATCGTAGACTCAAAAGAAAAATCTTAAATGAATTTTCTTTATTTATTTATTTTGTTTTTTTAGAATTAAAAAAATTTACTGTAGGTAATGTTTTGAAATGTTAAGGATAAACTACGAGGGCAAAAAATAGTAAGACTTTTTAATATAAATTCTGCGCGAAAATCCATTTGGCGAAATATTTGTTTTCTTGGTTGATGCGATTGTCAGTGACTTCTGTGTTAATGTTTGGTATACGCTTGTCTTTCTGAAGTACATAAAGTGCATACGGTAATTTTTACAATGAGTGAAATTGATCAACAAAGAAGTTCTTTTCAATTTTGTATGCGAAATCGAATTTCTGCTGCAAAAACGTTTAGAATGTATAAAAAGGCCTGTTTGTCGCGATTAAGTGTTTTTGATTGGTACAAATTATTCAAAGAGTGTCGAAAACGCGTTGATGACGAACCACGTTCAGGATGGCCATCAACATCAACTGATGATCAACACGTCTATAAAATAAAGCAATTAGTGCTTGAGAATCGACGATTAACAGTCAGAGATCTTATTGGCATCGTTGGAATGTCGGAAGGATTAGTGAAAACCACTTTGAAAGATCATTTGGGCCCAAGAAAAGTGAAAGCACGATTGATACCAAAATAACCAAATTTTTTTCGAAAAACTGTGTCTCGTTAACATCTGTAAAACAATGCTTTTCGACAACCAGGATGTCATGAAATATGTTATTACTGAAGATGAGTCTTGGACGTATGCTTACGATCCGGAAACGACACTTAAAAACAGGTCAAAAATCAAGGTTATGGTGACAGTTTTCTTAGACTATTGAAGTGTGATTCACTCCGAATTTCTTCCAACTGGCCAAACTGTCAATAAGAAATACCATTTGAGTGTTGTAGGTCGTGTGCGCGAAGCTATTCGTAAAAAGAGGCCGGAATTGTGTGCCGAAAAATCCTGGTTTTAAATTTTCAATCCGACCCGGTCGTTTGAGTCAATTAAAGACATCAAACGTGCATCGTTACGCGCACTGATGAAGGCTATTCCGGAATTTAACAACTGTTTCGAGGCTTAGAAAATACGCTGGCACAAGTGTTTTGAGCCAAATGGAATTACTTTGAGGGGGACGACAAAGACTTTGAAGAATAAATTAAGAATTTTACAATTATGAACAAAGTCTTCCTTATTTTATTAAGTGTAAAAATTGAATTTCCTTTTGACTCTAAAGGAATATAGTAAATAGTAAAATAGCTCAAAAGTTTATTTAAAAATAATGTGGGAAAGCTATCAGCCTCTTTAGCGTTAGTGGCCATTGCTTTTAGTCTAGTCTTAGTTGAACCGCTCCAGCATTTTTGATACGTTTTCCCTACGTAATTGCATTTTTTAAATTTAAGGTACAAAGAGAACTTTGTAAAAAGTTTAATAATAATTTCGGCTTTTGGAAGCGAAGAAAGTTTTTACAAAAAAAAAAAAAAAAAAAGCTTAAAAAGTTTACTTCGCTTAAGTTTCGTATACATTTTTAAATTTGTTTGCGTAAGCTGCTGTTTTTTTATTATTTTTAAATTCATTTATTATTTTTTAATATTTTAAAATTTGTATTCCATTATTAATACTAGCTTATTATTAATTATTTTTATATTTTTATGTATGAAAATATTTAGTCATTTATATAATCATTTCGTATGTATGTAATGTTATTTAATTGATATTTTTATGATTTTTGGAATTTGGTTTATCTATTAGCTGCGTTGCACAGAGCTGCGTATATATAATTAGTATTTACGGTTTTTGTTATAAAACTGAATTTATTGTTTGTTTATTTTGCAAGCTTAAAAGCTACTTATTAACACTTTATAAATGAATAAAAATTTTATGCATTTTTATACAACTATATTTCAATTACTTTATATAATTAATTATTATAATTACTTACACATCTCCATATTTTTATCCTTAATATTTTTCGTAAATTTATTTGAGCTTATAATTTTTTGTTTAATAAACTAATATATACATATATAATATATAATATTTAACATATAGCTTACAAATATTTTTTATGTATACAAATATGATTTTTGTTTTCTCATTTTTAAATGAATGGCACTTCGTATTGATGAATTTCACTAGCTCAAAAGCTTATATTAATATGTATATATGTATGTATGTATGTATATTAGGGTGTCCATTATTGCCCAAGTTGGTTTATTTTTCCAAAGATTCTCTGAAATTTCAGTTTTTGCTCTAAAATTAAGCATGCAGTGCAAACAAGCGCTTTATTTTCAATTTAAACCATGTCTAAATCATATTCCTTCTTCCAGATATTCCATGTATATAAATGGGATTTTTTCATATTTTGCATTAAACAAATAAATCTCCAAATTTGATATATCTGTGACTTGGGCTACGAAAAGGGGACTTAGGTGTCAAAAAAAAACTAAAAAAAAAAAAATAAAAAAAAAAAAATTAAAAAAAAAAATTAAAAAAAAAAATTGAAAAATAAAAAATATTGATTTTTTGACACCTAAGCCCCCTTTTCGTAGACCTGGTCACATATATATTCTACTGCTAAACTTTCCGCTATATAAAAGCTTTGATGTTTTTTTTTCAAAAAAGCATTTCTTTAAAAGTTATACGCAGTTGAAGTCACAAATCATATGCATTGTGCATTCATACAAGTGATTTATGATCATCCTGTGTTGCTCATACGACATGGTGTACTGCATTAATTCATATACAGGAGATGATATATAACTTTAACGGCGTAAAACTTTTAAAGAAATGTTTTATGAAAAATATCACAACGGAAAATTTTATATTTTAATATATGTTTTTCTAAGTTGTAGCTTTATTTGTTTTAGAGAAAAAAATTATTCTAAATAAAAAAATCACACGTAGTTTACATGGTAAAAAGATACAGTTATAGATATTTTATTAAACTCACTTACACATTTTTTTGCGATAGCAAAAGGCACCCCATACCAGTAGAGAATCCCCTCCAAAGTTGCGCCTCATTTGTTGGCCATGTTTTTTGCCGATGCTCCGCCAAGAGAAACTCAAATCAACAGTACCATTAAGATTGAATTTCTTCTCAAGTACTCCTTCTTCCAGTGCATATATTTTTGCGTAAACGCCAAACTCTTCTCTTTGTGCATCTTCGACAAGCAACCGTTTTTTATCACCTTTTGGCTTAGGTCCCTTGCCATAAATTGCCGATTCGTTATGTGTTGTTCATTAAAAAAGTTAATCTTTTCAATTCTCAAAGCAGTTAGCGCTTTTTCCTTGATCAAGTCTATAATTTTTTTTAACTATCCAAATATCCTATTTGAGTTGTAAATGATCATAACTTACTCATTTAAAAAAAAAGTTGAAAAAATTTATTAGTTTTGTACCAAAAGCAAATAATCAAATGCCTCTTTACGTACTTCATAGATCTGTTATAGCCTAAAAGATGCAGCACCCTCAGCTAAGAGATGATGGAGCCATGTGCAGAAGTTCTCGCAAATAAGGAAAGTTCTCTGAGCGTCATTCACTTGAAAGTAGGCAGAAACGATTATTTTACATATGGCTCAAGCAGCTAACGACTTCCGGTCTTAGACCAAATATTGTAGGTAGCCAAAAACATCTGTTTGAAGGAGAGCTAAGAGTTGTGCGCTGGTTCAAACCCTCCCAATGAAACGAAGAAAGTAGCTTCGGATGAGAGACTCGTTTTGCGTACTGACTCTTCACATTTATAAAGGCGTCAGATCAACGAGTTTACCGTTAGGACTGTGATCACTTAGCATATTTTTGTATACACTTCTTAGCTATACTTTAAGTTTAATTGGAAAAATATCAAAAATTTTTAGTGCGTTTAAACAAACGTCTATGGCTGCATGAGTTAGGCAAAGTTTAAATTGAAAATGAAGACCTTGTTTGCTTTGGATGCTGTTTTTAGGGTAAAAACTAAAACTTCTGGGGACATTTGTAAAAAAAAAAATTAACTTTGGTAATAAGAGACACCCCAATATAAGTATAGGTAAAACTATTTAGTTTACAAATTTATTAATTAACGGTAATTTAGCATGTTTTAAATGCTATGCTTGGCAAAATGTTTATTTTCGAATTTTATTTATTTATTTATTTTCATTAATACGTCATATTTTTTATGAATTTTTCGTATAAAGCAGTACACTAACACTTAGGTCTTCTTAATTATCAACATTAAATTGGTGAATCTATAAAAAATCTAGCTTAATTCACTATAAAACTTAACAAGCTAAAATATAAAAACACATTTAACTTTCATCAACCATTAACAGACAGTCTCAATTGAGGAGCGAATAAAACACTCCATAAACCAACACTCACACACATTTAAATTGTACATATATGTATATGCACTTAGCTAACTAACTGTTGAATTAACATTTTTATCTTCCAACAGGAGGAACACCTTGACTCTAGCGGTATGCTGTAAAAAATTCATAAATACAAAAGTGCTGAGCACTGCGCTAACAATACAAACTGCTACTGTTCTACAATACATACATATAATATATGCAGCTACTTATGTACATACATAAATACATATGTAAATTCTGTAAATTCGTTGCGAACTAAAACTACGAATTGTTAAGTAACCGCTAATGCGCACTAAGTCTATATACATGATCTTGTTGACATATACATATATACAAATAAGCACACGCACACACCCATATACAAATGTTACGTACGCATGCTTATACCGAACACGCATTAGAGTACGTCGTCGAAAAAGCCGCCCAGTTTTTAATCCATACATATGTCTGTCTGCATGTATGTTGTAAGCCGCTTAACAATCGACACAGTCCTTGCAGCGTTTGCAGCATTTAAAGCAGTTAAGGTGACCCTCCACACCGGAGTCAAACACACGTCGTGGTGACCCGCGTCAATCGTGTCATTTCCATGCTGCCGAAATTCTTTTTGAAGAATAACGATTTGAATGTTGTGCGGAATTGTTTTGACATCAGTCCGTAGAGCACGAAGCCGACAGCGGCATTGATGAGCGCCAGCAGATCCATCATTTCACCGAATGGTGGATAGCAAACAAAGAAGAAACATTTCTCCAGCACACCCGACAGTAGACCCAGTATGCCTTGCGGGAATTCGGTGACTAGGAAGAGTATGAGTACGGCGACCAGCAGCATGGTGGTGCGATCAGTGCGACGATCACATTTCGGGGGACTGTGGAGTGTACGAAGGTAAGTTAAAGTAAATTGTGAAATATCGTATCTTTAACTTATACTAATATATTAGTTATACCATAATTTAGTATTGCATTAGAAAAAAAAAAATATTTTTTAATTAATAAGGTATATAAGTATTTCGTAAAATTTCGAATAGTTCCACAATATACTACTGTGGGCAAAAAAAAAATAGGAAGACCTTTTAATGTAAATTTCACACAGAACCTATTCGTCGAAATATTTTCCTTGCTTATGATCCGGAAACAGCCGATCTCTTGGCCGAATATCATGGGAAAGGTGAGCCGCATTTAAAAAAAACTCCGTCAAAGCAAGTCAAAAATCCAGTTTAAGTTGTTCGCCTGATTTAGTTTCTCCTGGCTATTCAGCAAACTCAAATGACCGCTCCGGGAAAACCTTTTTTGCGTCAATTGGCTGAATTATTCGTTGTTTACAGTATTTCGTTGGATGGGTCCTGGGAGAGGTCTGTATAGGTTGGAAAGGGGCATGAAACAAAATAATCAGATAACCGAATATACCGATCATAGTCCGAGGGGTGTTAAATTCATTGCATCCCGCACGTCGTAGAATAAGTTAATGGGGTCTGAGGGGTCTGGAAAGGTAGGAAAGTTGCAGGAAATGAAAAATCTCGATAAGTGTGGTCCATAGTTCGAGGAGTGTTAGATTGCTTGCGTATGACACTTCACGGGATAGGTCTAGGAGAAATCTGTAAAGGTAAGAAAGGTGTAGAAAACGAAAAATCTCGACAAATTTGGTCCATAGTCCGAAGGGTATTAGATTCGTTGGATAGTTCTCGGGTAGATCCGGATAGGTTGGAAAGGGGCATGAAACGAACAAATTAGATGAATTCGACATCCGAGAGTTGTTAGAATCATTGCTTCACGCACGTCGAAGGTTAAGTTAATGGGGTCTGCAAGAGTAGGTAAGTTGCAGGAAACGAGTAATCTTGATAAATGTGGTCCAAAGTTCAAGGGCTGTTAGTTCGTTGTACTTCGTGAGGTGGGTCTAGAAGAGATCTGTAAAAGTAAGAAAGGTACAGAAAAAGAAAACTTTCGATAAATTCTTTCCATAGTCCGAAGGGTGCTAGGTTCGTTGTATCCTTGCTCAATACTTCGTTGGGTACGTCTGAGACAAGTCCAGATAAGTAGGAATTTAACCGGCTACAGCAAGCTGAACGCAATTGTGTTTCACTCAAAAGGCAACTCGTTTTCGTCCTCGATTTGTTATTATTTCACCAAAAGAACGTGTATTATGGGGTCAGAGCTTTTGAATATTAAATTTTGTTCTCACATCCTGCGCTAAGAAACCCGTGAAATGCTGTATGTAGGCAGAGCAATATTTAAACTAATTCTTTGTTTTTTTTTGACTAATTCTGACTTAAAGCAAGTGTCTATTTACGTTTTTGTTTGTCTTCAAAGAAACGATTTATGGCAACTGCTTACATAATTTAAATCTAATAATAAGTTTTGGAGTGTTAATAACTAATGAATTGCTCCTTTAGTTCATTAATAGTAATAGACAATAGAGAGAACACTGCTCTTCATAATACTGACAGATCCTTTCTCTGAAGACGTGTTCAGCTATCTGGGCAAGATAAGATTTTCGCTAGGGATTAGTATGATTTTGCAGTTTCGAAAAGTATTTTTGCCAGGTAGTTCTCAGTTTTTGTTTACCTTTGATATTTTAAGATCACTAGGTGTATTGTCGTAGCACCTGTTAGGTCTCGTATTAGTAGAGTTTTTTATTGGAATCGTTGTACTTTATGGATACCAAGTAGTTGCGCAAACAGAACAACATAATTGTATTCCATTCATTCCATATATCCATATTGGCTTGATGACTGAATTCCATAGCAGGATTTTATGGTCCAACCATAGATTCGAAATTTCACCCAATAACCATTTAAGTTTGAGGTGCAGTATTTTTGTAAAAATGTGGGGCCTTAAACACCTATACTGGGTTGCATAAGGGATCAGTCGTTCTTCCTTTTCGCTGTTTGGCGCCAATTCACCTGGTCTTTTCAGTGGAGTGGAGATCTTCTTCTTTCTCTGCTTTCCCCGGCGGTTACTGTGTGAAATACTCTTGGAGGTGGAATATTTTCATCCATTCGGAGGACATAATCTAGCGAGCTTAAGCCTCTCAATTCGCTGAACTGTCACTGTCGTCATATATATCTCGTACAGCTCATCGTACATTTCAGTGTAGAACAGTGCCTGTTTAACATTTTTAAGTGATTTTCTAGTGTTTTTGTGGTTTTGATTACGCACTTGATTCGGCTATAGCAGTGACTTTAAACCGGTTTGAAATTTACTTCCATGTCTTTATTTACCTTCTTATTGAATTTGGGCCAGCTTAGATGCCTATTTATCCTCATTGCGAACCCTATCGACACATGTTTTTTCCTAGCATGGTGCCACCTTTTTTATGTTCGCGTAAAGTTTGATCTCTCTATGTCAGTTCTTGCGTGTTTGGCAGCTGTTTGTACTTGACCCGAACATTTCTCTTGCGGTTTTTGTCATGAACACAGAGTATGCTTCAAATATTATATCTACTACTTGTGAGAACTAAGAAGTTATAAAAAAAACTGTATAAAAGTAACTGATTTTCGTACTGAGTGTGAGCCTCTCATATACCCCACATACTTTACCTACTAAGGTACTTCAAATTAAAAGCGGATTAGAAGCTTTGTTACCTTTCAAAAATTTCATACGAAAATAAAGCATTATATATTTAATAACTCATTCAGCACACCTGTCTGACGTGCACTCAATGTATTTGTTCATCAACGCCACAGCCACTTGAAGATATGTATGCATGTACATATCGTCAGTTTAAACGCAAAACAAAGTAACAACACTTTTCATAAGTTTGCACGCGAAGGAAAATCGATATAATAGAAACTACTCACATTCAAAAAAAATTTGAGTTTTCGTTATAAAATTGTTTTATATTGGTTATATCTGACAACGAAAGCTGAATGTTTTATGTTACTTGATATAGTGAATCCCTCGACCCAATTTCGCTTTTTTGGTGTTACGTTGTTTTGCATTTTAGGTGACGATATATACATAGATAATTTCAAACTTTCGAAGCTGATGCACTTAGGGTTCAGTAATTTGCGACGCATGCTGCAAGTTTTGCAAATTTATTTTATTTTATATGTAAACTCGGTTTTAGTTGCATGGTTGCCGGCAGAATTCTTATTAAATAATTTCATATTCCAAACTATACCTCAATTCAATGTAACAAAACGCACTTTCATAGAAATTGGAAAGAAATTTCAAGGCGTGCAAGCAGCGAAGTATTTCCACTGAAAATCAAGCGAGTTGCAGTCGTATCCGGTTTCTTGATTTTGATTTTCGTGGAAACAAGTTTTTTTTTTTAATGAAAATTGCACGGCATGTTTTGTGATTATCTTGTATTCACTTAGCGAGGTTACTACCTCTGAAGTATGGATTGCGGGAATTTCGAAAGAGTATTACTAGTTCAAGCGAAACTGGCTGCTACTGCGTATACGATTAACTGAAAACGTCCAGCTTTAGTCGATGACAGATTAGAAAGATTACTTTTTTAAGCTTTCTGCATAGTTTTTGTTATTGTGGTTTAATTGATAGTGAATTAAAAAAATCTGGAAATACAGGGTAGGCCATTTAAAGTTGACCCATCTGGCAACGCTGTAACTTTTAACAGCGCTGACAAATCGGCTAATGTCATACCGCGTTAGAAGCGTCATTCGAAGACAATTTATACCATGGAACAGTACACTCCAAAAGAACGCGCTGAAATTGTTCAGCTTTATATTCAAAATAACTTTTCAATTGTGTTAACTCAACGTGCGTTTCGCAAAAAAAATAAAGTGAAAAGTGCTCCAGTTAAGAACACAATTAAGTCTTTATACGCAAAATTTGTGAACACCGGTAATCTCAGTAATGCCAGTCATGCATCCAGACAACGTACAAGACGTTCTGATGAAAATATCGAAGCTGTACGAGCCAGTATTGAGGAGACTCCATCGACATCGAGTTATCGCCGCTCTCAGGAATTAGACATCTCTCGCACCACTCTCCGACGCATAATTCATAAAGATTTGAAGATGTTTCCATATAAAATTCAAATGGCACAAAAACTAAACCCAGCTGATTATCCGCGACGCCTTAATTTTGGCAAATGGGCAAATGGGTCAACTTTAAATGGCCTACCCTGTACTTATTGTAATTTTTTTTTTTGTCATTTTTGCTATCTTTGGACTATAACTGTTGTTTTTCTTTTAATTATTTTTTTTTTCTACGACAGTAGATCATTTTAATATGATAATTAAATTTTTTTTTATTTTCAACAAAATGTTACTCATACGCACCGTTGTGAGTGCCGCTGCTCCGTTAAAGGTACTTCCCCGGCACAGCTGGCGCCACCGTTGGCGTTGCCAGTTTTATTGGGATTGTTGTAGTCCTTCAGCTTTTGCTTTCGCTTTGACGCCTCACATAGCACTCGTACTAATATGAAGCTGATAACGGTTAATATGCAGCAGGGCAACAATTTAATTATCACCGAGTGTATCCAAAAGTTAATCCTATGGGGAAAAGTAAAGTTTAAATTTAATATTTATAGAAAATTTTATTTTATTATATAATGCTTTATATAAATTATATATACACTTTGTTTCATTGCTATAAAGACATAATATTTCTGTGAAATACTGAAAAATTGTCTTCCCATTTGAAAAACGAATGATGTGATTTTAAAGCTCCATGGTAACTCTAACAATTCTATAAAAACAATTTTTTCAGCGGTTCTATTCCTGCTATTGTAGGTAGTAAGCAGAATGCACTGAAAACCTGAAGAGATTCAAGAGCTTCCAACTCATCCAGAAAAAAACAACGGTTTGGTGTGGTTGGTGGGCCGATGGAATCATCGCACAGTGGTCGGTCTTATATGAAATCAGCGGCCAAAAATACTTCCACTGCCTATATTAAAATGAAACTTTTGCCAAAGCTTTTTAAAATCTTCCTCTCCCGTTTCTCACTCTGCTAGCCCTTGATGGTAATTTTAATAAATTATATTATATTTAATTAAAAAAGTTGATAAACGAAAAATGGAATTTTTTGAATATTATTCAACAAATCAAAAACTGATATTACTATTATAGCCCCATGGTAACCGACTGATGTCTGAAATTGAAGGTCGTGATCTCGGTGACATTTGGTTTCAATAAGACAGCGCTACTTCCCACACATCGCATCACTCAATTTATTGAGAAAGTACTTCGGTGAGCACAGTATCCTTCGCCAGTTACCAATCGAAATGATACAACGAGACATTGAAAATTAGACTCCACGGATGGACCATCTGAAATGTAACCGCGACCAACATTTGAAAAAAAAACGGAGACTTTATAATATAAGATCTATGTGACGATCTGAGTCCATTTAGCCATGTCCGTTTGTCTGTCCGCCTGTCGGTTTATCTGTATGTACGCGAACTAGTCCCTAAATATTTTAGATATATAGTAGATCTGAAAATTTCAGCACATCCTTTTCTCCACAAGCAGTTTATCGGAACCACCTATATTAGACCAGTACGGTGTACTCCTACTAATACAAACTGATCTATCGAAATTAAGTTCATGTATGGAAAACTTGTTTACCTGACAATCTTTCCTTTCAAGTCAACGCTACCATCTCCGAGCAAAATTTTTAGTTCATCATACTTTTAGTTATCATACAAACCTATCAGTCTTCTACAGAAAACATTTTTGTGGAGGGCATTTTGGTTTCAGTGTAACCAAATTAAATGTTTTTACTTCTTTGACTAGAAAGCAACGAATACATCTATTATTTGGAATATATTTTATGCGAAATATTTGTAAATAATTAAATGCTTGGACAATTTATTATTTTCTAATTAACATAACTATTTACACCCAACTTTTTTTCTTATAGTGTTTCGAAGCTCAATGCGGTAATCGATTTCAGTGGTAACGAAGATAGATTCTAGTGTTTGCTAATTCATTTTGAAAACCGGCTGACATTTCCAACTTTAGGTAAAGAAGTTTTTAAAACATTAATTGGCTTAATCTTCTCAAACAGCGGTATTAACTGCTAGGATCAACAGCCAATTATTATAAATATATAACTTCAACCGAAGGGATCATATTTTGGTAACCATCTATACAAATTTCTTTGTTAATTCAAGATTCATATGATGAGGTTAATAAAGATATGTTTAAACACTACACAATATCTAGCAATTTTATTTCATCTTATGGTAAATCGGTAAGTAACATTAAGGAATCAACCACTGGAACAATAAATTCTATATTCAAGTTAAACCAGAATGCTGGCAGTCAAATTACACAATCTGTATTGTCTGCCATAGATCATAGAACATATGACTAGACAATGCTAAATATTGTAGCCCAACCCCAACAGCAAAGACCGTGTCATTCGCTGACTCAACACACTCACAACGTCTACGCCAGGTACTAGCCACAGCGAGAGCAGAGACGGTAGCGCAGGTTTAAGTGGATTTTTTTTAGTTCAGAAGGAACTCAACTCAACTATGTATAAAACTATGTATAATTTTCAAGGACGTTTTTTACTCTAAAATACCTCCAGATTAGTGTCACCTGCTACCAAGCGCGCATAACAGCGCAGTAGGTGTCTCACTCACTTCTTCTCTACTGTCATTTCCACAACTTGCATTTGTTCTCACTCAAGTATTCCTCATTAAATTCATTTGTTTCAGTTCTTAATCGTTCCTTAAACAACAATAAATGTAAAAAAGTTCGAATTTCGATATCGATTTTGCACGTTCTCTCTCTCTGTTATGATTGCCTGGTGCATTGTGGTCATATTCAAGACAAATTCAAGTGACTGACTGATGGAGTGTATGATTAATATGTATGTGTTATAAAAATAACTCTAAAAAGCCGAATTCATTTCCTTTTTCTATTAGGTGCTCATAAAACGCAGTCATCGATTTTTCAATAATACGATCTAGCAACAAAAATTCGTTCCTCATCTTTCATGTCACTAGACACTAAAAGTTGCTTTTGTTTTGTTAGTGTAAATTGAAGATAATTAATGAATTATAATGAAGATATCTGTGATCTTAATCGAAATTTTCCATGTGATTCCGATAATTCAAGTATTAAAACTATCGCTTTCTACTAAGCGCACAAAACAGCGCAGTAGGTGTTTTCAAGGCATTGTAATTCTTAGCTGTCCTTATGATGAACAGATCGCTCTAACAACAAAAATTCGTTCCGATCTCATTATCGCTCTTTAAAATAACACTCAATTTGTTGTTGTTATACTAAATTTAAGTAATTTTCAGCAATGACACCCATTTATGATCGCCTGGTATAAGTGCACGATTTTTACATACAAAATGCAGGAAAAATCAAAAATTAAAAAACAAAGACTTTTCTCAAATCCTATCACATCATATCCTAATTATGAATGCACAAGGAATAAATAACAAACATTATCTTCAATTGCCAAAGTGCTCATAAGCCCAGGACAGGCTACCAATGATATGCTGGATAATTTTCAGAGTATCATATTTCTTTATTCTAAATTTGGGGTATTTCATTTATCACCATTTACATTGGGATCATCATCATTTATCACCAGGTATCATGCGATTGATTCTCATGTGAAATAAAAGAAAATTTTGTGAACTTCGGTCGATTGACCTCTGTTAAAAACATCATTTTATTATATGAGTCTTATGCAAAATTACAAACATAAGTATTAACAAAAATTATGTTATGTACATATAGTATATTAAATGTAGTAAATAATAAATTATTATTTTCCTATTATTAATTTCATTGATACTATTTTTTTTATTTTTTTTCCTATTATTAATTTCATTAATACTGCTTTGACTATTTCACTATCCCAGTTACAATGTTAACTTCTCATAAAAAAAAACTGAATATTAATAAATTCAAGAGGCACTGCATTGCTTTGTCTTGAAATCCCAACAGCAAATTGACTGGCTCACTCTATCCAACACACATGAGCATGTTTCAATTATACATATGTAAGATTGTCTTCCAATTCACTCATTATCATCTTATTGGTAGTCAAATGTAAACCGTTTCACTTGTCAAGTTGTTTCCAAAAGACTTTACAAACCGCGGCATCATCGATGTGAAAACGCAGAGGAAAATTATTGTGCCATCACATGCTTCAGTCATCAACTCATTGAAGCAACACATATTAGTTCCGATTTTTCACGCCGTTCCTGAAATAACAAATACTCAATACTGCATTACCTGCTTAACAATAATTGTTATTGTATTATTCGAACTTTGCGATATTTATGCATTGAAAGGGAGAGAGAAATATCTTCTTACCAACCTTTCTTTTATGTTTGCCTAGGACTTTAATCAACAATTAGCAAACAATGCTTTTAAAGAAGAATTTTTCGTCTCATGCGTGCTTGCTATTTATTTTATCCCTATGTGCATTTTTTCCGCAGCTCACGGTGCAGTGTTGTTGATAATATTTATACTTTATACATACATATGTATATAACCGTTTCAATACGATATACTAAATTAACTAGATTTAATTTTAATACCCAAGTATTGGAAAATTGTATACTTTATTTAGCTCTTTTTGGAAACTAAGCCTTCAGAAATCAAAGCCTTGAAAATTGGCAAAAAGAGAAAAAAATCAAACTTGGTTGAAATGCATTGCGAAAGGAATATTTTAAATTAAAGAAATTACAGCATTTTTGGGATATAGTAAAAGCTTAGTTCACTCCCAATGTGAGAAAAATATTTTTGTAGAAGATATAAATAAAAAACTTTGTTTTTAAATGATGATCCATCTCGAGGTTTCCTACTTTTTTTTATGAAAAATCACTGAGAATTCAAATCTAATGCTGTATGTTTATTATCAGTCAAAAGAGCATTCTGTGGCTTTTATATTTTGAAGATTATCTCTTTCAAATGTTGGCCTCAGCTACGTCTCAGATGGTCATCCGTTGAGTCCAATTTTCGATGACTTGTTCGAGCGTTTCGACTGGTAACTGGCGAATGACACGCGTGATGTTTTGCTCCAACGTCTGAATTGAAGCAGGATTGCCCGCATGGACCTTAGATTTTACATATCGCCATAGGAAAAAATCTAACGATGTGATATAATACGATCGTGGTGGCAAATCGACCGGCCCTAATCGTGAATTATCTGCTCACCGAAGGGTTCTCTCAATAAATCCATTGACTGATGCGATGTGTGGGAAGTGGCACTGAGATCACGAGTTTCGGTTAACATGTTGAGATAACGGTCATTTACGGTTGCGTTCTCATTGGCATCATTTTTGAAGAAATATGGACCTATGATTCCACCGGTCCACAAGCCACACCAACCAGTTTTTTTTCTGGATGCAATGGTAGCACTTGAATCCCTTCAGGTGGTTCTTCGTACCAAATGCGGCGATTTTGCTTCTTTACAAAATTTGGATCTTTATGGAACTTCTCAATAGCCCATAGAGCGAAGCAATGTCGCATGGGAAGATCGAGCGGCTTCAGTTCTTGCACTAGCGGTTTTTTATACGCTTTAAATTTAAGATCACGACGTAAAATGCGTTAAGTCGTTCCATACATCAGTTGAAGTTGCTACGAACGGCACCGAATCGGCTTTGCACGGTCTTCATCTACACACTCTGCTGCTGCTGCTATATTTATTTCACTGCGTGTTGGACGTTAATCGGTCGTATATCATCCAATAATGAATGCTGGGTCTCAAGATGGGTGATGATTGGTTCAGTAAGAGGATTTGTTGACCATAACATGAGCAAAGCGCGCGAAACACATTCTTTACAGAACGTGAACTTTCGTAATAAAACTGAACAATTTGTAAACGTAATGCCAAACAATACTGGAAAAAATAACATGACAGATCGACATTACTTACGGGTGATCTGTCAAAAATAATAAGGGTATTCCATCAAACTCGTAAATGCCTCATAAAACTCTTAAACTCGTAAAATTCTGTGCCTTATAAAAGAGCTGTCAAAATTTGTATGATAAAAAGTTTACGCGTTTCGTATAAAACTATGAGGCAAATTCGACGCGTATTTGCTTCATAAACTGATATTTTGTTTTAGTGTTGCCATTACACAAAAATAGTTTACATTTAGTGCTTCAAAAAGGTAAAGTTTTTAGTGCAGGCAACACTACTTGCAAAGTTTGTGCTTGTTGCAAAATTTTGTTTAATTTAAAGAAATAAAAACTATATGAAACCTTTGTATAATGAGTGCATCAGTAAGTATTACTTAAATAAAACAAATGCAACACTGGCAGAAAAGTCAAAATACCTATTTACGCGGCTTTTATACGTATGAAAAAAAGGAGCGTTCCAAAAAACTAAAGCGTAAATTTTTGAACTTATAAGTTTATACATTTACGAGTTTGGTGGAATACCATAAATATGTTGGAAAAAGTATCTCTACTTGCATCACCAGTTATATACCATATATGGTACATTATAGTTTCGCCGGAAGTCGAGATAAACCGTTTTTAACTTTTAAACATTCAACCACTTCTATGCTTCTTCTCTCCGAATTTAAATCGGTCTGGCAATATTACCATTCTTTTGGCGCCGCGATTTGATGGTACGGATGGATAAAGGACGTCTTCAGAATTAAAAAAATCTACACACATATACCCTTCTCAGACTCATAGCTTTCATCGGTCTATTCAGTGAACAAATTTTTTCTGCTATTTGTAAATTTTAATACGTTTTCAAAATTGTGCCCATTTTTTGACTTTGACTCTATCATTTATTTATTTATTATTATTATTTTTTTAAATAAAAAAATGTATAATGTCAAAAGTATTTCAGAAACATTTTCTTTTCATCATTGTAGTGTAACATTTAAACCAAAATATGATCAAAATTCTCTTAGTACTCGTAGCTTTCATAAGCCCTCACTATGTAAGTATTATTTACTGGACAATTTCGAGAGAACATCACAAGCAAAAGCTTTGCAGATCTGTAGCGGCGAGCAAAGCGGACTTGTAAACTTTTGGTATACTTGCGATTTCCAAATGGAATCCGATATGAATGACATGAGTGAAGAGTGCCGTAAAATATATAGCCAAAAAGCGGGCAAAAGCGATGTCTATGAACTCTATAAGACCGAAGCGGAAATGTTTTACAAATTCCGAAATAAACTGGTGGAATGCGAAAGCAATGGCAAAACATGCGCCTTGAGTGATAGTCAAAGTGAAATGGAAATGCCATTGGTTAGTGCAAATCGATTAACAAAAGAATATTAGAAGGGATAAAAAGATTAGCGCATAAAAGTATGCTAGAAAAAGATATATCTATAACCGCACTTAGTATAATTATTTAAAAAAATTATATATCAAAAGATTTATTTTATTTTGTTATTTTTAATATAGGTTATATATTTTTATATCACAGCTCATCGGTTATGATATCAACAAACGTATGCGTTTATATAAAGAAGCCGAAATGAATCAGTGTTACGTAGAGACCACCAATAATATTGAATTCATAAAATGTATTATAGAAACTCGCAAGAAGTTATTGGCCGCCTTAAATCAGAATTGTTCCAGCATGTGAGTGGAATTATTTGTATATTTATGTAAAATATGACTAAAAATAAAAAATTCGAGAAATTTTGACTTAGATTTTGACAATTTAGTAATTAGATTCAGTGTGCCAGCTAAAAGAAAATATGCAAAATCCTTAAACTGGATTTGGTTCTATAAAAATCAAAGATGAATTCTTAAACTCTTATTATGTATGGCAACTGACGTGTGTCTAGTAGCCGTACACCACAATCTACATTACTGAATAAAGGCAGCTGTGTGTTAGAGGTTACAGAAATTTCAAATTTAGCCAATTGTTCAGAACCAACAAAATATTTTTTATATTGTCGTATAACTTATCAAGAAGTTGCTTTCAAGTTGATCATATAAACTACTTGATCAAAATTGGTTTGTCGTAGGCTGCAAGCTACTTGACGCCACCATGATAGAAATACCTTAAAATTCCTGAAAGTTTTACACGAAATTAAGATTAACGGGTGATCCATAAGAGGTACTTTTTTCAAAAGATTTATTTTTTTACAATCACGCGTGAGTTGTGTCAAGCTGTCATGTTACTTTTGTTCAGTATTTTTTGGCATTTCATCATAAAAAGACTTACGCCTGAACAACGTTTCCAAATCGTTCAACACTAGCTTACTTAAAGAATGTGTTCCTACTGAGTGTACTATTCGCAACAACTATCACCCATCTTGAAACCCAGCATTCTTTATTCCTAATATTCGACCGAATAGACCACGTCCAGTACGCAGTGAAGAAAATATAGCAGCCGGAGCTAAGAATCTACATGAAGACCGTGGAGAGTCGATTCTGCGCCGTTCGCAGCAACTCGGACTGACGAAAGGACAACTTTTTTTTATGCCGCTGAAGCCGCTTGACCTTTCCAAGCGATATCAGTTTGCACTATCGGCTTTTGAAAATTTCTATGAAGATCCGACGTTTTCAAACCAAATTTCTTTTCAGCGAAGAGGCTCAATCCTGGCTCAACAAAAATATATAAAATATATAATTGCCGCATTTGGGACAAAGAGCAACATGGAGAGATTCAAAGCTCCCATTTCATTCGAAAACAACGGTTTGGTGTGGTTTGCCGCATAGTGGAGTCTTCGGTCCATATTCCTTCAAAAATGATGTCGCTGGGAACCTAACCATCGCGCCATGATAACTGACTGTTTCATGCCTGAAATTGAAGCTCGTGATCTCGGCTTTAGTTTTAACAAGACGGCGCCACTTCTCATCGTATCAATCAATGGATTTCTGAGAGAACATTTCGGTGAGCAGATAACTTGTGATATCACGCAGTTTAAGTGGACAATCCCGCTTCGATTCAGGCCTTGGAGCAAAACTTCTCGCTTGCCATTATTCGCCAGTTACCAGTCGAAATGCTCGAACGAGACATTAAAAATTGAACTCATTGGACTATCTCAGAAGACTTGGCCGCGGCCAACATTTGAAAGAGATAATCTTGATAAAATAAAATCCAGATAATGTTCTTTCGGATGATAATAATGCTTTTTCTTAAAAAAAAAGGAGGGAACCTGGATCACCCTTTATAAATTTTCAAAAGAAAGGATTATACTACTATCGGAAAGTATTATGAACTAAAAATGGTGAAAATAATTTTTCAATCAAAACTGCTTAATAGTGAATGTATGTATATACTCAGTTACTAGTGAATAAATATAAAGTAAACTAATCATCACAACAACTCGCCTTAGCTTCGAAAAGTGGCTGGTTCTTAATTGTTGAATTGAAAAAACGTATAATAATAATAATTAAAAAAAAATAAAGATAATAACAATAATAATAGAAATTATAGTAAAAATAATAATACTAATTATTATTATGGTAAAAGTAACAATAAATTAACATAACAATAATAATAACAGCAACAACTATCTTACATCAATCGTATTTCTACTACTAATTCTACTACACAAGAAAAGAGGATCACCTTAACTTCTTATAAGCCTCCCACACAATTTCAACGAACTTCGAATTATGTAGCAACAAATTTTCTGGCGAAACCCGAAACTATGGTGTGTTGTTATTTTGCCGCAGGTAAGGAATTGCAAATGCATATAAAATTACAATAACAATTTTAAGTAGGAACTTTGAGGCAATTGGAACACGAGCTATTTGTGCGCCAAGGTCGTACATCACACAAACTTATTTATTAGTGTTTGCTTTGGGAACATTTTTTGTTAGTGTTCCCTTAATGAAATAACAAAAACTACACGTTTCTGATTTTTATGATCACCTGTTCGATTTATTATACGGATTTTGAGGTTGTTTGTTGCTCGAGCGTTCGAGGGAGGGTTATGTACATATGTAGATAGTGTTTTTTATGCGATGCAGGTGCTTCATGGAGATTTGATATTGGGTATTTTTTAAAATATTTATGTTATTTACATTTTTTTTATAATGAAGAATATTGCATGCTGACAAAAAAATCATATGGAGCCACTGTCATCGGTTGAGTCTCAATAATTGGAGCTTAAATTAGTAAAGCACAAATGTTCGAATTCAGAAGTTCCAGTTTTGAATCACTTTCTAGCAAAAATGTTCGTATCTAACCCATAATGCGCCGAATTTTGGTTTCCCTGTGGACTTTGAGTACACACATACTCGTATAAGTAGTCTAAAAGAGTATAATGGAATAAGCTTAGTTTCCAATTGATGATACAATTTACCCAGACGAAAACCTCGATGACCTGAGTCGATGTAGCCATGTTCGGCTCTTTGGTCTGTTATCGATCTGAAAATTTGTACATGTCCGTCATGTCTCCCCCAGAAGCTATTTATTTGTCGGAACTGCCGTTATCGGACTATTATAGGATACATGTACCTGCCACATAAAATGTTCAATCAAAATCAACATAGAAGTATTCGTGATTCCTTATTCGACTTGAAGATTGTTTCTATCAAAAAACGTGGTTAGAAGGATCGATCTTCCAATGTGAGACTTTGTAACGTAATCCGAATTAAAACGTCAAACATAATTATGTGTTTACTTTGAGAGTTTTCCCTCAAAGAAAGTCTAAACCTCTTAGAAAAAACATTATTTCGGATAGTCTAAGAATAAATTCGGTCTAACGTAGCAAAAATAGTCGCTTTAAAGTTTTAACCGCTACACATAACTTGATTAAACGACATTATTACCTAACAAATGCAAAATTGAAATCTGGCGACAGGATATACTGCTAGTCGCTTCAGTGTATATTTGCTTTGCAGCTTGAGCTAACGTCTGCAATGCGAAGATAAAGGAAAAGCCAACGTCTTTGATACAATTTACTTTGCATTAGTGTTTCCCCTCCGTCATCTTTCTCATCATGAAAGTCGTTTATGTGTAAATGGCATTGAGTAAGTATGCACAATTTTAATCTAGTTGGCATCAGCGAAAACTCTGTCACTACACAAGAGTTGACGATTTTGATGAGTCAGGCACTGAGTTCATCTCCGCTAAGACACCTTGGTCAATCAGCTTAACGCTTTTGCATAGTCTCACTTTCATTTAATTATGGTTTCATGGCTGTATCAAGTGCGACTGCACTCACTTAAAAGAGAGCAAATATATGAATGAATTATAGCTTTGAGAAATAGCTGTTGAGACAACTTGACTCAACCTCTCTCATTTGATTTCTTTTCTTATAATTTTAGTTTGTATTTATTAATGTCAAGATGATAACTCAAGAGGGACCAGTCAAAAGGGCTTTTTTATATCATTTGTAGTGGCACTACGAGAAAAAATAACTGATTTGGAATGTGTGGCTCTTCTAAAAAAAAATATTTATACCCTGCTCTGCTATGACGTTTTTGAGACCCAAAAGAAAACATCGGACCCCCATTAATGTATATTCATCATCCCATTAATGTATCATCATGGAAAGAGATACGATCCAACAACGAGTCGAAAATATTATCAGTGACTTCAACTTTAAGAGGGCTACGTCCAATTTCGTCATTATCGTTCTGTCAGATAAACTATTGAGCATCTAGTGGAAAAATTTGAATCCACAGTCTCACCCGTGCCTGTGAGACAAAGAAATGCTCGTAGTATCGAGAATGTTACTACCACCTGCGCATCAATTGAGGAAGACCCAAATCAGTCTCTCATACGTCGTTCTCAAGCGTTGGGCATCTCTATGATGTCGTTGTGACAAAAAGATCTTGGCCTACATCCTTACAAGATCAAATTGACGCTAGAACTGAAGCCGCTTGACCACCGGATTTTCACCGAAAAATAATTTTCAGCGATGAAGCTCATTTCTGGCTGAATGGCTTCGTCAATAAGCAAAATATGCGTTATTGGTCAGGCAGCAATCCACACGTACTCCGTGAGTCACCATTGCATCCCGAAAAAATTACGGTTTGGTGCGGTTCATGGGCCGGCGACGTCATTGGGCCGTACTTCTTTCGTGATGATCAAGACCGACACGTTACTGTGAATGGGAATAGCTACCGCTCAATGATAACAGAATATTTTTGGGACGGAATTAGATGATATAGACTTGGTGATCTCGGTATCTCACGAAAAGGCTTAGTAAATTAATCGGTAAAGATAAACAAAAGCGTAAATGATCTCACTACAGGAAAATAAGGAAGAGTCATCGAGCTCTTCAAAAATACTTGAACTCACTTGTCAACTTTTATTTAAAAATATACGAAATCGGAATACATTTATACAAGACTCTAGCTCCCGTATATAAAGGCTTTAGTGCTGTGGATAACTTGGGATTGATTTAATTATGCGAATAATCGATCCAAGAGCAACACAAGCAAACATTGCAATGGTACTGATTTCTAAGGCAGTCAAAGCAGTCGGTTTGTCTGAAAAACGTTATTCCGGAACATTTCTAGGTTCTTACATTAGTCGAGTATCATCATATGCAAGTATCACTCCAGATACTATATCACAACAAGTATAGATAAATATCTCTATTAACAGAAAGATAAACCATGAAAGCGTTATGCAGCAACGCTTGAAAAGATCATTAAATTCATTCTGATATAATATGTCAGGAATTTTGCTAAAATTGCCCATTTTTCACGCGCCACATTTTTCGATTAAAAATGTATATTTATTGTGTCAACTTCTGTTTCCCATTGATGCCAAAAATAATTTTTTATTCTTAATCTTACCTATTTTTATTCCCTCGAATTGAAGTATCGT
Organism: Bactrocera correcta; assembly: GCA_027475135.1. Classification (NCBI taxonomy): domain Eukaryota; kingdom Metazoa; phylum Arthropoda; class Insecta; order Diptera; family Tephritidae; genus Bactrocera; species Bactrocera correcta. The sequence goes on from CM050325.1 coordinate 70,549,969, forward strand.
ATGCATATCGTATGTGCACTCACCTGTACAATTGCGTGTCCTCGTCCGCGTAGACGTGATACAATGGCTCCTGGCTGTCCTCCACATAACTCTCGCGCACCTTGAACACAAAGAGTGTTGGAAAACAGACAATCGGTGACACAATGAAGGAGAATATTATCGCCTCGGTGCAGTGTGACAGCAGAAAGGCCGCAAAACGTCCATGTGGATGTCTGAAAAAGAGAGTAGGAAAAAGTTTGCTACAAAAATAAAAAGAACAGCGAAAGGAAGGCCAGAAGCGAGATTAAAGCAGTTTTCAAATAAAAACCATAAAACCAATTTGTAGATCGAATTTAAAGGAAAAAGAAATTACATTTTTCGGAACAAAAAATAGTAAGAATAACCATAAATCGAATAAAAAGGGAGAGAATTTCAAAATTTTGTTAAAAAATTGTTTTATGTTTTGCCAGCATTGTCAACAAGTACTTTTTAGGCGAACACATTTTAGTTACAACTACTTATTACTTCCATGTTGGACATACTACACAAATGAGTGCCTTAGCTATTAAGAATGAAAAGAATATCTAGAAATTTTTTAAAATATTAAAACAATTAGTTCGAAGATAATAAATATTTATGAAAGAATTTCTTTAACATTTTTGAAACTATTACTTAATAATGCGACCTTTGAGGTTAAATGAATACGAAAACATTTTTACTCTTGCCTTTGAACATTTACCATTTTAGGTTTATGAGTTATTTAGGATGTAAATGTATGTATGTCTGCTAGATTACAATCTTAAAACGATTATTTTAAATAGTTCTCAAATATGATTGTGTATGCATGCAGGATTAAACTAATTACTCTGTGGTATATGGATCAGTACGGCTAAAATTTGTTCTCGAGTATCTGTAAATATTACTTTTCGAAAAGTGGAGGCATAAGAATGAATAAAAATTATGATATATATATAAAATTCATTGAAGTACATACATATACATATATAGTATATATATATATACATGGTGACAAAAAACACCTGGAAAATGTAATTAAATTCCTCGGGTAAATGACATTTCAAAAAAATGTATTTTGCTAAGTTGGTAGGACTAACCTAAATTACTATGTCAAATATGAGCGCGATCTTGCAACCAGTTTGATTACAGCAGCTGCTTAAGTCGGTGCACCTCAGTAGTGCGTTGCGATTTTTATATTGAATAAAAATATAGAACAAAGAATTTGTTTTAAATTTTGTATTTAAACTAAATTTCGTGTACGGATGTTGGAAAAGGCTTACGATGATCCAGTTTTATCAAAAGCACAAGCCTTCGAGTGGTACAAAAGCTTCAAAGGCGCTCGAGAGATCGTTGAAGACATGAAACGGATCATGGACGACCTTCGACCTCTTCAGCTGATGAAAATATTAAACAAGTGAAGGATATGGTGCAAGAGATTGGAAGAGAATTCGACATCTCGTGAGAGTTCGTTCGAATAGGTTGCTATGAAACGCGTTCTTATAACTGCCGACGAAATATGGGTTTATGAGTTAGGTATGCAAACAAGACAACAATCATTGGAATCGAAGGGAAAAACGGCCGTCAAACCTCTCAATTTTTTTTTTTTTTTTTTTTTTTTTAATATTCGTTGTTTAGTACTTCGTGAATTTGTTCCTGAGGGACAGACAATTAATAAAAAGTTTAATTTGGCTATTTTAATCCATGTGTGTTTGAATGCGGAATTGTGGAAGAACAATTCATAGATTTTACTCGATGATAATGAGTAAAATACCGAGCCATGTCGAATGCGTTTTCAGTAGAAGCGAAGAGATGAAACAAAAATCGCTGAATCGAAATCGGCATTTCAAAAAGTGCTTATGAAAAGTATTTCAAGGACTCGAAAAATCGTTAGGGATAAAATAAATATTGATGAATAATTAAATATCTTGCGTTCTATTTACAATTTCCGTGGACTTTTTGTCACGATATTAGTAAGTTTGCTACAAAGTTTGTAACACAACGCCAAAGACTCTAAGTAAAGACTATGTCCGTCAGTCCTTCTGTATGTATACACGCGAACCAGTCCCTCAGTTTTTAAGATATATAGGAGACAATCAAAATCAAGTCCCTACAACAAAAAATATACATTGAAAAAAATATATATATACATATATGTACATATGTTTTGCCATTACATTTCTGTATTATCCGCACGTGGCACAACAGTATTATTTATTGTCTCATATTTTCAAACAATTCGTACCAAGAAATGTTTTACAAATGTTATGATTGAGCGTAAATACCATTAACCTTGTAATTACGATTTTCCAGAAAATGAGAGAGACCATTGCTATCAGATTAAATTATAGTTGAATCAATCTGCGTAGATTTCAGCGGAGAAAATGCACAACGCAGATTTTCGCATATTAATAAAAGGATTTGCTTTGTGGTTAATGATTGATAAATATGGACATATACAAGCATACATATGTGCTTATGTATATACATATTTGAAAGTAAATGTGATTTGGACAGCAATCAGAGTATCAGCGGGCATTGTTTTCAATGGAATCCTTTATGCTGAGTTTGTGAGAAACGCCTACACATGACCAGCCACGCTATTACAAAATGAAGCATTTACTATATACAGACATACTACAACCCATACATATGTATATAACTTAACAATAACATATGTATTTATGTATTATGTACATATGACTTTGGCTTTTGTTTATTTATGCTATTTTGTCTGTGCTTGTATTTATTTAAGTAATCGCGTCTGGACTAGGATAATCATAAGCATACAAATGCACCGGCTTTTGAATATGAAATGTGGTTTAAGTAAATGTTGAAATGTTTTATATATTTCGATCGGCTATAGCTAAACAAAAAACATACTAAAATTTTAAATCAGAAAAAGAGAGGGGTTACTCGGAGAAAACTGATCAGATTTCTATCAAATTTTTATCACCTGTGGGCAAAAAATAGTAAGACTTTTTAATTTAAATTTCACGCAAAACCCATGCGTCGAAATATTACTTTTTCTTGGTTAGTATGACGGTCAGTGACATCTGTGTCAAATGTCACATCAAAATAATCATTAGTGCTTAGTACGCGCTTGTCTTTCAGTAGTACATAAAGTACATTCTTAGTTTTTCAAACTGATCAATAATCTAATTTTGGCAGAAAAAAACGACAAAAATTTTTTTTTTAATTTAATTTTTGTAAATTTTTTATTATTTCGACCGAATTTTGATTTTGTTTGGATAATATCTTCCATATAGTCAAGAAATTTTTTTGTTTTCATACAGCAAAGGTAAGAATTTTTGTAAGAGTGGACGATCTTTTCTAAGCGCCGTTCTATATACCGTGTCACTTGAAAAATATTTAATTTTTCTCTTTAAAAATTGCACTGTATATTCTGTACTCTGTATTTTATAGTATACCCTACCAATTAAATACAGGTAATACAATAGTTTTTCTTTAATTCCCCATAATCTTTTTTTTCATCCTGTCATACTATGTGCCACTCTTAAACAATTAACTTTTCCTTCACTGAAAGCAGTCAAGTGTGAAAATATTTATTGCGTCCCTCAAAAAATTTGTTTCTATGGGCCTCTATAGTCTCTTCGGAATTTAAGCATATAAACTTGCAATTTGTGAGAATCAAATGCATCGATTTTTATGTCTTTAACTATAATATTTCTAAAATAACACAAACCTCCTAATGTCATTAAATTTTTTTTAAAAAGCATCAGTAACCGATATAAAGGCAGCCGGAAGACCGAAAATGATGGCATATGGGTTCTAGGGGCACAATAGATCTAAGGTCCCGCTGAAATTGTCATCATCATATGTGACCTGGTCTACACGAAAAGGGGGCTTAGGTGTCCAAACAAAAAAAAAAAAAATAAAAAAAATTAAAAAAAAAATAAAAAAAAAAAAAATAAAAATAAAAAATAAATTGATTTTTTGACACCTAAGCGCCCTTTTCGTAGACCAGGTCACATATATGGATTCTATCAAAAGTGCTAAACCATTTTCATCATCAAACCACCATATTGTCAGAAAAAGGTGTCCACTTTAGATTTCCTATTTATTTAGATATCTTACAGATTCACCGATACTTTTGATATAAAGTCAGACATTGTCACGGAAGTCCTCAAAGTCTTGAGTTCAATACGTTGAAAGGTATTTTTACCATTTCTAGATATGAATTGATTGAACCCATTAGACAACGGAGATATGGCAATTTTTCAAAATCTCTTAAGCCAAATTGAATATTCGTAACTTTTTGACTCAGTTATTATAAAGCTATATAGGACTTTTGATTAACGAGATTTTGTGGGTGTGAAAATCATTAAATCAACATAACACATTCCTCAGGGTTTCCAGGAACAAAAGATAGACGTAATCTTTCAAGATATATAAATATGTACTCAAAGACTGGTACGTTGTGTGTACCAATATATTGGACGGACAGACCAGCAAACCAATTTGTCTCATCATTTTGGTTTGCGTATATAACATTACTACGGAGGATATATTTTTCTGAATTAGTTTAAGGTGTTATAAGCAATATTTAGATAAAAAAACATGTTACCTTCCACGCAATTAACGAAACAGAAGCAATAAACTAAGTAAAATATAATGCAAAAATCAGAAAATTTTCAAAGAAGCTGCTCATTTAAACGTAAAACCAATTAAGAAATAGCTGCCATGCAAAATGATCGACCAAAATCAAGTTCTTGTGCGGAAAACTTTTCTATTTACAAGATATCTTCACGAAATTTGGCATGAATTCCGAAGAAATTGTTAGGTTCGGACTACTATAATATACAGCTGACATACAAACTGAGCGACCAAAATCAAGTCCTTAAAGGGAGAACTTTTTTATTTGATGAGATATCTACATGAATTATTTTTCAAGGCAACGGCAAAATCTCCGAAGAAATTGTTAAGTTCGGACTAATATGGCAAGTTGCTCCCACACAAACTGAACAAAGAAAATCAAGTTCTTGTATAGAAACCTTTCTCATTTGTGAAGGGTATTATAGCCTCGGTGCATACGAATATGACATTTGGTTATTTTGTTCTTTCTAAATTAGTTTGTATATGTGCTGATTTAACTACTTATTAGGAGAGGTTAACATTTGCTCGAACTCTAAAGTCAAACGTACATACCGATTATTAGTAAGTTTGTGTTTGCTTTGTTATTTGTACGGGATCACAGTGATGCCTTTTTATGACATGGCTCAATGTTCTTTTTTTGCTGAAATGCTAAATGTAAAGTGCGTGCTCTGAGTAGAAGCTAAATGTTATGCGTGCATATCCATAAATGATAAGTTGAGCAATATTTTGGCATAGTTTGTGCCATTGTCTCTGCCGTATGTAAGCGGATATGACAAAGTAATTACAACAATGTACACAGAAATGCTGCAAAGTTTTAAATTCATGGAAAACCACAAGCAATTTTGCTAGTGCTGCAAGTAACTATAAACTAGATTAGAACAAAGCAAATTATGCATAGAACCCACAGGGGCACATGCATGACTTTGCAAAACGTCAAGCTCTCTGTTAACTAACTCATACACAGCTGATTTAAAAAAAATGTCTACAAAAACAACATCAACATGACCACACATAAGGGCAAAGATGCAAAAGGAAACAAAAACTATTTACATAGGAAGCACATGTGTGCACAAGGCAATTAATTGCCAACACACACAACACGCATGCTCACATACCTTATCGCCACGTAACGCCATATTGCCAAAGTCACCGTCAGTCCGATGGATATCGTGTGCAGGATTTGTGTGAAGTGCATGTGAAAAAGTACGAAAACCGCCCAGGCGTAGCTGAAATCCTCCTCGCCTGAAACCGAATACATACAAACATAAACACACGTGTGTACAGTTAATTATTTTGTAGCAAACAAGTGATAAATGAAAATTCATAACGGTAATTATGTAGCATCAACTAAGTGCCTGCAGGTAGTTACAATGAAATTGGAGACAGGTGGTCATGAGCATGAAAATGCAATAGCCACAGGGCTGCCTTAAATTAGCACGTGTAAATGCGAATTATTTACTTACATACCCGTATTTGTATACGGTAAATATTTAATAAAGTGTAGTTAACTGTAATTACGCATACCTGGTTTCATGTAGATGTACTGATAAGAAACGAACGGTATGTACTCGATCATCACGAACATGTCCGCTATCGCCAGCCATTTGAGGATTTTATTAATCGGTGCTTTGGCCATGTCCTTTTTGGTTAGCACGATTATGTTGAGTATGTTCGCAATTGTGCCGAATATGCAGATCTGTGGTTAAACAAGGAAATCATAATGTGAAAAAGAGTATTTGCAGGACGAAAAGTTATAAAACGCAAGTAAGGGCTGGATTCAGGAAAACCGAAAATTATATGATAATAAATGACGCTTTGATATTCGGTATACCAGGTTATGTCCGGTTTCAGAAGTTATTCTTGTCTATAAACTAAAAAAAAAAATGAAATTTTCAATACTTGGATTTATAATACGATAATTTATATGTTCCAAAATATCTTCCTAAAAGGATTCATTAAAATTCAATTATATTGAAAATTACAGTAATTTTAGTGTCGTGGTCACCAGCTGTTTTAGTGCTAATTTAAAACTTTAAACGCGTTAATTTCGATATTATTTTCCTCATTTTTGTCATTCTTTTATTTTTGAAACGACCAAATGAGTAAAAATCCTGACGACATAGACCCTTCCCAACACATTTTTCTACTTTTCTGAAATTTTTGAAATTTTTATTCAGTGGATGATAAAAAATGATTTCCGTTTTGTTTTATAAATTGCCAGAAAAGAACTCGAAACTTGGACGTATAGACTAGAGTACCCCCCTTATCCCTGTTTAAAAATTCTTTTACCGACATTTGGAAGAATTTCTAGTTTCATATATGTCTCTTCCAAAAACTTGACCGTTAAGGTCTTATACTAAAACAACGTTAACTTCGGCTGAAGCTAATATATCCTTCACAGATGCATTTCTTTTAGTAACTATGTGTTCAGTTTGTATGGAAACTATATGCTATTGTAATCTGATCTGAACAACTTTTTCGGAGACTGTATTATTATCTTAAGTACTAATTCATGTCAAATTTCGTGAATATATCTTGTCAAATGTGAAAGTTTCCCATACAAAAACTTGATTCCGATCGTTCAGCTTGGATGACACTATATGTTATAGTGGTCCGATATCGACAGTTCCGAAAAATGAGCAGCTTCTTGAAGAGAAAATGACGTTTGCAAAATTTCAAACCGATATCTTAAAAACTGAAGGACTAGTTTGTATATATACAGACAGACAGACAAACAGACGGACGGACGGACAGACAGACGGACATGGCTAAATCGACTCAGCTCAACATACTGATCATATATATATGTACATCTATACTTTATATGGTCTCCGACGCTTAATTCTGGGTGTTACAAACTTCGTAGCAAACTTAATGTACCCTGTTCAGGGTATAATTAGGGTCAATAAGTGATAGTTTGTTAATTTTTTGTGTCCATTAAAGTTTTCTATCAATATCAAAAACAAACGTACTTTTCTAAAAGCGATCGCCTCTAGGACAGTAGCCATAATAACGCATTTCTTTTCGGAGGCATCTTAAAACTTGTAACGGTCTCCAAGTACACTCCGAAATGTGGAAACTGCGAGAGTTCTATCAGCTGTCTTTGTGTTATATATAAATACCAAAGCCGTCTTCGATTCGCTATTTCTGTACTCGCTAAATTTGAGCGCTGCTTTTCAAAAATTTCAGCACGTCAAAGCAAGAACAATGTTAATGAGTTGAATTTCATACATGATAGTATGAGGATACCACATTACAGTGGTATTTAGTTTTATATCCAGAAGAAAAATATATTATATGTGCTCCTTTGTTATAAAATACAGTTGAACCTCCCTTACTCGAATCGCCATAATCCACAAAAAAACTTCGACTTAGAGAAACTTCGAGTTATGGAAGGAGATTTGTACTAAATTTGATTTCTATTGCCAATTCAAGAGTTCAATTATGAAGAACTACCAGTCGATCACAAATTTTCGTGATCGTTCTAAGTTATCGAAAAATTAAAGAAACAGTGTTTGAAAATCATCGTGTTGGCGAAGAGAATTAGCAGAAGATCTCTAATAAATGATTATAGACTTATTTTTTTGGGTATGAACCGTGTTAACGCGAGACTCGTACCGAAATATTTGAAAGTTTTGCAAAAACGTCGAGTAGAGATTGTAAATTAATAAATGCTTAGCGACGTTGAGAACATTCATTAAGGGGATATACCAGGGTAACGCATGAAAAATTAGACGATTTTCGTGAATTTTTTTAAAAGAAAGTACTCGATTGAATGTTTTGAACTTCTTTGAACGTCATATACTTTAAGATTTTTTTTGTGCCCAATTGCTGACATGATTCCGCCGAATGAGTAGCTGAAACAAATTCACAACTTGCTACTAAGCAGAAAGATCGTAGGTCATTGTTTGGTAAATGTATTCAAGTATATTCAGTTTTAATGTGAAGTCGATCGGTAAATTTCTTGTTGAGTTATGATGTCAGCAATTCTGAAGAATGTCGTTTCGAGAAAAACTTGTTTTAAGTTTTACGTATATGTGACCTGGTCTACGAAAAGGGGGCTTAGGTGTCAAAAAATCATTTTTTTTTGACATTTAAGCCCCCTTTTCGCAGACCAGGTCACATATAGGTTTGTACCTCCGAGCGGTCGCTCTTTTGAATGTTGCCATCCAAAAACTATTTTAGATACGAAAAAGCAAAAAAATGGTTTTAAAGTGTCACACTGGTGTAGCCCCTTAAACACACAACCTTACTAGTATCAAGAAAGTGGGTTTACGAATATGACGTCGAAACTGTCCAGAATGGCACTACAAAAGTTAGCCGTGACCGAAAAAATCTGCCATAAATTCGCTGAAGGCACCCATTTGAGTCTATGCAATTGAAAATATGGAAAATTGGCACGATTTTACTGGCTCAAGCTGAGCCTATTTTTAAGATGATATTTCAGATTTATAATAAAATATTGAGTATTCAAAAAAGACTTGTCGTATTTGTAATCAAATTTCAACCGATTTGTTTTATATGTATACTAATTAATAAATAAGCAAATATGTATCATTTTGGTGGACCACTTTTTGGCATTTTTCCGCTAGAGACATTATTCCATCAGTCTAAAACTTTCATCAGAGTAAATCGAAATTTCCAAAGTGGAAGCGAGCGAACCAAGTTGTGTTGCACGAACGGATACAGCATCGTCTGTGTAAACTTCAAAAATTTCATTGATGACTTGCGTGGCATGCTTCCCTTCTTTATACAAAAATTTCAAAGTATAGCGAATTTCTTCATTATTTTCACTCATTTTTCAATAACTGAAACTTTTTCCCAACTTCCCCGAATTTAATTGTTTTTTCAATGAAGCTTAAAATCTCACCTTTTCAACACTATTTGGTATGACACAATGTGATTGGTAGCACTGGAGATATACATAAGACTCCAACGACTTCTATTGACAAAATACGAAAATACTTTTTCGACTACCCAATAGGAGAAAATGTAGTTCTTTTTTTCAATCCGGGTCAATTTTGATCAGATAGTACAACATTTTATATTATAAAGGGTGATTTTTTAAGAGCTTGATAACTTTTTTAAAAAAAAAAAACGCATAAAATTTGCAAAATCTCATCGGTTCTTTATTTGAAACGTTAGATTGGTTCATGACATTTACTTTTTGAAGATAATTTCATTTAAATGTTGACCGCGGCTGCGTCTTAGGTGGTCCATTCGGAAAGTCCAATTTTGGGCAACTTTTTCGAGCATTTCGGCCGGAATAGCCCGAATTTCTTCGGAAATGTTGTCTTCCAAAGCTGGAATAGTTGCTGGCTTATTTCTGTAGACTTTAGACTTGACGTAGCCCCACAAAAAATAGTCTAAAGGCGTTAAATCGCATGATCTTGGTGGCCAACTTACGGGTCCATTTCTTGAGATGAATTGTTGTCCGAAGTTTTCCCTCAAAATGGCAATAGAATCGCGAGCTGTGTGGCATGTAGCGCCATCTTGTTGAAACCACATGTCAACCAAGTTCAGTTCTTCCATTTTTGGCAACAAAAAGTTTGTTAGCATCGAACGATAGCGATCGCCATTCACCGTAACGTTGCGTCCAACAGCATCTTTGAAAAAATACGGTCCAATGATTCCACCAGCGTACAAACCACACCAAACAGTGCATTTTTCGGGATGCATGGGCAGTTCTTGAACGGCTTCTGGTTGCTCTTCACCCCAAATGCGGCAATTTTGCTTATTTACGTAGCCATTCAACCAGAAATGAGCCTCATCGCTGAACAAAATTTGTCGATAAAACACATTTCGAACCGAACACTGATTTTGGTAATAAAATTCAATGATTTGCAAGCGTTGCTCGTTAGTAAGTCTATTCATGATGAAATGTCAAAGCATACTGAGCATCTTTCTCTTTGACACCATGTCTGAAATCCCACGTAATCTGTCAAATACTAATGCATGAAAATCCTAACCTCAAAAAAATCACCCGTTATTTAGATCAGACGATACTATTACTTGTATATGTTAATCTAAATTGAATTTTAAGATAATAAAAATAGTAATAAATACTTAAAAAAGGTGTTATATTTTTTGTTCAAGAGCCTTTAAAAAAAATAGCACACTATTTAATAACCCACTGCATTATATAATTAATAAAGAAGAAACCAGAAAAAATGTGTTTACATGTATTGAAATAAACTTCAAGCGCATTTTTGGTGGATTTTCGCCCGTTTCACACAAAACACAAATAAATGCCGTTGATGACTTTTTCTTCCACGCCATTTATTCTCATATCTGCAGGCCAACACGAGTTCCTCATGTCATACATACACATACACATATGTACACATATAAATAAGTGCGTTAAATAAATAATACTCTCGTGTTTTTGCACTAGCCGGCCATTTGCTGTAATTAGCATCATTAGTGCCACTTTCCGCACTTTCTGATGGTATTAACCTTTTGTGGACTCACTCTTTTTATTATCACACAAAAGCGCTCACCCACCTACGCGTTTATGTACTTCTATGTATATATGTATTAATACCCTTTATATGGAAAAGTGTAATTTAATTTGAATGGCCTGCAACATCGGTGCGGCTCTCTAAATCTTCGCATTGAAATAAATATCTGCGGTGTAATTAAATAGTGTGTGCGTATGTGTTTGGCATTTATGGTGCAATTAAATTAGATAAACAATATGTGTTCACAAAAGTTATTTGTTCATTTTGGTCATTGTGGTCGGCTTTTGTCCAATTCTCTTGCTTCATTCAACTCAATTAAAATGAAAGTAAATCTCTGAACGCGAATGATTTTTCGTCGAATATATGTATATATACTGGTATATGTGAACATACTCGTATGTATACACATCTGTATATAAATTTCGAGTAGAACTTTTATCATCATTCAGTTTTGTGATATGATAACACGGATATTGGTGACATACAATGGGAATTTTTCTATTAACTTATATAATTTATTATTTTTCCATATTATTTTGATTTCACTTTTTGGAATTCCTTAATAATCATTCATATAAATACGTGAAGTATTATATAACTCCTTACCACCTCATTAAACTAATAAAATATGTACACACTGACAGCCATCGCTAGATTGATACGTTTTTCTTAAGAGCTAATTCAAATTCAAATCTAATTTTCCTTATCTTCTTCTTTACTGGCATAGACACCGCTTACGCGGTTATAGTCGAGTTAACAACAGCGCGCTAATTGTTTTTTCCTTTTGCTTTTTGGCTCCAATTCGAGATACCAAGTGCAGCCGGATCCTTCTCCACCTGATCTCTCCAATGGAGTGGAGGTGTTCCTTTTTCTCTGCTCCCACCGCCGGGTACTGAATCGAAAACCTTCAAATCTGGAGTATTCCCTTCCATCCCGACAGCATGACCTAGTCAGCGGAGCCGCTGTCTCTTGATTCGAATGCGGTACTCGCCGTTGATAATGCGCAAAGGACTATAAATCTCCCGCAAAACCTTTCTCTCGAACACTTCTAAGGCCGACTCATCAGATAATGTCAATATCAGTGCTTGCGCACCATATAGCAGGATAGGAACGATGAGGGCTCATAGAATTTGGTCTTTGGGCAGAGCACTTTAAGTCATCAGGTGTGCTTTCATCCGACCATATTTTCCAAAGAACCTAATGCATGCACCTTGTCAGTTCTTCCCATGTTTGAATAACTCGGTCGGTAATCAATCGCCTCCTGTCACTTTGTTCTTCTTCACGCGGGTAATTGCTATTGGAACCTCATAATAGTCAGACAATGGAACATGTATTTCATCGCCATTGATTGGGGAAACAGGTTTGCCATCTTCAGATGTTACACTTTCACAATCACTCAGGAGACTGGAAAATCGTTCGCTCCATAACTTCAGTATCTTCGCAACAAGAAAATAGTGGTCTTAGTCGATGTTAGATCCTCGGAGCGTACGCAGCTGAAGGGCGCTGAAGACATATCGGTCTTCTTCCCTATGTGTCGTTTATATACTAACCACCAGTTCTTAAGCTTCTAAGAATGGACATATTTTATCAGCACGCCAGAATATTACTGACATCTTCAAACATATTGTTAGTAAAGTCATAATTTAAATGTATTGTTGGATGATTACGTTCACACTAAGGAACACTGATTCGATAGCGAGAAAAACGTCACAAACTATCAAACTCCCATAGTAATTGTCAAGAAAGCTTTCATCTGATCCCTTTCATGACTTCACCAACTAATGTATTTTCAGTCAAACCATCATAAAAACTTTCCGGGATATGACTGTTCTAAACTCTGTACCTTAAAACATTTTCATGCAATTTTAGGTTCAACCTGATCAGCAATAAAAGCACATATCTTTAAATATCTAAAAGTATAGTATATATATCTGTCAGGAAAACACTTCACATAGCTTCGAATCCGAAAAAATGGAACAAGGAGTTTGATTGAAATTTTGTGGTTCCTAATATCACAGCCACGTAAACATTGAAAATGTTGCAGAAGTGTTTTGGCGAGCCTACTTTATTACGGGTACAATAGTTTAAGTGACATGAAACATTTAGTGAAGGACTGAGGTCATCCAAAACTTCGTTCATAAAAAGCTAAAGGAACAGTGAAATAGCACAAGATGTCAACAGCGTTTTTTTTTTAATCGAGTCAACACAATTTGGTTAATGTTTTAGGTATGAAGCGATGCTAAAACCCGAATCTTTGCAAAAAAAAAATCGCCGAGAAGAGGTCGCAAGAGGAGTACTTTACCATGTACACCATGTACATGGGGATCCTTTATTTATCAAACGCATCATTACTGATAACGAGATGGTATTTTATAAACAAGGCGCCGAAACTGCGCAACAAAAATGAACCGAATCGAAAAGACAAATATTCGTTGAGTTCACTGAACGCCAGCCCAGTCCAGGCTTATACGAGTAACAACAGATGCCTATTTTGAAACCGAGAACAAAGATTTGTGTTGAAATGAGTAAAGATGTACTTTTTTCGTCAGTCTGGGTAAAATTTGATCAGATGGTTAAAATCATCAGATTTCGTCTCATATTAGCATCAGAGAAACAGCAGACGATCTTAACACCTCTTATGAATCTAATCAATGGCGTAGCAAATGGCGTTCCAAAAATAAGTCGAAACCGGAAAAAAACAAACTTGAGGTTTTTTTTTTTTGACAATCTGGGCCAAATTTGATCAGCTGGTAAAATAAGATTTCACCTCCATTCCTTCCTAAATCCATGTCAAACCCTCTTCAAAAAAATTATCTTTTACCTCTTTTTATAATCGTTTCGACCTCGGATATCGAATTGAAAGATTAAAATTAGAATTTATTTAATTTTAATTTACAAAATTACACATTTTTTATTGCCGCTGACTATACGCATAATAAACCCACGATCATACATAACCACTCTTGTCATGAAAAAACATTAAAAAATATTTGAAACTATTAAGATTATTTTTGTCGAACATCTTGACCATGAAATAAGTATAAGTAAATGCTGAATGCAGCTCCTCTACACGTTCTACTTCCTGTATGCCTCATTTCACTAATTAAATGTCAGCCAACAATGTAATTTTCAACAATTTTCTCGCCTAAAAATGAACATTTTGGAAGGAAAAAAACATTTTTGAAGCACAAAGACATGATAGACTGCCACCAACGCTCATTAAATGACAGCTACCAATCTCAACTTTTAAAGCAAGCGTATTAATACCGCTTGCACAAACAGCCCTTAGCTGTGAGGCGGTAAGTCACAGCAGTGTATGCGTTGTAACAAAGTTTCAAGGATTTATGGCGAGTCCACACCACAACAAAGCAGTGAATTAAAGAAGACAGTTGGAGCAACAATGACAATGCTGGGCTTTCGCATGGCAGCAGCGATACACATTCATACTTAAATATGTGTGAGCACATAGTGTCTTCATGGCAGTCAGCAGTCATTTTAGGGCAATGTGGTCATTGTTATTGCAACATTAGTATTGCCAACATTTGCATGCACAAACAAATAGGTATAATGAAGACTCATCGTTGGCAAATACTTTCGAGTGTCGGCTGGTGTGAGCGTATATTTTTCGCTTATTTGTTTGTTTATTATTTTTGCTGACGTGTGTATTGCAGCCACCATCGCGGTCTGAAAGTTCAACATTTACAAACAACTATACAAGTACAAGATTTACGCCAATGCGAACATTTTATTTGCGCAATTATAGCGCTTTATGGCGCGTGTGCTTGTATTTTGGCTTTTACTACCAGCCATTGGCCTTTTGGTTTGCTGAATTCGTACCATCCCCCATCCCGTTGCCATTTGACGTTGTTTATTTTTGTACGCTATTCATTCAGACGTTATTCATCTTCGTCTATGCGTGGTCGCTGCCCTTCGCATTGTGGCGCTTCTGTATGGGAGATGCGCATTTGGGGGGCTAGGACACCCTAGCACCAGTGAGCTACCACCTAGCTACCTGCTAAGGACTTCATGCTGCCAAATGAGATGCAACTTGCACAGTAGCGGCATCACATGGCGTGTCGTGGATATACAAGTATTTACAAATACTTCTCAACGTCTACGGCTAATGGAGATTTTACCGAGAAACATCGCATGACTTTGTAAGAAAGCCATTAGCATTTAAGACACTCATACCCATTATACTCGTATCTTTGTAAGTTATCAGAGTCAGCATTTTGAGTTTCAGGTATTTCTTTTGGTGTTCTTTGTTCATTTTTTTAAGTCAAAATATGCATGACTCCTTAATTCATTAGCATTTAAAGCTTTGTCAGCATTTCAATTTTTGCATTGTGTCTCTCAACTAAATATGCAGAAATTTAATTAAATAGAATACTGCTAAAATATGCGTAAGTAAATATGTATGTACAAAATTAAGGAGGTCTAAATATCATACTCGTAGTACGTGGCTATCACATGAATTTTAAAAATTATCTTTATATTAATTATATTAATTTAAAGACTTTCAGAAATTTCAGGGTTTTTAGAGAGTAAAAAAATATAAATATCCAATATATAATATATACATACATATATTGTACATCGAGGAATATAGTTCCTAGGGTACGCCAGAAGATGGTGAACTTCAGTATTATTCCCTTCTGTGCGGAATTCTTCTATTTAATATGAAGAAAAATTCGTCTCACTGGCATAGGAACATTTTGTTTTGTGTTCCGACAGGATGATTATGACGACCATGAATTGGTCTTGCTCTTTCTCTTAAAGCAGAGGCCACTGACTCCGAACTACGGTAGTAAATTTTTATAATTTCGACTGGTTGTTGAATCGTATATCTTTCCATCATTAAATGGCAAACTTTGCGCTGAAGAGATGTGTCAAAACAGCGGGAAAAAGTATGTCGTCATTTGGTACTCCTATCCAACGGCAGTTCTGTAATATGCGACTAGACACGAGGCAATTTTTTATTATTTTTATTATTGGAAGAAAAATGCAATTTGGTGTAACACATTGACGGTAAAATTTCAAGCGAATCGGACTGGTTCGGTTTTGACTGCGCGTGGAAGGTGAAGTGTTCGTGGAATTCAGTAAAAAACAAAAAAAAGAATAACAGTGAATGTTACGATTCATGTTAGAAAAAAGGCAGACATTACTTATACGTCCATCCTGGTCGTCAAAAATTGTTTCAATGAATTTCGATGTGGTTACATTTGATTTTTAATAAACATCGCCCAGCTGCCTTTAACGGAACTGCCACTGAGTATAAGGAGCAAGAGTCGATGATCTTGTATTGTTTGACCGTCAATGGAAGAATAGTCAACTCAAATAACTGATGTAATAAAGTTTTTGGTATCGCATTTTTTCACCTCTAACAACAAGTGCAACCGTGAGACCATTTTACAGTTTGGCACTGCTTAATCAAAAAGCCAAAGAGTGTCTGCATCATTTTGTGATTTATGACAAAACAGAAATCCAGTGGTAAACACTAGAGACTAAGGAACCGTTGTAAGAGTGGACTTCTTTTGATCAATCTACTCCAAAGAAGCAAGGAATTATTCAGAAATCAAAGCAAGGAAAATACCTTCAGATGTAAAACGTCAACCACAGGATCGAAATTCAAGGAATTTTATATACATATAAATAATATACATATAACTCATTTGCAAAAAAGACACCTAAGGCTTGATAGAAACACGAAAACCATTATATGTATGTATGTAGTATACGAAAATTGGGGTAGTATCGACCAAATATTATCTCTTTTTCCCAATACCACAAGCTGTTAACATGTCATATACTAAAAAACTAATCATCTGGAGTAAAGTCAGTCGGATGTTCGAAAATCCTGATATTAGCTATATGGGGGGTAAGTCAAGTTTTCGCTCAAATTTATTTATTTTTGGCACAAAGATACAATACTACGAGAATGAGTAACACACGATAGCTAATTTTCATTGAGATAAATCACATATTGATCGATATATTCGATTACCTTATTTTAGATATATGGGGACTAAGGGAAGTATTGGCCCGACTTAAGCCATTTTTGATATACAGACATACCATTGTCAGAGACGTACTATGTCGGAACTTCGATTACATATCTCAGACATTGACCGATATTTTCTAACAAAAGTCAACTGAAGGTACTGGGGTCTAGTATGCGTTATTATATTAATTGCTTCTCGATTTGTGTACTGGAAACTGAACGAACGAAATGGAATTTAAAATTGTGTTACATGAGAAGTAGGCATGGTTATTGATTTCGATTATTTTCACAAATATGAAAAAAATGCCATTTTCTAAATTTTAACGAAATCGGTCAGTCGAGCCACGAGATATGGGATTTCACCTAAAAGTGGGCGGTGCCACACACATCGTCCAATTTTCACACCGGCTCCCATTAAGATGTCTCATAATATACCGACGGAAAATGTTTACATCTCGGACGCTTTTAGTTATTAATTGATCGCGCTTTTAGTAGTTTTTAACAGTACCGTTTTATGGGGAGTGAGTGGGACTATCCTTCGATTTTATACATTTTCACACTGCCAGTTCTTAAAAGATTTTTGCTTAGAAAATTTGGTAATTGTAGTTTCAGCGGTTTAGCAGATATGCACACTAAACTTAATAGAGAGCGAGACCACGCCTGTTTCTCCAAAAAATTTTTCTCTTTCTACTGCGATCCCCTGTGCCGAATATGAGTTTTATATCTAAATTAGGTGCTTAGTTATGACACTTTATAGGTTTTCGGTTAATGGCGATTTGTGGGCGTAGCAGTGGTCCGATTACGCCCATCTACGAACTCGAACTTTTTTTGTACTAAGAAACCTGTACACCATGTTTCAACGAGATATTTCGATTTTTACTCAAGTTACAGCTTGCAGGGACAGACGAACGGACGGACAGACGGTCAACCGGATTTCAACTTCTCTCGTCACCCTGATCATTTATAATATATATAACTCTATATCTCTATCGATTAGTTTTAGGTGATACGTACAACTGTTAAGTGAACAAAACTATAATACTCTGTAGCAACTGGATGCAAGAGTATAAAGAGAGTTGTAGATTGCTCTATCATCCAGAAATGCGATGACGAGCGATTTATGGAATTCACAAGGTGCTATCAACATCGACTTCTTGAACAATTAAAAGATATTACAGCCACTATTGAAATGTAAGTCGAATACAGAGCATATCGCCAACACGATGGGCTACTTTTCAAACCTCCAGTAAAGAGTTACAAAAGTAGGGTATGTATTATCTAGCTGAAAGGTACTAGTTAAGGCATAAATAGCTATTTTTCAAAAATTTTCCATTCTCCTTTGTAGACTAAGCCACTGTAGTCACATGTGCTTGAGCTCCTTTTTCCCATGTTGTTTAAAGTTTTAGAAAAAAAATTAATTTAATTGATTTTTCGGCGGTCAGGAGTTATGCTATTTTTAAAATTTTTTCAATTATTACTAGTTTTTAAACTAGTTCCAATTATTCATGAACTTAATTTAAAATTAAAAAATCAAACTAACAAATTGCCATTAAACACTAAGCTAAATTAATTTGCTAAAATGAAGGGCACCGTGCTCAAGACACATGTGTATTATTTGACTTTGCGAAGAGATGTTGCAACACTTATTTAGAAAGCTGCTTCACTTAGCTAAATGCTCACCCTATATATCCACCCACAGCCACTTTAGATGCTCAGATTAAATATAGCCGAGAGTTAATTGAAGCTGTCACTTGTCAAGCTAAACAAAATTTAAAATTGTGATGGAATAAATGCAATAAAAAAGCAACTTTCATTAAAATGGTGACGCCAAAACAGTTTACAAAATGAGAAAAGACAAAAAAGTGACGTGAGCACCCTCCTACCACTGCCTTTCAAAATTGAGACACCCTAAAACTTTTGGCTGACATCACGTGTGCATAAGCATGTACATATATAAAATGAAAACTGTAAGCGTGAACTATATGAGAAACACATTGTATATTACATACATACATATGTATACATACATTCAGTTGTGGATTAGTATGTCGTAGGACTTACCATTAACGCCACATATCCATGCACACCATTGTAGGTGCGCAGCATCTGATACAATTCACCAGTGCAATAGTCATGGCATTTAGGTAGAGTCGTCTCCTGCGTATGATTGGGATTCTTGTACTTCTCCACTAGTTTCATGAAATCTCGAAACTCATCGTCGGTTACCAGTTTCTCCCAATTAGAGAGATTCACATTGGGCAACAGGTCGGAGGAGAGCATCGCGTGCGCTGCCGCACTCAATAAAGCGGTATTCGATGTCATCTTGTTGTTTTCGTTTTGTTTTGCCCCTGGCTATATGAGTGCAAGAGTGGAGGCGTTCTTGTTGAATTAAGGAGGAGGAATTAACTTTTCCGTTGCGTGGGTGAAAAGTGCAAAAATGTGTTCGGCGAACTGGAAAAAGCGAAACAAATACTTCGGTTAGAATTTGTAATTTCTTGCGGCTTAGATTTGGGGTTAGATTTAAAATTTATGTGACATATACAAATATAACACAATAAGAGTAATTTGTAAGATAAGTGCATGACTTTTAAAAATATACGCTATGGAATTTGAAAATATTTTTATTTATTTTTTTAAATACCCTCAAACTGCAGTATTTGAATTGTACTCATGTGATTACGACTACAAGGGTAAAGGTTGATGTACAACCTGCAATATCACCATATCCAATCTTCTTTGATTTTATAGGTATATTCGATATCATCACTGTAACCATTATTCAATTTTTGGAAATTTGTTCTGGATTTCTTAAACGATCTTCAACTGAACTCAATTTTCACTATATCAAAGATATAGAAGTCCATATTTTTAATCAGGGGACTCGTAATTACAAAGCTGTCTGAAATTCCAAGGCGAATGGTATTAAAAAGAACCAGTGTGAATTGGGATTCTCATCGCCTTGGAATTCAACCCAGAAATGTAACTGTGTTATTTTGAACGATATTTCAGGATATGCCCGAAACTTCACTAGAATATCTAATCGAAATAGATGTAAACATTGACGGTGGATCGTTCGTCTTCTAGAACGTCTACGCACTACGTCAGCAGCATTCACAGCAAACACTATATTGAATAGGTTTGGTTAGATCGTAAGGTTGATCGTAATCTATGAATCACACTTGGACAGATATTCTTTCTTTATGTTACATATAAACTCCTTAAAGTGGATCACCAGCGTCTCATAGGTCGATGAAGCGTTTCGTGTTTACCACAAATTTATTAAGACGGTCAATATCAATAGCAAGAACTTCGCTAGATGCGCCAAAAATGTGTCTATCGAGATTCTATATTTCAGTTTCAGTCTGGCAGGTTTGGTAAAGAGCGTCCGATAGAATATTTAGCCGCACCATATGTGAACCCACTAGGCAGTGTCCAGGCAAAACAACCATAATTTTAGCGGGATTGACTTTGCTATGGGCCAGTAATTTAGATGACCTCTTTCTTTCCGGTGCACTTTGGGCCAGAAGGATCTCTCAATCGCACAAATTCTGTTGGCCATCACTTGCTGAGGTCCAAAAGTTCAACACCAGAACGCAAGGAGACAACGGAAAACGGACTCGCTTTAAAACGAATGAAATTGGGGTTAGGGTGTCCTCTCTAGCGAACTCATCGGCTTTGCAGTTTCCGGCGATTCGGCTGTGACCGTACACATACACAAATCTAATATGGCAGTTTCTTGAAGCTATTGCTAATGAGGTCATGCACCCCTTAACTTATTTTTAGTGCACAGTCAGCTACCTCAAAGCTGGAATAACCGCTCGGCTGTCACAGTGAGTGCACAGATCGCTAAAGGAAGCTGCACTTCGGAGTAGTACCTCTACTGCTGCCTTGGTGGGAGCCACGTCCATTTGGAAGACGCTACAGTGGTCTGGTAGTCTGAATTGGAGTTGATAGAGAGCTCCCGACAGAAGACTACACCATCTACCCTTCCTCTCTCTAAATTTCGATTCATTCGTGAAAAAGCTCAATTCCTTCCTTCCCCAACGGCTTCGCCCAGGCCGTAAGTCTCTCGCAGGTGTGTGAGCTGAGAAGGAACCGTCAGGAAAAAGGTTTTGAGATGAAGTGATCTAAATTGGAAGGAATGCAATCGAAGAAGTGAAACATGTTAGTAGTATGTTCCTACCTGCATATACGCAGCTTCTCTAAGTCTAATTCCAGGCTTCGTCGAAAGATATTGGTTGATCCAATATATTCATACCATATGTATGCCGATAATTTTGGAAGTATACTTAAGTACTATACTTTTGGGTTACATACAAGGGAAAAAATTTAGCCGAACGTCAATTTCTACTGCTCTTGATTCCTTAGGTACTCGGTCCGGTCCGGTACCAGAAAAAAACACCATTCATTCAATAAAATGGAAATTATTTTAGTCACTTTCTCGACAGATAAGTAATAAATTACTGTCTTTTCTGATTTCTTTTCTATCTAAATTTAAGGCGTTGCCTGATTAATTTGCTCAACTCAAAATGTTAATATTTATAAAAACTTCTTTCGGCAGCTAGTAGATAATATTATCACCTATATTCACTACATGAAGTTTATTAATTGTATTCATTTAATTTATACTGAAAAACACACTGTTCTCATAATTTTTGTAATAATTCTTAAAAGACATTTCGATTAATTTTGCGTAAAAAAAACGAAACATACAGAATATAAACAGAGTTAGCAGCGAATAAATATGTTTATGCAATCATTTGTCGCTCGCCATTAAAATCTCAATTAATTTTCCGTCAACATTGCGTGCATTAATTGCGGCAATTAAAGTCGCAAGATTGGACAATTTATGGTGCTAATTTAAGCGGCCGGCGGTTTGGGCGTGAGCATAACCTGTTGACCTGGAATCAATACCATTGCAGCAGCATATAATTGCCAGACATAATTGCTGCATCTATGGGGAATATTACACAGCACTTTTATAGTAAAAACTTTAACAATTATATTTAATTACATATCTCATATATATATAAATTAAAGTTAATTTGTTTATTTGTTTGCTGGTTTTGAATGTGCTGTTATTCTATTTCTTTTTTATTGAAATTTTGTCAACGAATACTATTTTATTTATGATCTGATTAGGTTATTATATGTTCGAGGTAAATATTATTTTTTTACATTAGGGTCCAATTACTGACAAAGCTTTTATAACCCGGCGTATATTGACTTTGAACTGGTCAGTCATTGCTGATTTTTCAGTAGAATTTACTGGCTTGTTGAATCCTAACAAATAAATCTTAAAGTTGAGGCTACTGACTCCGAATTTCGATAGTAAATTTTAATAATTTCGACTCGTTGTTGGATCGTATATCTCTCTGAGATGAAATGGCAAATCTTACTGGAGAGAAATGTCAAAAGAGCGGTAAAAAATATGGCGTCGTTTGCTGTACTAATTGGTCTACTTTTGTAGCGTCCTTATTGAAAACCCCGTTAGTAGCGTAAAGAAGTCAAGTTATAGTATCTAAAAGGCAGACATGATTCGGATATCTTAGACTCAGAATCAAATTTAACCCGAACTACGTGCACAAACCCAATCGCTAAAAATATTTTCTCTTGATTGATATAACCTTTTTAGGTTCGTGTGAAGCTTCATCTTCATATGTCAATTAATATGTGTGTTTGGCCGCTAATAAGTTAGATTAAGGGACAAAGGCTACAGTGAAGGTAGTGAAATCATTAAAGACGTGCCTGTTGCGAGTCGTCGATCCATCTCTTAAAAATCGTCGAGGTGTTATCATAGAGATAACAGAGGATCTCGACATGTCTTGTGTACCGACTCTGTTTTAGGTATAAAGCATGTCAATGTTCATGCCAAAAGACCTGAATATAATCGGCTCTCAAAACTTTAAACGCGTTTTTCTCAAAACGATGCTTTTAAAGTCGGTGAAAAAAAAATCCAAAACGGTTAGACCGGTCGCCTTGGAATTTTTACCTCTATAGATATATTCGGCGAGTGAGGATCATTAATAAGAGCTTTGCTAAAATTTTTCTTTTTTTATGTCCCTTCGTAGTGTAATTTTTTTCACAAAATACGATTTTTTAGGAAGCGGCCACTTTGCCAAAAACAAAAATTTTTATTAGCCTTTCGATCATTATCTCTATTCATCTATATTAATAATAATAATTAATAATTTTATGCAGAAAAATCTTCCTTTCAGCCAAATATATTTTTAGGAGGTTCTCCTGGGGATCGAACACGGTATAAAGGGAATTTAAATTTTCGAAAATGAATTGCCGATTTAAAAGTACCTTAAATTCTGTAAATGCACATTTTTATACGGCGAACAGAAGGGTGGCTAAAAAAAAGAATATTGTATCGTTTCATGCTTTAAAAAATTGATTGGTAAACAGCCCTAAGAAAGGCTCTTAATTGGGATGGGAAGGTCCTCCGGCTGCCGATTGTCTATTTTTTTCCTTATTATCAAATAGAATTAAAGAATTCAGATCTCGCCTCCAACTACTTGAAGACATATTTCGATTTGTGGATCGTGTAGAAAATTTAATGCTCTCTAACGGTTTTTTCGTAAGCCTGAAGATATAGCGATTTAAGTTAGACTATTTTAAGGCTGACTGTTTCTCTGTCCGTTCGTGGAAGCTGTAACTTGATATCTTCATAGGAAATCGACGTCGTAAAGCCCTTGTAAATTTTTTTTTTTTGGAAAATTGGAAGTGGCTCCGTCTTCTAATAAGTATAATATAAATATCTTCTAAGCCACTCAAGCTTCAACAAATTCACCCATCGCAAATACTATAAAAAATACAGACAATGTCAAAATGAATGAAATTAGATGGTAACACCGCTCACTCCCACATAGTGTTAGTGTTAAAAACTACTAAACGAGCAATAAATGAATAACCAAATACGACAGAGATATTTTACCCCCGAAATGTTATGAGAACATATAAAGGAGTCGATGTCAAAATTGGGCTATGGGCCTGGCAGCGCCCACTTGTAGGCGAATCCGCATATATCGAGATCTGGCCAAACGATTTTAACTAAATTCGTTAGCCATAACATTCTACTGACAGTCCTATATTACATCGAATCTTTTCCTGATAATATTAACACTGTGCATCCAAAATGCTTTGAATCGGGTCAATACTTCCCTTTAGCCGCCATATACCTAATATAAAGATTTCCGAACTTCCGGGTGACTTTCTACCATATATCGGCCAATATGTGAGTTATATTAATAAAACTGAAAAAGTGTTTTTTCTTATAACGGTGCATATTTGTGCTTGGAAGGATTAAAATCGGGTGAAAACTTGTCCTAGACTCTATATGTGACCTGACGAAAAGGGGGCTTAGGTGTCAAAAAAATACATTTCTTTTATTTATTTTTTTTCAATTTTTTTTTTGTTATTTATTTATTTATTTTATTTATTTATTTATTTATTTTTTTTTTTATTTATTTATTTATTAGGTCACATACATATAACTAACAAGCTTTATGTAACTGAAGCTACTTCTCTGGCTTTAATCCTAGCAAATTGCAAGAGTATGAAATGTTCAGTTATACCCGAATTTAGTACTTCCTTACTTGTTCTTGATTGCATTTATTTAGTAGAGCCTTGAAATTAAATATGAACGAATTTTATGAATTTAATAATCTCTGAATTTGTTGCCTTGCTACCCAAAATCAAACTAATTTAAGTCGCCAGACACAAATAGTAGAAGCCAACCATAAAATCAAGTAGAAAGCAGTAAACTTGAAGAAAAGCCACATAATTCTTGTAAGTGTATGTAAATAACTAGCCCTAAGCTAGACTCAGCCAGTCAGCTAAACGAATCTCAGGAGACATAATTAGTGCATGACGCCAAGATTGTTGTTATTTTTGTTTGTATTTTTATTATTATTTTATTTGTTATTGTTTTTATTGCTGTTGGCTACTTTTACCTGCCAGCTGTCAGATAGTAACTTTATTAATAAGCATTAAAACATGACTTGGCTATTCTCAATGAACTAGTTTGTTGTGGCGCCGATGGACCGGTAATGGAGAACCCCCCTCCATGGGTGTTGCGTTGTTGGCAAAATGACGGCACGTGCTGACGCTCACATCAGCAAATGCTTGACATAGTATTTTATTATATACATATTTGTTGTATGTACGTATGTTTTTGCATTTTTTTCTCTTCTTCTTTTTGTTGTTATGTTCGTGTTCATAAGCAAATCTAGTCATTCACTCTTAGATATATATGTACATACATATATTAAATATTTATGATATATGAATATATCTTCTATTGGTGTACCAGACAGTCCTCGAGCGATGCGTGCACACGAATGAGTAAAATTGATTGCAACAACTTTTGCTGCACAAGTGTGGCAAATAAAATAAGTCAAAATATTTTCTCATATTTTTGTACAGAGATTACGGGCAACACAGCATAATAAGAAAAACAAGCAATTGCTGCATTTGATGTTGAAAGATGCCCCTCGTTGATGTCGGACTACATAAATATGATTTTTTTTTTTTTTGCAAAAATATTCAAATGGATGCAAATATTTTGGAAACAGACAGCCATGATCGATCAATGTCGAACTGCAGTGAATGGAGGTGTTGCTGCTGCCACAGCTTGTTTTTGGATAGTGTGTTTCTCCGTAAAAACGCTTATTGCATTTAAATGGCTGTCAGTGAGCAGGTGTGTTGACAGCTGTGGGCTTGTGTGCCAAACATGATAATATGCAAAACTACATATCGTCACCTAAAATGCAAAACAACGTATCATCAAAAACATTTTTTTTTAAATCGTTGTCAGATATAATAACCAATATATAACCATTTTATAACGTGTATGTGTGTATATGATAACCAATATATAACCACTTGATAACCAAAACTCAAATTTTGTTTCAATATTAGCGTATGCAATACATAACCATTTTATAATGAAAACTCAAATTTTGTTTCAATATACATAAGTGTATGATAACCAACATATAAATGTATGATACCCAGTATATAACCACTTGATAACCAAAACTCAAATTTTGTTTCAATATTAGCGTATGCAATACATAACCATTTTATACCGAAAACTCAAATTTTGTTTCAATATACATAAGTGTATGATAACCAATATATAACCATTTTGTAACGTGTATGTGTGTATATGATACCCAGTATATAACCACTTGATAACCAAAACTCAAATTTTTTTCAATACTAGTGTTTTCTATTTTAACGTTTTTCCTTCACCTGTAAACTTATGAAGTGACGTTACGCGATTTTGCAATTTAGGTGACAATATATATTGACTATAATATTTTTGGTTTCATTTATTTATTTTTCTCTGCTTTTTCTGAATTAAAATTTTTATTAAAATTTCCACTTAATTTTTTATTTTTTTTTTTTAATTTTGAAGCCGCCTGCAGCGACTTTACACCGAAATAAACACTTATCAGCCTTGTTAATCGAAAAAATATTGCTGTTTTTATTAGCAGCAATTTGTTGCCACCAACACATCTATACAAACATACACGCATCGAGACAGAAGTGTCAAAAACGCTTTGTTAATTGACTAGGTGGTGGCTTTTCAGTGTCGCTGGCCGGTGTGTCACTTTCGACGCGTTTTGCATATTTCTGCAACTTTTCATATTTCGCCCGCTCGTTTTCTCGGCTTCTCCTTAAGCGTACGAAACGCTTGCAAGTCCATTTGTGGCAAGCTTATGACAGCCAAGTGTTTTCAATGTATCACAATTGGTCCATTTGTATGGTATCAGCGTTTTTGAATGGCAAATCGCGTATGCAGTGCATTCATATTTTAAGCATTTCGATTTGCCAATGTCACAATGCAGACAAGTAAAAATGTCAAAATTTTTAATACAAATGTGTCAACATTCACTCAATCCAATAAGTGGCAATTCATTTGCTTATGAGTTTCGAGGGTCATTTGCATGCCGCACAGTGTCGTGTCGGTAAACAAAAGTGGTTAAATTTTAGGTTGAAAAACAAAATTTTTAAGAATAAACATTTTATTGCAACAATTATTTTCCAAACATTTTTTTTTTTAAATAATCTTAAAGGTATAGGAAGAATTGATATAAGTTTTGATCAGTTGAGCATACTACGTAACAGTATAAGTATGTATTAAGTGAGGTCACGTTGATCTGGAAAAATGTTTATTATTATGGACACATCTATTGTGTTAACTTAAAACGTATTTATTAATTGTTTAAAAATGTTTGAGGTATTCTTATACATATTTTAAGAATACATATCAATGTTTTAAGAAAAAATTGTCTTCCATTGTCGTCTCTACTAATGTAGTGATAATCTTCACTGGTGAAAGCTAAAAAAAATTCTTTACTAGAATTGATATTTTCCGTTCAATAACAAACAGTCAAAAAAAAAAAAAAATAAATGAAAATAAAAAACAAAAATTTACAAATGGCAGCATTTCAAAAAATAAGAATATTGTTTAAAATTTTAGTCAATTTCGGCCAAAGTTCGATTTATGGTCAGATCAGAAAACGGAGAGGTCATCGTATGAAGAACTATATGATGTCTTTCTAAAGTACATAAAGTGCATTCGGCGCTTTTTATGATGAGCGAAATTGTTCAACAAGGAAGTTCCATTAAGGGGTTACATGGGTTTCCTCGGCCAAAAAACGGCCTTTTTTCAATATTTTTTTTACATATAAAAATAAAATATTTTAATGATTTTTTTTTATTTAAAGGACTCATATTTAGTAAACATTTTCCAAAATTGAAAAAAAAAAAAATATCAAAATGGCAGTCATTACGACGCCATTTCCGGCAGTCCCTCGGAAAACAGGTACATCCGCTTTGTCAGCAGAACTTCTTTCAGGATCATATGAAATAAAAATAAAAAATACGTGTTTTAGTAAAGACAATAAACAAGGTATTGGACGAAGGAAAAAAAATTAAAATTGGATTTTTGGCAGACATTTTTATAAAAAAATGCAAATTTCGAAAAAAAATTCTCGACATTTTTGTTTTTCAAATAGTTGTAATTAAAAAAAATCCGTCGTTCAAGACCTTGTAAATGATATCTCGAAGTCCTGTGTAAAATTTCATCAAGATCGGTTAAGTAGTTCGCGAGAAATCTTGACAACCGACTTTAAAAACATAGTTTTGAGAAAAACGCTTTTAAAGACGGCGCACTTAGTCTAGCTAGCCTCGAGCGCACAAGTTCTCAAGGCTGTACCTCCGAAACTACAATATTAGTCGGATCAACTTGAAAATTTAGGACAATATTCTAGAGGTGTTATAGAATTTTATAAGACAAAAAAAAAATTTCGATTTTTTTAAACTGTGAAACCCATGTAAGCCCTTAAATTTTGTGTGCGGAATCGAATTCTTGGTGGCGAAATGTTCAGAAAATCGAAAGGCCTTCGGTACTAATCGTTTGTCGCGAGCAAGTGTTTTTGATTTTTTTGATTGGTAGAAATGATTCAAAGAGGGTATGGAACGTGTGGACGATCACCAAGTGATCAAGTGAACACGCTTGGTAAGCGACAATTAACAGTCAGAGATCTTACTAGCATCGTTAGAAGATCGGAAGGATCAGTTAAAACCTTTTTGAATAATTATTTGGGCCAAAGAAAAGTGAAAGCACGATTGATTCCAAAATCACTAATTTATTCGAGAAACAGCGTCGCCTTGGCGACTATGAAGCTTTCCGACTAACAAAATGTCATGGAACGTATTATTACTGACGGTGAACCTTGAGTATAGACTTACGACCCGGAAACAAATGATAAGTCGGCCGAATATCGTGACAAAAGTGAACTGAAGTCGAAAAAAAAAACATGTAAAAGCAGGCGAAAATTAAGATTATGTTGACAGTTTTCTTCAGTTATCGAGGTGTGCTGCTCTCCAAATCCTACCGACCGACCAAACTATCAACAAGGAATACTATTTGAGTGTTATGCGTCATTTGTGCTGTCGGCTTCGCACAAATGACGCAAAACACTCAAATAGTATTCCTTGTTGATAGTTTGGCATTTGGTTTTTGCACAACGATAAGATTTTCGCCATATTTTCAACCAATAAGGTGCCGCAATAACTCTATTCACCTGATTTAGCTTAGTGTGACCTCAGGGTATTCAGCAAACTCAAACTACCTCTTCGGTGAAACCGTTTTGAGTCAATCAAAGACAATAAACGTGAATCGCCACGCGCATTCAAGGAAATGGAATTTAACAACTGTTTCCAGGATTGGAAAAACGTTTGCGCAAGTTTATTGGAAAAAAGTGGAAATTCTTTAAAGGGGACGACAGCGATTTTGAAGAATAAATTAAAGAATTTTAAAATTGTGAACAAATTCTTACTTTTTTTGGCTCTTAATATTACATATAAATGATCAAGACGAGTTAAAATCCGCAGTAGAGAGGGGAACCTTTGGGAAAAATTTTGAAAAATGTGTACAAAGCTCCCACACCACTAAATCTACAATCCAATTTGCATAACCAAATAACTTTTACAATAACTCCTATCTAAGGTGTGAAAATGGATGCAAACGGACCCCGCTTGAAACTAGGAGCATAATCTGTTCACTTATGAGAATAATGAATATTTCTTTTTTTCTAAATATTCATAAAGGATTATTGCAAACCGGAGAACGATAATTATTTCTAACTGCAGGTTATGGGAGATCGTCACACTCTTATTTACTTATTAATTTGTTTATGACATAAATTCTGGGGATATTACTTGCACTTCTTTAGTAAAAACCAATAAATAAATTGAATAACCAAATTAAAAGCAATTTACGTATTTGTATTCAACATATACCGAATGAATAAAAGCTTTAAATAGCGTGTTAGATGAAAACTAAAACAACGTCAGTATATACAGACAGACAAACAAACAGACGGACATAGCTAAATCGACTCAGCACATCACGCTGGTAAATTTAATACATTTTTTAGTGCCTTCGATGTTTCTATTACAAACTCTTCAGGGTATACAAATTGCAAATATATACATATCGTAGAATAGAAATATAATATATTATCTTAAATAACCAAATTCCCAACAAAAAGTTATTTATTGCTGAAAATATTAATGCTTCATGTAAGCGTCTCTAACAATTTCTGTTGAATGTTACTTAGACACGATTAAGTGTTGGAAAAGCTGCTGAAACTCATGTATGAAACTACACATATTATTCTTTCAATTTCTAGAAAAGTTTAAAACTTGCTGTTGTATTTTTATTGAAACTACTTTAAATCTCTTTGTACACATGTATATTATACCAAATCCCATTAGCGGAAAGGAAAAATAATCCTTCTCATAATAGACTTTGGAAATTTGAAATTTGACTTAAGCTTAAAGAAGATATGCAAACATTTACAAATCACTTTGATGGGATAAACTTGAAAATAATGCTCAAAGCCAACCAAAAGAGTTGACTGACTAAGAGAATTCTATAGAAAAAGTAAAATCACAAAATTTAAAAAAGCAATAATTACTTTTAACGAATCGTTTTGCAGTTTCCCAGTTTTATTAACTAATTGAAACAGCTTAAGCCGATTTATGGATTTACTTTCAATATTTGATTTCACTTTATTTTATAATTGAAATTTTTGATTCTAAAGCATTGCTAAGATAATACAAGTAACAAAGAGCTAAGTAACTGAATATAGCCGAAGATTTTATAGTTTTGCAAAATACAAGGATTAAAGAAAAGGAAAAACCTTCAGCGCATTTAATTATGTGGGAGAGTTTTCACCCAATTTTATTCATTCTAAATACAAATAAGCACTCACATATTAGCCAATATAAGCATTATAAAGTCACACCATTCTTGCCCAACTCTACCCGATATGGATTTTTGCAAAAATAGTACCGTAAACAGGTCTCTTTGGACATGCTTGATCGTACGAATTCCGATCCCACATTCATGGAGAGCATTATAACTGCTGATGAGACATTGGTTTGTGAGTTTGACATGTAATCAAGACAACGATCAAAAAGAGCTCATGAAAAGTGTGTCGAGAACTGGAAAAATTGTTTAAAAAAAACCATCGAGCTTTCTTTAGAGTGGTGAAGCAACTCAATAATTTGGACTTCCGATGATACTTTAATTTATAACTGTAAGTGAGACAATTTATTAATGAAAGAAAAGCTAATTTACTACAAATGATACTGACAACTTAGCCACAATCAATATTAAAATCTGGCCCTGATTATTAGTCTAGCTTTTCAATTATATATATATATTATATAAACTACAATATATTATAAGCTGTGGATATACACGGTCGTCGTTAGACCAATTTTGACTGATGGAACCCTGGTTTTGTGGCCTACATTAAAGCAACAATATATAGGGTTACCATGTCTGACTGAGGCGCTTAATATGATCATGCATGAACTGTTCATAGATGTTTTTATTCGGAAATTTTCAAACAGCACCCATATAACAGATTAAGTGATTAGGAGCTTGGAACCGTAAGAATTATGAATATAGCACCATCCACAATCAGTTAAACCTTAATAAACTATACAATATCCTCTCAAGATTAGATTTCAATAATCACTTTCGGGTCGGGTTACTCTCTAAACAGGAATAGGGATGAGGTTTAGTAGAGGACGAGGATACTACCTCTATTTTTGAAGGGAGATGCGGGGGTATACTTCAATGCTTTTGACATCTCTCTAGACTGCTACCAAATTTAGCCATCTTTCAAGCGGAAGACAAGGTTAAGAGAAGGTCTGCAGAGTGCCATTGAATAAATATGGGAGGATTCAGGAAGAAATGAGGATTTAAGATGCTACAACTATCTGAGTTTATGCAACTAGGCAGGCGAATTTGCTAGCCTTGTCGTCGCCACAGATTAATTACAGCGTAGTTCACAATTGTTGGAAGGCTTTAAGCTCATTGGCAGGTTAGCTGCACTTGTCCATAATGGGTGACCGGTCAGAGGTACACTTTCGGCAAGCAAAAGGCAGACGAGTTGGCAAAGCTAGGACTCTCTTTAGACGAATCTGAGGCAACGTTAAAAGGATACTCGCTGAGGACGAACAAACGAGCGCTTTATATACATTTTGTACGAATAGCTCAGAAGAGATGGAAATCAATAACAAGCTGCAAGATAACGAGTACTACAAGACTGGAACCAAGGCATTGTTGATAGGTCCATAAATATTAGTATAAACGGATATAATATATACGATCTTTTGGAAGGAAATCAAACAAGGAAATTAAACAGGGGTCTGCCTTATAATAATATTTGCTACAGCTGCGAACTAGAAGGTAGCATGGAATCTGTACAGAAGTTTTTTTTGGATATAATATCCATTGATCGTTTGTTTAATTCGTTGAAATTTAGTACCAAATGGATGATAGCTGTCAACAAGAACCAAATTAGTTAAGAACCACACCTATTTTTCAGATGATGTATGTGTATATGGCGCGGATATAGTGGTTGAAGATGCGCGTTACTCCTAACTAACCTAAGCTGTTGCCTTACTGCCAACAATAGAAAACCTTCGAATGCGTTTCTGATATGATAAATTTCCACATGAAAATCCAATATTGTAAGTCTCTTCATTTCCAAAATGCCTTGCATTTTGTTTTACAAAACGCTTGTTGTTCTCATCATTCTCTATTATGTCAAAATACCGGGAATCCCATCAATAGCTCAATACACTTTACAACTGACTCGTGAACATAGTTGCATTCGACTTTTAACACTTTGCAGTAAACAGGTAATTAATTAATTGAAATCACTATTGAATTACGTGCAATTGACCTGCCCACTATGTTGTCAGGTAAAACAAGTGAACAAATTAATAACTGGCTTCACAAGCCAGCGATAAAATCGCGCGAATTACAAACTTTACAAACATACACACTCCATAATAATATCAATATGCCATATAGATGTTTAATTGCCGTCGGCTGTATTGAAAATAGTATATAAACATAATAATTTATGTGCATAAACACATCCGCCGGGTTGTGGCGCCCCAATCGTTCACGCAAATTACATTCAGAGGCAATAAATTACAAGTCATGCCGACGGCCGGTATCAACGTCGCTGCAAGTGGGCCAATGTGCAGCAAGGAAGGCGACGAAATATTCCAGCCAATAGCAACCCAAACAAAGTGCTTACAAATGGTCAGCCGCAGGCGGGGATCAACGGCGGGTGGTGTGAAATAGAGGTGGTCTACCGTTCGACATTATTGAGGCACTATTAACACACATTTGGCGTGATTGTAAAATCGCTTAAAGTTATTGGCGCAATTAAGCAGCTGCGCTGAGCGTTTCCGATGAATTTACATATATAGAAATGCGCTGCTATTTAAAGGTGGCAGCCAAGTGCAGACAGGTTGGCTTGCAGCCTTTTGTTGATTGACTGCTTGCCACAGACAGACATTCGGTAGCTTCCCATACTTTTGCGACGTTCGTTCAATTAACGGCCCAAATTAAAACATCAATCTATTTAATTGTTATGCTAACTAGGTAAGTGATACTTTATCGAACGAGCTCAACAAATAACAAAATGTTGATAAACACGTTTATATCTTTGACATCGGCTGTTTATTAGAGAGAAGTGACAATTAACAAGCAATGTTTCGCTCATGCAGCGAGAAAATTAAAATAAATTACTCTCAATAATTACAAGAGCGGGTGTTCCCTTGATCGTTTTCGTTTTATTGGAAAATTTAGTCTCAGGTAGTCGAAATATTTCCTTTTTTAATTTTAAAACATCTTGTCAATTAATAACATATACCATATGTAGGCCTTTACTTAGACTTTTTCCTGTGGGAATATGTAAATATAAAATTTCAAATGGAAAAAACTTGTCAGATAGTTTTTTACAAGCTTGATTCGGTGTTGCTAAAACAAAATACGCCATAGTTTATAGTTGTTCTTTGCGATAAAGGTGAAAACCCAGGTCAGGTGGCTGAATCATAACGCAAAAATCATACGCCGATTTGGATGTATGGCATTTAACTGTGGGGTACGACCTGTGCAACTAATAATGATATATTACAAAGGTTACAATCAAAAATGCTTAGAATAATCACGTGTTCACCATGGTACATGCGTAACGAAAATATCCATAAAGACCTTGGTATCCCTATGATGAAGAAAGAAGTAGAAGACAGCAGAATTAAATATATATCTAAACTCCGAGATCACCTAAATCCTTTGGCTAATGCTTTGGTACATTCCTGCGATCAAACACGACTTAAACGTAGAGATATGCCTGCGTACTAAAGAGCGACGTATCACCAAAACAGCTCAATCTCTTGCTTGAGCCTGTCTAGTTTTTTAAATAGATTTAAGATTTTATAACTTATTGTAAGGCTTTAAGAAGAAGCAGATCCAATAAATAAAATAACTTTGAACAAAAATTTTTTCGTCGATTCCGTGTCGGTCATCCTGACGAGAACGTCAAGAAAAAAGGTCATGTTCCGCAGGGAATTATTTACCCTGAACTGCTCTCTTATGTATGGTCAAACTGTTAATTTGAATCTGTACTGTCAACAATTGGACCTTCTGAAGGGAAGCAAGAGAATCTTATGAAAATCGACTGCCCCAGTTTTTTTTTTTTTTTTTCAATAAGGGTGGGGTTTATATGGGAAAGGTCTAAAAATTACCTAAAAATTTTTATGAAATTTTACGATACTTTTAAAAAGGGTTAGGCAAGTGGAAAATTTTTCATGAAAATTATTTGAGAATTAACTAAAGTATTTATATACAGTATGAATTGAAGACTTTAATGGGTTATTATCCACACAAATCGAATGTTCATACTACAATATAATGTATATTCGAAGATACTTTCCGAAAAGTTGAAGTTACTCCCACAAATAAGTAGTTTCGAAAATATGATCATGTTTCTAAGAATTTATTAACTCTGCGTTCTTCCAAACTTTTTAAGACGGTTTTTTCGAAACCTTCGATAAGAAATTTAATCGCAGTTTTAATTTTCTAGGTAGTCTGTAGTGTAATTTTTTCACAAAAAACTACTTTTTGTGGGAAGCCACTATTTTGTAACAAATCAAAAGTCAGTCATTCAATAGTAGGTAGGTAGAAGGGCAGCCCTGTTGTCTATCGGGCTCAATTAGCACTTGATGTGCCATTTTGATACACTATTCGTAGAATCTTCTGTATCTGCCATCACGTTTCACCTTCTCTCTCAAACCATTTTGAGGTTTCGATGAAGCTACTTATGTCTGATATGCTTTTAGTAGAAATCCACTCAAGGCTTGATTCTTGATGAATTCCAAGTGTTTTGTTATTCAAAAGTAATAGTACATTTTTCGGTTGTTGGTTTGGAAAATCTTCCTCACCGGAACCGACTACGGGTTCAAAGAATTTTTTTTTTAATGAAAGACCGCTTATCAAGTATAAGTAAGTACATTACACTATGTAAAATACATTATTTTTATATTATATATTTGTTAGATAAAAGAACTCTCAAAACAAAAAAAAATACGAAAAACTGATTTACAATTGGGTATAACCCCTTCAAATATGGTAGATTGATATTCAGAAACAAATAGCTCATTCAAAATTTAATATATCACTAGTTAACGTGCCTTTTATTTTCACGAAATCCGTCTTGGAGTGATATTGTAGACATATTGCACGGACATTTAACCTCAAAAAAAAATTTCATCTTGAATCCAATACAATTTGCCAGTCGCTCAAAAAAAGGCTCGTGTCCATTGGTCGAGAGAAATTTAAAAAAAATAAGATAGCGGTGCTTTGAAACACGTCTATTTAATCGTGACAGGTGATGAATCGTGTATTTGCACGTATGGCCTCATCCAGAACGCATGTTTCGGATATAGCTCAATCATAGTGGCAAAAGTGCTTCGGAAATCGGTTCAAAGCTATACAAAAGTATATGTGCAGATTTGAATGAAGAATATTTTTAAAAACAGTAAAGGGATTTTCGATGATTAAAATTTGTTTTTTTTTTTTACTCTAATCACGGAATATAAAAGGCAGCCCACGTATATGTCGAACTTCAGTGATCACAATTAATATTAACAATGATAATTGAAATAATGAATGAAATAAATAACGGCCAAGAGAATTTATTATCGAAACATGCTTATTTAATAAGTCTTTATTAAATTCGACGATAATAATTAATGTAACAAAAGAAAATGCACTTTTGTCGCGCATGCAGTTATTTTCAATATTTTCGCCGACCTTACTTATTTTCATTTATTTTACAAATTGCAATTCACACAATGCAGATGCATAAAATATCATCAAAAATAATTGCCAGGTGACGCATGAATTGCCGCAGTCTATAATGGCAATCAAGTGGCCATCGTTATCCTTGCAACACAGAGCACACAAGACTTAAAGAGCGATGTGGCGCGGATGCATTGCGAAATCCGACTGTAACATAGCTGTAGAATGTGCATATGAAAATAAATATTTACGAGTATGCAACTCTGCTCAACGTCGCCAAGTTGTAATTGCCAATAACCGTGGCCAGAGGACGGAATGTGCGTGTGAGGCGCAGAGTGATGAAACGGTATACTAGTAGTTTGCCACAGCATTACAGATATTCGTCATATTCGAATGGATTACTTGTTTTCGATTTTTTGTTATTGCTTGTTTTCTTATCTCCGCATTAATCGTTTTATTTTGCTTACATTTTTCAAGATTTGCACAATTCGATTGCTTAAACTGCGAAAAATTTGTTTTGATCATTATCGGTGGCGTTGCAAAAATGTATGCGTATTTGTGCAATTTATTGGAAAAATGTTTTCAAGTTTGCTTGGCCAATAGGCAGGTGTACATATGTATATGTATTATATATAGGTGGGGTACACATCTGGAATTTTTAAAAATTGCTAGCAATAACTTTGTCTATTAATAATTAATATGTAGACTTTTGTGTCTGAAGCAGCTTTAAGATTTTAATTGCTCGTAAAATATTTATGAGAAATTGCGGATTTTTTGGATAAACTAAATTCGAATTAATTCAAAATTAAAATATTTATAAGCAATGAGTACTATGTCCACAAAATTAGGCTGGAAACTATATTTAATGCGGAGTTACTGGAAATGAGTGGCAGTGAGCTTTTTCGCGGATGGAAAGGAAAAGCTTGCAGTGAGTATCTGCGGGCCGGTGATCTCAAACAACTCTTGCCTCAGAAAGCCAAACTAGAGTAGTTTGTGTCAACAATTTCTTTCAGTGAGCATTCGTTTAGATAACAGAACCGCAATACAGGCTTTGAAATCACTGACAATGCGTTGAAAACTAGTCAAGGAGCATGCTTGATCTCATTAGCAATAGATAATCAAGAGGCGTTAAATCGCATGATCTTGGCGGTCATTTGACCGGACCATTTCCCGAAACTTTGTATGCAATCTGTCTATTTTTAGGCGTGAAATGTGGGCGGTGCATCATTTTGTTGGAAATAGAGAACATCCGGGTCGATTTTCGTCAAATTTCGGGGAAAAAATCGGTCAACATCGTGTCATATCACACCAATTCTTGTCTCATTTCAAAATATATAAGACCTTATGATACCGCCATACCACAATCAACTCTAAATCGTCAGCTTATGGAAATGTAATTGCATTCTTGAAGAACCCAAGTATTTGACCCACCCCAATAGCAACAATTTCTTTTGTTGACGAAGTCATTGAGGCAGCCTCATTTAAGATTATCTTACGCAAGTCTGATAAGAACATGCCGCCACGAGCTGTGAAAATCTCGTTATCCTTATTGGTAGATGCTGTACTTTTATAGCATATTTGTTTGAACACCTGGTTCTCAGTTGTACTTCCGAAACTGATAGCTCATCACAAGAAAGGGCACCCTTATATCCAATCTCATCAAAAGAGAAACGAGTCTGTGGACTTCGCGCGAGGTTAGCAAGCGTTGGTCAGCTAAAGCACATATAGTATGTTTGTGCGATTTTGACCCAGAGTGGATCTAAGAGGCCTATTGAATTATTTGACTTTACTTTAAGAAAGCTCATCTCGGCGCAACGGTAGGACTTTTAACTGGGTACAGTACTTTTAGTACTCAAGTGGTGAGGATAAAAATTCTTGAGTACGCAAATTGTCTAAGTTACATGGGGAAGAGAAGGGTAGCAACATCTAAACAATTTTTCCTCCGCTGTCCAGTTCCCAGTTCTCACTAGATTAAGGTTGAATTATCTTAATACTCGTATCTAGAATCGATATTAGCCGCCTCAATAAATTTGTGACAGGCTCAAGACTTGGCTTTTTTCGATCAGTTGCGCGAAATAGTATAAATTAATTTCATAGTCTTATATCACCTTCTGAATAGTCTAGACTAATGTTATGAAGAGGCCAGATTTCATTGTTTGTTCGTTTGAATTGAAAAGATCCCGAAACTTCCTGACGAATGTGAAAAATTACTTCACCGTTAAGAAGCTGCTGTCTTTTCAAAGAATATAGTTCACCGTTAAGAAGCTGCTGTCTTTTCAAAGAATATAGGATACAATAGGTCAAATGTTTAAAATTTTCTAGAAGAAAATTGTAACTACGAGTATGTAAATTTAACTCCATCGATTCAAATTATGTAAAAATGGATGCAAGAGCAGCGAAGATCAACCTTATTTAGAACTAAAGTGGAATCAAACTTTTACTAAAAACCATATAATATAGGGTTGTAAGTACTTCACTCTATGTGCTCTTGAAAAGTTCCAAGAAGATCCGACGTTTTCGAAGCAAATTTTGTTCATCGATGAAGCCCATTTTTGGCTCAATGGGTATGTAAACAAACAGAATTGCCGCATTTGGGTCGAAGAACAACCTGAAGAGATTCAAGAGCTGTCATTTCAAACAGAAAAAAAAACGGTTTGGTGTGATTTATGGGCTGGTGAAATCATCGGTCTATATTTCTTCAAAAATGATGCCGTTGAGAATGTAACCGTCAATGGCGATCGCTATCGCGACTTGATAACCAAATATTTGATGCCTGAAATTGAAGCTCATGATCTCGGCGATATTTGGTTTCAAGAAGACCCACAAAAAACATCAGTCAATGGATTTATTGAGAGAACACTTAGGTGAGCAGATACCAAAAAGAAAAGCAGTGGCCAAAAATATCGTGTCATATCACACAATTAGAAATTGAACTCAACAAATGTACCATCTGAGACTAGCGGCAGTCAACATTTGAAAAAAATAATATTCAGGAAATAATTGTCAAAGAATGCTCTTTCGAATGATAATAAACATTTTCCATTTAATTTGAAGTTCCTATGCTTTTTCTTTAAGAAGTAGGGAACCTCGAAAAGGATCGGCCTTTAGTACGAGTATAAGGTTGGTCGAAAATTAAATGTCGATAGCTTTAAGATCAAAGAAGGGATTATTTTCAGTGATTACATGCCATTAATAACTTTACTCCTGTTTAAGAAAATTTTAAAAGGTTTGAGAGATAAGGCGAAAGGCCATGTTTTGCAAGATCATCAACTACAAGGGCCTTAACTTCAATTTTTATTCATAGTAGATAAAAATGTAGTTAGAACGGAATAAAAATATATAGCCTTACATTAAAAATATCGAAACTTCACAAAAACAATAATTTATATCCCTACTTATAAATTTTATAGACCAATGAAATGATGGGAAAATGTGGCCATACATACTTTTACTTGTTCTAGTAGCTTACATATGTATGTATTGTAATTAATAATGATGTCTTAAATAAGGTTATTAAGGTTTTTAATAAGGTTACTTATTCTCTATCCTTTTACAAGCAAATAACTTTCTGTCTTTACTGCAATTTTAACGGAAAATGAAATAAATAGTATAAGGAAGGGAAAAGAAGTTTATACATATGTAGGTATTGGAAGTAATTCACATACTTTTCAGCCACAAACTATAAAGCTGTAGTCAGTTAAGCGATACCATCAATCCCATATTCCCTGCGTGCTACTCTCACTCCGATGGAGAACACTTCATACGCACTTTTTAATGAACGTGGGTTTAACGGCAGGCATCAGATTTTGTGTGTAAATGCGTGACTATTTTCCGTAGACCAAGCCACTCTCCTCACATGATTAATACGAGTTGCGGCAGTCTTATTGAATGTATAGCGTGCCACTTATTGACGTGGTCAGATAAAGTTTTTAATTGCGTTTTTTTATATGTTTACACACTACTTAATTAATCAACTTGCACAGCCACTGGATCAATAGCAGCGCCGATGCTTGCAAGCGCTTGAGTTATGGGCATAGGTAATGAGCATTTTTAATGACTTTATGCTTGTGGAAGTGGTGTGGCTAGTGGTGTAAGGAGAAAAAAAAATATATATATACATATACAACACACAAAAGCACATACCACTTCCACAAGCATATATATATATATATATTAATAATAAGTATTAAATTGCACATAAAGTAAGACAATTTCAGAGCAGACGTGAGGCATTTTTACAATCTATAAGTAATAAATGTGTATCAGTTATTAAAAATGCCTGTATAATGCCCATATATATGTGTGTGGTCGTCACTCAGTTCCCGCATTGTAATTTTGTTTATTGCTTCCGACTTTGGTGATTTAATGCGCCGCGTGCCACTCGGCGTATACGTGATATTATTAATTATCGAGCTTTTAACACCCACTTGCAAAATTTTTTATTGTTATTGTCTTTGCTATCTATGCTGGATATAAAGCATTATTTGAAAATTACAAAATATGTTTTAATAACACATTCATCAGAAGCGATGGCCTCGTGTGCTCATTGTAGGAGCAGGCAAGGAAATCAGTTGCTTGCAGAGATTTATGCGAATTTTAACGCTGTTCCTCGGGCACATTACTCACCATTAGCTGGTGGTTAGCTCTATGTGTGTATGTAAGCGTATTTGTATGCGCTCAAAAGCGTCAGCTACGCACGTATCGGCAATAAAATCTCTGCAATAACTCTGGATTTGTAAAGAATGTTGCGGTGGTAATTACAGCAGATCGCGGGCGTTGATAAGCCAACGTGTATTTTAAAATAAATGTTATGTATCTACATAAATATGTATGCCATACAAGTTTGTGTGTATAAAATCAACAGGCAATGTGAGGATACAGCAATATTAATAGCAGTTTTGGCGCGTTTGCTGCAATTGGCGGCAGTTGGCAGTGACATAAATTGCATTTAATTTGCGCACGAGCAGATAATATGGAGCATTTCGCTTCTGCTGCCCTGAAAAACATTACATGTGAATGTAATAATTTTGTAATTTCAAAAGGCTTCGCCACAAACGTGCTTAATTGGATGCTTCAATTGGCAATTATATTCGTTAAACTCGTACACATACATAGAAGAGTGAGCGAAGTAACAAGCCCGTTTGGTTTTCAGTGGTTTTTACTTTTTATAGCCTTCTTCTTCTTCTTTACCAGCGTAATCAATGCTTAAGCGGTTATAGCCGAGTTAACAACAACGCACCAGTCTCTTATTCTTTTCGCTATTTGGCACCAATTCGAGATGCCAAGTGCAGCCAGGACCTTTCCACCTGATCTCTCCAACGGAGTGGATGTTTTCCTCTTCCTCTGCTTCCACCGGCGGGTACTGTATCGAAAACCTTCAAAGCTTGAGTATTCTCTTCGATTTGGATAACATGACTTAAGCCGCCCAGCCGCTGTCTTTTTATTCGCTGAACTATGCCAATGTCGCCCTATATCTCGTACAGCTCATCGGTCTATCGACTGCGGTATTCGCCGCTGCAAATGTGCAAAGGACCATAAATCTTATGTAGTTCTGCAGCTTGGATTATTTTCTCCAGCAATAGATTGCGATTCTCCTTGTCTGAAACATCACTTGGTATCGAACGACTCGGAGAGGTCCTTCTCGATACTGACGGATCTTCTGATAATGCTCATGTCAGGACTATATAACTTAGCTTTGCGGAGATAACGAGTTCAGATATAGCGACATAGAG
This sequence comes from Bactrocera correcta, assembly GCA_027475135.1. Lineage (NCBI taxonomy): Eukaryota > Metazoa > Arthropoda > Insecta > Diptera > Tephritidae > Bactrocera > Bactrocera correcta. Next base: position 70,591,975 of record CM050325.1, read on the forward strand.
GCAGTTACTTTTCGTGCTGTCAAAAGCAGCTTTGAAATCGAGGAAGAGGTGGTGTATGTTGATCCGTGATTGAGTTATTAATTTTCCAGACCTACAGCGTCACTGATAAGTTTGAATCCGTTTGTTGACGGTGAGCTGCAGTCTTTCACACACTAAGACCTTACATGCGACCTTAACTTGGTAGTTGGCACAGATTTTGGGGATTGTCAGAGCACATTTAGATTTCAAACGTCGGATATTCTTTCATCCGACTATATCTTATCATAAGGGTTGCAAATTGTGCATTAAAATACGTTCCCTCAATTTAATTAAAATATCTCTAAAATTTGAAAATATTTGCGATACAAGTCAACTGAAAGTTCGAAAATCTTTTTAATAGGTATAAGGGGGCTAAAGAAATTATGGTTCCGATTCAACTCATTTTTCATAATATTTTTAGAGACGGATTCTCTACGAGTTCTATAATATATCTCACAGACTGATCGACATTTTCAATAAAATTTTGCAATTGGTATGATACATGCATTGGTATTTGATTTATTTACTGGAATACGAAGGAAGAATCGGATGGAATTTAAAATTGTGTTGTAAAGGAAAAGTAGGCGTGTCTGTAGTCTGATTTCGTTTATTTTAGTACTGGAACATAAGAATGTCAAGGTAACATTATGTACCAAATTTGGAAGAGACTCTGAGATATAGATTTTGACTGAAATGTGGGTGGTGCCACGGCCATCGTTCATGCTTAATCCGACTTTTTATTTTAATTCAAAGTCCTCTTGTATTTTTGGACAGTCGGAGATAAATTTGTTCCGTTGGTACTTTGAAATATTCTGATCCAGTTTTGTTAGAATATCTCATCTTTTATATCTTTTATACTGCCGTTATTTTGAGCAACATTTCAGCAAATCTTTCTCTTTTTAATATCTGCCGAGCAGACAGATATAAAACGGATAAAAAAGACCAGCGGAGAGAATAGTTATAGAGAGGATAACTATATTAGGATGGAAGTTATCTAAGCTAGATTCCATTTTCTCATCCACAAAATGATTTTAGATGGTCGCAGAATGAATTCGCTCGAAATAGCTGACACACTAAAGATATTATGGAAATATGTTCTTGAATATTTAGATATTCGAAGAGTCTGCACTGGCTAGAATCGGCGGGCTCATAATCAACCAAAAATAACAAAGAAGTGATGATCCTGAGTTGCTGTTCAGCTACAGTTAACCTGAAATTTTTCTTCAATGTGAGTCAAAGAATGAAACAAGGTTCGATCACACCAATCTTGGGTTCAATCTATAGTCATTCGACTGAACTTCACGCGGTGAAAAAGTGTAGAAATGCACAACTGCACAGTTATTATGTATTTTGGGTTGAGTATGATGTAATTTTCTTCTACTATCGAACTATTGAAAAGTGAAAATTCTTTAATAGCGATTGTTATATAGCATTGTTGGAGTTTTTAACGACGTAAGCGCAAAATAATATTTTCATTTGAATATGAAGTACGCTTCAGGACCAATGACAAAGAGAAAATGGTACGGATTATTCTTCCATTTGCGTTGTATTCTCCAGATCTAATCCCCAACCACATTTTTTTTTTCTTGCAAAACTTAAGATAATACTCTCTGGAAATGAATTTCATATACTAGTCTAAGGCTTATTTGGTAGCGAAACACAATATATATTGAAAAAAATGATGTCCAAGACAAAAGATATTGAAAAAAATGTTATACAAGAGCTGGAAAAGCAATTTTAAATATACTTAGCTGAATGGTTATGGACCATCTGTCTAAAACCCCAAGCTAAGTGCTACAAATCCATGAAACTAGTTCACGAATTCAATCATTGACACAAAATACGAAAAACTTTAAAAAACCGAACGACAACTTACATTAATAACGAGTTGGGATTCTAAAAAAATTTATACTACTAAAATACCTACAATTCTGTAAGTCACATTAAAAAATATAAAACTAAGCTGTACTCGTTCATTTTTACAACAAATCCTTATCGTCATTAGTGTTAATTTACGTTGTTCATGTTCTGTTATCAGCTAGATTTCAATTAGACTTCACCTTGATTATGATTAGGTACCCTTGATTTACTACTTACTTGCCGTAAGATTTTTATTTTTGTATCGGAATAAACTATAAATAAATTTGCATACTACAAAATGTGCAGTTTATTGTTAGGAAAATATTTTCTATGCTAATTAAATGTTAATTGCCAAATTAACCACTTAAATTCTCGCTTTTTTATTGCCAAACAATTTGTGGCGAAAAAGCATTCCAGTTTAGCACCAAGCATTAAATTCAAAAAACAATTGCATAGCAAAAATATATAAATAAATAAATGTATTTGTATGCCTGTGTGAATATGTGCATAAATTAAGAGAATAACAACAAGACACTCGTTGATTGACAAAAGTAACAAGACTGGCGTTGAAATACTCAAATATGACACGCACAAAAATGAAACTATTAAACCAGTTTCAAGTTTTTGCAATAAACGTCTTGTGAGTTAAACTCACGTGATGCTGGCCATAACGAGTTAAATGGTAAACAAATGCTTAAATGAATGAATGAATGAATGGTGAGTGATTTAAGTGGCGCACTATCGGAATTATATATATAACGGGTGATCCAAGTAGAGGTACTTTTTTCAATAGTATTTTTTTGATAGATCACGCATGAGTCGTGTCAAGCTGTCATGTTATGTTTGTTCAGTATTATTTGGCATTTCATTATGGAAAGACTTACGCCTGCACCACGTTTACAAATCGTTCAGCATTTTACGAAAATTCAAGTTCTGTAAGGAGTGAGTTTCGTGCGCTTCGCTCAACTTATGGTTAACTTAATCGACCTACTGAACATACTTTTCGCAACACCATCACCCATCTTGAGACCCAACATTCATTATTGAATAATATTCGATCGAATAGAACACGTCCAGCACGCAGTGAAATAAATATAACAGCCGTAGCTGAGAGTGTACACAAAGACCATGGAGAGTCGATTCGGACTGACTTATGGAACGCCTTGGTGAATTTTGTATCAAGATTTTGAATGGAAAACGTTCAAAATACAACTTGTGCAAGAACTGAAGTCGCTCGACCTTCCCAAGTGATATCGCTTTGCTCTGTGGGCTCTTGAAAAGTTCCAAAAAGATACCACGTTTTGGAGCAATATTTTGTTCAACGAAAACAACGGTTTGGTATGGTTTGTAGGCCGGTGGAATCATCGGGTTATAATTCTTCAAAATTGATGCCGGTGAGAACATAACCGTCAATGGCGACCGTTATTGCTCCACGATAAACGACTATTTGATGCCTGAAATTGAAGCTTGTGATCTCGGCAACATTTGGTTTCAAAAAGATGGCGCTTCTTCCCAAAGATCGCGTCAATCAAAACATTTATTGAGAAAACACTTCGGTTAGCGGATAATTTCAGATTTTGGGTCGGTCGCTTGGCCACCAAGAAAGAGATAAGCTTCAAACAATAGTTATCTTTTGCATGATAATAAACATTCCCGTTAAATTTGAAGTTTTTGTGCTTTTTAATAAGTAGATAACCTCGAAATGGATCACCCTCTATACATACACTAGTCTAGTTGGATCATATTTGGTGTGCGTAAGGCGTTTTTATATAAATCTATTTTGATCAGGTGCGTTGCAAGGAGTGCGGTCAGCATGAAACGCAGCGTGACTGCTCTATATTTATTTACAATATACGCCTAGTTAACTAATTGTCATTTGTCGAACTATCAGTCAGTTGTATAATTGTACATATCTATATACATATGTATGTATATATACCCGCAGTTCACTCTCTGTCGCTTGCTTTGTGAGCAAAAACATCCGCTTAACGCGACAGTTGGTCGGATTTATACTTTTAATACGTATGTATGTATGTAAATTTACTAGGGTGAGTCTGATGCGAATATTTTCGTTATTTTCTCACTTTCGAAATAATGGCATTTACTCATATTTGCAACTCGATGAATGGTTGAAAACGTTCAGAAAAAATCGAGATATTATTATTTTTGTGTTATATTTTGGTTTAGTCTAGTGGCTCATAAGAAATCTCGAATATCATTATATGTGACCTGGTCTACGAAAAGAGGGTGTCACAAAAAAAAAAAATGATTTTTTGACACCTAAGCCCCCTTTTTGTAGGCCAGGTCACATATTATTATAAATATCTTCTCTTTGGTTAGCTTAGGCTACATTATGCCAATTAGCAATCGTTACTTAAGACTTCAATTTAGTCTCTCTCATTGCTTAACTATATATTTCAATTTATCAACTGGCATTATCTCGCTATCACTAAATACATTTATAAGTATTTAGTGATAGTTTAGTTTATTGTAAAATTTTTTAGCTATAATATATAACTAGTATATAAATTGAGTCATAATTAACGCTAAATTAATTGAGTTTCATGTACCGTAATTATCAAATCGTTCATTTTAATTTCTCACCTAGCACAATCCCATATTAGTTTAGTCTATTATTAAATTGTCAATACTAATGCCTGAAGTCAAGATTTAACTCTTCATTGGCTCAATTGGAATGAATACTTGATGATTGGAGCACTTGGGGGCCTGTTGGCTTAAGTAAGTTTAATGAAAATTTTTTAATAATTCGTCATTTGCAATTTAGTGAATATTGATTGAAACCTCTTCAAAACGAAGTATAAATTGACATAAATGAAAGGACAAATAAATTTGCTGTGGACGGAAAGAGGAAGTGGAAGGGAGTGGTTGAGTTTTTAAGGGTTAAAAATGATTTATCTCCATTTTCATCAAAGCTACTAGTCTTATAAAAAATGTTATATGGCAAAATTGTAGGTAATGAGAAGATTTATAACAATCAATTAACACCTTTTTCACATAACCTCGAAATTTATGTGGAAATAACCAATATCTAATTTTTAAAATTTTTTTCCTTGAAATATGTCGGACTTTGTGCCTAAAAAAGTGTTTTTGCGGTGATTTAGACTTTATTACTTTACCTCAGCCGAAACTCATCCCATATGGGCGGAAGTTTACTGTGAACATGCTCTAGACAACAAAACTGTATGGAAAAAAAGGTGATTTTGGCTTGATATGCGAATACGAAGAATATCGTGGACGGCCAGAAAAGTTAAAGAATAAGGAACTGGAAGCATATAGTTCCTAAATACAAGAAGTTGGATACTATCGAAAACAAAGAAATTAAGTACCATATGAATTAAAGCCATGAGACCTTTAAAACGGATTATACAAGTCAGAAATGCTGCTTGAACCCAACAAAAATAAGTCGTTTTTGCATCAGATTGTGACTGGGGATTCATTATGAAAACTCTAAATGCTTAAGCTCATATGTGAAATCTGACCAACAGGCCAAATCAAAGACAAGACCGTATATCCCTGATGCTTATGTAATGCTCTGTATTTGATGGGATCAGAAGAGCGTGCTGTATTAAGAGATTCCGAAACCGGATGAAAACATTGAAGGAAAACGCTGGCAACAAAAACTCGTTAAACTAAAGCAAAAACTGTCGCAAAATGAATCTGCGACCAGACACTAACTAGATAATAACTTGCCATCACGTTAACGTTCGGTTCTCATGTTGAAAGACCGGATAAAAACCATATGGAAAACATCGGCTGTACAGCCTTTTCGTCCAGACCTTGACTTGCGGTTTAAGCGCACGTAGCTCTTTTGAGATAGTATCCGTAAATTGCTAGAAGTTAGTTATAGGCCCAATGAATCAACTTAGATGGTTGAATAATTTAAACGGAATCAGTGGTCATAATGGGGTTATTTGGTATTATGAAATTACAAAAACAAAACTCAATTAAATACAGTATCTTCAAGAGAATCTAAAACGATATGATAGAAACCACTCATATTCAAACAAAATTTGTGTTTTGGTTATAAAATGGTTATATATTGGTTATATCTGATAGCGGATACTGAAAATTGTAAGCTACATATTCAATTGTGATAAGATGTACTGAATCGTAAGCAATTAAGCACTCAATATCGATTTATTTGATGATATTGTTTTGCATTTTAAGCGAATACATAAAGTATTTTATGTTGATTTTATATAATTTCTATGATGATTTTTACTAAACTTTTTTGCACCATTGTTATGAATTCTCATTAAGTAATATGAAAAAGAAACCGAAAATCAATTTATTTACTTTTTATAATTTTAGAAAATTCATTTTCATTGCAGCATGAAGTACATGAATATGGTCTGGCAACCTGCCACATATTAAATAATTTCTAAAAACATTTAATAATTTTTTGTTATTTAGTGCAATCAATTATTTATATTAATTTAAATCTGTAACACTAGTTTTTTTTTTCTTTTTTCTATTTTTTAGTTAACCAATTTATTTTCATACATTTCTTAGACACATTTTTTTCTCACTTTTTTATCTTGCCACAAACGGCACACACGCTGACCACTTTGCTGCTCTGCTGCGTCGATTTCAATAGTCGTAACTCAACGCAATTTGCTATAAATATTGTAGTTCTGCGACAAGTAGTCTATAGTATTAACTTTGTCACTAAACACAGCAGAAGTTTAAAGCTTCACTCACTTCGTCTTTAAATCGGAGATTTTTGCAACATGAAAATTGCTGTAAGTCCGTGCACGTATTATCCTTTTGTGAAATTCGCTATCAGAAAAAGGATTGCTTAATTAAAAGAACATTTGTCAAAACAAGTTTATGGAAACATTTTTGTGTTCATGTCAATTAAGTTGAAGTGAAGTCGCAAAAAATTTTGAATTGCTTGGGCGCTCATGAAGTGCGAAAATTTGTTAATCAGCAGGTGTTAAAGTTTTTTACGCATTTATAAATAGAAATAATGGTGAAACAAAGAGTGGCTATGTAAAAAAAAAAAAAAAGAAATTGCAATGTTTTTATTATTCAAGAGAATTTAACTGGAATGTTTTCCAATATCGTTTTTGCTAGAAATTCATTTTATATTTTTTAATTCCTTTGACGTGGTAAATAACATTTTTTTAACCAAAATTAGTTTCCGATATATAAGATAAAAAGTGAATTAAAATGGCAATAGAGTTTCCAACCGCCAGGAAAAATATAAAAACGGAAAGCTAAACAAAAACAACGTCGGAATCATTTCGGTGTACGCTTTAAATTAGGCATTTTTTGTTAGGGTTGCCACTTTTTTATAAAAAGAAAACAGAAAACTTTCTAAATAATTTCAAAATTATATGTACGAGTACAGTTCTTTAGATACATATATATATAGATATATTATAGAAATAGAAAATTTAAAAATCTATTAATTTTAATTTTTTTAATCAAATAATTAATTTTTTAAATATTATAATAATTAATATAAAAAATACCTGTTTGCTACTTTTCGCAATTAAATTTTTATATACATATTATAATATTTAATATAAAAAATTATAAATTATTTAATTTTTGAATTTTAATTAATTAATAAAATTAACGGAAAGTTAAACAAAAAAGATCAAAACAATCTCGGCAAAAGCTTTAATAAGAATATTTTTTATGGTGAAGTTGCAAAAAACCTTTTTTTTTTATAAAAAATTGAAAATAAATAATGTTCAACATTTGTCAGTACAGAATCTCCTTAAGAAATAATTTCCGAATTTGTAAATTAATTAAATAATTAATACTAATAGAATTTAAAATTAAACAATTTAAAAAATAGTATTAATTAAATTAAAACCCTGTTTATTTAATTTAAATAAATTAATAAATTAATTTTAAATTTTTAAATAAATTATTTAATTACAAAATTTCTATTTTTAAAATTATTTTCTAATGTTATTTATTCCTAAAATTAAATTTAAAATATATTAATCAAATTTTTAATTATGATAATAATTAATATAAAAATTATAAATTATTTAATTTTTGATTTTTAAATTAATAAAATTAACGTAAAGCCAAACAAAAAAACATCAAAATAATCTCGGCAAATGCATTTAGTGAAATTTTTTTGGTGGAATTGCCATCTTTTTTAAAATTGAAAACAAAAAATGTTCAACATTTGTCAGTACAGAAGCTGTTTAAGAAATAACTTCCGAATTTATAAATTAATTAATTAATTTTAATAGAATTTAAGAATAAACAATTTAAAAAATATAATTAATTAAATTAAACCCCGAATTATTTAATTTAAATAAATAAATTAATTAATTTTAAATTTTTAAATTAATTATTTAATTACAAAATTTTTACTTCTAAAATTATTTCCTAATGTCATTTATTTCTAAAATTAAATCTAAAATATATTGATAAAATTTTTAATTATAATAATAATTAATATACAAAATTTAGAAATTATTTAATATTTAATTTTAATTAATTTAATTTAATTTAATTTTTAATTTTAAATATTAATTATTATGATAATTAATTTAAAAAATCTGAAAATTAATCCCATTTTTGGCGTCCTAATTTTACTTTTACTTCAATTCGGTATTTTTGATAAAAAATTTTAAAACAGTTTTTAATTAAGATTTTCGGTATTACAAAAAGAATTAATTTCAATGCCTATTGAACTGATTTTTTAAAACATTATTTGCACCCCTTGAACTTTGGTAACCTTAAAGATTTCTTCGAAATTTGAAATTAAACAAAAATTACTCATATTCTCTTTCTCTACCACGCAGCTCATCGTACTCTTCGCCGCCAGCGTGGCCATGGCTGCACCCGCTGAGGAAGCTTCGACAAAGGCGAAGCGTGGGCTCGCCTTGGGTCTGGGCTATCATGCACCATTGCTGACGCATTCAACAACCCATCTGGTGGCACCAACTGTCATCCAATCGGCACCACTGTTGCATGCACCCATCGTGCATGCGCCAATCATTACGCAACATGCACCAATTTACACTTCGCACGCCATTTCGCATTCGATTCTGCCTTCCTACCACTTGCCAGCCTATTCGGCGCTGCATCTCAAGTAAATTGCGTAAAGTTGTTGCAATTCAATTTGTTGCGGATGGCAAAGGTGTGAAAGTATGGCAACAACAGCAAGTTATAAGAAAATATTTTACTAAAATAGCGACAGCAAAAGGTGAAGCATCAGCTGAGAGGAGTGAGGCAAGCAACAACAGCCGAGAATAAAATAAAAATCATGAACAATTCAAAAATAAAGTTTCTTTTTCTAAATAGATGGCAACGCTAATAATCAAACTGTTTGTTATTTTTAAAATTTCCAGCAAACAAAAGCTTGCTGTTTATTCGTGTTGTTTATTTTATTTAAAATGCCTTGATGCCACACAATTTTTTCTCGAACGCGGTTTTGTATAGCCAAATAAACAATTTGCAGTCTCAGAGCGGAGAAATAAAGCCTTTTTTGCGTCAATAATAGCTACAGCAACATCAACACTTTGTGGCTTCTTATTTCTTTGGCTTTTGCTTCTCGGTTTACTTTTTTTTGCTTTCACTTGTTTGCTTTTTGTGTTTCTTCTATTTTTTGACTTCTTTTGGTTTTTTTATTCTTTCTCTCACAATTCGTAGATTCTGCTGATTTTTAAAATCCCTTTGAGAATTGCGGCATCATGGATAATTTGTGATAAGCTATGATAAAGAAGTCGTTTGCTTGTTACTTAAGATGTTTCTTTATGTTTCCCTTGTGGACTTAAGGAAATGGTAATAGCTGAAGATGGAGTATACTGGAAAATTTATTAAAGTTTCTTTGTGGAAAGGTAAAGAACAATTTTAAGCGCGCATTTTAAAATTTAAGACTACTACATTTAACTGATTCAGAGAGGAGTAAGGTATCATTGGTATACTTGAACTTTGATGTGGCCGCTGTAATGTGCTGTGCTCTTTTGCCCTTTGGAACAACAACAAATAAAATAATAAGATATAGCATATAGGTTAGGTTTTGAGGTCTATCCTAATAAGAATCTCACATGGACAGCTCAGAGCAACGGTCCGTTGTGATACAGAAAACTCTTATATCATAGATCATGAAACCCTCATCGGCAAAGCGCTTTGAGCACATCACAAATTTTTTGAGACGGCTAAAGTCAGTTTGGGCTATGTCTCCTGATTCGAAGGTAAGGCTGTCGAAATATTTCAACCTCAGTTTTTAGACTTTCTTTCCCACTCACGTTCCTTCATACAACTATGACAATATGAGACCGACAAGATCTTTAAACTTATCTGAATGTCTATTGGACTATTTCCAATAAGAGCCCTACGATAGCGGCAAGCAGAACTTTACTAAGGTTTCGTAAACCAGCGCCTGCCAAGCACCAGACACCCACGGAAGTGTGAAGATGAGCTTACTTGATGTTACTGAGCAAGCGATTTATTAAGATGCAGCTGAAATGGTTCATGGTTCCCACGTCAATCAGATCAACTTAATTGGAGCAGACTCGATTTCTATCTGATAAAAGACCGTTACATCACACCACTTCAACAACAAAAATAGTGAAACAAAAATTTCAAAATTTAGACACTGAAGACCATAATCGTAAAACTCCTTTTATACTGAATGAATGAATAATAGAATTAGTCGGTAGTTCACATACCATCTAATCAAATTTGACCCAAACTTGTCCAACTTGTTGTCTTGCGTGAACCGAATTTATAATTTTCTTTTCCTCTATTGGTACAACGTATTTAGTGTTCGTCTGAAGGTTGATCTTCATATGTCAATTAGTCTTAAACGTTTGGTTTGGTAAGTCACTTTATTATGATCACAAGTATTTTAGTGAGTATTCGGTGAAGATCGTAAAGTTATCTAAAATCGCATCTATGCGAGTCGTTCATCAACCTCTGTAAATGCCGATAACATCGAAAAGTTAAAGAAACAGTGTTTGCAAACGGTCTTATTGACATCAAAGTGATAGCAGAGGAACTTAACATTTCAAATGGGTCGACTGAATATATTTTGGTTAATATTTTGAGTATGAAGCATGTTTATGTTATACTTGTACAGAAAAACTTAAATCATTACTAGCGAAGAGGATTTATGAATATGACGTGGAAACCACCCAACAGTCTACTGAAGGGCGCTCCAAAAATGAGTGGAAATCGAAAAAACTAAATTCACTGCAGGCACTGAAGGCCATCGCAGCCGAGGCTTATAAAATACACGATAAATTGGTATAAATATTGGCACATTTGTATTGACTCAGGAAAAAACGATTATGAAAATATGCTAAATTTTATCAGACGGTAAATTTATATGAAGGTAGATATGAAGAAGGCGAATTGCACTCGTTTGAGTTTGCATAATTTTTTTATGTTAGGAAAATACCTATAGAAATCTTTTGTTGTGTAGTTTAATGTGGCTATTTTATGAACCATAATGGAAGACTTCTCCAAGACATGATTTTACATACACGAAAATTGTGGCGGCGTTCACAGCAACACGAACTGACGTATGGAATGACTTGGCGCATTTTACCTCGAGATCTTAAATTGAAAGCGTACAAAATACAGTTGTGCAAGAGCTGAAGCCGTCGACTATCCCAAGCAACTTTGCTTCGTTCATAGACGATCCACCGTTTTCAAGACAATTTATGTTCCGCGATGTGGCCTATTTCTGGCTCAATGTGTATGTAAACAAGCAAAATTGTCACATTTGAAATGAATAGAAGACAAAGAGATTCAAGAGCTGCCATTTCATCCAAAAAAAAAAAACAACGGTTTAGTGTGATTTGTGGAGCGGTGCAAACTTCGGTAGGTACACATTTCTTCAAAAATGTTGACTATTTGATGCCTGAAATTGAAGCTGATGGTCTCGGGGATATTTTGTTTCCACTTCATACATGGCGTCAATTAATGTATTTATTGTGAGAACACTTCGGTGAGCAGATAATTTTAAATTTTGGGTCGGTCGATTGGCCACCAAGATCGGTTGGTATCACACCGTTAGATTTTTTTCAGTAAGAATATGTAAAGTCTAAAGTTTATGCGGATAATTCCGTTTCGATTCAGGTCTTGGAGCAAAACATAACACGTGTCTTTTAACGAGTCATCTAAAATTGGACTTAACGAATGAACCGTATGAGACGTAGTCGGGTGGAAGAGATAATCCTGAATAAATAAATGCCAAAGAATGTTCCTTCGAATGATACGAAATATTTCTCATTAAATTGTTCTCATTAGATTCTGTGTTTTTTCTTTAAAAAAGTAGGAAATCTCAAAATGGATCATCATTTATATATCTTAAACTAACGATTAGGTTCCCAAATAAGATAAAAATCATTAACATTCCTTTCCGAAAACTCCATTCTAACAAAACTTTCTAGTAATTTTGACTAAAATCGTCTTAAATTTAGCAAAAATACATATATATAAATATATAAGAGTTGCTTACACCGCCGCTAGTTATTTGACATTGCTTGCAAGTAAATAGCACTTACATCAACAATTAAAGTCAAAAGTAAGGCGACACTAAAAAATACACTAACAATCATCTCAGTCATCAGCATTGATGTTAGGTGAAAACATTTCGCAAAAGGTATCAACAATTTAAGAGGCATTAACCCATATTGCCACTTCAACGTTTGGCATTGCTTTGATGTTTGCAATCAACAATACAGTTACTAAAAATGAAAACAACAGCAATAACAATGGCACTTAAAGCGAACGATGCAATAGCAACGTGGCAACAGTAATTGTGAGAAAGGTGCCATTCAAAACGGCGGTGATGATTGCGTGTGGCGGTTGCAAACAAAGCGCTTGAAAAGTATAGCGGATTGTTGGAAAAACATTCTACATAAGTACATCTGTACATCAATCACTTAGAACTTATAAACGAAAGCAGACAGCAGAGAGTGAAGCATCAAAGCTAAGGACGGTCGTAGGGTTACATTCCTCGCAATAACGGTGCATGAAGGAATCGTCAAAATATATTGACGGTAAACGTTGTGAAGTCAAGTCAAGTGCGGATGAAGGCACGTCTTTGCTTGGGTTTTTATGTATGGGTGTAAATTGAAATGCAAACTGGCTTATCCGTTTGGGTTTACTTCCGTTTCCGTAATACATGTTTGTATATGAAGACGCGTTACAATTCAACTTTGATTTGCACCTTAAATCTTGAATCTTAAGCCGATATTGCGCATTGAGTGTAAGAGAAGCAACAAATTGGCGTATTGATTGTTGCCAATCTCACAGTGAGCTTGAATTCACCAAATGTGTGAATAAATTGTTATTTTGTTGGTGTTAAGAAATTTTACGATTTTTTCTTATGAGGTCTGGTATAAATAAAGTCATTATTTTATGCATAAACTTGGTTTCATTTGCCATAGCCAGAATGATTCGATTTATATTATTTTTCGATAAAATATGCACCGTTTATGGATTACTTGTTGCCATATTGATGGTATTATTGGCAACAATATGTAACAGTCGACTTTCATAAACTTCTGTGGAGACGAAGTTTCACCCAAAAAAATCATTAACCACAGTCAGAAACTGATAGTAATTAGGTCCAGACTACGAGGTGTGTTCAAAAAGTATCGCGAATCGTAACTGACAGTTTTCTGACAGTTTGTGCATCATGAGTTATTGCCATAGGGAAGAACAGTCAATAAGGAATATTACCTGCAAGTTATGCGCAATTTGCGCGAAGCAATCCGCCAGAAACGCCCGGATTTGTGGAAGAACAAAAATTGGCTTTTGCACCACGATAACGCCCCTGCTCACACACATCGTTGCTTGTGCGCGACTTTTTGGCCAAAAACAACACACTAATAATGCCGCAGCCACCGAATTCCCCAGATCTGGCCGCCTGTGACTTTTTCTTGTTCCCTGAACTGAAGAGGCCCATGAAAAGCCGACGCTACGCTTCTCTTGACGAGATAAAGACGGCATCGAAGGAGGAGCTGAAGAATATAAAAAAAATGATTTTTTGAAGTGCTTCGAAAATTGGAAAAACCGTTGGCACAAGTGTATAGTATCTCATGGGGATTACTTTGAAGGGGACCAAATAGATATTCATGAATAAATAAATAATTTTTGAAAAAACACAAAATTCGCGATACTTTTTGAACACACCTCGTAAATGAGGATGCATATTTAACTATAATATTGAGGTAGCGTCAAAAAACATTTCTGAAGTAATTTCGAAGATTCGTGCCGATTCGACAGTTCTTAGCCGAATAAAATCCGAGTCCGGGATGCACAACTATCGATGTGTGTGGCCTGACGTTGTCCAGGTGGAATACAATTTCTTTCCTTTTGACCAAAGCTAGGCGTTTCTGTACGATCGCTTGTTTACGGTTCGCAGATGGAAATTCGATTCATAGTTTTTTTCTTGCATTAACCCTTGCGGCGCCCATACTTAAGGCTTCTTTGTGTAATCAGGGTTTATTTAATCCTTCCAACTGTTTTTTTTTTTTTTTTTTTTTTTTTTTTTCAATGCTTACATGACGGTCGGACTCGACGTTTTCCATAATTTTAACGATATTTTCAATAAGTGGGCTCCCAAAGCTTGGTGCATCGTAAACGTCAAAATTGAACGGAAGTGAGAGCCCCGACATCACGCATAATTGGATGCTGCAGCACCAGAACAATAAACACTATTCATATTTTCAGCTGTTTGGTTTGTTTTTTCGCCTTTATCGAAAAAACTCTGTAAAATATCTCCACTTTTTCTTTGTTCGTGTTTTCTTTGATGAAGTCAGGGCAATCCTGAAATGTATAGACTGGCCTGAACGCTTAAGGCAACTATCCATCTTGCCTTGTATAAACTCAACAAAGTCTGAGAAGGTTCGCCAACTCTTGAAAGGAGAGTTGATGTATGGACCTTCTTGTGAAAATGAAAAAAAAAACGATCGTAACTCAAATGGTCCAGCAACTTCACTATACTATAATAAAAAATAATGGGACTCACCTCCATCTGGAGGCTTGTTTAGAATGCCTAGACCAAAACTTTTATAAAAGCTTATACTTTATGTAAAATTTTTGTGTCATGTCAACTGCTATTCTCTGGAGTAAAACACAGTGGCGAACATATTTCCATTTCCTTCATGTAGATTCAAATACTTTAAGTACCTAAGCAAAAGAATACTATACATAGATTTTAGCGAAAACACTTCATGCGCAATTCCTGTTTTATCTGTCTAATTGGCACTTCAAATGGTAAAAAGTTGTTAAGTGCATCGGTTTTGAGTTTCTGAAATCATCAATGGCAGGTGCCTCTTCAATTTGAAGTTTTAAAGTATTTCACGGATTTTAATTAAGTGTGATACTACATATGTTTGTAGAAACTTTGACATAAAAGTGTGAAGCTAATGAGTAAGAATTGAATTTTTCACACAGAGGAGATTTTTTTTTTCTTTTAGCAGTCGTAAATCTTGAGTGTAGTCCAAAGGTGCGAAAACAATAAATACAGATATTTCTAAAATGACAATTGTACATAGTAGGTAAAGTTTGAAAACCTAAAACAAACACAAAGGTAGTCCCATAGGAAGAGAAAAAGATGTGATATTTTTTCCTGCTCTATCGACATTTTTCTTCAGCAAAGTTTAACACTTTAGCATGGAAAGATATACGAAATTCGGAATCAGTGGCCTAAACTTTTAGAGCGCTATTCAATTTATGCTCGTCATAATCGTCCTGTCAAATCAGCAATTGAGCATCTAGTGGAAAAATTTGAATCCACAGGCACAGTGCAAAATGTCCCCATGCCAGTGAGACTAAGAAGTGCCAGAATATTGCTGCCGCCCGCGCATCAATTGAGAAAGATCCAAATCAGTCGTCTCACACGTCGTTCTCAAGCGTTCAACATCTTTGTGAAGTCGTTGTGGCGAATTTTTCAAAAAGATCTTGGCCTACATCCTTACAAAATCAAATTGACACAAGAACCTAAGCCGATTGACCACCAGAATCATTCAATGTATGTTCCGGATTTTCAATAAAAAATCATTTTCAGCGACGAGGCTGATTTCTGGTTGAATGGTTTTGTCAATTAGACTATTTTCAGTGGGGCTACGTAAAGTTTGTGGTCTATGCCAATAAGCCAGCGACGATTGATGAACTTCGTACGAATATCGAACGTGAAATTTAGCAGTATCGACAGACTTATACTTGAAAACCGTCGAAAATTGAGTTCAGTTCTAGACAAGCAAGCGTACCCGTGATGACCATGCAAAAGGAGTCGAGTTCCATGCATAACGGCATCGGATGTACTTTCACAGGAAACCTGTGATCAACTTCAAATTAAAGTTGAGTATTTTTGAATACATTTGCCATACAATGAACTACGATCTTTTGGATTGGTTGAAATTTGTCAATTTGGCATTAAAAAAACGACCATTTTTTACTTAAAAAAATTATTTTTTTTTTTTTCAAAATTACGCCATTTTGTTAATTTTCGATATTTTTCAAAGATCGTAGTTCATTGTATAGGAAATATCTTTAAGTTTAATAGACTTTAAACATTTTTTTTCAGCTACTCATCATGCCAGCAGTTGGGGCACTTTGTTTTTGGCCCCTCCGAAGACAGCCCATAACCCCGTTATTTTTCAACATTTTTGTAAAAAGGAAATCTTAAAATATAGATGAAAATATATTTTATTACGTTCAAAGAAGTTCAAAATATTCAATTGGGTACTTTCTCTTAAAAAAAGTCACGAAAATCGCCTAATTTTTCGTGCGTCACACTGGTATAGCCCCTTAAAGTCAGATTACACAAAGGTGCCGGAACAAATATTCTCTCCTGATAAAACCCAAGAGAGGAGTATGGGAATCCCAATGTTATGCCGCTACTACAACAATAATAATTATAACACCACTTATAGAGCATTAAGTTTTGTATTTTCTACACAATTCGAAGCAACGAAAGTATATCTGAGTTGAATTTCATTTGATGGCTTTGAAAAGTGAGTTATACTTATATTTAAAAATTTCGAACTTTTTGTTTGCCAAAAAATTTTTACACATCTTATGCCATATACAAAATCTTCCTGGACCATGATTTTCAGTTTATATACAAAATAAGAAAAACTACATTTATAGCCACAAAATGTGTTACACCTTTCAATTTTCAATATTTTAATTTAGATATGTTAAGTACAATAATTATTTTAGCGTGAAAATTTATATTGAAAACAAACATATATATAATTTTTGCAAGTAATCCAACAAAAATTTAAAAAAAGTGTAAAAAGTTATGATTTTAAGCCTTTACGATGCGATATGACTAGTTGTGAGTCCCCAAACAAACTTCATGGAAATCATAAAACAGAAATCGTTGTGAATCTGAATAAACTCAAATAAAATGATATAATACGAAAAATTCAATTAAGAACAATAAAAGATAAACTGCTTAAATTGATATTCAATAGAACTGTTGATGTTGAACTCTGTTTTTGGAAATACGCACACTTTCTGATACTCGTTGGAATGAAATGTTACGAATTTCAGTTCGAAAAAATTTATGTATTATATATGTATGTATTTATTTTTAATAATAATTTTTTAATGATAAATACATACCATATATAAATACATACATGATGTGATATGTGTGGATATTGCATATGAATTATTAGTACTTCACTTAAATCAAATTTTAAAACAAGCGATAGATGAATTACAATTTAGTTTCAATTGAAAAGCTTTGAATGGAAAATCGAGTTTGCAAGCAATTTTGTAAATATTGCAAACAAGATTACCTTAAACTTTATAAAAAATAGAACTGAGATGCGCATGTAGTACGAGATGTTGTGGTAGTTGGTGGAAAACAGGGTTAATTCGAAATCAGAAGGTAGGCTTTATTGGAGTAGGAGAAGTCTAATTTTAAACTGAACAAGATCTTAAAGTTACCAATAATTTATTTCTTTTAGAAAATGTGTGAGAAAGAAATGTTTTAGAATTGAAACTGGTAGAATATGGTGGTAAATATTAAGGGAGCCAATAAATTCTCTAAACCTAAGCATTTTCTAATTTTCATTTGATTCCTCAACAACAACGAAAATATGGTAGTGTTTCAAACACAAAACTTAGTGCTTAAAAGCCAAAGTGCGTCTTCTCCAGCTAAAACTTTTATTCTTGTGTCACTTTTGAGTATGTCAGTCATTTACACTACCATATGCACTTATGTAAATATATATCCAAAATTAAAAATATTGATTTTACTTATTCACTTTAATTAAAAAATATTTCCAATGCTCAAGGAGGCATCTGTTGGGGAAGTAAATATGCTGGAGGTTGCATTAAGTACTCAAATAATATAAAAATGTGTGTACTCGCATGTGAGTGCTTGAATCGCCCGAATTTATATGCATATGTATTTCAAATTTAGTATTTAAAATTTACAGAGAGCTTTACTTACCACAAATTAGATAGTTTTCCTGTAATGAAAAGAATAATAAATTAAAGATTATTTTTAATAGTAATTTTTAAATATATTTATAAGAAATGATAACTTTGTAGTGGAAAATTAGCTAGAAGAGAAGTACTAGGCAAAATATTTCACTTAACTATTTTAAACGGATTTTTTTTAAAGTTCAAAGAACAAAATGCATATTTCACATATGTATATAAAGCTGATACATTTTTAATACTTCAAAAAAAATTTAAACTTCAGCTGCACCTAAGCTTAAGTTCCCTTCATAGCAGCACTTTCATGGCAAAGAAAGTTAAAAAAATCTTTATCTCGATTTTGATCGATCCGTTTGTATGACAGCTATAAGCTATATTTGTTCGATCTGTACAATCAATTCGGAGATTATAGCGATAGCCTTGCCAAAACTTCATGCCAAATTTCGTGAGGATACTTTGTCAAATAAAAAAGTTTTCTATACTAAAACTCGAGTTTGATCGGCCAGTTTGTATGGCAGCTATATGCTATAGTCGTCCAATATCGGCGATTTCAACAAATGAGCAACTTCTTGGTGAGATAAAGTCGTATGCATAATTTCAAATTTATTTACTTGAATCTTTTTCACTTTAATACCATAAACATAAAGCAAATTGTACCTACAGCGATGGCCACCAGTGCGTATGAGCAACCTCAAAAACGTTCGAGAAGGCATAGACAGCAAAGTCCATACAATGGAAACCAAATCTAATATTTTTTGTATGAAACCATTAATATAGAGATTAATCTCTATATCTCTATACAACAAAAGCAACAACAAAATCAATATCAACTGAAACAAGCACTAACAAAGCAGAGAAATCGATGAAATGTATGTGAAGGTATAAATGCAAAAATAGACCAAAATTGAGTTAAATATACACGCTTTTGACAAAATATTTACTCAATACTTGTTGTTACCTTACACTTATTTATTAAGGGGATTAGGTTTCAAAATTTTTCTTTTTATAAACATATGTAATTGAGGTTAAGTAAACGTCTGACAGTACATAAGAATTATAAAAAGCTATGTAAAGTATTCTACGAGATCCTCTTTTATGATGATTTAATTATTATTTATGCGCCCTACATTATCCAAAATCATCATAAGAGTACTTAAAAGCATAAGCAAAGTTAAAAATTCCATAATTTTCTTAATAAAAAAATAAAAAGAATTATTAAAAATTCACTTAAAATTACCCAAATCAACTGTATGAAATTAGCAATATAATCCTAGATCCTAGAAGTGCACGTGGCGTATGTGTGACATTTTACAAGGAACTAGAGGAAATTGTAAGGAAAAACCGAAAATTGTAAACTGCAAATAAACTGAAGTTCAATTTTCTATTTTAGCGGTGCACGAGCAATATTCACTGTCACGCTTTGCTGCCTCACACTGCTGTCAACTGAAATTTTGATTAGGGTTTAAATTTACTTAGCGCCTGCGGATATTGGAAAATAAATTACTGGAAACTGAAGGCTGAAAATTGCATTAACACTAACGCACATTAATGTCAAACTCATAATTTCGTTTGACGCAGTAAAAAATGTTATTAATTTTGGGCGGAGTAAAGGCAACACACGAGTTTCGGTATTTTTCACATCTGCTCTACTTTGCGCTTGATTATAATAGAAATTGTTTACAGAACTGGAAAAAAACAAAAACAATACATATGTGAACAAATGTATGTATTGGCTGTGAAAAATAATTGTGTTCTTTTCTTCGATGAAATATTAGCCACTTTGGATAGCGAGAAAATTGAAGTAATTTCCAGTTTGTCAACTTATCAATAATATCAACCAAAAATATTGTGCAATGAAATGAGTGCAAAAATACAAAAAACATAATATTGCATGTATTGGAAAATTTTATTCCCCATCGACATATTTAGGGTTCAGGAATTTTGTCTTTGTTTATTTGCTGGTTCTATAGGTATTGGCATAGATAATATAAGAATTGCTTATTCTATATATTTCTTCAGAGTTTATATCATTGCCTTGGTAAAGTTTGTCACGAAGTTTGTAACACCCAGAAGGAAGTGTCGGTGGCCATATAAAGTATATAAGTATATAAATGATCAATATTTCGAGCTGAGTCTATTATTCTTGTCAGTCTGTCTGACTGTCCGTCTGTTTGTATACATACGAACTAGTCCCTCAGTTTTTAAGATATCGTTTTGAAATTTTGCAAACGTGATTTTCTCTTCAAGAAGCTGCTCATTTGTCGGAACTGCCGATATCGGATCACTATAACATATAGCTGCCATACGAACTGAACTATCGGAATCAAGTTCTTGTATGGAAAGGTTTCACATTACACAAGATATATTCACGAAATTTGGTATATATTATTTTCTAAAGCAACATTGTAATCTCCGAAGAAATTGTTCAGATCGGTTAACTATAGCATATAGCTGCCATACGAACTGAACACATAGTTACTAACAGAAATGCACCTGTGAAGGGTATTTAGCTTCGGTGCAACCGAACCAAACCGATTCAACTCGATACGCTGGTTATTTATATATGTATATTAGGTTGTCAAACATCCCTTCCGCTTTTTGCTCTTTATTCAAAGCTTTATAAAAAGTATTACAGTTCAAATATGCGCCGTTTCGTTCGATAATCTGTTTCCATCTAGACGGCAACTTCATAATACCTCCCTCGTAGAAGCGCCCTCATTGTTTTCGAAGAACTCGGACAGGCTACTTTTTCCAAGCCTATTTTGAGTTCAGCCTTACACCAATAAGGGCGTTTGCCATGGGCAGGAACAGGTGTTAATCACTTGCCGCTATGTCCGGGCTCCCATCCAAGCTCCCGTAACTTCTGACAAGTAATCAACGAAGTATGTGGTCTGGAGTTGTCCTGGTGAAACACTACATCCTTCCTGTTGGCCAATTCTGAAGGCTTCTGGTCGATCGCCTGCTTCAAGCGCTCCAGTTGATCACAGTAGATAGTAGAATTAAGCCTCTGGCCATATGGGAGCAGCTCATAGTGCATGATTCCCTTCCAATCCCACCAAACACACAGCAAAACCTTCCTGGCCGTCAATTCTGGCTTAGCCACTGTTTGGGTCGATTCACCAGGCCTTCGACCACGACCGTTTTTCGCTTGATATTGTCGTATGTGATCCATTTTTTGTCGCCAATCACGATCCGCTCCGAAATTGGGTCGAGTTCGTTCCGTTTCAGTAGCATATCACAAGGTTTTTTTTGCGTCAAATCATGCGGCACCCAAAAATCAAGTTTTTTTGTGTATTCAGCCTTCTACAGATGGTTTAAAATGGTTTGGTGACTCCAATCTTCTGGGCGATGTCCTGAGATGCCACATGCCGGTCTAAATCGATTCTTTCCATGATTTGATCGGTATTCGTCGTCACAGGTCTTCCGCCGGATGGCTTATCCACGGTGTCGTTTTCACCCGCTTTGAATCGTCGAAGCCATTTCTCCGCAGTTCGAAGTGATAGAATACCATGCCCCAAAACACCATTCATCTCACGGAACGGGACTCTAGCGGATTGGCCTTTAACGAAGGAAAACTTTAAAATAGCGCGAATTTCGGACCTTTCAAAGAGGTACAAGATTGCCAGATACGAGCTCTGTAGCGCTTAATACATAGCCGCGAAACTCCAAAGATAAAAAGGTAGAAGGGAGATATTTGACAACCTAATATTTTGCAAAGTCTCCAAAGTTTTCTTCTGTGCATAACAAACTTCATGGCAAACTTAATATCTCTTCAAGGTATAAAACATTTTATTTAAGATCTAAGGTTACATCTCTGCAAAATTTCGCCCCAAACGATTATGTCACACCCTTACACGTCCTATTTATTTTCGTCTCTTCACATTTCTATTATACTATTGTCTACACAACGGGTGTAAGACAAAGGCACACAAAGCTCCATTGCAGTTATTTCAATATCATTTTTGGTCGGGTACACAATGTCGAAATAGTATTTTGCACAGCGGAACTCGCACAAATGAGATATTCAACGCATGGCTGCACTGCGGCGTAATTAATCATTTCATCGATAGACAGAAACATGTCATCACAACCAGTCAAAGTTAACCAATGACAAATCCCCGCCCACAATTTAGGCAATCTCATTAAATTGACAGGCAACAGAAGTGTGTGAAAATACAGTTACCCAGTGGTGAAGGAAGGTTGAGTAGATAATAAAAAATATTGTGCGAATGACTTTAAGGCAAGTGCCATACATTGCCTCAATGTGAAACTTTTACTGCATGCTCTGAAAGATGATGATATTGTGGGCAAGAAGAACAGCGTCTTAATTTCTGCGAACAAGTTCCAAATGTACGATTATTATGGTTTATGACGAAATGAATATTTTCCTTCCTTTTCTCTTTCTGGGTGCTGAACTCAACCAGCTTTTGTCAAGTGATCTTAAGTACTGCGATGGGATTATAGAACTTGCGACCACATTTTTAGACTTCCGCGTTCTTTGGCTTCAATCAATTGACTTCATTTTACCATAAGTACCTGTAAGTCGCACAGTTATCTAGAAGTAGAATTCGCGGAAAAATTCGATTGGAAAACAAAGTGAGTACCCTCTCACCGGCGAATACAGCCGCAGGAATATCAATTCAAATCAGGCGAATAGCAAACCAGTCTGGTAAAAAGCGTATATTCATGCTACAAACTGTAGTAATCTTATATATATTTTCTGAAAAATCATGAGAGAACTGTTGAAGCATCGCCTTCAGAAAACAGGTGAAACAAATCACTATTTGTAGTATAACAAAGAAAGTGGTTATGAGATTTATAAAAGTAAAGAAAAGATCTCATCATAGTTTATATATATCGGGAAGCAGAATATACCGATGCACAGTCACTGTTCTATCCTTGACTTTACCGCACACCTAACTCTTGTAAACCTAACTCTTCTCTTCAGAACCTAAATCTTGCGCATGAACTTCAAGTTTCAGATCCTCAGTTTTTCGAGGTCCAAGTGGTGCGTCGTCCCCACATGATTTACATATTTATTGCAAACTAATCGATTACTAATTCATCCTAAAAGCGTTTTGTAACAATGACATCATCCTATCCTATCCTAGGTTATTCAATGCTTTCGAAATTTTGGAAGAAATCCTAAACTGCAGAGAACATTTGACTAAGCGATGTATGTATTGCTGAATAATCTTAGTCTAGACAAAATTTTATGATCTTATAGATAGACAGAGTGTCCCAAAATTAATGCAAAATACAGTAAATTTGCCGACATTATAATAAAACTTCACAGTTGACGAAGTTAAAACACTTTGTATGAAATTTTCGAACTGAGGTCACCAAGCTTTCATTACTTTTGAAACTTTGGTATTACAAAATATATAAGATTTTCCCTTCCTTTGACCTTTCAAATTGCATGAAGAGGATAAGAAAAGTAAAGCGAAAAGAGAAGAAGAAGAGATGTAGAAGGAGAGAATTTCAGGGAAAAGAAAACGAAGAGAAGAGGAAGAATGTCTCTCTTACTGTCACTTACACTCAAGATCAAACTTGAATGGGACTGGTAAATAGTTAACCGGGCGTTGGTTAATGTTTTGGGTATGAAGCTTGTCAGAGCTAACTTGTAGCAAAATACCTGAAACTATGAAAAAATTGAAATAAAATTTTGTGTTTCCGACTACGGAATCGGTCAAAATGTGGCAGAACTGTTTTGGGGCGTCTACGTCATCATCACAGGAATATGAGTGGCACACTGAAGGTCCTGACGTCATCAAAAACTTGGTCTAATGATGACGACTTCGAAAAAGTTAAAGAAACAGTGCTTGAAAATCGTCCTCGTGGCATCAGAAAGATAGCAAAGGATCTCAACATCTATTATGGACAGAAATTTTGGTTAATTTTTTGGGTATGAAGCATTTCAATGCCACCAAAAGAGCTGATTGCGTTCAAGCAAGTTTGGAACTAACTTTTTGATGAAACACGGCCAGAAAGTCATCACTCAGCCATCGATGGAGAACAAACTTCCCACGAACAAAAACATATTTTCTCGATTCTGTTGATAATCCGAGTTCAGTTTGAACTTCAGTTTCAGCTTACGAAAAATTGTATTTTCTTTCAAGTGTTAAGGGAAAGCGAAAAACAAAGTGTAATGTAATTGAAGAGCGGCTCCACATTCAAAAATTCACTGCAGCTAATGTCTAAAAATCATTAACGACGACGATTTTCCACCATGTCCTGTAGGTATACAAAAATTTACTGTTGGGCTATGATGGTTCAGTATTTATAATTGTGCGTGTCCATAAACCGTTTGTGCAAATATCCGCTCATTTCATAATTATTGACGTAAATCACGTAACAGATTCCAATACATTTTGATGAGAATTTATCAGGCCATTAAAAAGTATGTAAATATATGAATACTTTGCGAAAAATTTGATTTTGGTGTGGCTGTTATATAGGAAAAAAGGAGTCCAAATTAGTTGGAAACAAATTTATCGAAATCTCATTTAGAAAGTAGACAAAAGGCGTATAATGGAAAATTATACCCACGTACGCATAATAGTATATATATATGTATATGAATATGAAAATGAAAAATCTTGTAATAAAATAATTTATTGTTCAATTCGAAGTTTGTGTAATCAATTAAACGAAATTTTGTAGGCAAAAAATATCGTGCACAGAAAAGAATGCAAAAATTATGAAAAGCTCAGACGGAACAAGGACCGATGGTATTTTCTACAGTGCCCATTTAAAGAAGCACACATTTAGTTTGGGATTCGTGGAGAGAGAGAGACTCCGTCGCCGAATCCTGGCATTCATCCCGGTGGATGAGCATCTAGTCACAATCCGCACCAAAGCGAAGTTCTGCAACATACGTTATGACCAAAGATGCCTTTTATGACCGGCTGGAGTGCGCGCTTATGACGACTGCCTTTGCTACGATGTACAAATTGACGTAAAAATTGTGTTTGGTGATTTGGTACAACAGTTGGAAAATTCAGTCTCCATGTGCGAAACCTCTCCAAATAGGTTGATACCGATCGACCGTCCAACTCGAGTTTTCAGTCACGGCGACTCATGCAACTTCTTCAATCTACCCCTGGAGAAAGCGCAATCTTCTATAAGAGTGTACAACTGCTGGCGTACGCCGACGATATTGGTAACATTGACCTCAACAACCGCGCTATTCAAAGGGTGATGAGTGACTTGTAAAAGCAAAGCAAATGGGACTGTCGTCGCACTTGCGACTTGGCTCTCACGTCACCGTTGTTATTTAAAACTTCGAAGTCATAAATAATTTGGTCTATCTTGGAACCACCAACAACATTAGCCTAGAAATCTAATGCTGAATAACTCTTGCCAACCAGTGCTACTTCGGACTGAGTAGGCAATTGAGATGTAAAGTCCTCTCTCGACGAAGAAAGATCAAACTTTAGAAGCCCCTCATCATCCCCCTCCTGCTGTATGGTGTAGAGGCATGGATGAACGATGACAACATCGGATAAGTAGACGTTAGAAGTTTTCGACAGAAGGATTCTGCTCAAGATTTATGTTGCTTTGCGATTGAACGATGAGCTGTACGAGTTATGCAACGACATTGACGTAGTTCAACAAATTAAGAGACAGCTGCTAGGCTGGTTAGCTCATGACGTCTGAATGGACGAAAATACTCCAGCTCTGAAAGTATTCGACGCAGTACCCGCCGGGGCAAGCAGAGAAAGACCTCCACTCCGTAGGAAGAACCAGGTAGAGAAGAACCTGGCCACACTTGGTATCTCCAATCGACGCCAAACAGCGAAAAGGAAAAACGATGGGCATGCTTTTGTAAACTCGGCTATAACCACGTCGGCGGTGTCCTCACCATAATAGGAGAATATTTCCAATAAAAACTTATGCGTCATATACACACATATTTAATGAAATTGCACGAGTTATTGAGGAAATATAATTCAAACTGACTAATAAAATACATTTTCGAGCTATTAAACGACAATAATAGGTTTAAATGGCTTTATTGCGTTAAATATTTGTGTTTTAACAAAGAAATGCATTTTCTTATACCAAAACAGGTGTATGTGTGTATTTTGTTAAAATCTTCACACGCTATTTATTTGAGGAGAAGCTAAGAAATCTTTTATTCACTTGAATTACGGCTCAGGTCCGTCTGAACTGCCACATAACGGGTGATTTTTTTGAGGTTAGGATTTTCATGCAGTAGTATTTGACAGATCACGTGGGATGTCAGACATGGTGTCAAAGAGAAAGATGCTCAGTATGCTTTGACATTTCATCATGAATAGACTTACTAACGAGCAACGCTTGCAAATCATTGAATTTTATTACCAAAATCAGTGTTCGGTTCGAAATGTGTTTCGCGTCCGTGTCCGATGAGCGATGAGGCTCATTTCTGGTTGAATGGCTACGTAAATAAGCAAAATTGCCGCATTTGGGGTGAAGAGCAACCAGAAGCCGTTCAAGAACTGCCCATGCATCCCGAAAAATGCACTGTTTGGTGTGGTTTGTACGCTGGTGGAATCATTGGACCGTATTTTTTCAAAGATGCTGTTGGACGCAACGTTACGGTGAATGGCGATCGCTATCGTTCGATGCTAACAAACTTTTTGTTGCCAAAAATGGAAGAACTGAACTTGGTTGACATGTGGTTTCAACAAGATGGCGCTACATGCCACACAGCTCGCGATTCTATGGCCATTTTGAGGGAAAACTTCGGACAACAATTCATCTCAAGAAATGGACCCGTAAGTTGGCCACCAAGATCATGCGATTTAACGCCTTTAGACTATTTTTTGTGGGGCTACGTCAAGTCTAAAGTCTACAGAAATAAGCCAGCAACTATTCCAGCTTTGGAAGACAACATTTCCGAAGAAATTCGGGCTATTCCGGCCGAAATGCTCGAAAAAGTTGCCCAAAATTGGACTTTCCGAATGGACCACCTAAGACGCAGCCGCGGTCAACATTTAAATGAAATTATCTTCAAAAAGTAAATGTCATGAACCAATCTAACGTTTCAAATAAAGAACCGATGAGATTTTGCAAATTTTATGCGTTTTTTTTTTTAAAAAAGTTATCAAGCTCTTAAAAAATCACCCGTTACAAAGCAAAGTGCTTCTTCACAAAGGAAATTATTTATTTGTGTTTGAATTTATATATGTATGTATGTGTAACTGCATGTGTGTATGTAATTGTGTATATATGCAAGTATGTGTGACCGTATCACTTTAAATAAAACATTCTCTGAAATGAAATTGTATAGATTCGTGTGGCAATTACCTTTAATGGCTAGACATAAGCGCATTTTCTATGATTTCACACACAGTAAACAAGTTTGTGTGCGTGTGTGCAGTTGTGCTTATTAAGAATTGCGTTTGTAGAAGAAATTCATTTAAAACTTGACTGCATTTGGATTAAAAAAATATTCCTTTTATATATGATTTTTGGCTGTGTTTGGTCACAAGGTCAATGCACATAATCAAAGGCACATGACATTTTGAACATAACCTCAAATGCATATTAGCTTAATGGGAGACTGTATAGTTGCAGAGGCATTGTGAAATAGGGTCGGTGATAAATATATACATATGTAAGCCATCTGAGCACATTTAACACGGGCTGACAAAAAATCCAATGCCAAACAATTAATCCAATTTTCCGAGCACTCGTTATAAGCCTCGACTGAGATGATTAAAGGGTGCTCAGCAAACTTTTTTGCGGCCTCTACTCGAAGTTGTTTAAGCAAAAGGTTTAGGTTTTTGGCTTCATACTCAAACATGAAGATTGGTTAATGCTTTCGTTAAGGTTTTAGTTAATGCTAATAATGTATAGTGGTTAATATATTGGTTAATGTATAGGTTAATGTATTGGTTAATATATTGGTTAACATCTTGTTTAATATATTGGTAACAATGCAATGTTAATGCTTTGGGTATAAAGAACCTTTATCATCTCTCTGATACCAATACAATGATTTTCAAGTCACATTTTTAACAATTTTGTAGCCCGAATTTCAAGCAACTTCATTGTTAAATCGTAAAACTTGCCAGACAAACTTTTCGCTTTCTAAATAAGCAGGTGCCGAACACACAATCCGGTCCGCAATATTGCCTTCGCTTCCAGAGAAGAGTGGGAAAGGGGTGAGGTGGAAGCGAACGCAAGGATAGTCATCTATACGGATAGACTAAAGTAGATAATCA
>CM050325.1:70620985-70745674 GCA_027475135.1 Bactrocera correcta
CATATCTCAAAATATAACGAAATAAAACTTTGTACGAGTAGTGCCTGTGAAGTTACAACCAGCAATTATACAAATGGGACCAAAAATTCTAGGTACCGAATATGTGGACCCGTGTGTCTATAGTTGTATGTCTGCCTATCCAAAATGGGTTGTATCGCGCTGCCTTTTTAGAGAAGAAACACTTCAAATAGTGCAGTGAGGGGCAATGGAATTTTAATAACGTTATTAATAACAAAAAGCTCTGAGAAGAGCTTTCACAATGCATACCAACTGCTAAATAATGAATCGCCGAGATAGTAAGCTTGCAAGAGAGTTAGTGATCACTATATTGCTCCCTGCAAGCAAGTTTGGAAGTGTCTTTAATGCTGTTTGCGTATAAAACTATTTAAACTTAATTAACAACATCAAAGCACTTAAAATGCTTTCAACATTGCTAAATAAATTCAATGTAGTAGTCAGGCGTTCATTAAAATTAACGGCGTTTAGGGGATTTGCAGCGTCTACAGAGCCTATGCAAGTAGATAATGATTATTATTTAAATAGTATTAAAGGTTTATAAAGAAACTATTGTGTTATAGAACTTTTATTTCAAATAAAATTTTGAAAAAATTATGAAATCAGCAATAATTTGACTTTATTTGTTCGCAATTTACAGATTCTTCATTCAATACATTTTAACTTATGGGAAAATCAAGGAACTACTTCCAACAATTGGCCAGGGCCATACCAGAGCCAATCAAATATGAAATTATTCGTGGATTTTTGCCAGGAGGTAGAAAATTGTATTCGTATGACAACCACATTTTACTTCCAAACAAATGTATATGTATGTATATATTAACGAAACCATCCCCGTTTATTTCCAGGGGTGTTCTATAAAAAAAACTTTTATTGAAGACATTACAGATCTGACACAAAAATATGGCGATGTCTATCGTTTTCCCGCCATGTTCGGCAAACCTGAATCAGTTATGAATTATGTTCGTCGAGAAAGGACTTTAGTTCTCAATTGCCTATTCAGTCCGAAGTGGTACCTGTTCGCAAGGGTTATTCTGCGTTAGATTTCGAGACAGACGTGATGTTGTTTTTAATGTTAGTACCAACATAGACGAAATGATCTACCTCTTCGAAGTTTTCACTGTCAACAGAGACGTGATAGCTAAGTCGCGAATGCGATGATTGTTTATTTGATGACAGAAGATACGATAATATATAGTATATATAGTATATTACCGTATCTTCTGTCATAAATAATTTGATGGTAGTAAATTTCTCAATAAGTGTATATATTGAAGAAATTCTCTTGAGAAGTATTTGACCGAAGACATTTTTTCGAAACTCATACCGCAATTTTTGAAATAATTTTAATATGAAACAAGTAAGAAAGGGCTAAGTCCGGGTACAGCATACCCTTGTAATTTACAAGGATTAAGGCTACGTAAGTACCCTCAGCTAACGGGTGATTTTTTTGAGGTTAGGATTTTCATGCAGTAGTATTTGACAGATCACGTGGGATGTCAGACATGGTGTCAAAGAGAAAGATGCTCAGTATGCTTTGACATTTCATCATGAATAGACTTACTAACGAGCAACGCTTGCAAATCATTGAATTTTATTACCAAAATCAGTGTTCGGTTCGAAATGTGTTTCGCGTCCGTGTCCGATGAGCGATGAGGCTCATTTCTGGTTGAATGGCTACGTAAATAAGCAAAATTGCCGCATTTGGGGTGAAGAGCAACCAGAAGCCGTTCAAGAACTGCCCATGCATCCCGAAAAATGCACTGTTTGGTGTGGTTTGTACGCTGGTGGAATCATTGGACCGTATTTTTTCAAAGATGCTGTTGGACGCAACGTTACGGTGAATGGCGATCGCTATCGTTCGATGCTAACAAACTTTTTGTTGCCAAAAATGGAAGAACTGAACTTGGTTGACATGTGGTTTCAACAAGATGGCGCTACATGCCACACAGCTCGCGATTCTATGGCCATTTTGAGGGAAAACTTCGGACAACAATTCATCTCAAGAAATGGACCCGTAAGTTGGCCACCAAGATCATGCGATTTAACGCCTTTAGACTATTTTTTGTGGGGCTACGTCAAGTCTAAAGTCTACAGAAATAAGCCAGCAACTATTCCAGCTTTGGAAGACAACATTTCCGAAGAAATTCGGGCTATTCCGGCCGAAATGCTCGAAAAAGTTGCCCAAAATTGGACTTTCCGAATGGACCACCTAAGACGCAGCCGCGGTCAACATTTAAATGAAATTATCTTCAAAAAGTAAATGTCATGAACCAATCTAACGTTTCAAATAAAGAACCGATGAGATTTTGCAAATTTTATGCGTTTTTTTTTTTAAAAAAGTTATCAAGCTCTTAAAAAATCACCCTATATATATGGCTTGTTAGTGATATGGGGTCTAGAGCGAGTTTTTACCCGTCATCGAGATATCTCAGTTTTTCCGCAAGTTACAGCTTTCGCTGATGGACGGGCGAACGGACAGGCAGTCAGTCATCCGCATTTCAACTCGTCTGATCATTTTATGTACATACCTAACCACATATCTTTCTCGCTTAGTTTTAGGTATACAAACCGCTAGGTGAATAAAACAATTATACTCTGTAGCTTCATGTTGCAAGAGTAAAAAAATATTCATACAATTTGACAACATCCATTCTTTTCGAGTTTATGTGCGACAAACTAGTTTAGTACATAACGTGCCGTCTGAAAATTAAGCCAACAACAACGAGCACGTTAAGCGCAAACAAAAACATCTGACGCCGTTCTCTCTCAAAAGCTCGCTCTTCGCAATTATTTCTTTCTTTCTCTTTTACGAAAAAAAATGTTTTGTTTACAAACAAATGAGGAGATAAAAACAAAAAGCGACAAAAATATTAACAACAAAGATTAACAGTATCGGTATGTACATACATATGTATATGAATGGCAAAAGCTCGTTTTGCAACTAAATGTTTCACTTATCTATTTCCCATATGCTGACATACATACATACATACATATGTAGACTCGCGTAGGCTAGCAAGTGAACAAAAGCAGTGCAGATATTAGCAGACACATATTGGCAATGTTTATTAAATATTCCACACAGAATGTTATAAATGCACAGACTGATCGCGAGCGACTGCCAAGAGCTTATTCATTGTGCCAAAGTTTGTGGAGCGGCGAACACATCCATATTAGTGGACGACTTCTACTTGTATTCTTCTAAATTTCGAACTTTCGCATTTTCGTTGCGCTTGACATAATAAATTAATGAATAGAAGCAGTAATCAACGGCAAACATGTTATCGAGGCATTTAAAGCAAATTGATCACATCGGTTGGCGTCATTTGCGCGTTTCAAGGGTACGAACTTTTGCAGCGCAAGTAGAGTCTAAGGTAGGTGTGATTAAATGCATAATGTTTTCACTTTAATTTTTATTTTCTTAAATTATTTATTGCTGTATATTTTATTTTTAGCAAAACAATGCAAGTGATGTGGACTTGGAGAATGCACGGCCGTACTCAGAGGTGCCTGGGCCAAGTAAATTCGAGTTGATACGTTTCTTCATGCCTGGAGGTAAGTGATAATAATTATACCACTGGTGTAATATGTTTATGAGTATTTGTGTAATATGACTAGGCACTCAAGTGATTGTTGATTTCATTCAATTTTAAAATGCCAAAAAGTTAATTGATATATTAGTTTAAAAATAAATTTAAAATTAAATTAATATGTAGGTGAGGTAAGAAAGGTTTTTCGATTTGAATTTTTAATATTTTAAGTTTCCAATTAATGATTATTGATAACAACAAAGTAGCGATAGTTAGAAATGGGTGATTTGTAAGACTTGTGGTTGTAGGCAAACAAGTCAATATTTTTAGGAGTTTTTCGGAGTAGAGGTTTTCGGAGTATGTTTTTACGGAGTAGGGCTTTTCGGAGTAGGTTTTTTGATAGCAGCTATTTTATATGTACTCGGTTTGGATTGCATTTTCATAATTTGTTACCAAAATAATGGTTCAGTTAGCTCAACGCACCTCGTAACTACGTTCAATATTCGGTCGAGCGACTATTAATTAGCACTAGTGGATAATGCGCGTGTTTAGATACGTCATATAACACCGAAGACTCTATTGCTGCTGTAGAGTATCACAGAAGACCGAAATGAGTTCACCCGCCATTACGTGCAGTAATTGAAACTGGGCCCATCCACTTTATGGAAGAGTTTGAGGACAAAATCGAACTCGTGAAAGAATTGAAGCCGAACGATCATCAAGCGCGTCGCACGTTTGGTGGATAGGCCTAAAACAAGAGGACCAAGGACCCCCAATAAAAATGAAACCACAGGGCTTAAGGGCATGTACCTGAAATGTAAGGTGCCGCTGCCCATTCGACACAGTACCCGCCGGGAGAAGCAGATCAAGAGGAAGACATTTACTCCGTTGGAAAGGCCAGATGGAAAAGGTTGTGGCTTTGCTTATAATCTCCAATTGGCACCACATTCTTTCTTTCTTTACTGGCGTAGACACCGCTTACGCGATTATAGCCGAGTCAACAACAGCGCGCCAGTCGTTTCTTCTCTTCGCTACGTGGCGCCAATTGGATATTCCAAGCGAGGCCAGGTCCTTCTCTACTTGGTCCTTCCAACGGAGTGGAGGTCTTCCTCTTCCTCTGCTTCCCGCGGCGGGTACTGCGTCGAATACTTTCAGAGCTGGAGTGTTTTCATCCATCCGGACAACATGACCTAGCCAGCGTAGCCGCTGTCTTTTAATTCGCTGAACTATGTCAATGTCGTCGTATATCTCGTACAGCTCATCGTTCCATCGAATGCGATATTCGCCGTGGCCAACGCACAAAGGACCATAAATCTTTCGCAGAACCTTTCTCTCGAAAACTCGCAACGTCAACTCATCGGTTGTTGTCATCGTCCAAGCCTCTGCACCATATAGGAGGACGGGAATTATGAGAGACTTATAGAGTTTGGTTTTTGTTTGTCGAGAGAGGACTTTGCTTCTCAATTGCCTACTTAGTCCGAAGTAGCACCTGTTGGCAAGAGTTATCCTGCGTTGGATTTCTAGGCTGACATTGTTGGTGGTGTTTACGCTGGTTCCAAGATAGACGAAATTATCTACAACTTCAAAGTTATGACTGTCAACAGTGACGTGAGTGCCAAGTCGCGAGTGCGACGACTGTTTGTTTGATGACAGGAGATATTTCGTCTTGCCCTCGTTCACTGCCAGACCCATTTCTTTTGCTTCCTTGTCCAGTCTGGAGAAAGCAGAACTAACGGCGCGGGTGTTGAGGCCGATGATATCAATATCATCGGCATACGCCAGCAGTTGTACACTCTTATAAAAGATAGTACCCTCTCTGTTAAGTTCTGCAGCTCGAACTATTTTCTCCAGAAGCAGGTTGAAAAAGTCGCACGATAGGGAATCGCCTTGTCTGAAACCTCGTTTGGTATCGAACGGCTCGGAGAGGTCCTTCCCGATTCTGACGGAGCTTTTTGTGTTGCTCAACGTCAGTTTACATAGCCGTATTAGTTTTGCGGGGATACCAAATTCAGACATCGCGGCATAAAGGCAGCTCCTTTTCGTGCTGTCGAAAGCAGCTTTGAAATCGACGAAGAGGTGGTGTGTGTCGATTCTCCTTTCACGGGTCTTTTCCAAGATTTGGCGCATCGTGAATATCTGGTCGGTTGTTGATTTACCAGGTCTAAAGCCACACTGATAAGGTCCAATCAGTTTGTTGACGGTGGGCTTTAATCTTTCACACAGTACGCTCGACAGAACCTTATATGCGATATTGAGGAGGCTAATCCCACGGTAGTTGGCGCAGATTGTGGGGTCTCCTTTTTTGTGGATTGGGCATAGCACACTTAAATTCCAATCGTTGGGCATACTTTCGTCCGACCATATTTTGCAAAGAAGCTGATGCATGCACCTTATCAGCTCTTCGCCGCCGTGTTTGAATAGCTCGGCCGTCAATCCATCGGCCCCTGCCGCTTTGTTGTTTTTCAGGCGGGCAATTGCTATTCGAACTTCTTCATGGTCGGGCAATGGAACGTCTGCTCCATCGTCATCGATTGGGGTATCGGGTTCGCTTTCTCCTGGTGTTGTGCGTTCACTGCCATTCAGCAGGCTGGAGAAGTGTTCCCTCCATAATTTAAGTATGCTCTGGGCATCGGTAACTAGATCACCTTTGGGGGTTCTACAAGAGTATGCTCCGGTCTTGAAACCTTCTGTAAGCCGCCGCATCTTTTCGTAGAATTTTCGAGCATTACCCCTGTCGGCCAGCTTATCAAGCTCTTTGTACTCACGCATTTCGGCCTCTTTCTTTTTCTGTCTACAAATGCGTCTCGCTTCCCTCTTCAACTCTCGGTATCTATCCCATCCCGCACGTGTTGTGGTCGATCGTAACGTTGCGAGGTAGGCAGCCTGTTTTCTCTCCGCTGCGACACGGCACTCCTCGTCGTACCAGCTGTTCTTCTGCACTTTCCGAAAACCAATGGTTTCGGTTGCAGCTGTACGTAAGGAGTTTGAAATGCCGTCCCACAGTTCCCTTATACCGAGTTGTTGACGAGTGCTCTCAGAGAGCAGGAGTGCAAGCCGAGTAGAAAAACGTTCGGCTGTCTGTTGTGATTGCAGCTTCTCGACGTCGAACCATCCTTGTGTTTGTTGGCGTGCGTTTTTTGCTGCACAGAGGCGGGTGCGTATTTTGGCTGCAACAATATAGTGGTCCGAGTCGATGTTAGGACCTCGGAGCGCACGCACATCTAAAACACTGGAGACGTGTCTTCCGTCTATCACAACATGATCGATCTGGTTGGTGGTTTTTCGATCTGGAGACAGCCAGGTAGCTTGATGTATCTTCTTATGCTGGAATCTAGTGCTACAGATAACCATATTTCGGGCCCCGGCGAAGTCGATCAGCCTCAGCCCATTTGGGGATGTTTCCGCGTGGAGGCTGAATTTACCGACCGTAGTGCCAAAGATACCTTCTTTGCCCACCCTGGCATTGAAGTCGCCAAGCACGATTTTGACATCGTGGCGGGGGCATCTCTCATAAGTGCGCTCCAAGCACTCATAAAAGGCATCTTTGGTCACATCGTCCTTCTCTTCCGTCGGGGCGTGGGCGCAAATCAGCGATATGTTGAAGAACCTCGCTTTGATGCGGATTGTGGCTAGACGTTCATTCTCCGGAGTGAATGATAGTACTCGGCGACGGAGTCTCTCTCCCACCACGAATCCAACACCAAACTTGCGCTCCTTTATATGGCCACTGTAGTAAATGTCACAAGGACCTACTCGTCTCTGTCCTTGTCCCGTCCATCGCATTTCTTGGACGGCGGTGATGTCAGCCTTTATCTTTACGAGGACATCTACCAGCTGGGCAGCGGCACCTTCCCAATTAAGGGACCGGACATTCCAGGTGCATGCCCTCAAATCATAGTCCTTATTTCGTTTGCCATGGTCGTCATCAAAAGGGGGGTCACTCATCCGAGGCTTGTTGTTGTCTTTCATTGGGGGTGTTTTTTTACGTGGCGGGTCC
The DNA here is from genome assembly GCA_027475135.1 of Bactrocera correcta. Taxonomy (NCBI): domain Eukaryota; kingdom Metazoa; phylum Arthropoda; class Insecta; order Diptera; family Tephritidae; genus Bactrocera; species Bactrocera correcta. The sequence goes on from CM050325.1 coordinate 70,628,534, forward strand.
CAAACCCAGCGCACAACCCTATGCAGAGTGTTTCGCCTTCTCACTTTAGCTCGCCTTCAAACGGATGTTCTTAGGCTACCCAGAGGATACTTGGTCAAAGACCGGAAGTCGTGAGCTGCTTGAGTCATATGTAAAAGAATCGTTTCTGGCCACTCCCAAGTGAATGGCGATCAGAGAACTTTCCTCACTAGCGTGAACTTCTACACATGACCCCATCCTCCACATTGCGATAAGAAGAAAAGACTGGCGCGCTGCGGTTATCTGAGCTATAACCAGTAAAGAAGAAGAAGGAAGGAGTCAGCCAGAGGATCTATTCATTAAGATCATACATTTTGAACATCATAAACGGGTAACGTGGGCTGAAAGTTAGAAACGACTACATCAGGACTATTAGTGCTAAGAGAAAAAGAAGAAGAACAAAAAAATTTATGCAAAGTTACAGAGCTGCATTAACATTTGGAATTACTCAAATATAGTCAATAACACGTTTCTAATGTCTGACCGACATATTTGGCTTGAAGTCTGAAGACCGGAGTACGACCTGTAATACGTTCTCCTAATTTTTTTTTAAGATATCTTACACATTATCCGATATATACACTATAAAGCTGACCGGGAGTTTGCAATTCTTATGTTATTTACTAAAAGGAAGTCTTTGCCCGATTTACCCAAATTCAGATACATTTTAATGGGGAAAATATTTTCTCTGAATTTCAACGATATTTGAGATAAAAAGTCAAGCACTGTGGTCCATACATTCGGTATCTGCGTACCAATTTAACAACATTAAATCAGTAGGTAGCATGCCTTTAAAGAACTATTGGTGAAAAGTCATATCCCGATACGAGTATATTCATTAAAGCCCGATTTATATACTTTGAAGTGAGAGAATCATATGGAATTAAAAATTATGATTTGTGGAAGTAGATGAGGTTGTGGTCCGATTTCACTCACTTTCAGATTACAATATACTTATATTCCTTAGTATATTTAGAAACTTTTCAAAATCGGATTAAAACCATATGACTAAATTTTAGGCTTCGTTATGATATGATTCTTCATTTCAGGTTTATTCTCCAAAAAACCATTTTTTACCGCCATTCGGGAAATGGAAAAGATTTATGGACCGATATTTCGCTTTCCCGGCATATTTGACAAACCCGAATTTGTTATCGATTTAAACCCCTCAGATTATTCGATTATTTTTCGTAATGAAGGATTATGGCCCGATCGCCGCGTTTTCGAAACTACCGTTTATCATCGTGAAAAACATCGGCCCGAATTGTTTCAGGGGGTCGAGGGTATTATATCTACGTGAGTATCACATACTCATACACATCTGAATATTCAATTATTATATGTTATTTTTAATATTTTGCACCAGTTCTGGTGAAAAATGGGCGAAAATGCGTACGGCTGTGAATCCGATACTCATGCAACCGAAAAATGCCAAGCTGTACTTGAATACGCTATTAGAGATTAATGATGAGTTCCTAGAAAGGTAAGACGAGCAAATGTACTAATTCAAATTTCACAAAGACTATATTTTAAACACTTGTACTTTACTGGTAGAATACGGCACATACGCGATCCCAGCACATTGGAAGTACCTGGCGGTTTCCTCGATGATATTAATCGCCTCGCTTTTGAGGGCATCGCAGGCATTGCGCTGAACACACGACTCGGTTTAATACACAAAAATCGTGATACGGCCGAGTGTGAAACGATCATGAAGTGCGTACGCAATTTCTTTTTACTCTCCGAAGAGCTAGAGATTAAACCTTCCATATGGAAGTATGTGAAAACACCGAAATTTAAGGAAATGATGAATACATTGGACACGATGACGGATATCTGCAACAAATACATTAACGAAGCGCTAATGCGTATTGAACACGATAGCGAGGGCAACCTTACATCGGAGCTGGGCAAGGAGAAGAGCGTGCTGGAGAAATTAGTGCGTGTGGATAAGAAATTTGCCGTGGTAATGGCGTTGGATATGATGTTAGCTGGTATTGATACGGTAAGTGAGCGCATTTAAAGATGGAGGGATTTTGAATAATTATAATGTTTCTCACTGCACGCACAGACCAGCTCTACTTTGACAGGTCTACTGTTATGCATTGCCACAAATCCTGATAAACAACAGAAGTTATTTGAGGAAATTCAGCAAATACTGCCGGAAAAGGAATCACAGCTGACAACTGAAAATATGCAAAATCTGCCTTACCTGCGCGCCTGCATCAAAGAGGGCATACGCTGTTATCCCATAATACCGGGTACGGTGCGTCGTTTACCCAACGATGTAGTGTTGAGCGGCTATCGTATACCTGCCGGTACCGACATCTCCATCGGCGCCAATCTGTTGATGCATGATGAACGCTATGTGCCACAGCCGGATAAATTCATACCGGAACGTTGGCTGCGTAACGATCAATCTGCCCAAGCTTTGGAGGGACAAATTACCAATCCATTTTTGTATGTACCCTTCGGCTTTGGTCCACGCAGTTGTGTGGGCAAGCGTATCGTCAATTTGGAGTTAGAAATCACTTTGGCACGGTTGGTGCGGAATTTCCAAATTGAATTTAATTACCCGACCGAAAATGCATTCGCTATGAAATTCATGAGCGTGCCGCAAATACCACTCAAATTCAAGTTCATCGAGAGAGGAGCGTAGTGTTTGGCATGCAAATTGGCGAGAACTAGTTATAAGTTAAATCTAAAATGTAATTTTGTAATCATCAATATTTTTTTATAAATATAAAATCTTTAAAAATTTATGTATTTTGGAATTTAAAAATAGTTCAAAATAAAATAGAATAAATAAACTACAATTGATTGGAATCCAACAAACAATTCGCGAGTATAAAGGGCGATCCATTTCGTGGTTTCGTACTTTTTTAAAGAAAAAAAAATAGAAAAAAACAGGGAATGTTTATTATCATACTAAAGAACTTTTTTTTTTATTTTAAAGATCTCATTCAAATGTTAGCCGCAGCTATGTCTCAGATGATCCATCCGTTGAGTTCAATTTACGATGACTCGTTCGAACATTTCGATTGGTAGCTTTCGAATGACACGCGTGATGTTTTGCTCCAAGACCTAAATCGAAGCATGATTGTCCGCATAGCTTTAGAATTTACATATCCCCACAGGAAGAAATCTGACAGTGTGACCGGTGACCCAAAACGTAAAATTATCTGCTCACCGTAGTTTTCTATTAATAAATCCATTGATTGGTGCAATGTGTGGGAATGCCACCATCTTATTGAAATCAAATGTCGCTGAGTTCACGAATTTCATCTTCAGCTATCAAATATTCGGTTATCATGATGCGATAACGGTCGACATTGACGGTTACGTTCCGGCCGTCATTATTTGTGGTCATTTGAAAACTCGATTGTTTTGATTAGTACAAATGGGACAATGAGCCAACAAAACTGAAAAAGAAATCATAAAAGGTCTGTCAGTAAAACACGTGTCGATTTTTTCACCAGTAGTTTTTTTTTTATTTTCCAAGTTTTTAACAATAAATATTAATTTTCGAAAAAAATTTGTTTCCAAAGAATTAAAAAAAAAATATTTAAAAAAAATTAAAAATTAGTAATTAAAGCAGTCTTTCAAAACTCATTCATTATGCTCTAAAAGCTTTCTGTTAAAATAAAAGTATAAAAATATCACTTTGTACTCTCTATTGGCGCTTACAGAAGAAGAAGAAGTATCTCACACAGTGCAGTTCAATTCAATTCTAATTATGTTACTAATAAGAAAAAGCTCTGCTCAGAGCTTTCACAATGAATGACATAAGACAATTTGTATTGCATTTTTTGTGTCTAATTAGAATATGCTCCCTACAAAATAGTGAATCGTCGAAACAGTAAGCTTACAAGAGCGGTAGCGATCAGTAGTATTTCTTTATAACAACAAGTTTTAAAATATTCTTAATGCTTTGTACATATTAAATTGCTGTAATTTAATTAATATAATCAAAACACTCAAAATGCTATCGCGCTTTCTAACTAAATGCGATGCAATGGTCGGGCGTTCATTGAGTTCAGCGGCTTTTAGGGGATATGCAACAGCTGTTCAGCAAAAGCAGGTAAATAGTAATTATTATTTAATTGCTATTAAAGCTATTAAAGGCGTTAGTGCTGTTTCTGAGTTTTAGAACTTTGAATTCAACTGAAACAGGAAATTTAGTGATAATGTTAAGAAGTAATGAAGAGTTAACTTTGGGTTAACCGAATATTTTATACTCTTGCAACTTGCAAGCAGCAAAGCCGTCAAAAAAATTATACATAAAGAAAAACAGTAATTTGACCAGAACGATGTAACTATATTTTCAGGAGAAGAAGGATATTTCCAGCACACCCAATCTGAATTTAATCGGGTTGAAAATTTAAGTTTATAACACAAAATATGAACTTGTGGAATAAATATTCAAAAAATTGTATTCCAAAGCAAATATATATAACAAATGCATTTGGCAGATTTTTTCTGAGGAATATATAGCACTATAACAAGACTTTAAACTAAACCTTAAAAAAAACTAAAAACTTTCATATATTTAATTGATTTTAATTTATAGGAAAACCAAGGAACTTTTACTTCGAATAATTGGGAAAATGCGCGTCCATATTCTGAGTTACCAGGGCCAAGCATATATGAAATGTTTCGTGGATTTTTGCCAGGAGGTAGGAAAGTACATTGATATGAACAACAAACATTTAGTTTCTAAAATTTCATATTCTCAGCCTGGCCGTTGTTCAACCAAACAACGTGGTGAACCTATATTTGTATTAAAATAAATATAAATTTGTATTGGAATAAATATACAAATTTAGGTTCACTACGTTTTTTCTCAAATTTTCGAATTATCGAAATATCTGTTCTCTCCCTATTGAAGGTGTGTACCATAAGAAAACATTTATTGAAATAATTAGAACCATGACAAGCATATATGGCAATATCTATCGATTTCCTTCCGTGTTCGGCAGACCAGAAACTATAATGAATTTTAATCCAAATGACTATCCAATAATATTTCGAAACGAGGGTATTTGGCCAGAACGACGTACTTTCGGCACCTTATATTATCATCGTAAGGTGCACCGAGCGGATTTCTTTCAAAACGTGGAGGGACTATTGACCACGTAAATTTCTTGTTAACAAACATACATGACACGTCTAAATGCTTTCCTAATACATTTGTAGAAATGGCGAAGAATGGGGAAAAATACGTACCGCCGTTAATCCAGTGCTAATGCAACCCAAAAATGCCAGACTCTATTTAAATACGTTACTAGAAGTCAATGACGAATTTCTCGAAAGGTTATTACAATATTTATTATATCTTTTAAGAAGAGATTAATCTCACATTGAATTTCTTTTAGAATACGTCACATACGCGATCCTTTGACACTCGAAGTGCCCGACGACTTTTTTGATGATATTAATCGTCTCACTTTAGAGGGCGTGGTGAGCATTGCACTCAATACCCGTTTAGGTATGATACATAAAAATCGTGATAGTCCGGAGAGTAAAACACTTTTGAAAGAAATACGCAATTTTTTCGCCTTGTCGGAAGAGATAGAACTCAAGATATCCATTTGGAAGATAATCAAAACACCAACGTTCCATAAACTGATGAAAACATTGGATACGCTTATAGTACTGTGCAATAAATATATTGATGAGGCACTAAAACGTATTGATTCGGATAGTGAGGGTAAATTCACCTCAGAGATGGGCAAGGAAAAGAGTGTTTTAGAGAAACTATTGAAAATTGATCGCAAAATCGCTGTTGTTATGGCAATGGATATGATGATGGCTGGCGTCGATACGGTAAGTACATTTCAAATCGAGCTTAAAAGTTATATAATGCTTTATTAAAATTACAGACAAGCTCCACCTTAACGGGCATATTATTTTGCATCGCCAAAAATCCGGACAAACAACAGAAACTATTCGAGGAACTCAAAAGTATTTTACCAAATAAGGACTCTCGTTTAACAGTAGAGAATATGACAAATCTTCCATATTTACGCGCTTGTATTAAGGAAGGCATGCGCTATCATCCCATTATTGTTGGCACAAATCGTCGCTTGCCGAACGATGTTGTATTGAGTGGATATCGCATACCGGCGGGTATTGATATTTCGGTTGCTTCCAATTTGCTGTTGCGCAATGAGCAGTTTGTGGAAGAGCCAAATAAATATATACCAGAGCGTTGGCTGCGTAATGACACAGAGGGTAAAAAATATCAACTCAATAACCCGTTTCTATTTCTTCCCTTCGGCTTCGGCCCACGCAGTTGTGTGGGCAAGCGCATTGTGGATCTTGAATTAGAGGTCACTTTGGCGCGTTTGGTGCGCAACTTCACGATTGAATTCAATTATTCAACGGAAAATGCTTTTACCCAGAAGTTAATTTTCCTACCAGCTATACCATTGAAATTCAGATTCGCTGAAAGAAAGGAGTGAAGATGCGATGATTGATTGAATCGTATAAGTACAGAAAAGTCATTTATAAACTCGTTTTTGTGAAGTGTTTCATTAAGTTTTTTATGAGTGAAATATGTTTGTATTAGCAAAGATAATTAGAACTCAATATGTAAAATATGTGTGCCAATAAAATATATTTATACAATATAAACTCCATTATTGTCTTTTTATTTTTAAAGCTTCCCGAAGAGACTTCAGCAATTGGCAGTATTGGAATACTTATACATACATATGTATACAAAGAAAGCACGTTAACGTCGATTGCACAGAAATTATAATACCCTTCACAAATACAGAAAATTCCAACCGATAGCCCTAGTTGCTAGTGTTTTTCACATTTATTGTAATTTCAATTATAATAAATAATAAATAATAATAATAATACAAAAAATTCCATACTAGAACTATATTCCGAACATTCAGTTTGGCAGCTATATGTAAGTGATCTGATATAACAACTTTTCTACAAGCACTTGATTCCGATCATCCAGCTTGTATGGAAGCTGTCGGCTATGGTGGTCCGACATCGGCAATCCTAGAGCTACTTTGCCTTATAATAATTTCTTAAAGAAAAAAAAACAAAGCATTTTTTTGAGGTCTGAATACTAAAAGAAGCCGAGAGTCCCATTCTTTTGATATTTTCGAATGTGCAAAATCTCCAACAATGTTATTTTCGGATCATCCAGAGTCATTTTGAGAGTTCTTTAATATATAAGTTTACTACCTCCAATTTGGATTTCTATTTCGTTCACAGTCTTCGAAAACCAAAAACGCGGATCACACTGTTCAAGCCACTTTTTCTTGCAACATGTTGCTACAGAGTATAACAGTTTTGTTCACCTAACGGCTGTACTTATCACTTAAGCCTAATGAGGACAGATATAGGGTTATATATAAATAAATGATCAGGAGTACAAGCGGAGTTGCAAACCGGGTGACGATCTGTCCAAAAAACTATAGCGAAGTTCGTAGATGGGCGGAACGGACGGATGAGGCCACGGCCGCAAAATGGCATTAACCGAAAACCGATACAGTATTATAGCACTAAATTGAGATATAAAACTCTAATTTGGCAGCGGAATCGCAAGATGCACCTGAGGTCAAAAAAAACGTGGACATGGCCACGGCCTCTAATAGGTGTAATTTACATATCTCCTAAGCCACTAAAAAATAAAATAACGACGTTGCACAAATACCGACAGTATGAAAATGGAAGTAATCAGAAGATAGCGCCGCTCCCTATTCATATAAAACTACTAAAAGCGCATTAAATCAATAACTAAGTACGTTAGAGACATTAAATTTACTAGCATTATTCTCATATTCCTAAATCACAATGTAAAAATAGGCGAAATTGGACTACAACCTCGCCTACTTCCTATATAGCACAATTATAAATTCCATTTGATTCTTTCCCTATCCAGTGCACAAATCAAGTAGTAATTATTATAACGGGGTCAAATTTTGCAGTAATAATTCCTTTAATAATTCTTTTCCTGACAAAACAATATCTCTGTGTATCAAATATGGGTTGAATCGGGTCAGCACTTCCCTGAGCCCGCATGTACCTAATATAAAGATTTTCGAACTTCCGAGTGACTTTATACTACATATATCAGCCAATATTACAGTTATCTCAATAAAAATTACAGAGCTTGTTTTTTTCGATAATCTGGCTGACTTTACTCCATAGGATTGGTGATTGTATGTGAGGTGAAAAGCAGGGACACTTTTTTCATCAACTGCTATACTATATACTTCGTATAATTATTTTCGTTTTTCTAACAAACCTTCTGCCGAATATGTCGGTCAGTGTATGAGTTATATATAAAATATGTTGCTTAGATTTCGATCCTCTGGCTGACGTTTTACACCTTAAGGTATTTCCCTGCCTTTGATTTCTGTAATTTCCAAGAGTATAAAATATTCGGTTGAACCCGAACTTAGGCCATCCTTAGTTGTTTAACTATTTTTTCTTTCAAGATATCAAAGTTCACTCAATATATTGTACCTCTCGAACCAATTAGCATTTGAAGGTCAGGTCTAAATACAACAAAAATACATTCAACTCTGGTGGCTCGTTGACGCTAAGCTTTTCGTCTGTATTTATATGAATGCATGCAGTATACAAATGTACATATTGCACTGATAACAAATTGTACATATGTATGTACATAATATAAACGTCATAGACGTCAATATCAGTTAGGTGGAAGATAAGAAATTTGTTTGTTTAATACTTCTTATTTATATCAATTAATTGTACAATGGAAATAATAATGTGTCTAGAACGCTACTGTATTTCATAGAAATACTTGCGGCATTATAAGTAAGAGACCACTTTATACATACATTACATGCAAACTGGTTACTTATTTCCATTATTTAGCTGTGATATCTGTATACCCTAACAAAGAAAGAAAACTCGCAGACCTTTTTAAATATAATATATGCATAAATGATTAGCGCGGTAAACGACGCAGATTTAGCATTTCCCATCAATCTGTATAAACAAGACTTAGTCACTCGGTTTTTGAGATATCAATCTGAAAGCTTGTACACATTGCTTACTCCCAAATAAGCTAATCATTGATCAGAACCGCCGATATCGGACCACCATAAGGTACAGATGCTATATAAACTGGATGATCAGAATCAAGTGCTTTGGAAAACCGTTTTTATTTGATAAGATACATATATTCACGAAACTAGACATGGCTTATAGCCTAAGGCAATGGTGTAGCCCCCGAAGAAAGGGTTCAGATCAGACCACTGCAGCATATAATATCCAAAAAAACAGATCGATGAAAATCAAATCTTTGTATGGATAGCTTTTTCATTTGAGGAGATAACTTCAGAAAATGTTAAATGAATTATTATTATTTAGGTTAGGTTAATATGGTTGCTCTACTATATAAGTCACTGATATACCAGTTTTGGTTCAGATGGAGTTCAGTTGATAGGTCCAGGAGAAGTAGTCATCTTTTAGTATGGATGCGCTTGATGCGAATTTTAAAAGACTCTGCGGTATCACTATCGATACTTACTTCAGGGGCGTGTATCTAGGCACAACCCAGTTAGTATTCCCTAAGATGTTTAGTGACACAAAATTTTTTCGACAACAGTAAAATTATTTATATATTAACTTATCTTAATTAATATTAACCAACTTGACACGAGACTAATTGTGTCTGATAATTTAATTAGATAGTAACGCAATGTATGATGTTTCAAGAGATCCATCACTTAAGTTTCATTTTTTATTTGTTGTTTACTGTGATGCTTGATAACGCTACAATTTATTCTAATCAGAAAACTTATTGTTGAAAAAACGCAAACGTAAATCAAAAAGTTGAGCGTTTCACTGATATTAACAAATAACAACTAACAGACGCGATTGTTTATGCAAAGCACTTTAGTTAGTTTGCAAACGCGGTGATGTGCAGTTCTATTTCTCCACAAGCGAATTAGTGTGTGTCGGAATTTATTTTGAGTGATATAAAAAAAAACTAAAAAAAAAAATTAAATACAAAATTACAAAACGTTCTTCTTCTTACCAAAATGTTATCTCGTTGCTTAAAACAGTATAATGAAGGTTTTGGACATTCCATGGCCGCGACGTTCTTGAGGAGATATGCGACAGCATTACCACAACAACAGGTGGTTTGAGTTCCAAATACGCATTTGAGTTTATAATTTTGGGAAGAGAACAAAAACGTGAAAAAATATAATTTAATTTATTATCTAAATAATAATTAATTATTGTGCTACAAAGCTAATCACAAGTGTTAAGACTGTGTAAAAATGTATGGTAACTATGCTATGAATTCGTTCAAAGGAAAAAATGGATATCATGTACGAAGTTTGCCTTTTATATTTCGGGATTAGAGAACAAAACCAAATTTTAATCATCGAAAATTGTTTTACTAATTTTCAAAGTATTCTCTATATAGATCTATAAACTTTTGCTTGCATTTGAACTAATTTTCGAAGCACTTTTGCCACTCTGATTGAAAAATTCCAAAACATGCCTTTGGAACGCTTCAACCGCCTCTTCAGGTATCGAAAATCATGGACCTCTTAGCTCATCTCTTACATAAGGGATTAAAAATAAGTCATTCGGTCCCCAGTCAAGACTTTATTGTGGATTATACATATGAAATCGACGTTTTAAGTGCTCAAAAATGCAGTTGTTTCAGTCGATATGGGATCGCATTGTCATTGGTTTTCCTGATTTCTTGAAAGACAACTGACAAACAAATAGTTGTATTCCACTCAGAGTTTACTGTTCTGCAATGTTATAGTGATACGGTTGTGTCATGTAAAGCTTTTCCGAAAACACAGGCAACTAGTTGCTTGTTAGTGCTTCGCGCGCCAACAACTTTTGTTGAATTTGGCTCACCATATATGTAGATGGCTGTTCTTCCAAATTAGGGCCTATACGCGTAAATCCACGATTCGTAATCTTTCACGATGCCATAGACGTCTTTCGAAGTACCACTATTGTATTTTTTCTAACATTTCTCTGGACCAATTGTCACGAACCATTTTTTGAGCGATTGACAAATTGTGTGGGATCCAAATGAAAAAAAAAATTTTGCTATTAAATGCTCATGCAATATTAAATATAGTATGCTGATCCCACTAATGCCTATAGTTGTCTCAGTCTCATGATAAGTCTCATGACAATCAGATTGCACAATAGTTTCCGGAACAACAAATGTTTCGCGACATAAACGTAACATCGGTAAACACTGGTCATTGAAAATTGAGTTAAGTTCATCGACGCACGGTTGCTGATATAATCCAGGTCGAAAGTTGTAAAAAATAATGGCTCGATTTAATTCCATTTTTTGGCCGAGATGAATATTTCAAGTTACTGTAAACATACTGTAAAAATAGCACTCGTATGTTAAAACGTTCTGAATACATTCATGACATCAACAATGTCGAAATTTATGACAAAATTGTGAGTTGCAAGACCAATCTCGAAATATAAAAGGTAACCTACATATTATGGTATCAAGATATGACATCAAGTCAATGTAATAATTGATATTTTAATATTCTGTATATATATGAAATATTATTAATAACAAAATGTGAAAAGAGAAATTCACAGATATTCATAGAGAATTTATAGATCTTCAATTGGTTCATTCCTTTCCATCAAGGGACAGAAATAAAATGCAAACACTTTTGTTTATGGATTCGATAGAATTTATTCATTAAACTAATACTAATACTAAAGTATAAACCAATTTTAAAATTGCAGCTCAATGAAACAGTATCTGCACCAGTCCACTTGGAAAATGCGCGTCCATTTAATGAGTTACCCGGACCAAGTAGATATGAAATTGTTCGTGGATTTATGTTGGGAGGTAAATACATATGATTCATGTATCGAAATTAAATTAAATATAGTAATGTGTTAAAAGTTAATCAAGCAAGTTTCTTGAAGCACAGGATTTTTGAAAAATTGTCAAAATAAACTTATGTGTTTGACATTAATGATACAAATGGTTTAAGCTAGAGGATACAACAAACCTTACAATTTAGGACGAAATTTTGGTGATTTCATCTATTATTTTTTTATTTTTTCAAAAAGCTCCGGGAGCACTCTGAATAATTTCAGGAGCTTGCTAGGCGCGACTAAGATCATTTGATCTCTGCCTTTAAGCCTGCGTCTACAAATTGCTGGCCAAACTGGAACAAGGTGCTCTGAAGTTTCCTATTCTATATCGTAAAAACGGCAGTTTTCGCCAGAGACTATGCACTGTACATATATAGCGCTATAAGGAGACGTAATTTATATCGGGGGAAGTCGATTTTATCTCTAAACTATGCAAAGTTGGAACCTCCCAATAGTAGCTTGGCGTGGCGCATTCTACTGCCTTCTATCAGTGCCGTTCTCTCCCCACTCTTTCCTCCATGTAAAGCAACTCCTTCATGGTGTGTGCATGGTTCTGGCCTCTTCATTCTGGAAGGTGCAGAAAAGCGGGCTAGTTCGTTGGCCAGATCATTGCCGGCCATCCTTTCATTCCCCGACACCCGGTTCAGGTGTACACGGTTGGCGGTTCGGCCTCCTCCACTAATAGCGATTTGACCTCATAAGCTGGGATCGTTTATAGAGCGACTTGATAAGCTCGTTGCGATAGTTGCATTGGAGATTGATTTCCCTACACTGACTTAAGTCAATAAACTAATTCTAAGCCGCAAAAAATACCTTTTACAGAGAAAAATAATCCCATAGCCTTATAGAAAATTTTTACTTAAGTCGTGGCTTTCTTTTATCACCTCTGTGCCTGAAATAGATTATATGAATAACTTTTCTGAACAGAAGTGATATCTGTTAGAGAACGACATTACTGAAAATATATTACTGTATCTCAAGGCCATTGATTGAACGAAAAATTCACATCTCTAACCACTACACAATAAGCCAGCTATCTATAAGCAGAGTAGTCAAATCATACAAGGTTCCAACGAGTGTGTTGTGAAATGTGTTGACTTCAGGTATCTGTTGGAATGTCTTTGATAGATGTACAAACAAGCTGTTATTTAATCCAACAGAAATTAATAACATTGTCACTATGGCGACTTCACAGTTTCCTAACAAACGAGTCATTAAGTTTGATGAGTGCTCAACTGGAAGTAGCAAAAGTTATAAAGTCTAACCGGTGACTTAAATCTGGTACAACGGGAAGTAGTTAATCCTTGGAGTTCGCTCCAATCATTTGCTCATTGGATTTGGCCCTTTGGGGAAATTCGTGGTGTATCTGGCTGAAGCTTAAAGGCGGGTGGAATTGAAAATTTAGTTCAGTGTGGAGTCGCACTGCGGTTGGGTATCGGACCCACAGCATAGAAGAGATTTAAGGTCGGCCTCGAACCCGACCAATGTGGGAAAGGTGTCCCTTCCACCTGACTAATTGGGACCAAACAATATTTGCAAAAAGCGTGTATAATTTGATCTATGTGCTTTTCAGCACGGTAAGGTTAGGCTGTCAACGGCACGTACTCACGGAACACACATTGCTGTTGTTGTACTTAAGTTTCTCTTGACTGACTGGTTTATAATAATAAGCTCGAACTGTGGACAAATTGAAAATTTACTCTACTTATTCTTCTAAATATTATACAATTATTGATCTTCAGGTGAATTTTACAAAAAAACATTTACGGAGGCAGTAACACAACTCTCAGAAAAGTATGGCACACTGTTTCATTTTCCCGCTTTGTTTGGCAAACCCGAAATGGTACTTGCACTCAACCCAGCCGACTACCCTATAATATTTCGAAATGAGGGTGTATGGCCCGATCGACGACCACTCGACTCTTTTGCATATCATCGGGAAGTGCATCGGCCAGATATTTTTCAAGGCATACACGGACTTATGACAACGTAATTAAAATTTCTAAAAAACTAAGAGCAAATATTAATCGTGTACTATATATATTCATTACAGATCTGGCGAAGATTGGGCGAAAATACGGACTGCGACTAACCCAGTTTTAATGCAACCTAGGAATGCGCGACTATATCTGAACACAATACTTGAAATCAATGACGAATTTCTGGAAAGGTTGTATTAGTATGCAATAATTAATGAGATTTCAGTTTTACATATGACTTTACTTGACCGTTTTTACAGAATCCGTCACATACGTGATCCGGTAACAAACGAGATGCCCAATGACTTTCACGATGATCTTAATCGTCTAACGCTTGAAGGTATTGTCGGTGTTGCACTAAACACCCGTTTGGGTATGATACATAAGAATCGAGACTCTCCAGAATGCAAACAGTTGTTGCAATCCATACGGGACTTTTTCGACCTCTCCGAAGATTTAGAAGTGAAACCATCAGTTTGGAAAATTGTGAAAACACCGAAATTCTATAAGCTAATGAAAACTTTGGATTTGCTCGCAGATTTGTGCAACAAGTATATTGATGAGGCGCTAAAACAAATAGAAATGGATAGTGATGGTAAATTTACCTCTGAGGTGGGTAAGGAAAAGAGTGTTTTGGAGAAGCTTTTGCGTATCGATCGTCGCATCGCCGCGGTTATGGCTCTAGATATGATGATGGCTGGTGTTGATACAGTAAGTTCACCTCGATTTACTACTATGTTTATCAAAGTAATTTATACCTTCCAATCATAGACAAGTTCGACCTTAACGGGCATATTATTCTGCATCGCCAAAAATCCGGACAAACAACAGAAATTGTTCGAGGAACTCAAGAATATTTTGCCAAATAAGGACTCCCGTTTGACTATAGAGAATATGCAAAATCTTTCTTATCTGCGCGCCTGCATTAAGGAAGGTATACGCTATCATCCTATAATTTTAGGTACATTGCGTAGCTTGCCCACCGATGTCGTATTGAGCGGTTATCGTATTCCTGCCGGTATTGATATCATGGTCAGCTCGAACTTGTTGTTGCGCAATGAAAAATTCGTGAAGGAACCAAACAAATTCATACCGGAACGTTGGCTGCGCAATGACACCGAAGGCAAGAAATATCACATCGACAACCCGTTCGTGTATTTACCATTCGGCTTTGGTCCACGTAGCTGTGTGGGTAAACGTATTGTAGACCTGGAACTAGAGATCACTTTGACACGTTTGGTGCGTAATTTTGTGATTGAATTTAATTATTCAACGGAAAATGCGTTCATACCGAAACTTGTGAGCCAGCCAGGTATTCCATTGAAGTTTAAATTCGAGGAGAGAAATGAGTGAGGGTTAATATCTATCATATTAAAATGTGACACAAATATAAGTAGATACATAAGTATGGTAATTAGTTATTGTATTAAGTAATATACAAAAATAATAGTGAATCGCAAATATAGAAAGTTGTATGGAATTCTATTTAGGAAATCTATAAAAATATATTTATTCTAATATTTTTTTTGTTTAGTCGTTTTGGATATAATTTGTTCTTTTTTGTTAAAGCAGACGAATTTAATATTTAATTATTCTTTCAAGCCCAAAAAGAACTCATTAAGTAGGTTCTATTAACAAATAGATATAAAATTGGTATCTGTCAATTAACGGATTTTTTAAAAAGAGCGCTATAGAAGTTTTTTTTTTTATAAAACGGTTTGGGTATAATTGAATATCTTTATTCCTGTGAAAGTTCATTTGATGACATTATTACGAAACTCGATTTCTTTTGCATGGCCACCATGGGCACGTTTGCAGAGATCCAGACGCTGAACCCAATTTTCGACGGTTTTCAAGTATAAATCGGCGATTTCACGTTCGATATTCGTACGAAGTTCATCAATCGTCGCTGGCTTGTTGGCATAGACCATAGGCTTGACGCAGCTCCACAGGAAATAGTCTAACGGTGTCTAATCGCACGACCGAGGCGTCCAATTGACTTGATCATTTCGTTAGATAACACATTCACCAAACGTGGTTTTCATTAAATCGATTGTGACATTCCCTGTGTGGCTTCTGGCACCGTTTTGTTAGAACCAAGTCCATATTATTCAATTCAGTCCAAAAATATTCGGTTATCATTAAGCGGTAGCGATTCCAATCCACAGTAAGGTACCGGTCTTGACAATCACGGAAGAAGTACAGTCCAATGACGCAACGAATATGCGCCGATTTTGGTGGCCAAGGGGCTTCATTTCTTGTGTCAGTTTGACCTTGTAAGGATGTAGGCCAAGATCTCTCCGCAAAATTCGTCACAACAACGTCATAGTGATGCCCAACGCTTGGGAATGACGTGTGAGAGACTGATTTGGTTCCTCCTCAATTGATGTGCTACCGGAAACAATATTCCCGACACCACGGGCCCTTCTTTGTCTCACTGGAACATTTTGTACTGTGCCTGAGGATTCAAATTTTTGCGCTACGCGGACCATAAATTGGACGTAGCGCTCTTAAAGTTGAGGCCACTGACTCCTTATTTTGGTAGCAAATTTTAATAATTTGCATTCGTTGTTGAATCATATATTTTTCCAGTATGAAATGGCAAATATTACTGAAGAGAAATGTCAAAAGAGCGGGAAAAATGTGGCGTCGCTTCCTGTTCCTATCAGTCTACGTTTGTAGTGTCCCTGTTGAAAAACGCACTATATTTTTTGGATACGAATCAGAATTTTTTCACATGTCGACCAATCGATTAAATCAAGAAAAAGATCTCTATGCACAATTTTATGTTATAAGAGATGCACCTCGGAATGGCAATACAGTTTCGGTCTCGTCGATGTTAACGAATTTTCTTATATTACTTCAGATTGATCAGATATGCAATATTTCTGAAAATCTGAATATTATATATCACGCTTCATTACTTATGCAAATATAAAATTTTACTTTTAAAAATATCCTTTAATAAAAATCGTCAAATTTCCCTCCAACACCAGATGGTCATAATAAATGTATACAACATTAACTATATGGTAGACGTTTTTTCAAAACCAAAGGGAACTTATCCATCAAAATAAGAGTTCCAAATTAATCCGTGTACTACAGAACTGTCGAAAAAAGATGCACCCAAAAGACGATATATACCATATATTGTACCCGTAGCTTCGAAAATAAAACAACAGCGTAAAAACGTTGAATTTTTTATTATAATATTATTTTTCTAAATCAACAAATCATATCGACAATAAAAACAAAAACATTTTTAATTATTTGCCGGTAAAGCATATGTTATCGCGAATAATCGCCATACAGCAGCTGCTGTCGGGCACTTCAACTCTTCACTGACCTTAAACTGCGAAAACACTTGTAGCGCCACACAAGTGCTTACTTACATATACTATATACTAAACTACTGATTAAATTGTTTGCGGCACTTATTATTATTAATTATTTAATTAATATTTTACGCCACAACTAATTGATAAGTTTACAAATTTATTTTAAACGTTGATTAACAGTAAATCGCAATAGCAGCGTATAGGGTTTCAGTCAGTTGTCGACTTGCAGCCAGCGGTGTTTTAAAACATTTGCTCGGAATAAGTGACAGGAAATACAAATAAGAATATATACATACATACTTTATACACAAGAAATAGGATCGTTCACATCGGCAGTTCACTTTTAACAAAAGTTTCCGTGTTCTGTCTGAATGGTATATTATAAAATGTGTGAATCGATCAGAAGTTAGCAACACGGTAGCTAGAATATAAAAACAGGTAACATGAAGTTACCTAAAACATAAAACTCACAGCCGTAGAAACGAAACAACCTCCATAGATAACAATGGAGTTGAACTCAGCAATCAGAGTTTATCAATTAATGTTTTGAAATATTCAGCTCTTCTCAATTGATTACAAAAATACAGTCTTTATTCTGAGCACTCCACGGAATTAGATAAAATTAAGTCACAGATGGATTGACTACTTGATTCCTATATAGTTTACTTTGTCAACCTTTAAACTTGGGAATGGGCGCATAATAATGATATCCGATAGATACTGGAGAGAAATGAGTGGAGCAAAACAAACAAAGGTCTTCTGTTATACACTGTGTAGACACTAAGGGGGTATTCTAGTCTAGAAGCATGAATTTCAGGTAATTTTTAAAGTGTCGTAAAACAAGGCAATTAATATTTTTACCATCTATTTTTTTTGTAAGTTATTTGTTAACTTTAGAAGAGTACAGCGAAAAATTAAAAACTAAAAAAAGTAAAAAATTTACAAAATTATGAGCTGACGAAGTGAGAGGTCTCTAAAAATTTCCACGTGACCATGCCCATGATTTCAACTCTCCTAGTTATCTGAAACCAAAAAAAAACAGATTATTAATTTAGAATAATGTTGCAATGGTCGGAAATACGGAAAAGTGGGAAACTTTTTTTTTCACAAAATGGCGACTGCATAAAAAATACAAGTTTTTTTGGATCACTTTTCTGACTATTTCGAATTTTTAAAAATAATCAAAATAAAAATTTGGAGATGAGGCTAGTTTTAACCATAGACAAGCCCATAAAGAAGACTCTATAAAAATTTCAAGTAAATCGGTCCAGTAGAACCTGAGAAATCGTGGGCATCGTTCCGAAAAAGTCAGTTTTTAGAAAAACGCGTTTAAAGTTTCGCGTTCCGACCGAACCAGTTTGGATGCTGGGTAAGAAAAATGCCTATATCCACATATTCTTAAATAGTTAAACTTTAAAAATATAAAAAAAATCGATTTTATTAAATTTCTATACTAGAATACTCCCTTAATATTTATGGCTTAACTATTTAACCACAATAATATAGGCTCATATACCACGCCTCAATATGGATAGAAAAAATACAGAATATTTATCATTTAAAAAAGTATCGCGAATCGTAACTGATAGTTTTCTTCGATTGCAGGGGCGTGGTGCATCATGAGTTTTTGCCACAGGGAAGAACGGTCAATAAGGAATATTACCTGCAAGTTATGCGCAATTTGCGCGAAGCAGTCCGCCAGAAACGCCCGGATTTGTGGAAGAACAAAAATTGGCTTTTGCACCACGATAACACCCCTGCTCACACACATCGTTGATTAAGCGTGACTTTTTGGCCAAAAACAATACACTAATGATGCCGCAGCCACCGTATTCCTTAGATCTGGCCCCCTGTGACTTTTTCTTGTTCCCTAAACTGAAGAGGCCCATGAAAGGACGACGTTACGCTTCTCTTGACGAGATAAAGATGGCATCGAAGGAGGAGCTGAAGAAGATAAAAAAATGCTTTTTTGAAGTGCTTCGAAGATTGGAAAAACCGTTGGCACAAGTGTATAATATCTCATGGGGATTACTTTGAAGGGGACAAAATAGATATTCATGAATAAATTAATAATTTTTGAAAAAACACAAAATTCGCGATACTTTTTGAACACACCTCGTAGACATTATTTCTTTCGTTCAAACTTGACGTGGAAATATGTCCACTCATTTTTGCTTTAAGATTTACAATCGAATTCCGATATTGTATATTGTGCTTCTATATTTCCCTAGGAAATTGAGTGAATCTTATATCTTTAGCTATT
Organism: Bactrocera correcta; assembly: GCA_027475135.1. Classification (NCBI taxonomy): domain Eukaryota; kingdom Metazoa; phylum Arthropoda; class Insecta; order Diptera; family Tephritidae; genus Bactrocera; species Bactrocera correcta. The sequence goes on from CM050325.1 coordinate 70,648,030, forward strand.
GGAGATATTTCGTTAATAACCTTTGTCTCAAAAGTGAGAATATTGACTCTATAAATGGAAACAGTCATATGCGAAACCAAGGAAAAGAATTCCAAGGAATCAAATCAATGACAAAGCATACGCTTTTAAAACCGGGTGAAACCATTAATGTTAAACGTTATTAAAACAACTCATCAAATTGAAGCCATCGATTACCGCAAAACCTCCTGCAATTGGCGACGATACACAAGGCAAAAATTTTCCTTCAAAACAGCGCTCGGCTCCATCTTGCAAGGCCAAATAAACTATTTCAAAAACTGTGGTTGGGAAATTTCGGCTCCTCCGCTTTGTAGCCTAGACCTTGCTCCCTCCGACTACCACTTGTTTCGGTCTATGCAGTTCGCTCTCACTGGAATTCATTCAGATCAGATCTTGGTGTCAAAAAATGTCCCGATGCAGTTCTTTTGGCGGTAGAAAAATTAGAAAATGTTATAGCTTTCGATAGGCGATAATCTTAATGATATTATTGCAATTGTTTTTGGAAATATGCCACGAAGAACATTTATATACATACATCGAAAAAATTTTTGCAAACCCCAAAGCTGTAGTTGTTATTACTACGCCTTTCAAAGCCTTTGAATCTTTAACTAATTCTAAAATTACACATAAACATTTTTTCCTCTTTTCGCAAGAAGTCTCCAGAAACAGGAATTCTACCACACACATTAAATTAGACCACAAATTTACGAATTACGGTAAAATCGATTTTCAGTCATCATAAAATGTTGACCTCGACTTTGAGCTGTCATTTGCTGTAACTGACCTAAGGCAACTCAATAAAGTATTGTATGTAAACAAAACAACAGCAACAACCACAACTGCATACAAAATAAGAAACACTAACAATAAACATAAACATAAATACTCGCATAAAAAATGTAAACGAAGGCGGCACAAAAATAAAATATCAGCATGACACTTCAACTTCCGGCTGAGTGACGTTTGAATACACGTGAGTGTACGTACGGCGGGTGTCAAGGTGGAATTGGACGGTAAACCGAAAACGGTGAGAGTGAAAAGTTGAGCGCAAATCTGACGGCTTGGCAAATTATTCTTACACACTCCCCTGTATGTGTGTGCATGTGAGTTAGTTATGGAGCGCTCAGCCTAAACAAATTCAATTTGACAGCTGACAGCGCTGCAACAACAGCAAAAACTCCATCAATACGACCGGCAGCACACAGAGAAGCAACAGCCGACAGCAGTGACAGCAACAGCGACACAATGACGAAAAATAATAAACTTTTACGACTTTTTTACGACACGCAGACACGTGTTCGAGACGGAAGTGGCAGCCGCAATACTAACCTAGGCACTTCCACTGCCGCCATCCCTACTTTGAGTGGGTGTGCAAATACATACGTACAATGTTGCCGGTTGCAACATGACATTGCTAAAAATCTCAAGAATGCAACCATAAATTTAATGAAGCCAAATGAAAGTCGAAAAAGCCCAAAATCCAGCAACACAGTAACCACCCTCTATTCTGGAGAAGAGAAGCATATGCGGAGATGCTACTGTCTCACTCACACTTACAGCGGCCGACAAATTGTGGGTATGGATGAATGAAAAATGGTAATAACAACAAAAGGGAGCTGTCAGTTGCACACAACGCGCGCGCAAAACGTGTACACCCCCAACAGTTGGAGTGGCGCAAATCAGACTTTAGTCGTGGTGATAAAAATTAAATAAAAATGAAAAGTTCAAGGACAACAATATTTTATGTCTAAGTGAATTTGGTAAATAACAGTAGACTAGCATACCATTAGGGTAGATATACTTATAAGTCTGTCCTAATATATTTTACATGGAAATACGAAATTTTGAATCTTATGTCATGTTCAAGAAATCCAAAGATTCATTCATTTCTATTTCTATACTATATAATAAGCCAGACATATTTATGGATAACAGAAACACCCTGTACTTAATTAAAAAATATGTTCGCCTCCTTTGAAGAATTTAGCATCCTTTTAGTAACCTTTTTTCATAGTACACATCCTTGCACAAGCTACCACAAGTTACTTGTCATCGATTTTCACCGCTATCCAATACACATCGGTCGAATCGTAATGTATGGTACACCATTCAAATTTATTGCGTCAACAGCAGCTTTGTCCGGATTTTTTTTTTTTTTTGTTTTTAGTCCTTAAATTGAGACAATTTTTTAAGCATACGTATAGATTTTCTATGCTCAGATACTATACAAAAAAATCACTACTAGCTCTAACTGTTGATTTCAAGCTAAATTTTAATCATATTTTAGTTTTTAGGTAATAAATAATTCGGATAAAAATTAAGGAACACGAAATTAAATGATCTTTCAATGTACAAGTGTCTCGAGTAGAAGATAAACAGTAAATACACAATTAAGTATGGAACCTAATGTCGAGATCATGCTTATTACTTCTCTAATCTAAACAATGAAGAAAACAGCGAAGGATATTCAGAGGAAATGAATAATCTTAAATCGAACTTTTAGGACGTAAGAGCGATTCTGAAGAGAGTGTTGTAAAGTTACACCGTTACGGAACACATTGGCTTTAAATATTAGAATTATACAATTAACCATAGAGAGTATCAGAAAACACTCAATATCTATTTGTCGGTTTTATGTCACTTTTCTCATGGAAAGTTAAAAAAGTAAAATTCGTTAACGATGAACACAAGTTAAAGTTAACCGTGACCGTTCGCGTTAAATATTTTGCAAATCTATAGGAATTGATGTACCTTCATGAATCTATGCTTTTTTTGGAGTGTCTATGATTAAACAAGCGGAATAAAGTAGTTATGAAGGTTAATGCAAACGAAAGATATAAATCTTAGAAAAGACCAGAATATACTTGAACATAACAGCAGATGTGGTGTTTTTATACCCAGAACAGGATGTATTAAGGGGGTATTCTGGTCTAGAAGCATGAATTTCAGGTAATCTTTAAAGTGTTGTAAAAAAAGACAATTAATATTTTTACTATCCACTTTTTATTAGTTATTTGTTAATTTTAGAAGAGTAGAGAAAAAATTAAAAACTAAAAAAAGTAAAATAAGTAGAAAAATTTCAAAAATTATGAGCTGACGAAGTGAGGCGTCTCTAAAAATTTCCACGTGACCATACCCATGATTTCAACTCTCCTAGTTATCTGAAACCAAAAAGAAAAAATATTATTAATCTGGAATAATGTCGCAATGGCTGGAACTACGGAAAAGTGGGGAAAAAAATTTTTCACAAACTGGCGACTGCCTAAAAAAAAGTTTTTTTCAATAACTTTTTCTGACTATTTCGAATTTTTTAAAAATAATAAAAATTAAAATTTGGGGATGAGCCTAGTACCTATAAGAAGATTCTTTAAAAATAAAAAGAAGACTATAAAAATTTCAAGTAAATCGGTCCAGTAGAACCTGAGAAATCGTGGGTATCGTTCCGAAAAAGTCAGTTTTTAGAAAAACGCGTTTAAAGTTTCGCGTTTCGGCCGAACCAGTTTGGATTCCGGGCTAGAAAAATGCCTATATCTTCGAAAATAATTTGAAAAATCCTCTTGTACACATTTTCTTGAATAGTTAAACTTTGAAAATATAAAAAAAAATCGATTTTTTTAAGTTTCTAGACTAGAATACCCCCTTAAGTATGCCATGCAGTTTCTAACAACCAGAAGAAAACGTCGACACCCAAAACTAAATATATGTTGTGACAAAAAGTACGGAAATTGTAAATAAAGCGGAAAATATTTAATTATTCATCAATATTTATTTTGTCGCCTTCAAAGTAATTGTCAACGAATGTAATACACATATGCCAACGATTTTACCAGACCTCGAAACACATATCGTAACCACTATTTGGGATGGCTTTCAGCTCCTTCAGCGAATTTTGTTTTATCTCACCGATCGAGTGAGAAAGGGTTCCACGGAACGGTAATTTCAGTTTGGGGAACAAGAGCATATTGCAGGGGGTTAGATCTGGGGAGCGCGGTGATTGATCAATGGTGCTCATTTGCTGGTTTAAATTCGGTCACAATCGTGACTCGATGCGATGATGCATTAAAATCGTGTGAAATCTATGCATTGTTCATTGTTCTTCCACAATTCCGGCCATTTTCGATTGATGTTCTCACGATGTACGAAACCACGAATATCAAAAAAAAACCTGAATTTTTGAGCGGAATCGGCGTGTTTTTTTATGGTTTCAGCTCCTTTCTTTCTCTGCATTCCGATGATTGTTGACTTGTTTGCAAGTAAAACTCATGTCTCGCCGACGGCCTGTTTACGGTACTCTGTTTGAAAAAAAAGCTTTTTCGGAACGAGTCGAGCGAGAACGCGTTTCATACCAAAAATATCCACCAAAAGCATTCAAACAGGCTCAAAAGAAATATCGAGCTCTCTTGTCATCTCTCTAACACTTGTCTGACGATTTTCAAGCACGATATTTTTCACTTTTGTAATATTTTCATCAGTTGAAGCGATCGAAGGCCGGCCAAAACGAGGCGTGTCTTCAACGACCATCTTTGAAAGATTCTGTACCACTCTCAGGCTTGTGTTTTTGATAAAACTGAATTAGCGTAAGCCTTTTTCAACATTCGCAATGATTCTTCACACGAAATTTGGCTAGAAATACAAATTTTTAACGAATTTGTTGTTCGATATTTTAGCCGTTGACAGATCACGTCATATTTGGCATAGTAATTAAGGACAGTCCTACCTACTTAGCAAAATACACTTTTTTGAAATATCATTTACCAGGGGAATTTAATTACTATTTCCATGTGCTTTTTTATCACAATGTATATATGTAAATGAGCTGCGTGACGGGCTGGATCAATTTAGCCGTGTGTGTTTTGCCTTTCTGTACATATGAGAACACGTCCGCAATTTTTTTAGATCTCGCTCCGAAATTTAGCGCAAGTCCTTTTTTCCGATATCGGAGCTGCCATACAAATGGGACAATCAGCGAGCTCTTGTATGAAAAGCTGTTTTTTGTGAAGGTATGTATGTTCGGTGTAAACGATCGTGTTTTGCAAATGGCTCACAATAGAAGTCATGAACGGTTTTTTCTTTGTAAGTGCGGCCTTTTTAACTTGAAAAGGAATACTGTTCAGTCTAGCAACAAAAAACATGGTTTAAAGAAAATTTATTTGTAAAATATTAAAGTCGGCGAATAAGTCTGTAAATATAAATACACACATCAATACAAGCAAGCAATAGCGGTCCAAATCACCAAATCTTAATAACTCTCTATGCGTTATCTCTGTCAGGTAGCCACCCTCAATCGCTTAGCATTACGCCGCTACATAACTACACCAATCCACATTTATCCTTTTTATGGCTTATGATTGAATGTGATATGTACATGTACGAGTATACTTATGTAGGAAAACACCCTAAAGCACCGTTTCATTATTATACTCTCGCAATTTTTTGCTTCTGCAAACGACAAACAACAGGCAACCGCTTGAAGCCGAGCCGCATGTGCAGCAGACGCTTTGGCCTCCCAGACAAATGATGTTATTGCTTTTATTGCATGGGCTATTTTTACTGCTGTCGCCGCCAACACATATACATGCGAACACACACATACATAAGAACGGAAATATTTCACCACCGAAACTACGTCATGACAGCCCGCATTGTCGTAGCTGTCAGTGGGGAGCTGTAGCGGCAGTATCACCTGCTTTTCACACACGACTTATGAGTCGACCACCAAAGAGAAAGAGAGCGTTTTTTGTAGGTGTGTGAAATAAAGCTATAGCATAGCGTTATATGTATGTATATGAGTGCATAGGTGTAACCGCGTGGAAGTGGGTGTAAGGCGGTCCTGCGTGTGAGCAAATATGCCTTAGTTTAGTGTGGCGTAAAAGCAATTCATCATAGAAAATGGCGGCATAAACACTCAGCGTGACAAGAAGTGTGTATAAGTGTATATGTTTTCTGTGTGTATCTCTGCAGTGACGACGGAAGATGAAAAACAACAATTTGCTCATCACTTAAAATGGGGTTAACAGCTTTTGAAAGCGCAGCTGTATTTACATAGCTTTTAATTTGGCGCTCATTTAAATTTTTTCAAATTCCTATATTCGCTTAATTTTTAAGTTTTTAAAACCTCTTCTGTTTGAAATATTTTAAAAATTAAATTGCCTACTTTACGGCGCTAAGCACGTTTACTTTTGACAGCTGCTGCTTAATTTTTTGTTTTCACTCATTTTTCACTCATTTCCAGCATTCAGCGCTTTTAAAGTAAGGTACTAAGGACTTTAGTTAATGCTCCTTGGTACATTAGATCTACTGACCTGCACCGTGATCTAGGCGTGAGCACGTTAATGAGGAAGCCTCCAGACTCATCGAAACTGCTGGGCAAGAAATCCGGTTGAAACGCAAGAAGCCTTCCGATCTAGTAAGACAATAGTAGCAGCAAATTTATTTCTTAATATTTAGCTTTTAAGTATCTCTCTTAATTAATTAGACTAGAATTGTTGTTAGTATTTTACTTTTATATACTAGGTATGTACAATATAGAATAATAAAAAAAAATTAAAAAAGAAATTAAAAAAAAATTCATTTCTCGATCTGACAGGGAAGGAATTTAGACGCGAAGAACATAGACTTAGCAGTTTTTTTCAGAATCATATTTCGAATCCAAACCAAATCGCATTAATCGCAGCCTAGATTCTGATATAAGTTCTAATAGCCAATTGAGGCAAATATTTATTCATATAATCAGACAACGTAACTCGCGTTGATTTCGTAAGTACTAAAAGTGATGAGTTAAGGTCAAGATATTGCAGACTAAATCAATATATTTATCGCTATCCTTATTATAAAAAAGCAACGCAATGAAAACCATAAAAGAATGGGAATGTGTAACCAGACCGCAAGCGGGCGCGTTTAAATCATTATTAAGTCCATTGTGCTTACGGAGATTAGCCAAATTAAGCATTATTCAGCAACTGAACGGTTCAGGTAAAATGCCTGATTATTTTTCAATCCCAGCTGCCTAATGTCGCTTACAGGGTTTTTCCGGAAAGTAATAGGACTGAGTCGATTAAATAAAAAAAACTATAGAATCAATCGTTACAGTTCTTTCAAAACTTTCAAAATAGGCTCCTTCAGCGTCAGGACATAATGAAAAAGGGTGTCGCAAGACAGCCTCGCTTTACGTAAGTTTTCGGATAAGTTAGATTTGTGACGGATAAATCGGGTTCTGGTTCATAGACAAAGACAGCAACGCTACCTGCACATCGAGGAAATTTGGGCTAATCACATATTTTTCTCAACATACTGGGTTACTGGAAGTAATAAAAAAATAAAGACTACAGTTATTTAATAAATTATTTTCCACATCTTAACCGCACAATGTTTCTACACATGAGCGCACCACTAAAATACTTTATACCAGTTTTCAACCACTTTTCGAAATTCTCTCAGTTAAATAAGTAAAAGTCCAATAAAAGTATTGATGCGAAATAAACACATATACACCAGTTGCAAAGAACCACAAAGCTAATCAGTGACCTCGACAGCTCAATTGTCAAGAATATCGATGAAACGAGTATCTAAACATTTTGCAATATGCTAAAAATACAAACACACACATACCTTACAAATACCGTGACAATATGCCCAAAAATATACAAACACACAGCCGAAATTGTGACGGACACTTAGCAAAGGCCACACGCCGACGCATATCAATTTGGCTGTCAAAAAGGACATTCACCCGAATAAGAGTGAAAAGGGTCGAACATATGCACACATATACGAGTACAATACATGCACACAAGTGTACTTGAATGTCATGTTTGATAGAGTTGATGTCTGCGCTGATGGCAGGCGGAAGACTCAAGCCCATTTCGGAAATTTAGCTGTGACGCGGCATTTCATTGTTGGCTAAAATAGCTCACAAACACACACACTCCAACACAAACTAATGAAAATGCCGCCAGCGCATAAATATTTATCAATATACTGTGTTTGCTTGTGTTACACCCCACTTCCCTTCGCTTGTTTGCGTATGTATCGACTTTGGTGTGACCCATTTTCGAAGCCTCTGAGCGTTTGTTGTGAAATTGGCTTAACCGGTTGCTTGTGCAGCTTGTCAATCGATAGTTTGTTGTAGTTGTTTTTGTGTTTTGTTTTTGATTTTAGCGACAACTTTTAAATTTGCCAGCTTTTAACAGTGCAACTATGCGGCTTTGCTTTTAAATCCTTTTATAACGCCCATCATAGCGACTTTGTTGTAGGCACCTTTTGTGTAGCCTCTCATCGGCTTTTTGAGCTGTAAATGTATGAGCTTGTTTTGGTGTTTATGTTGAGTTTTCGGTATTTCCGTGGCAAAATAAAAAACTAAAATTGTGAACAAAATGTGTTGGCATCGAAGGATTTCTGAAAATTGACGTAAACACGCGGTCAATAAATCTGATTTCGTGGTGTATGAAATGCTTTTTGTACATACCGACTTAAAAAAAAATATATATTTAAATAGGATTTTAATTTATCTTATCTTATTTGCTAAATTAAACTTTATTTAGTTGGAATTTTTTCAAAATAGAATAAAGTTTTATAATGGTTATTCGAAAGACAGAATTTGACTTTCTTTATAGGAGAGATTTGACTTTTTTTAAAATGTGCCTCCACTTCATTCTGAGTACATATAACAACATATGTATTTAAACTTCTATGCACAACAGGGTATAAACTTAAAACGAGTGGATAAAATATATTTGAATCTAATTACAATTTATATTGTTCGATTTGTGGCTGAAATAATAGATATACATAGCGTATGAGTAATATTTATTCGTTTATATTATGTGTGTCACTTTTTATATAATATTCGATTATTTATTAGTTGAAAAATTAAACTATAATTTAGTTTAAGTAAGGAAGTAGTCCGCTAGCCTATGTAGCCGTCGTGTCTCAATTCGCTGAACTATGTCAATGCCGTCGTGAATCGTATACAGTTTATTGACTGCGGTATTCGCCGTTGGCAATGTGAAATGACCACAAATCTTCTGTGGAACCATTCATTCGAAAATTCGTAACGTTGATTCATCAGTTGTTATCACAGTCCATGTCTCTTCACCATATAGCAGGACGGGCATGACGAATGACTTGCAGAATTTGGTCTGTGTTCGACGAGAGAGGTCTTTACTTCTCAAGTGCTTACTCAGTTCGAAGTAGCATCTATTGGCAAGAGTTATTTTGCCTTGGATTGCTCTGTTGTTGGTGCTAAACTGGTTCCAAGTTAGACGCAATTATCTACGACTTCCAAGTTACGACTGTCAACAATGACGTGTCAGCCAAATCGCGGAAATATTTCGTCTTGCCCTCATTCACTACAAGACCCATTTTCTTCGCTTCTTTATCCAGTCTGGAGAAAGCAGAACTAACGGCGCGGGTAAGGCCAATGATGCAAATATCATTTCTTGTAGAAGATTGTACCTTTTCTATTCAGCTCTGCAGCCCTACTTATTTGTAGAAGTGGATTGAAGAAGTCGCACTATAGGGAGTCGTAAAGGTTCTTCCCGATGTAGCTTTTGGTATTGATTGACGTTAGTTTACACAGCCGAATTACTTTTGCGGCCATAAAAACACTCCTTTTCGTGCTGTCAAAAGCAACTTCAAAATCCACGAAGAGGCTGTCTTTTTCGATCCTCTTTTCACGGTTCTTTTCCAAGATTTGGCGCATGATGAATATCAGGTCAGTTTTTTATTTTTCAGACCTAAAGCCACACTGATATAGTCAAAGCAGTTTATTGACGGTCGGCTTTAATCTTTCGCACAGTACGCTTGATAGAACCTTACTTTCGTCTGACCATGTTCTACAAATCAATTTGGCGCCGCCGTATTTGATTAGTTCGGCCGGCAATCCATCGGCCCTCGCCGCAATCTTGTTCTTCAGACGGGTAATTGCTAGTCGAACTTCTTCATGGTCGGGCAATAGAACTTCGGCTCCATCGTAATCGATTGGGAAATCGGGTTCAGATGTTATGCTTTCACTGCTTGATCAATCTGGTTGGTAGCTTTTCGATCCGGAGACAGCCAGGTAGCTTGATAAATTTTCCTATGCTGAAATCTAGTATACAGATAACCATATTTAGGTGGTGATGTCAGCCTTCAGTCTCACGAGAAGATCAACCAGCTGGGCAGCAGCACCTTACCAATTAAGGGACCACACATTCCAGGTGCATGCAAATAATTCGTAATCCTTAATACATTTGCAGTGGTCGTCATCAAAAGGGGCTTGAAGAGTCCAATTTCCTTTTTTACTATATTACGTTAATTTGCTTTCCACTGAAATGCGATAAAATTTTCAACTGTAATGTATTTGGCTTTACCCGTAGCAGCCGCTAAGGACAGACACGCTATTATGAGATTAGCGATTTTCGTCGCTTTTCGTAAATTCTTGGCGAATACATATGTAAATATTTTATTAAAAAACGCAAATTCCCGTAATTTTTGTAATACACCTCGTATATTTGCTAATCTGTAAGTTTCTTTACATTCCCTTGGTTTTATTTTTTGGCTCCATTTAACAAATTTATTGTCTTATTAATGGTATGTGCTAGAATATGTCGGTAATATATATGCACAAAAAATAAGGTGACATTGTATTTATTTTGAAAATTCTTAAATTTATTCTTCCAAATCATTTTCATTCCCTTCAAAGTAATCTCCTCCCGATACAATGCACTTATGACAACGGATTTTCCAATCTTCGAAACACTGGTTGTAGTCACTTTCCGGGATGGCTTTCAGTTCCGTCTTCGCTGCGGCTTGAATCTCGTCTATCGCATAAAAACGGTGTCCGCGGAGCGGTCTTTTGAGCTTGGTGAACAGCCAGAAGTCGCACGGCGCCAGATCAGGTGAATACGGTGGTTGCGGAACGATATGGGTTGAGTTTTTGGTGAAATGATCACGAATTACGAGGGCAGTATGGGATGGTGCATTATCGTGGTGTAAAAACCAAGAATTGTCTTTCCACAATTCCGGCCTTTTTAGGCGGATAGCGTTGCGCAAACGACGCATAACGTTCAAATAATATTCCTTGTCGACTGTTTGAACGGTTGGAAGGAATTCATAATGCACAACACCACGATAATCGAAGAAAACAGTCAACATGACCTTGATTTTTGAGCGACTTTGGCGCGATTTTGTTGGTGTCAGCTCTCTTTTGGCACGATATTCGCTCGATTGATCGGTTGTTTCGGGGTCGTAAGCATACATCCAAGTCTCATCGCCAGTTATAATGCGTTTCATGACACCCTGGTAGTCGGAAAGCATCGTTTCATACACTTCAACGCGACGCCTTTTTTCCAAAAAGTTCATCCTTCAAAATGGTATTGGCTGAGCCTTTCGATATGCCAACTTCATCAGCAAGGTCTCTAATTGTTAATCGACGGTTTTTCAACACCAAATCTTTGATTTGTTGAACGTGAGCTTCGTCGGTTGAGGTTGATGGTCGCCTTGGACGATCTTCGTCTTCGACACGTTCACAGGCGGGTGGAACTCACTATACCACTTGTAAACATTTTTTAGACAAAGCCTCATCACCAAAGGCTTTCTGCACCATCCTCAACTTATACGCAGCAGAAAATTGACTCCGTAAACAAAATTTAATGCAAATTCTTTGCTCAACAAATTTCGACATCACAGAAAACGAAAAACTCACTTTTAGCAGCTCACAAAACGACACGTATCTCAAACACTAAAGAAAATTTTGACATGAAATTTTTCACAAATGTGACTGACAGTACTACCAACCTACAAAAAAAATAATTCTCTAAATCCTTCGACGCGCGCAGTTTAAATTCAAATGTCACCTTATTTTTTGGGCATACATATATATTATGTATTATATCTGCAGAGCTTAAATCATTGAATGGATTTAAAAAATCTGTCATACACTTGGTCTGAATTTTTGCTTGAAACCAGTTTTTAAAATTTCAGATAAATGGTTATAAATTAATGAAATGTATAATAGCATATTGAGTGCCTTATAAATATAATTGTCCATATTATTAAAGTTACATGTTTTAAATTTATATTATGTAAGTATATAGCAGAAATACCCCTGCATAATATTATTTCCAGTATTTAATCAAATGAAAACTAAAACCTCTTGGCAAAGCCTGAATTTACATATGTAGAATATATATAGACACAATTAACTTAAAAGTATCAACAACGCTCAACTAAACGTATGCAAATTTACATATGTACAAGTATAATAAGCACCGGAGAATTATATTATATAATGTATAATATGCAAACATTGTCAGGTACGGAGCCAACATCGGCATGTGCATATACATACACACATGCATACATACATACATACTGTATGTACTATATTTAGTTATGTTTATGACAGCGTCATGGTGCTTGAAAGTGAAATGAGGACACGACTGTCATGCGGTCGATATGAAGACGCCATATTGACTACTACATTTTGAGTAAAAAGGCACTTTGGCCATTCACGCAGAAAAAGCAATTCAGACGCACACATAGACACACACACACATTCATACGCAAACATAACAAGCCAAACTAAGCCCTCAGAAAAACACCATTATGACCACACCCACCAACACGCATTTACGGTCGCAGCATCAGACAGGAAGCACAGCAGAAAATGTAAACAATACCAAGCAGTGTATGTGTGTGTATCGTGTCTGTGCATATGTTTGTTGTTTTCTCCATACAAAGCAGACAAGTAGAACAAACATTTAGTTGAGCCAAGATTGAACCCGCACACTTTCAATGGCAATGCAATTTACTTTATGGACTTATCTCTTAAAAACAGCAATTTCACTAACATTTAAGCATAATTTTATTACATCACTCTTGTTATGTATGTATGAGTGGCTGTGTGCGCGCTAAATGGACCGTTTACATGAAGGATCATTATGTTTTTGTTGCTGTGCTTTATTTAGTACCTAAATCTGTATAAACGCAGATATTATTTTAGTGGTTGCTTAAGCGTATGTTAAAGTTATGCTTTTCAGCTAAAAATTCTTGCAGAACTATCTGAAGTCTTTTTAAAAGTTCCCTTAATTTTTGTATGCAGTATCAAATTTCTAATGGCGAAATGACCAGAATGTTGGAAAAATCCATCGGTGATAATTTTTTGTCGCGAACAAGTGATTTTATTGGTGTAAATTATTCAAAGAGGATCTTGAACGCGTTGATGACGGACCACGTCGGGACGGGCATCAACATCAACTGGTGATCAACAGGTTAATGAAATAAAGAAATTTGTGTTTGATAAACGACGATCAACAGTCAGAGATCTTACTGACATCGTTCGAATATCAAAAGGATCAATTAAAACCAATTTGAAAGATCATTTGTGCCTAAGAAAAGCGAAACAACGATTGGTTAAAAATCCCCTGTATTTTTCCAAAAAATAGCGTCAAGTTAACGTCTGTGAAACAAGGCATTACGACTATCAGAATGTCATGAAACATATTATTACTACGGTGAGTCTTGGATCTATGCTTACGATTTGGAAACAGACGATCAACCGGCCGGATAACGTGGCGAAGGCGAGCCGAATCTCAATAAAACCACGCAAAAGCAGTTCAAAAATCTAGATTAGGTCGACAGTTTTGTTCGATTATCGATGTGTGATGCACTCTGAATTCCTTCCGACCGGCCAAACTAAAACACAAGGAATACTCTTATATTGCTATACGTCCTTTGCGCGAAGTAATCGTAAAAACAAGCTGAAATTATAGTCCGACAATATAGATTTTTGCACTATGGTAATACAGCCTCGGATACTGCATTGATTCTTTATGACTTATTCGTTAAATTTTCAACCAATATTCTGCCGGAACCACTATATTCGCTTGATTTAATTCGGTATAACTTCTGGCTGTTAATCAAACTCAAACGACCGCTCCGGGGAAGACATTTTTAGTCAATAGAAAACATTAAACGTGAACTGTTTCGAGGATTGGAAAAAACGCTGGCACAAGTGTATTGGGGTCAAGAGGAATTGCTTTGAGGGGAACGATTTAAAATTTGAAGAATAAATTAAGATTTTTAAAGTTATGAACAAAGATTTAATGTTTTTTGCTCATAGTTATACATACTTGTACGTAAGTGTGTTAACGATCAGTGCGACGAGCTGAGTCGATTTAGCCATGTACATCTGTCTGTGTGTCTCTCTGTCTGTCCGCTTCAACCGAACTAGTCCCTTAGTTTCAGTGGGACATCGAAATCAACAAAAGCTACAAGTCTAAAGGAAGGATATTGAAGATCCAGTGAGGTCTCCAAAAACTTTCAGAAACTTCTTTCTCAACACCTTCGATGCGTGAATTAAGAAGATAAGAGAAATTTAGAAAATAATTTGTTTACTTAGTAATTCCACTATAGAACTGAAGATATGGTTTGCGTGCTGAAGCGGACTAAGAAACGCTTCGACACTATTCGCCGCATTTTCACTATTCTAACAATTGAATAATGTTTCTTGAATAATAATGGGCATTTTAAGCTAAACAAAGTAATGTTAATCTGGCCCAGACTGACCTAACCCCTTTACCGACTAACCTCCTTTTTTTCTATACCGCTTACGCTATTATGATCGAACTAACAAAGGTGCGACAGTCGATTCTTCTTTTCGTTATTTTCCATCGATTGAAGATACCAAATACAGCCAGATCCTTATTGTGAATTGCTGGCAGTTCTTATCGCGAATTGCTGGAGGTCTTCCTTTTCCTCTGCTTCCCCGGCGGCTGCTGAGTCTAAAGCCTTAAAGGCTAAAGTTTTCTCACCCACCCGAAAAACACGACATGTCGAAGTACAAGGTGAGTTCTAAAGTAAACAGGACTTAAAAAACAGAACAAATGGTTTTTTCGGCAAAATAAATTTATTTTATTCAAAAGAGTCTCCTTCTGCTTCAACATGCTTCCAAAAACTGGCCGGTATGGCTACATAACACTTTCCTTTCATGGGCAAATGCATTTTTCCGAATAGGAAGAAGTCGCTCGGTGCCATATCAGGTGAATACGGGATGTGGTTAATGGTTAAAATGTGATTTTTGGTCAAATAATCGTCCTTCGAATGTTGGATTCTGAGCAATTTTTGGTCGTCAGTTAATTGTGCGGCGCGCACACTTTTCGTAAACCCAAATGTACGGTAAAAATGCAACAAATTGATGTTTTGGAGATGTTCAATTCCATTTCAATGAAGTTCAATGATGAATTCGGCTGATTTTTGATGAACTCACGCATAGTTTCGATGGAATTTCCGGTGATCACTGATGTTGATTGGCCCACATGTTGATCGTCGTTGATGAAATGTCATGAAATTCTCACTGTACAATCGATAAAGATAGCAGATTATAACACACCAGTCGACATATAGATGACGCCACCAGGGGGCGATAGATTCAAAAGGTCTTGTTTACTTTGGAACGCACCTTGTATATATCGTAAATCTCATTGCTCCATTGCCTGTGGACGCCGGAGCAATGGACCATACATTTTCCGCAAAACATATCTCTCGAAAACTAGTCACTCAAATTCATCAGATGTTGTAATCGTCCTTGCCTTCGTACTATATAGCAGGAAGAAATGATGAAAGACTTGTAAAGTTTAATCTTTGTCGTCGATAGAGAACTTTACTTTTAACAGCCTATTCAGTCAAAAGTGACACCTTTTCAAAAGAGTAATTCTGTGTTAGATTCCACTGACTGACATTCTTCGACTTCAAAGTTGTGACTTCAACAGTGATGTTTGAGCTATCGCGAATGTGATGACTCTTTATTGATGGCAGGAGATATTTCATCTTGAGCTCGTTCACTATCGGCTTCGCTTCTTTATCCAGTCTGGAAACCTGCAGGGATGCCTAATTCCGACGCTGCAATCAGATTTCAGCGATCCCTTAAACCTAATATATTGAAGGTAGCCTCCTCTCTTTTAACCGTAATGACAATAAGTAACTGAAAACCATCTATTTCCATACGACAAAACAATACGATTAACTCAGATTTAACCTAAAACGCTAAATATATTGAATGACTGCAGACTAAGCCACATACCCTTATAAATATTATAAATAGCAGCGTCATAATTGTAGTACTCAGGTTAGCAAAAAACTTAAAGAGAAAGATTGTATAATCAACCTCGTAGAACCATCTACATACAATCCTGTAGAAAAACATTGAAAATCATATTATCCTTCCGTCGAGTTTCTCCACTAATAATTTCGTTTCTTAAATTTTCCGAAATTCACCAGGAGCTCTCTCCGTCCGTATTGTGTCAACGCTCCTCCAAGTATTTACGAATTGTGCACCTGCTAACCGACAAACACTTGGCTGTAATTCTATAATTTCTATACAAACTACAAAACATAATCGTTCGCCACATTCAATCTCGCCTTTGTTGCAAATTGTTACCGTTGCAAGGTATTTGTGTGGCGTTCGCAATTGCAACGTGGCCAGACGATTTTTATGGCCGCCAGAGAAACCACAAAATGGCAAGTTTCATTTTATGCAGCCAAATACATTCTTGCAAAGAAAATTGTTTCTTTATTGCGTTGTTATTGTTATTGCTGATGTTGTTGTTGTGATTATACCTTTTGCTACGGCTGTGGATATCCTTTGGACATTATTTTGTTGCTTTGCCATTAAATTAAATATTCTTAGACACTCTGGTTGTTGGATCGGTTGTTAGCTTATGCAGCTGCGTTTGAAGTGTGGCAGACGGTTGCCAGATTGCGCTAAGTTTGAAGACTAAGAAATCTTAGAAAATGAGAGAGAAGGTAGGGATAATGGAATTTGCACTATAAGAAGTAAATTTACGTTATTTTATTTAAAAATTTTCAAAAATATTACTCAATGTTTGTAAAGCGATCTAATGCATGATGCATACTTGTCTAATCAATGTCAAAGTGCTGTCAAAGAGTCGATTTGCATGCGTAATCTTTCATTGCCACAATCATTAAAGCGACGCTTTTCGAAATCCGAAAAAGAGAAAACTTGAAATAATATTGTAATAAAAGGGAAATATTTTACAACATCGTCAACGATGCAATAAAATCGCTCATTAAACATAACCTCAAAAGCACATGCCACACAAATCTGAAATAAAAATAACCACAAAACAAAAGCAACACGAAATAAAAATAAAAAGCGAAAATTGCAAATTGCGAAATGCGAAATGCGAAATGCTAACAGCGAAATACATAATGTTTCAATGGGTAAAAAGGTAAAATGTGAACTGCAGTAATATTTGTAATCACATTCAGCCGCAGAGGTCGTAATAATCAAATCGTAAAAATAAACAAATCCATTTTCGCGGTTCACTGAGCAGACAAAAACAAAATCGACATTTCGCTAAAGCCAAAGCCGAACGCAAACGCGGCACCGCAGAGCAGCATTCACCCAGCTGAATGGCTATATTACACACCTTTCTGTTTATTTTGTTTCTTTTTTTCGCGCATTTTGCGTGGGTGGCAGAAGCCTGGCGAAAGGATCTGCTTCCACCAAATGCAACCAGATGAAACATTGCTCGTGTGGTGGCAAAGGATCTGCGAACAAGTGTCGGTATCATCATCAAAGGCGTCATCAACAGCAGTAATAATAGTAAAATACAGATACCGTCAGAAAAATCACATTAAAATCAGTGTGTGAGGTAGACAAAAATTCAAATGGGCCCATAAAACAATCAGAAAATTTTATGGATGCAAACGAGCAGCATTGATTTGATGATCAGCTAAAGCGCATTCATTGCTGTTGGATATGAATTTGTGGCGTATAGTATCTTGACGGCAACGACAGGATTAATTGGCTTAGTATATTTTAATTGTTAACGAGTTAAATCGCAGATGAATTGAAAGTCAAAAATAAGATCATTCGCTTTAAGGAGGTATTCTACTCTAGAATTTTTAAAAACTCGATTTTTTTTAATTAATTTAAGGTTTGGACCCTTTAGAACATATCCTCCAAAGGATTTTTAAAAATTAAAATTATTTTAAGAGCTACAGTTACTTTAGTGACGCAGTATCTAGCCCGGTTCGGCCGTATCGAATTTTTTAAACGCATTTTTCTCGAAACCTTCTTTATATAATCCTTTATCGTTCCTACCAGCATCGTGTCAAAATTTTTGTTTTTAATATTTAAAAAAAATTCAGGAATTTCAAAAAAAGCGTAAAAAATTATTTTTATTTTCAGGCAGTCGCCATTTTTCAAAAAAAAAAAAATTTTCGTGTTCCCTGAGGTAGGGACTATAACAGCATTCTTACTGATTAAGAATTTCTTTTGATTTTTTTTTTTTTCAGAACACCAGGAGAGTCATGATCAATGTCAATAGGATACGCAATTTCTTTACTTCTGTGTCTCCACCCTGTCTAATTATTTTAATTTTTAATATTTTTTTGTAAAATTTTTTTTCTATATTCTTAAGATATCAATATAAACACCATAAAAAATGGATGATAAAAATATGTTTGGTTTTTTTTAAATAAAATTCAAGAAACTGCCCAAAATTTGATTTCTAGAGTAGAATACCCCCTTAAAACGTATATCCAAAGAGGGTTTGTCTGTCATTTGGAAGTCTAATGTGAAAGTGTGGATAGCTTCTCTTTTTTATGACTGGTTCGGTCATCATTTTATTTCTGCAGTTACTGCCAATTAAAATAAATTCCATTTTAAGTGATGCTACTAATAACAATGCTCTAGGTCATCCTCCCACAATTGTAATTAATTTCGATGCCCGAGTGGAAGTTGTATTTTTGCCACCAAACACTACCAGCTTGGCTCAACCAAAAGACCAGGATGTCATTAAAACATTTAAAGCTTACTACATAAGATGCTCATTTGTACACCCACATGATGTTATGAGACAAAGATTTAGAATGAGTTTTCACAAAAAACTTTGAATGGCGTCTGAAAAGACTGTGTCCATTTTTCACTGAAACACAAGAAGAATCAGTTTCAGATCCTGAACAAATCGATGGAATAATTAAAAAAATGATCGATATCGACAAAGAAATGCGTGAGAATGAGCAAAACGTTGAACAAATTGATTTTGATGGACCCAACTTAAGGGGCTATACCAGTGTGACGCATGAAAAATTAAGCGATTTTCGTGAACTAAAAAAAAAAAAACAAACGACTAGATTGAATGTTTCGACGTTCTATGGACGTAATAAAGTATATTTTTAGCTATATTAAATTTTTTTTTTACAAAAATATTGAAAAATAACGGAGTTATGTGCTGTCTGCGGCAGTACCGACAAAAAAGTGCCTCAACTGCAGGCATGATTCCGGTGGAATGAGTAGCTAAAACAAAAAAATTCAAAAAGTTTATTAAGCTTAAATATATTTCCTATACAATGAACTACGATCTTTGAAAAATATCAAAAATACCGTTTTACACGATATTTTCGAATATATAAACTATCGAAAAAGCAAAAAAACAAGATTTTTTTTGAAAGTGGCATACTGGTATAGAATGACAATTGCAGACTTACCAAAAGGTCTAAATTGAACTGAAGGAGTTACAAATTTTTTTTTAATTAATGGGTATATATTTATTCAACATTAACTCGAAACTTAAAACGATCCTGAAACGTATAGCTAAATTTACAAAAAATTATGCTACTCGCCAGAATATGATTATGTATTGAATTGCCATCAAATTTTGCCACTTTACTCAGCGCTAACAGCTATCTTCATATAGTGGTCCTTATACAACAACGTTCAACAACTTTAAAGCGTGTGCCACTCGAGAGCCATAAACTTAATTGAAACGGTTAATTACATAAGCACTCAGAGGTGACTAAATATTTTGTAATCAAATCACTTAAATATGCACATTAAGTGACATCAACAACAACAATAACAACAACCACAACGTATAGACATAAATTCACAACTCGTTCGAGAGGAGTTCACACAGATGGAATGTGTTTATAATTTTATTAACACGCTCATTACCGCACTTCTTCAACGAAATAAGTGACTTGGCTGGTAACCATTACACTTTTACGACCAGTCAACACACACATATGTGTCTATGGTGTGTGTGCGTGTGTCGCCCACCGCCCACAGAATGACCTCTTAAACAACTTTCATGCGATTATATTTCGGTTCACAAGTGAGATATATCCTTTTGTCATTTGACGCATTAAATGAAAATAAACTGCAGCTTAAAATGTTTACGACTCTTGATGAGCTGCTGATGCTGTCGAAGCGCATGTTGAAGCACACTGCCACCACCACCACCACCGGCAACAATAGCCCACCAGCAACCAAACGGGTGACGACACGAGCCATTGATGCGGCATAGACTTCTATAAAAATGTATTATTTTGTGAGGACTGCGCGTCCATCTGTTTTGTTGTTGCTGTTTTGTGTGTGTGTGTGTGGTGTGTTGTACAGTTAGTTTGTGTAAACAAAAGCCAGCAGCGCAAACACGCCAAGTCGGCAGACAGCAGACAGCAGGCGAACCAACTTTTTATAGTGTTTTTATGTGTTTTTTATGTTTCATTCTAACCTCAATTTAATTGTTTATCCGGTGACAATCATTTTATTACAGCAACACAACAACAACACACACACACACAAACAAACATCCACAAGCGTATGTTTTGCAAATGACGAGCGAATTTTACGATCCAAAGGAGCAAAGTCCGGATGCTCGACTCCACCACGTCTCTGGTCGCACGCCGGCTCGAGCGCACCACTCAGTTTGAAGTGCCACTGTTAGCACTCGCCTAACTGGTGCTCTAGTTGTCAATGTTGATGTCCATTTGGTTTGGTTTGGTTTGGTGTGCGTGTGTCACGCGTTTTGTGTCAGCTGTCAAATTGACAGTTGTAAAAATTGACACATCCACATCCGGCGCGAGTAGCACACTACAACCACCAACAACACCAACTAAACTACCGGCCAACAATAACTAAGCGGCGCATCCTCCAATAACAATAATAATAAAAACACAAAACAACAACGAATTACAGTTTATAGTCCCGCTGCGTGGCATAGCCGCACTTCCCGACTTTTACAATGCCACCACCAACACCTCGGTGAACATTTCACCGAAAAGTTCGTGGGGAAGTTGTAAAAATCTGGCTAAGTGTGTGCGAAAAACTACTAAAGCTCTTCATTTGCTCTTCCGGTGCAAATTTACGAGCGTAGCGCTGTGGCAGCAGCTCAGAGCGATTGCCCTTCATTTTACGATTATGATGACGCTGATGATGCTGCTGATGGTGTCGCTGATGACTATGGCAATAGTTGTGTTGCGGCGTTAGCCCTATTATTGCTTGAGCGAACTGTCTCTGCTTGTTGTTGTTGTGTTGCCTGTTTACGATGATGCTTGATGTTGGTTGTTTCAGGTTTTATGCCGCAGTGGATTTGCGCGCTCTTGTTGATAATGTCGACAGTGATGCGAATTTTAGTGTTGTTGCATGCTTGCGGAAAATTGATGCGCTTGGATTTCGCCTGCTCTTTTCATGGGGTTTTTAATTTATTATAATAGATTTTTTACGATTGGTTTATTGATATGCCATTCGGCGGCTGTGGTGCGCTTAAGTTGCTTGATGGCAGCATCGCGATTGAATTATGAAGTATTTACCAGAGATTTCGCTTGAGATGACGGCATTAATTTTATGGTAATGGGTGCGATTTGTAGAATTCGATAATGCAGAGGTGGATGAAATTGTCGTTAAAGGATTGGCGCTGATGCTCGTGAATGTAGAAATGTAAGAACAGAGACCAGCTTGCTGATGAAATCATAAAGACAAGCTGTAATGCTTTGAAATGAAAGGAATTATTTATAACAGTATTGAACATTTAATTCATTTTAATATAAAATCAGTGATTATTCGGTTATGTGAACTGATTTAAAAACAAAAGCAAGGAAAAATTAAATATAAGTTCGTCGGTTCGAGACATCAAATAAATAATACTTCTTCTTTTTTACTGGCGTAGACACCGATTACGCGGTTATAGCTTAGATTACAGAAGCGCACCAGTCGTTCTTCCTTTTTGCGGTTTGGACCTAGTTAGAGATTCCAAGTGTAGCCTGGTCCTTCTTCACCTGGTATTTCCAATGGAGTGGAGGTCTCCCTCTTCCTCTGCTTCCCCCGAAGTGTACTGCGTGGAATACTTTCACAGCTGGAGTGTTTTCGTTTATTCGGACGGCACGACTTAGCCAGGGTAGCCGCTGTCTCTTGATTCGCTGAACTATGTCAATGTCGTCGTATAACTCATACAGCTAATCGTTCCATCAAATGCGCTATCCGCCGTGGCCAATGCGCAAAGGACTATGAATCTTCCGCAGAACCCTTCTCTCGAAAACTCATAAGGTCCTACACCATATAGCAGGATGGGAATAATGAGGAACTTATAGAGTTTGGTCTTTGTTCGTCAAGAGAGGACTTTACTTCCCAATTGCCTACTCAGTCCGAACTAGCACCTGTTTGCAAGATTTATTCTGCATTGGACTGTTTGCGAGGACTGTTTTTTTGATGACAGGAGATATTTCGTCTTGCCCTCATTCACTACCAGGCCCATTTGCTTCGCTTCCTTACCCATTCTGGAGAAAGCAAAACTGACGACGCGGATTTTAAGGCCAATGATATCAATATCATCGGCGTACGCCAGTAGCTTTACACTCTTATAGAAAATTTCACCTTCTCGATTAAGCTCTGCAACTCCAATTATTTTCTCCAGTAGTAGATTGAAGAATTCGCACGATAGAGAGTTCTCTTGACTGAAACCTTGTCGCAGATTGTGGGGCCTTCTTTTCGCGAATTGAAATTATAAATATTCATACCAATTTTATTTCAGAAAAATTTTTATTATTCTGATAACTATACTATATATTTATATTGACCGACAATTTAGCCTGTTTATGCTATATAAAAGCTGTTTAATCTAACTTCGTCCCTCGAATTCTCAAGCGTTGACAATTGCTTTTTGCAAGCTAATCTTCAACAAATTCCATCGAGAAAACTCTTAAACATACAACAACAAAGTTATATTGGTAATTGGTTCTATAAAAAAGGCACGAATCCAAATGGATTTCCCAAATGGATTTCCATCAACATTAACAAGAAAAAATGCACAGAAAAGTATGCGATTAGCAGAATTATGTTATATTTAAGCCTAAACGTATACCACATAGAAGAGTAAACAACAAGAAGAAGAAATCAGTAGAAAAATGTTCCCTTAGTATTTATCAAAGTATTTCTGAAAGCCAATATTAAATTCATGAAAATATGTGCGCAACGCCGCATGTGAAAAAATTCTTATTAGCACGAAACTATGGACAGAATCGTTGCCTACATTTTGGGGTCTAAGTAGTTATGATGGAAATTCCAATGCGTAGAGAATTCTGTGTCATGCTTAAGCATGGAGAGAATGCTGGAGGGAAACATAGAGGACTTAATGCCTAAATCCTAACAATAGCAGGGTATGGGAAAGCTGAAAATACCGCAAACTCCTTCAAAGTCAGCTCGTAACGAAATTGACGCCAATTAAGCGCCTAAATGCATGCGAGACCATTTGCGGCTGCGAAGACACGAATCTAATTTCAATACCGCAAATGATGAGACCCTGCGAAAAACGAACTCCTACCACTAATGCCAGCCATAGGCGAAAATCACTTCGCCGTTTCATGGCATAACGTCAATTTTAATAGACCGCGAAATGTGTATAGAACGAATGGACAGACGGAAAGAAAATGCAAATTCTTACATCACAATTACCGCTGCGAGCCAATTAAAGTTTTTGTATCTTGACAGAACAGCATAAAATTATAAGCTAACGGTTATTAAACAGTAAAAAGTGAATGTACGAAAGGATTAACAACAAAAAATTCAAAGCCTTAAACAAGAATCTCAGCAATGGCTTGTCTTCTACTCGCTTAGATCGTTTCCTTTGTGTCGTTTGCTTATTAACCAATCAGCTTATTACCTGTTTGTTCTGTTCGTGTCATAAAATGTTTGCAGAATATGAGATAAAATGTCCGCCGTGGGCAATTCCAATGAAAAATGAGTTAATTAAGATGAAGATCTGCCAAGCAAGTGGAGTGGTTGTTTGTGTTGTTGCTCAGCAAATACGAACATTGCGAAGGCATTGGATGTGCACGGCGAATGGAAAGCGAAACTTTGCGCAAATACACGAAAGGATTATGCAGCCAATCGGCCCACCACCACCACCTTCACCACGCACACACACACCGCATTTCAAATTGACTTAAAGACGTTCACTTTCATAGCTGCGAATACGCGGCTGGGCATTATTTGCTTATGATTTTAATGCTGGTATTTAAGTTACGCGCCAAAGTTTTAACGCAAGGATTTCGATTCTGACACGCCGATAAAGTTACACGCTTACGCTACAACACGCTTACGCCGATGCAGCGGTGTGGTGTATTGAGCAGAAAGTTGGGTATGGGGCTTAACTTTTATTAAATCAAGTTAATAACTTTTCTGGCGGTAATAAAACTGTCACAAAGATAACATTAAGAAATTCTAAGCAGCTACAAAGCTGCATATTTATGTATGTTCGGTAACCTGGTCAATCTGGCGCTCAAGTTCTACCGCGCTTCAGTTGTTTGGCAATCAAGTAGTCTTTTTCGTCCAGCATGGTACCAGTGGTAGCGACTGCCTCTCTCATAGCACAGAATGTATGAACATTTGTTGGTGGGGAAAATGTAATTAAAATTTAAATTACCTTTAATGCAAGATTTGTATTTATTTGGGGCAAACAGTTAGCGAGATAAACGTTTATTTTTCTAATTCTGCTGGCAGTTAAGCTTTTCAAATGAATTAAACAGCAAATGCGAATCGCTGGGTTAGTAGTAAAGATCAGTTGGTAATACCTCACGCACATTTTTCTCATTTTCACCCGATTTGATCTATTTTCGATTTTATTAGAAAAGCACGATCCCTCAATTTTATTAAAAATAACTCATACATTTGCGATATGTTCGGTATATAGTCAACTTGAAGTTCTAAAAACTTCCTAGTAGGTATATGTGAACTAAAGAAAATATAGCATCATCAGAAAAAGATTCTCTCCAAATTTCCATAATATACATATACGAGGTATGACAATTAAGTAATGAGACTGATTCCATAAAAACCGTATATTTGAAAAGTATTCTGCAACTCTGCCATCCCTTTCAATGCAGTCCCCTTGGGCAGCTATACTGCGATTCCAGCGCTTTTTCCATGCTTCGTAACGCTTCGACTGGGATGTCCGACTCAAAATGGGTTCCTTTGACGACCGATTTTGTTTTAGGAAACAAAAAAAGTCACTGGGAGACATGTCGGACGAATAAGGCGGCTGTTTCAACACGCCGATCCCTTTAGAGGCCAAATACTGGGACACGCTGAGGGCGGTGTGGCGCGGAGCGTTGTCATGATGAAGGATCCAGTCACGAGCGATGTCTGGGCGCACCCTGTTGACTCGTTTCCGCAATCTTTCGAGTACTTGGCAATAGTAGACTTGATTCACAGTTTTCCCTGGTGGAACGAATGCTTTGTAGACGTTTCCACGGCTATCAAAAAAGGCAATAATCAATAAGACTGGTCTTCTTTTCACGCTTTCACGCCCCTCCTTAAACACTTTCTGCCATCGAAACACCTGGGCACGACTAAGAGCACTATCACCATACACTCTTACAATTTTAGTGTACGTTTCCGAAGCGGTTTCGCCCAATCTGGCGCAAAAAAGAATATTTCAAGATCAAAGGTTTACCGCAAGCGCGGAAGTAAAATCAGTCTCATTACTTAATTGTCAAACCTCGTATCCCAGATCGAGCGCTATTATCGATAAAAAGTTCGCAGTGAGAACTTTGATCGACATATTCGGTATCTGGGGACTGGAATAGTTTTTTTTTTCAAATTGAACATTTTTGGGTAATAAGTGGCCTAGTTTTATCCGGATAAATTCTTTGGTCCCTGATTTGCATTCTGGAGTATGAAAAAATTAAATGAAATTTAAAATTGGGTGATATGGAAGGAAGGTTACAAACACTTTCGATTTTGTTTGTTTTCGCACTGGAACAGAATTTTTTAAGCGATCGACAAATTGTGTGGGACCCAACGTGTTAAAAAATTTTTACAGTCAAATGTCCAAACAATATTGAATGTATGTTGGTTCACTGATGCCTACAGTTGCTTCTGGCAATATTAGTTTGTGCACAGCGTCAATAGTTTCCGGAACAACAACTGACTTTTGACGACTTTCACGAAATTCGCCGTGGAGTAATCTACAACTTTGATTGATTTCACCATATCATCGATGAACACTGGCTCTTGATGGAGCTTCATCGCCAAAAACTGAAATAAGTTCAAGAGGAATGATATTCTTCCGCCGCGACTGTACTTCGACTTGAACTGTTTTTTGAATGTTAAATTTATCAAAATTTATGATTCGTCACATTGTGACAAAGCAATTGAACATGCGCAAGGTGTGCGCGAAGATGGTCCCAAAAGTGCACACTGACGACTAGAAATTGCGACGAATGGAAGTGTGCCTAGAAAATTTGAACATGTGTGGAAGTGACCCCCAATTTTTGAATAACGTAATCACAGGTGTCGAGTTATGGATCTTTGAGTATGAAAGAGGCAATCTTCCGAGTGGCACACGTCGGCAGAGCAGCATGCACATCGGCTCTCAAGGCTATGAATGCTTTCCAGTGACGCCTTCAAAGCTTGGAAATCGCGCTGGTAGCGCTGCATCGACGCATGAAGCTTAATTTAGATCACGCGAGTAGTTTAGCTGCAACAAAACTATAAGGACCTATAAGTAAACTCAGGTTTCAAGTCTTGAAGAACATTTCTTGTTAAAAAGTAGGCTGAAGTACATCCTCAGTAGAGTTTCGTTTCACACAAGAGTAACGGCTGTACTTTTTCCGACATTTGAACTCAGCGCAATGCTTTTTTATGAATGAAACGTATGCATACAGATACACAAGTACCTAAATATTTGCTACATACATACCAGTATGTAATATACACCCACTAGCTCAGTGGCATTCATTCGTTACAGTTTTGTCGTTTCCGTTGCTTCATTACATTTCATTTCCGCACTTTCTGCTGCTTCAACCTTTCACCCTCAATATGTACCCACTTTCTTTATCTGACTTCTCCTTCTTCTTCTTATTTTTCTTCATATACCGTGTAGCGCCTATCTTTGGCAATTTTCAACTGAGTGCCGACCCCCTGCAACTGCTTATGTAGCATATCAGCCAGCATCTGTCTGTCCGTCTATCTGGCTGTCGGTAATTTTTTCGAGTTTCCTAGAAGTGTGTATGCATGTACGTATGGACCGAGGCATGTGCAAATGTTTTCAAGTCATTAATCACACGATTTCATGAATACATCAACCACCAACAACCATTCATCGACACCAACATACCGACCAAGTGGCGAATATAAAAGCTACAACTAGATTCGCATACAATTCGCAACGGCTGGAGATAACGCAGGAACCACATAGTATAAGAGCAACGGCAGT
Source organism: Bactrocera correcta (assembly GCA_027475135.1). Classification (NCBI taxonomy): domain Eukaryota; kingdom Metazoa; phylum Arthropoda; class Insecta; order Diptera; family Tephritidae; genus Bactrocera; species Bactrocera correcta. The sequence continues at coordinate 70,675,545 of CM050325.1, forward strand.
CGTTTCAAAAAATTACAACAAAAAAATTAAACAACAAAATGACACAAAATCTTATTTTCCGCATTTCTCTTCCTGTTTGTCGATTTTTTCAGCCTCTTACGTAATTTGTACCATTGCTTCGTGTTTCTTGTTCTTGTTGTTGGAAAAAAACCAAAACTGTCAAATGTCAGCGCCGAAGAGTACGAGACATCGCATTAATGATGCTGAAATCGACAGTTACACTCTTCAAGTTGTAAGACACACAGAGGACGAGAGTACGAGTATGAAGCTGGCAAGGAATGTAGTGAGACTTAAATAAATAAAAACTATGCGTGAGCTCGAGCTTGCGTTGTAATTGCATAGTGTCAGCAGAATGCGAGGCAAGCAACTCTAACAGACTCTTCTTGGGCCAAAAAATGGTTGCGAATTTCTCGAATTTATCCAAAGAAAATACCTCTGAAAAACTTGGAATTTAACATACAACAAAATTTTGTATAACTCGAATACTACATAACATAAGGAAAGCAGGTGTCACTATTTGAAACGACGGACCAACACCGGAATTAAAATGTTAATACTGAACACTCTATAAAACGTATTTGAAAATTTAGTTTGGAACATCGTTTTATTATAAAATGTGGGAACATTTTTCATATTGTTGCTGAGTAAAGGTTGAGTGAAGATAGTTCATAAAAAGCAGTTGGGATTGGTTACCATGACATGTTCTGAAATTCTACTTTGACTTATTCGAACGCTATCGGAAGGTTGGAAAGGTTGGCTTCAGATCTTACACAAGCTTTAGTTGTTACGCTTTCAGTTTAAGATCTCGACGTAAAATGCGCCAAGTCGTTACATACGTCAGTCCGATTTGCTGCGAACAGCGCCGAACCGACTCTCCAATGTTGTTTTTTTAGGTTGGTAGTTCTGTCAGTCACATTTATGTCCAATTTCACGTCAAAATATTCATTAGTGTTTGAGATATGTGTCGTTTTGAAAGCTGCTAAAAGAGAGTTTTTCGTTTTTTGCGATGTCGAAATTAAATTTTGTTTACGGAATCAATTTTCTGCTGCGGATACGTTAAGGATGGTGCAGAAATCTTTTAGTGATAAGACTATGTCTAAAACAAATGTTTACAAGTGGTATAGTGAGTTCCAAGCCGGCCGTGAACGTGTCGAAGACGAAGAGCGTCCAGGGCGACCATCAACCTCAACCGACAAAGCTCACGTTCAACAAATCACAGATTTGGTGTTGAAAAACCGTCGATTAACAATTAGAGATCTTGCTGATGAAGTTGGCATATCGAAAGGCTCAGCCAATATCATTTTGAAGGATGTTTTGGGCCTCAAGCGCGTCAAATCTCGACTGGTACCGAAAACATTGAATTTTTTGGAAAAAGGTGTCGCGTTGAAGTGTGTGAAACGATGCTTTCCGACTACCAGGGTGTCGTGAAATGCATTATAACTGGCGATGACACTTGGATCTATGCTTACGACCCCGAAACAACCGATGAATCGACCGAATATCGTGCCAAAAGAGAGCCGAGACCAAAAAAATCGCGCCAAAGTCGCTCAAAAATAACGCTATCCGCTTAAAAAGGCCGGAATTGTGGAAAGACAATTCTTGGTTTTTACACACGATAATGCACCATCCCATACTGCCCTCGTAATTCGTGATCATTTCGCCAAAAACTCAACCCATATCGTTCCGCAACCACTTTATTCACCTGATCTGGCGCCATGCGACTTCTGGCTGTTCACCAAGCTCAAAAGGCCGCTCCGGGGACACCGTTTTTATACGATAGAGGAGATTCAAGCCGCAGCGAAGACGCAGACACAGTAGTATATATAAGTTATCCAGTTGGCGAGCTGATTTAACCGTGTCCGCCTGACTAGCCGTCTGCATATTCGCGAACCAGTCCATCAGTTTCTGAGATATTGAGATGAAATTGATGAATCAAAATCAACAAATCCTTGCAAGAAAACTTTTTATTGGTGAAGGGAATTCTATAATAAAATTTGTCAAATCCAGTGCGGGATAGTCAAACAATGCATCGAACCCAGTTGTGATTTTGAATAACTCTGTAAGCTTCTAAAATAGTTCGAGGTCTGTACCGAATCCGTTCAGGCCTATTTAGCTGGAAGGAACAATGGTTTTTATCTGATCAAGGAATCATAGCAACGTGATTTGAATTTTACAGTAGTGGACGCAGTTGTGACCCGATTTCTACCCAAGTATCCGCCTTTCATAGTTCGCAATAAAATTTGTGATTTATCTTCTTCTTTACCGGCGTAGAAACTGCTTACACGATTATTTGCCGAGGTAACAATAGCGCGCCAGTCGTTTCTTCTTTTCGCAAGGCCCTTCCGACGGAGTGGAGGTCTTCCTCATCCTGTCGAATACTTTCAGAACTGGGGTGTTTTCGTCCATTCGGACGACCGGACGTAGCCAATGTCTTTTAATTCGTTGAACTATGTCAATGTTATCGTATATCTCATACAGCTCATCGTTCCAAATTTGTGATTGCTAGATAAAATCCATATATTCTTCATATTCTTATTCTTGAAATAATCTTAAGGAAACTAAAGGAAGAGAATTAAACTGTAGACGTTCTGACGTTTTTCGGTAATTTCAACACAAAATTCCTCAAATAGTCAGTACAGAAATAACTTGTGTTAGAAATAAAATTGAGAAATTTTCATGACCTTCATGTTGGAAACATTAAACGTTCTATAAACCAACCTTAAAGAATATCCACTGTCAACGTCCGACGCTACAACTGATACGCTTCTTGTATGCTCCACCATTTACATGGATTACGAAATTTAGTCTGCCAAAAACAACATAGTAATCGCTTCGTACAACAAAAACCTGCATTAGTGCTGAAAATTTCTTCAAAACAAAAACCAAATCAAGCTCAATTTGCTATAAAGGAATCACAACTCTATCCTCACACTTGCTCACCGTATCCCACCACTTTTTCTGTTGTCATACCAGCACATGTGTCCGTCCGCTCATATCTCGGAAAATAAATCGCAACTGATGCTTTCTAATTCCGTTTATTCTGCGGCATTCAACATTCTGTCAAGCGGGCACAGCCCACATTATGCGATTTTTGGTCTTTTCGACTTTTGTTTATAACCCGGCGGCTACATAGTTGCCGCTGCCGTTGCTATTGTGTTCTTGTTATTTTACTATATTTTGTATATGTGCTGGCATACAAGAATCATGTCTGCTGTAAATTACGCCTCATTCAACGCTATCGTTTCGCATTGTAGTTGGGCAAAACCCTTCAGTCACTTGCTTGCGAAAGACTTCATCATCTTTCACCCTCAACAAGCAACCCGGTCGCCAAATATTCCGTCTGTCATTTGTGTTGCTCGAATGAGGGATTGCTATCTGCGTGTTATTCATTTGCCACATTGCCCGAAGAGGCATAGCAAAGCACGAAATCCACGAAAAGTAGATAGTATTAGACAGACAGAAATGAGCGCGCGCACATACACACACGTAATACTCATATAAGTAGTGACTTGTAGCCTGGTCTTACTCTTTCCACCCCGCGCCCAACACTTATGCTGTAATGTGGTGTTTTTCTAAATTTCAATTCGTCGCCTGCATTAAACGACCGCCAGTGTTGTCGCTCCCAACAACATCAACGACATTCTTGTTTCATTAGATTGGATGTTGGTCCTTGGTGTTGCTGGCATAGTCGACTTTTAGGCGTAGCGGCGGCTAAATGAGTGGAACTCTTTAGATAAGAAGTTACATTTATGTCAGCCGGCTGTGGACTAATACAAAATAATTTTGTTGTTGTTGTTGCTCTTGTACGACCGCTTATGATTATTCAGTTATTGTTGTTGTTGTAATTGTTGTTTTTGTTGGCATGTTTGCACGCGTTATTTGACATTAGATTATTTTCATGACAAATTACTTCGAATTATTCAAACAAACAAAGTCGCACACACACAGCCACATTTATGAATGTATTTTGTATGGTATTAACATACAGTTGGCATATATATGTATGTTTGTATGTACATTAAAAGGCTTTCATGCAGATAGCAGCCCACTACCCGCATTAGTGGCAACTAAAAGCACACTTGGAAGCCGAAAGCTCTCTAATGATCGCAAATTTCTTGGTAAGCCAAGTCGTGCGTACCGTTATATGTAAAGTATTGCAGCGTAGTAGGCATTTTCTTATGCACATCATACTTTCGAACCAAGATTTTTGCATTTTACTGCTCATTCAATACTTTTTTGCATCATTTACATGTTTTAATGCGTTTACACACACACTCAAGCATAAATATTCTCATTTTTATGCAGTCAACGGCAGAAACTTTCGTCAGCTTTCGACTTAATTAAACATTAATTTCAACTTTTGCCACTACGGCGTGCACTACTCACTGCCGCCAACAACACACTGTTTGCCACCTGCTTGAGTTCCTGTATACGAGGACCATCCGATAGGCACCTAACCTAACTATCGCTAAAGATATTTAGTAGCATATTGGTATGAGGCTTTTAGTTTCAAAGAAGAAAAATAATAATAGCGTTCGGTGATTCAAAGCTACTTTTGATAGCCCAAAAAGGAGCAATTTTTATGGCGCCATGGCTGTGTAAACTGACGTTAGCTGCTTTCTCCAGACTGGATAAGGAAACGAAGTAAATGGGTCTGATAGTATTCGCGATTTAGCTCCGACGTCACCGAAAAACTTTACGACCAACAATTGTTTCTTCGGACTGAGCAGGCAATTGAGAAGTAAAGTCTTCTCTAGACCAACAAAGACCATACTCTATAAGTCACTCATTATTCCCGCCCTGCTATATGATGCGGAGGCATGAACGATGACAACATCTGATGAGTCGACGTTATGAGTTTTCCAGAGAAAGGCTCTGCGGAAGATTTATGGTCCTTTACACATTGGTAACGGCGAATATCGAATTTGATGGGATGATGAGCTTGAGCTGTACGAGTTAAACGACAATATTGACATAGACATAGACATGGAAGCAGAGCAAGAAGAAGACTCTTCGTTGGAGAGATCAGTTGGAGAAGAACCTGGCTGTACTTGGTATCTCGAATAGAAGGAACGACTGGCGCGCTGTTTTTAACTCGGCTGTAACCGCGTAAGCGTTATCTACGAGAGTAAAGAAGAAAAAGAATGTCAATTTTCGTATTTGGAAAGGAAGAGATGCGCATTAAAGTCAAATTAAGTTCAAGGCAGGCTTGGAACATGTATAGCACATAGCTTTTTCAGGAGCCATCATCAGCTATCACAGAAGATTACGTCGATTCCCACGACAGCCGGTTCTACGTTACCGGAATTGACCCGAATTTTATACGGCCAAGGGTTGTTTTTTCAGATATCTAATCCCGTTTGGAAAGCAGATAATGCAATGACAAAGTTTCCCGATTTCGTATTGACAGACCGTCGATTGAAGACAGGCACATCTAGGGGGTACGTGAGTTATATTTTGAATAAAATAGTTCACGCTATAAAGCAGTCAGGTTGACACTTTTGCTACTGCCGGATACTAACATCAACAGTGAAACCACTTCTTAACAGTATTTGACGCCGTTTAAACGCAATCCAAGGAAGTTTCTACATACTACTATGCCCAAAAAATATGGGGACATTGTATTTATTTTGAAAATTCTTTATTTATTCTTCGAAATCAATTTCATCCCCTTGAAAGTAATCCCCTCTCGATGCAATGCACTTATGCCAACGGATTTTCCAATCTTCGAAGCACTGGTTGTAGTCACTTTCTGGGATGGCCTTCAGTTCCGTCTTCGCTACGGCTTAAATCTCCTGTATCGTATAAAAACGGTGTCCCCGGAGCGGTCTTTTGAGCATGACAACCTGGTAGTCGGAAAGCATCGTTTCACACACTTCAACGCGACGCCTTTTTCCAAAAATTCAATGTTTTCGGTACCAGTCGAGATTTAACGCGCTTGAGGCCCAAAACATCATTCAAAATGGTATAGGCTGAGCCTTTCGATATGCCAACTTCATCAGCAATGTCTCTAATTGTTAATTGACTGTTTTTTAACACCAAATCTTTGATCTGTTAAACGTGAGCTTCGTCGGTTGAGGTTGATGGTCGCCCTGGACGCTCTTCATCTTCGACACGTTCACGGTCGGCTTGGAACTCACTATACCACTTGTAAACATTTTTTTAGACATAGCCTTATCACCAAATTCTTTCTGCACCATCCTCAACGTATACACTAGTTTGTTGAAGCACTGCGGTTCAGATAACGAACCAGCTCCGAAGAAGGTGAAGGCTGCTGTATTGACTAAAAATATGATTGGTTGAGATTAGCAAGGTATGGTCCACGTCGATTACTTGGAAGGCTTTCGTTCTTCTTTTAGCTGTTAAGTGGTTATCCAACCACCTTCGTAGCTGCACACTTTCGATACGCGCATTTTTCTATTTCTTAATTATGCGCGCGAAACTTGTCGGCAACTTTTGTGTTTAACCCGTAGAAGTCATATGTGAAATGAACAAAAAACAACAACAACCAAACTCATGTATGCTTTTATGAGTATTACTCACGGTGCTCCCGTTACTATTTTGACTGTTTTACAGCAAGTTTGTTACTCTCAGTTTTGTTGTTTTCATACGCAAAAGTTTCGAAGATTTTATTCCTGTTTGTTTTTGTTGCACTTTTTTTTAGTTCGACTAGCTGTCTACAAGTTTTGGTATTCACAATAAGAGCAGTGAAGGCAAACTCGTATTTTGGTGCAAATATATTGGATACACTGGTGTATGAATATTTATTCCCTGCACTGTTGCAGACACAGATGAGTTTCGAACTTCACGCAAGCCGCCAAACGAACGCGTGCTGACGTTTTTATGCTGCAATAGTTATGCTATGTTATGTAAGTCATGTATAGCCAACACTATGCCTCACACATATCAAAGGCAAATTGAAAAACTTTCCTTCATATTTTCACGTTTTTACAGGGTGCTGTTTAGTTATGAAGTTTCAAATATTAGTTTAAATATACGTATATTTCCACGATGCAGCTTTTAATGGACTTGATGTATAAAATTTATTTTATTTATTAGGAAAGATTCAAATAATGCTTTTGTAGTCTTGTAAACTGTTGCTACAGTATAGTATAATATTTTAGTTCAGCTAGTTGCTTTTATCACTAATCCAGATAGATATAGAGTTATATATGGGGTATTCCATACCAAATCGACCACTTTTGAACCTGACCCTTTTAGATTTTGCTGAAACTTATCCATCCTTTTCTACCCTTTGAAAAACATTTTTGAGAATTTTTCGAAATTTTTTGTTCGAATTCAAAAAAGTTATGAATTTCGCTATTTTTTGCTAAAAAATGTTTTTTTTTTTTTCAAATAGCCATAACTTTTGTAGAAATTGACTTTTGGGGACCTTTTTTTTAATTTTTGTTTTTGAATGAACTTTTTGAAACAATACACGAAAAAAATTTAACACGATCAACTATAAAAATAATCGGTTTTTTTAAGTAAAATCGTAATTTTTTTTTTGGAAGCTCGCCATTTTTTTTTTTTGCTTTTTTTTCCTTAAAAAAAACTTCAATTAATTTGACAGCTATCCCTGCTAATCCCGTAGTGGGCCGATTTTTTTTTTGTTTTTTATTTATTAAAAAAAAATTTTTTTTTAAATTTTTCCCGTAAACTTTATTTCTATCATATAAAAAATATAATTTAACGATTATATGATTTCAAAAATTATTTATTAATTTTTTCTCTGGCGTTTAAATATTTTACAAATTTTATGTTCAGTAACAGGGTGACTGTTAATCTGTCTGTCCGTCCTTTGTGCAAGCTGTAACTTAAGTACATAATATAATATGACAGCTTGACACGACTCACGTGATATCTGTCAAAAAAAAGGGCTATTGAAAAACGTACCTCTACTTGGATGACTCTTTACATACTATTAATATGCCACATACTAATAAAATGTTCCCTGAGGTTCATTAAGGTACCTCACATATCATTACTAATCATAATGAGTAAAGTCGCCTGTATGTTGTATGGGGCTTAGTGAAGTTTTCGCCCAATTATATCCATAGACAATCCAACATAGCATTGTCAAGAAAAGATTATACCAAAACTTCAATTAAATATCTCACACATTGACCGATATTTGTGGTAAAAAGTCCAAATATACGGTGCCTAAGGGCTTGAACAAACATTTTTGGTTCGATTTGTAGAATTTTTGATCATTAGGTGGCATACTACAGAGGTACGTGCAATTTTGTTTTTTAGGTGATAACTACAACCGTTAGGTGAAAAACACTATTATAGTAACTATGTAACATATCACAGGAGTATAAAAATAACAGTATATACAGTAACAAACAAACGGTATATTCATTCATATCCACAAGCAAATATGCGATATACTCCAACTGTGTTAATTCCGGACAGGTGAAGCAAGGAAATGAAAACTGAAAATGCATAATTTCAAAAATTTCGCACAAACTAGTTTCATTTCCGCGTACAACAATGAAAACTCAAGCAACAAAATAAATATACAAAATAACTGAAATATGTAAAAAAAAACAACTTTGAACATACACATTGTTGTTGTGTGGTAGAATTTAATGCGGCAACTTTATGGCAAAACAAAATGTATAGAATTTTCTAAAATTTGTGCCGAAACTTTTGCCGCTGCAGGTAACTGTCAAAATTGATTTTACTTAGCACATTTACACTCTCCTCTCCGAGTGCACGCCTATTACGGCTGATATTAATACCGAAATTGTGAATGTTGCTTTCATGTCGACTATGTTATGTTATGCTATGTACTCATACAGTTAGTTAACGCCGCCGAACTTTCTCGCGTGCGCATAAACAAGAAAAACTTTTTGGCCTACGCTGCTTTAGTCGAAAATTCACAGGTGGCAGCGCTTTCGTATGGTTTTTGTTATTATACCGTTAGCGCACAGGCTCCCCCAGAAAAGTGGCATGAACTGTGCGATGAGCCACACCAGCTAGCTTGGCTTATGCAACTTTGCCTAATTAAAAATCACAAACCGTTAGTGACAGCATTCATTGCAGACGTTCCGTACCGTCGCTGATGCGAGGGGTTGGTTAGTGGAATTCAGCCAACGTTGTGGCTAAATTTCAATTTTTATTTCAATTATAATTTTTCAGCTGCGCAGCGTAAAAAACTTAATGGATTTCTACTCGCTCTCTAAGAAAGGGTTATATGGACTCGAACTCGGAAGTTGGCTGGCATTGGTGCATGTTACTGTAAAATTTTGTAAGTAAGCTGCACAACTTTCTTCTAGAAGTCAATCAAATACTTTTTTTTCAGCATGGCAAGTTTCAGCTACAGCAAACTTTGCCGTCATTCCTTTCGGCGCTCGTAGAACTGTCATAATTTTTGGTTCTTCAAAAATTCGTTGGATGGAAATTTCGTTCGTAGTTTGTAACAGTCATCTTGTTCTCTAACTTCTTACTGTTTTTGTTTTCTTTGCCGCATCCATTGAGCTGATATGCTGCATTCGGTTTATTAGGAAGTTTTCGCCGAAAAAGCCAATTAAGTTGTCAGTCAAAGAGTTGAGAAAATTTTAATTTTTCTAATTATCGCTAGATTTTCTTTAACCAGAAAGCAACATGTTGCAGTACGTGATGGCGCCATACTCATCAAATTACGATTGCGCGTATTGCAGCAGAGAGTATTTATGTTATTGATATATACTATATTTATAAAGAAGAAACGAGTGACGTTTACATCCATCTCTAACTGTTCCTATCACTCCTATCAACTGTGGGAACTTTCCCGCAAAAAAAAAAAAATAATAATAGCACTGACATATTTAGGGTTACGAATTCTTTCAACTAAACTCAAGTCTATTTATCTGAATAACCTAATAGTTTTGTGTATATGTTATAAATTATTTGACAAAAATGAAGTTCAGCGTAACTTATAGAAAACATAAAGAGTTGAAGCTTCTTCACTAATATATCAGTTTAAAAGTCAGTTTTTATATGATATTCATTTTAACCTTCGATATATTTTTCCAGCAATTCTCAACATCAAACATCAAAATCAGGTCGATTGAAAGAGTCACCGACCTGTCATATACATAGATGACGCTACTACTTAGAATTAATCCATATGATTTTTAGTTTGCTATTATCTTCAAAGGCGCGTGAACAAATTTGACGGCTGCCTGATCATTATTTTATGAAATACAAGCAGTGAAGCAGCTTTAGATTTTGTGAAAAAATTGATGCAAGTATTTAATTTTGAAATGAAAAAATAGGGTTCAAGCAAAAATTCGCTTGATGACGAGTTTCGGGGCACTGTCTTAGCAAAATCAACCATCAAGGATTAGTATGTTAAAATTATTCCTAGTGAAATGAACACCGAAGACGGTGAGACGTAAATTGAAGTGGGTAAAAAACAATATGCAAAGTTGGTCACTTTTGACCCACGAAGAGTGCATGATTCCGAACAGTGTTTGGAGATTTTCATGCGCAATAAACCCCGTATTTGCATGGCTCCATCATTTTATTCCGAAATCTAATCGACAGTCATCCGAATGGACTCTACACAGTGAAGCCGCTCTAAAACGTGGAAAAACACAACAGTCATCTGGAAAGATTATGGTGTCGGTATTTTGGGATTCATATGAATAAATTTTTACCTTGAAAGGGAAAACACCTTCAACCGCGACTATTGCATAGCGTTATTCCACTGTTTCAAGATCCAAATCGCCGTAAAGTGGCCGGAATTGATGAATAAGAAAGCGCAGTTTCGCCGTATCACAAGTCAATGAGAACGGTGACAAAAATCCATTTTGACTACCTTGAAAAAGAAAAGACCTCTAACAGCGACTAACTATTACATAGCGTTTCAGTGTTACATAGCGTGTCACAAGTCAGTAAAAATGATGGGAAAACATAATGAATTGGGCTCCGAATTGCTTCCGCATTCTCCAGATCTGACAACAAGCGACTATTTCCCGTTCTCAAATCTCAAACGAATGCTCGCTAGCAAGAAATTTTCGTCGAATGTATGAAGAGGTGATCGCCGAAACTGAGTCCTGTTTCGCAACAAAGTTCAAAGCGTACGACAAAAATTATGTATATCGAAAAGTGGGAAGGTTGCTATAATCAATATATCACCATTGAAAGGAACTATGTTATTTTACTATGGTACGCTGGGATCTTTTCAATTGACCTGTTATATGCGGTTTATAATTAAACGCGTTTTTCTCGAAACAGAAATTTTCGAATTTGTTGCAGTGATTACTCGGAGACAAATGATCCGAAGGTCATACAATTCTTCTGCATGTACAATGACTAAACAGTTTTATAGACTGATCAAAAAAGAATTTTGCTAAGTCAAAACCATCAAAATGTTCGGTAAAATTCAACTGTTTTTCAAAGCAGGTGTCGTTGTGCAATGTTTTTTTTGTTTTTTGATCTTAAGTCATATTTTTTGGGTTTCATCTATGGCAAATAATGGAATAAATATCAGAATTACAGTAGAAGAAGACTCTTTTTTAGCGCCGTCGAAAATGTCGCGAAGCTTGAAAAATATACATTTTTTTCTTCAAAAATATTGTTGTAAATTTGCTTAAAGATACCCTTTAAATTTTAAAATAATAATTGATAAAACATTTTTCTAATTCCCAAAACTCGGCGTTTCTAGGCCCACCCACTAGGTTAATAAATGGTGATCCATTTCGAGCTTCCCTACTTTAAAGAAAAAACATAGAAACTTCAAATATAATGAGAATGTTTATTATCATTCGAAAGAACAATCTTTGGCATTTATTTTTTAAAATTATCCTTTTCAAATCTGGGTCGTGGCTACGTCTCAGTTTATCGATCCGTTGAATCCAACTTTCAATGTTCAAATATATCGACTGGTAACTGGTGAATGTCACGCGTGATATTTTGCTACAAACCCTAAATCGGATTGTCCACATAGATATTAGACATTACATACCCCCACAGGAAAAGTCTATCGATGTGAAATCACAAGATTTAGAGGCCAATCAAAACGTGAAATTATCTTCTCAGCGAAGGGTTCTCTCAATAAATCCATTGATTGATGCGATGTGCGGAAAGTGGCGCCGTCTTGTTGAAACCAAATATCACCGATATCACGAGCTTCAATTTCAGGCATCAAACAATCGGTCGCCAATGACGGTTACGTTCTCGCCGGCATCATTTTGAAGAAAACGACCGATAATTCCACCGGCTCGCAAACCAAAACAAACGGTAGATTGAAAGGCAGCTCTTGAATCTCTTAAAGTTGCTCTTCGTCCGAAATATGGCAATTTTGCTTGTTTACATATCTATTGATCCAGAAATGGGACTCATTGCGGAACAAAATTTAGCTTGAAAAGGTCGGATCTACTTGGGACTTTTCGCTTAGAAAAGTCGAGCGGCTTCAGTTCTTGCACAAGCTGTATTTTGTATACTTTCAATTTAAGATCTTGACGTAAAATGCGCCAAGTTGTTCCATACGTCAGTCGGAGTTGCTGCGAATGGCGCGGAATCGACTCTCCACGGTCTTTATTTACACTCTCAACTGCTACTGCTTTATTTTCTTCACTGCCTGCTGGACATGACCTATTCGGTCAAGTATAATCTAATAATGAATGCTGATTCTCTCAGTTAGTGATGATGTTGCGAATAGTACGCTCAGTAGGCCGAGTATGTAGATCATAAGTTGAGCGAAGCACGTGAAGTTGAACAATTTGCTATTGAGAAAAGTACCTCTACTTTGATCATCCATTTAATCTTGGCACGAAAGTAAATTCATAGCAAACTAAAACAACCAAAGTAACTTTTCGATACTTTTACATACTTATTCACAATGTGAGGTTATCTTATTCTCAATTTTGATTTTCCAACATAAATAATAAACGATTTGATGTGGGCATCAAAATTACTAATTGGTAAATATATGCATTTTACATTTAAATTCAAACAAGCAACTTGTTAATTTCTTTCTCTCAATCTGCGTTTAATAGAAGGTTGTAAAATTTGTATACAATTCACCATCTGTTGCAGATGTGTGTATGTAATGGTTTTCATGAAAATTCCTTGAATGTGTTCGTTTTCCATTCTCATAAGTTTATCCAATAACAAGCTATTATACAGAGTTTTGTCATAGCATGACAAAGTAAACACAGGTTTTTAATAAATAAATACAATATTCAATACGTTTAGTTTTAACTGAAACTAACTCTTAACACTAAAATAACTAAAAATAATTAAAATAAAAATTGGATGACGAAACTTTTTTGAACTCAGTTTGAATGGACGCCCATCAATTTTTGCTTACGCAACATGTCTTTCTGGTGCTAACAGTACAGCAACGGTTGCCACTCGGCGCACAAATCTGGCAACACTTGACGCAGTTTTTGCAAATATTGCATTTCGAAGCTGAAAAATTTTATGAATTTGTTTAAAAATTATAATTAGAATTTAGAAATCTCTTACCGTTAATGCATTGCTGGCAGACCATTTTGTACTTCAAAATTTTGTTTGCGTTACAATTTTATTTTTGTATTGTTTAATCAAACTGTGATGAATGACTGCGATGCTCGATAATAATACAGAACTGTTTTATACAACACATTGACTTAATATTGCTAATCCAAATTGAGAATGTTGCTGGAATGTCGTGCGCAAATTAATTGCGATATTTGGTGTGTTATCAATTGATTAGTACTTGAATACGCATTTTGCGCTCAGCACTGTGGTATTTCTGCAGCGATAACAAAGCACGTTCTCTCTTATCAGTTGGGAATAAATATTTAGACATTCGCACTTTCTTATTGTTTATTATCATTCGAAAGAACATTCTTTGGCATTTATTTTTTGAAGATTATCTCTTTCAAATGTTGGCCGGGGCTACGTCTCAGATGTTCCAGCCGCTGAGTCGTCGCATTATTTTTTGCTCCAGGGCCTGTAACGATGCGGGATTGCCCACATAGACTTAAGACTTTATTTATCCCCACAGAAAAAAGTCTAAAGGTGCGATATCACCAATAGTGTTGGCCAATCGACCGACCCAAAACGTGAAATTATTTGCTCACCTAAGTGTTCTCTCAATAAATAAATGGGATGGGAACTGGCGCCGTCTTGTTGAAACAAATATCGCAAAATCACTAGCTTCAATTTCAGGCATCAAATAGTCGGTTATCATGACACGATAGCGGTTAAGTTCTCACCAGCTCAATTCTTTAAGAAATGTGGAGCGATGATTCCACCGACCACATACCACACCAAACCGTTGGTTTTTCTCGAAAACGCCCGATCTCTTGAAACTTTTCTGGAGCCCATAGAACGAAGCGATGTCGCTTTGGAAGATCGATCGGTTCTTGCACAAGCTGTTATTTATATGCTTTCAACTTAAGATGCCGACGTAAAATGCGCCAAATCGTTCCATACTTCAGTCCGGGTTGCTACGAACGACTCCCAATCGACTCTCCACGGTCTTCGTGTACACTTTCAGCCAAAGCTGCTACCAGCTTTCTAGATTTTCAGTTTTTTAGATAGTTTTTCTTTCCCAAAATTACCTTATCTTATCGAAACACTTACGATATTGGTATCAGTGACGTTACTCAAATTGCTATACTTCACCAACCAATTGTTCAACAGCTGTGAAATGAAAGTTAAGTCCAACTATAAAATATATGGATGGAGCCTGCCTGTTATGGCGAATTAAACTCGAAATAAGCCAGACACTTACTTTTCTTACTTCTCGGAATCGAAAATGTACGGAACCTATAATGTAAAGCGTTAGTGTCTTACATTCCATGACATAATAGTCTGAATATCTTCGTTTCTCTTTCTCAAAGAATAAAAATTGCAAATATGTGGCAAATGTAATTGGAAAATTACAGTTGTACGAGTACAAGTAATGGACGTCATTCCTCCGCTTTACCATTCGCAGCACAATTTTTGCCTCAGTCTCAATGTTGGCCTGGTCTCTTCCTTTAAAACGACAAATACGCTGAAAAATACACAATTTATACCACCTCCTCTGCTCTCTACAAACCATAGTCTGCACTCGTGGCCCCATGCCGCCTTGCGCAACGCATTTTCATTCGTGTAAATCAGTAGACACTGGCGCAAATTGTTAGACCTGCACAAACGTACATACATACAGTTGCGAAGTTTGGAAGCAACGCTGTGCGAAAGAGAATTTAGCGAGCAGTGTCATGCCGTGCTGCCTGCCATGCCACCACCAACAAAGCAGCGCGCAGCGGCAATTTTATTTCGCATTAAGAGATTAAAATCGAAATTAAAAATTTAAATTAAACGTTTGCGCGCAAAATCATTTCAATCCTCGAAAATGTATGCTGCGTGGGGGCGCCAATGGCAGCTGCCGACTGGCTGAAGCGACGCTGGTCATGGTGTAAATTACACGACATTCCTGATATGGGGAAAATGCTTTTTTATCCACTTTTTAAATGGTCTATGAATAGTTTGAGCGGAAGTAATGGTTAATTAAAGTATAACGGTGGGAAATGTTTTTGTATTTACGAGAGTGTTTTTGGATGAAGAGGTTTAACAGTCAGTAAGGAAAAGACCATGCAAAGAGGAAATAAGATTGCAACCTGATCAAACACTAATATGTATATAAGGCGTCATGATAAAACAAATAAAACAGATAGACACAAATACATGTGATTGAGTTGAGTTGTGAAGAGAGCAACGAGATTACTTTAGCTTGTTACCTATTTAAGCTTTTTATGTCTCGTGAAATAAATTTGACCGTTTTGACAGCTATTATGTAGTCAATAAATAGAACACTTTACAAATTAGTTGATTTATTATTATATATATGATATATTATCATTGAATATCTTCAGGAAAAGCAGCCTCCCGATCCTCGTATTAATATCGAAGAAATTATAGCAAAAATTTCAAATAGTTGAAAACATATCTCGTTTTTTTCCCCTTAAACTACTTTATTTGTGCCCTCCTAAGAATCACTCCGCAAAATTATCTAACCTAACACGTCTAAAGATCTTCCACTTTAGTAAATATTTATAAAGACAGTATTCTAGAGTTTTGGAAAACTACAAAAAAAACCTAATACATGTCACAGTCAGTCCTGAGATCCAAAGGCAGAATCACTCTTTTAAAAAGTAAAGTTCTCTCTTGACGAACAAAGGCCAAACTCTACAAATTCCTCGTCATTCCCGTCCGCTATATTTTGCAGAGGCATGGAAATGACATCATAGGTCGGCCTTAGGAGTGTTCGAGAAAAATGTTTTGCGGAAGACAGCAACGGCGAATACCGCAATCGATGAAACGATGAGCTGTACGAGACATACGGCGAAATGGATATAGTTCAGCGAATCAAGAAACAGCGGCTGAGCTGGCTATGTCATGTTGTCCAAATGGAAGAGAATAGCTTTGAAGGTTATCGATTCAGTACCCGCCGGTGGAAGCTGAGAAAGACCTCTATTGTAAAAGTCAGCTGGGCAGAATTTGTACCAAATAGCAAAAGGTAGAAACGACTGACGCGCTGCTATAAACTCGGCTATAACCGCGTAAGCGCTGTCTACGCTAGTAGAGAAGAATGATGCATGTCCACTGGTGTATACCTAACTCAATCTATCTGTAACTATCGAGCAAATGCTTAGAACTGTCGAAAAACTAAATGATTTCTCAATGGAAATAATATTATCGTTCAAGCTTTCTATTAAATTTACTAAAACTGACTTTATCTAAGAAAACAGACTTTTCAGAAAATATACAAAACTCAATATATATTTTGGTTAGGAATCACATTTATTTTCTTCAGTGAACTTCTTTTTATGGCTTCAATAGTCTTTTTTCCAAAGTAGACTTTTGAGTTTCGGAAAGAGCACACGTTACAGAGTTTCTTCTCGGAAATTTAGAATACAAATATAGCAGAAATCTCAACTGAGTCTAAAAAATTATATATTACTAGTCAGGTTGTCTACTGAGTATAATTATAATTATAGACAAAATAAAGTCCAGTTGTCGATCAGCTAAACAGCGTTGTTAATTGGAAACTCAGATCGCTTACACAAATACCTTTTAGAAAGAAGAAATAGTTATTTTTGCCTAACGTAACACATACTTATATAATTGACGCACTCACAGCCACATCACCTTTTCACTTGGAAATTCGGTGGATTTTAATTATGAAGACACCGCCCTAACTAATATAAGCGTAATTCGTGTAATTTTTCTAGCGTTAGTTGTTGCATAAAATTGTCTGTCGTTTTTTTGGTATTTTTTCATTCACCAAAGATTTAAGATTAATTTCACAAAAACTAAATATACCTACATACATACATATGTGCATATAGTATAAGTATATACACTTTACATTGTTTTGAAATGAATTTTTTTGTTTTAATTTGAAATTCAAAACGCTTCCATTGTCCTGCAGTCGAGCTTTTGTTTGGCTTTGAACAACAAAACAATACAAAATAACAGAAAACGCTAGACAAAACAATTGGCGCATGAGCAGATGCATGCGGGAGGTGTCCACTGAAGTAGCGGTAATCGTATCATACTAGTATCAGTATCACTCCCATCCTGTTCAACACCCTGTACATGGCTATTGTGAACGGTAGCCGGAACGAATTGTGCGGACGACTAACGGATGGATGGACTGGCAGGCTACATCTGCTTATTTTTGCTTGCTTCCATATTGTTTCACGTTTTGCTCGGTTTTGTTTTGTTTTCCATTGGATAAATTTGTTGTATTTGTTATGGCGTCTATTGTTCGTTATTATTGTATACTATTTGTACTTTATATAGTACACATACACATACTTATACTACAAATATATACAGTATGTTCATTGCTTTGTTTTGCTGTTGCTGTTTAATTAAACGCAGACTATTTTTGAAAAAGTTTTTCTCCTCTTATTTTCAAGAATGTTTTTGTTGTTATTATATCGTTCTGTTTTGAATATTCCACTTTCAAACACATATAAATAGGTGTAATACAGTGCAGTATGCACCTAGAAAAATATATTTTTCACATATTTATTTGACTAGAATGAAGGATTTAACAATTCTAGAAAACCAAGAAAAAACGTTAAGAAAGGTATAAGAGTAAATAGGTTACCATATATGGCGTTAGAAAATAAAGGTCATGTTTTAATTGCCCAAGAGGTAAACATACCTAAATACCTTTTAGAACTATTGAAAGAAAACTAGACACATTTGTTATATGCTAGGTGGGATCTTAATCAACCACTATGAGCTCCTCCTTTAGAATCAAACTCTTAATTATTAATTACTCTCAACAATTCAGACCGTCTGCAGTAAGCTATCGGCAAGAAGTCGCAAGAGGAGAGGACTTGTATACCATCAGGACAATGCCTGGTCAACCACTTCGCCAGTGACTCGCCAGAAGCTCCGGGAACTTGGTTAGAAGGTTTTTAAATATCTTGAAATTCTTGCCGTGTATTCGTATGTCTAGGCATTTGAATTTATTTTATATTTTTATCTACAATACCCACACACAGATTAGCAGACATATAAACTAACACAAATGCAACGGTAGCGGCATGGCTCATGCATGGCTATTGTTTCGAGTTAACGCACAGATTAGGGTTTTCATTATAGGCGCTCACAACAGCTTTTGTATGCCATTTTACTCATTTTCATATAAAAGCAACACACACAAACAAATACATACAAACATTATGTGGCATTTAAAATTGGAAACCAGAGAAAATAGTTGCAAGCAACTTAGATATATATGCACGTTATAATAAAAGTGTTGTACTCTTATTGTTTATTATTGTTGTTGTATACTGTTTGTTTGCAACAAAAATTGTTTAAGTAGCTTAAGGCGGGTAGCAAGTTAATCATAGTCATAATATACTAAGCAAGTGGACTAATGGAGCTTTAAATGGAAATAGTTTGACTGAGAGACTTAAAGTTACGTATGCGCAGCGGCAGCAATGAGCCGAATGGGTTCGATATTAATATCGCGTATACGCCGTGGAAGTGAAGCAAGGTTTTGACGCTTAAAGTTAGCTGGTTGAAGAGCTGAGGTAACGGTAACAAATTAGTTTAGCACTAATATGGCATGAAAGATATTAAATTTTTTCGCAGATATGTAAGAAGCAGATATTTAATCTCGAAAAATAAATAAAAACGAACATAAGTGGAAAGTCGGTAAGCGCTTTGTCGGGTATCTTAGGGCAAGCAGAAGGCGTGGACCTATGCATTCACTTTTGACATTAATTTAATATGTTCGATTACTTCTCAAGTTTAATGAATTTAATGTATTGGGTACACGAGGAATTTTTTTTTACTTTTAATTTTTTATTTATTTTAATTTTATGAATACTCACAAATTCAAATAAAGTATATTTAAATGACAGATGGAGTGTTCTGTGAACAGATTTCACACGTTGTCGGCAGTAAGTAAATTAATATATACCAAGTTCATCATAATATCTCAATTGTAATTCAACCCTTCTCGCCATTCTGATCAATTATATACTCGTATACTGTTCGGTTTTGTTTTTTGGTAAGCAGATAATTTTATGCTATTTATGGTTTGAACGAAAAGTCGGCCAATTACCATCACGGCTCTATTATCAAATTACTACCAGAATATTTCAAAAATAGTGCGCTAAATGTCGCCTTCGAGCTCCCCGATCGTACCTGGTTCATTGGAATAAATCTTTGATTTAGCATACTCTCCAGGGAAGATAATCTAGAGGCATTTGGTCACATGATTTTGACGACCATTTGGCTGGGCCATTTCCGAAAATGTTGCACGAAAAGTTTAGAAGTGAAATATGAGGCGGCACAGACTCTTGTTCGAATTGAAGATCGTGGAAGTCATTTAATTCAATTCGGGGAAAAGAGTGGATCAACATCGTGTTGTAATAAATAAATAAGGCAAAACGATACCACCATACCCTACTCCGCAGCAAACGGTTAATTTCTGGAGATGCAATTGCGTTTCTCGAACCACACGACGATTTGATTTGCCTCAATACCGAAAATTTTGTTTGCTGGCGAAGTCATTCTGTAATCTGAAATGATGATATTTTGCTCTGAAACAACTCACAAAAGCCATCGGACAACAAAATAATTTTCAATAATTACGAAGCATTGTACTAAAGTGAAACGTTACATGGCAAACCTTACTGAATACACTGACAAAATTTTACACAAACTGTATGGTAAACCAATATGACCGCCACAATGTTTAAGTCACGTCATCCCTTTTGTAGGCACTATAAATATAAATATATGACCGAAAAGTATTATCCGTTACTTCCCTCTCCCCAGTAACGAAGACCCTTGAGGCCTTACTACTCCCGACCTCCACACACCACCTGAGTCTAGCAAACCACCAGCATAGCTTCCGAAAAGTCCACAGCACTACCACAGCACTTAGCGTCATAAACGCCCAGATAATTCATGGCTTTTCACCAAACAGTGAGAGAAAGACCCCCATAGTGTTGGACTCGTCAAAAGCCTTTGACACAGTCGCTACTTGAGGACAACGAAAACTTCACGCAACCTCCAGTGCTGAAGAGGAGGACTATGAACTACTTGAGCGGTCGACAATCAACCGTACTGTTTCAAAGTAAAAAAATCTCTAGATTGAGAAGAATAAACCGGGGGCACCGCTGGATGGTTTCCTCTGCCCGTTAGCGACAACTTTGCATTTTTTTTTTGCTGTTCATGGGAGCAGAGTCCCATATTTTTGAACACTGACTCTTATGTAAAATTTAACGGGGAATCGAACGGAGAGGTCAATTTTGAAAAATAGTTGGGGAAAAAGCACAAAAAACCGGGTTTTTGGAATAAAATGTTTTTTTTTTGGATTTTGAAATTTTTTTTGGGATTTTGAAAATATTTTTATCAGAAAGCTGAGATTTTTTTACATAAAATTGGATAACTTAAAAATTTTTTTTACTCAATTTTGAGGTCGTTAAAAAATAAAAGAAAAAGTCATTTTTTTTTTGTTTGATCTCAATTTGAAGTGCGCGCCAAAAAACAATGGAGCAACTTTGACCATTAAAATGTTAACAGGTATTCTTCTATTGGTCTATATTATGATATTCTAAGGTTTGGTCAAAATCGGAGAACCACGGGTTCAAAACCATTTCGGTAATTGATGGAATGGCCCTTATGCATTTGTGTCCATAATAGTGAGAGATATAATAAGCTAACTCGTTCAAACTCCGTTCAATAATACTAACGCATTTATATCTTTTTGCTGATATTTTAAACTTGGCTGCAGTTTCTAATTTCCGGCCAAATAAATGAACTTTCGTTATTGGCAACTTTCACTTTTACTCAACTTGCATGTGCAGCATGTGCACACACACACTAGCAAGCATGTTTTTGCTTTTAACTTTATAACTGTAGTGTTGTTGGCTCCAAAATGCGCCATTTTCACTGGCAGCAGACACACAATTTCCACAGCGTTTTAGGAGCATCGACACACACACACACTCATACACAAACAACAAGGCATCCAGCGCGCACAAGTAGCGGAAATTGTAATTGTGCCACCATAGAAGTGGCCGCCCACCGCAAACTACCTATTATGTTGGCATAATGTGCAGCCAAATGGCTTAGTGCCCAAATGAAAATTGGTAGTTTTGAGGCGTTCGCGTTTAGCCCATAAAAGCCGGCGGCCAACGACCAGAAAAGAAGTAAGGCAGTCAACAGTGGCTTGGTGGTAAGCAGACGAAAACATAAAATTTATGCACTGTTTATGCGCTTTTCAATGCGGAGTATGTATGTGTGCGCTACCAATTCAATGCTCCACATCGTATGTACGTGGCAGAGAGGGAGGACCATGCCCTACGCGCCATTATGCATAAGCGTGAGCCCCCGAATAGCGCGGCATTCCAGGCTGGTTAGTTGAAGTGTGGTAATTTCGCTCATAAACATTTTGTTGTTGCCGCCGCTGCGATTTGCGTTACCACCAATACCATTGTTATTATTATGAAGGTAGTTCGCATGCACACACACACACATACAACATACAAACACCGTTCAGTATATGTATATGAATTTGCACACGCTCGCGTTAACGACACTATTGAGAGCAATTCCCGTTATAGTAGTCGTCGCCGCAAGGAAATGCGCAAAAAAGAATTGAAAAGTGCGTGTGTACAACAGCGCGTCAACAACGCATACACACGTACACATACATACACAGGAACATCGCTTTACCCTGCATGGGCAACTTTTCCTTTTGATATCCGTTCACAACGTTCAAAGTTCCGCTACATGTTGAATGTATGTGCGTTTTACCGTTATTATGTGCGATGTTTGGGGAATTTCTTGAGCAGAAATTGAAATTGAAATTGTCGCGGAAATAAAAATTTGCATATTTTAAGTAGCATTGATTTTCGCGCGTGACTTTCCGCTCGCTCAGCGCGCCGGCGATTGGCTGTCAACAGTGGAGTTCCAACTTCGGCCCACCGACAATTTCGCGCCAACGAGCATGTAATTATTTTTCAATGTGTAGCAATGCCGTGGCGCTCAACACGGCGGCGGTGGCATAAGGCAGCCATTTAAATTATTTTCTATGAGTTGTGAACATTGTGGGAACACTTCGGGGAGCAACGAAGCATTTAACAAGCAAATTATAATGCCACACGGAGGGATGTGGGTTTTCTTGGTATTTTTAGACTTTAATTTTGCTTTTTTAGGAGTAAAAAAACGTTATCTAGAAATGTAAATTGAGGCCAAGTTGATTGAGCAGTCTAATCTCGGTCGAAGCTTAAGTTACAATGAAGAAAAAGAGTAAAACCAAGCCTTTGATATGGAAAATATTCCCAAATAGTTGACACTAACTGAACCAACACGTGTATCTATACTTTTTAAAGAACGAAATCTATAAATATAGCATAAGAGAGTTTAGATCTGGAAATATGGAGAGTATCTTGTGAAGTTTAAGTGTGCGAGATGACGCTAGTGTCATCTTCTTCTTCTTTACTGGCGCAGAAACCGCTTACGCGATTATAGCCGAGTTAATAACAGCGCGCCAGTCGTTTCTTCTTTTCGCTACGTGGCGTCAATTGGAGATTCCAAGCGAAGCCAAGTCCTTCTACCTCCTCCTCTGCTTCGCTCGGCGGATACTGTGACGATTATTTTAAGAACTGGAGTGTTTTCGGCCATTCAGACGACATGACCTTGCCAGCGTAGCCGCTGTCTTTTAATTCACTGAACTATGTCAAGATCGTCGTATATGTCACACAGCGCGTTGTTCCGCCGAATGCGTTATTCGTTGAAGTCAACACGCAAAGGACCATAAATCTTTCGCAGAACCTTTCTCTCGAAAACTCGTAACGTCGACTCGTTAGATGTTGTCATCGCCATATAGCAGGATGGGAGTAATGAGTGAGCAGGACGGGAATAATGAGAGAATATTCATACACATAAGATATATACAAAGTGAAAAATTTTGCAAAAGATTTTTAAATAGCTGAATAAATCCTTCGTAGTTTATTTCTTAAAGAAATTAATCTTAAAACAATTACGGACGACATATTGCCAAGGTTGTGGAGGTGAATTACTGGCAGGCCTCAGAGTACATTCCCTTCACTTCATCATTAGGTTGTTATGATTGGTGCAGGTGAAGACGACTCCCAATTTCGCTAGTCGCCTCTTAGCGCACTGTCCAATAAGGTGGTGCGCCAAACTTGCCTTGGCCTCTTTACCAAGCATCCATGGGACCGTGAAAAGCAACTACATTTTCATTAGGTGGATGCCGGAAAATTAATTAGAAAAAACTAAACCAGACTTGGGGGGGCAAGTAGATCGGAATCCACCGCCTCGAAAAAGACAGTGACTGGGTCGGGTAGTCATTACTTATAATTACGGAATCGTCTTCAGGTAAAGTTAATGTGAATGCGGTGGTGGAGGTGGTGATAACACATCACCGAAAGAGGCGGTGAGGTAGTGGGAGTAGGCAAGAACCTGGTAGTGAAAGTATGGTTACGGAAGATGGTCAGGGGAAATCCTATGGCACCTCCTGGCCTGTAATTGTTGCTTCAGTGAGACTTGTGAAAGAGGCGGTCAACTTACCAATTTTAACTCATTTTTATACATTTTGCATGAAAACCGTTTATGAGTATACTTCATGTACTAGTATACCAAACACGTACCAGAGCCTACCTTTTTTACGTCACTTTTTTTTCCTTTCATTACGTCATTAATCGAGTGCCAATTGTGATTCCAGGGTTTCTACCTTTAAAAAAAAAAAAAAGTTATCACCGAGTTTTACAATATTAATTTGTATTTAATCATATTTTATGTATAAAGGTTTAAAGAGCATTTACTTTTTACAGTTTGGAGCGAAACAAAACGGTATTTTCCGCACTTCCTCACTTTGTGCCACAATGTGGTCAATGCTGATACGCATGATCCCGACCATGATGATGTCCATGCTCTTTGTCCACTTCGCCATGCTCCTGCTTGTTGTGGCATTTGCACTCTTTGCCGCAATTGCAATTATCGCCGCACTTCTGCGCGTTACATTGGCAATTATTGAATAAGGGTATTTGAAGATGTAAGCTTAGTTCTTTATTAGAAAAAAAAATAACAATTAAATTAAAAGATTTTTAATATAAAAAAAATACTCACCTTTCCCACAACTAGCACAAAGCATGTTTTTGTACGTTTAATATATATTTCTTATAAATTTAATAGAGCGAGTTGAGATATCCAACGTTCCTTCTGATGCTTCCGAAGTTAATCTTTCAACATTGAAATAGCTGTCAAGCAACATCTCTTTTATACCGCAAGCATTATCTATTTCGTCTTTACAGTTGATTTTCTTTATTCTGAATTGTACGAGATGAGTCAATTCCGCTGGCTGAGGTGTGCAACGCATTCGTTTTGTTTCATTGTTTAGTTTTGTATCCCTAGATTTTTTTACAAAAAAAAACTAAACGGTCGAATTAAAAAGTAGGCTAATGGTCAAAATGATTCAAAATCTAACAACCACCATAACTATGCGGTACAGAATCAGACGCACGACCAAATTTACCTACCCTATTATATATACTTATTTCTACCTGTATTAAAGATATTTTTCTTTATACTATCCGACAATCTTATTAAACTGAAATGTTTAAAGCCAATTGTATACTGAGTTCTAATGAAATTTATGAGAAGCTCGTGTCGAATCGTCGTTTAAAAGATGGCGCCTTATAAGCTTCAGAGACAAAAAATTTTACAAGCTGGATGGTAAAAAAGGTCCATGGGAGCCGATGTTAAATTTGGATAATGGAAGTGTCATAGCTCGCATTTAGGTGAAAATCCATATCGCGGGATCTACTCTATATAGATATTATTACCCGACAGTCCTACATGAAAGTGCGAAAATAGGCAAAAACAGACAAAAACCGCGTCTACTTCTCATATAACACAATTTTAATTTCCGTCGGTTTCTTTCACTTTCCTGTATAGAAATCAAACACCAATGAATATATTGGGATAAAACTTTGCACAAATAGCGTATTTAAGATATTTCGTCTAAACGTTTTCAAAATCGGATCATAACTGTTCTAGCCCATAGATACCGAACTTGTGGATTCCTCTAGTGCCCAGAGCTGAAACGGAAGATATGTGTGAGATTTATTATTGAAATTCGAAGATAATCCTTTCCAAATCATTATTTGTCTATAAGTCAAAAAGATAATGCGATAAACTTCTCAAAAATATTTATTAAGAAAAATTTGTAGTAATTCCATTTATCATAATACTGTATGTATATAAATAGTTTCGTAAATAAAATATCATCAATGGCTACACAATACTTCTCAAAGGACGAGCATGTGGCATGGAAAAAAATATATTTTTTTTTCTTCAACTTCCCATCATAGATGAAATAGCGCTTCAAAACAAAACTTTTTTATGTAGCACAGTGTGCTGAAATTCAACTCAATCTCAGAGAGGCGCTAGAAAATAATAATTTAGTCACACAATTTTATCTATCCCTCATAACAGTAGAATATCTACCGCTATATCAGCAAAACGTCACGTATTATCGCATTTCAATGATATCAAGATCTTTTACTATATAACATATGTAACTGTTTATTTGCCTTATCAGCAAGCAGTGAATGCAAAAGTACCAACAACCAGACGGCACCACAGCAACTGTAAACAATTTTCATTTGGTAAAAAATACTAAGTTGAGTACAACAAATTCTTATCACCGGCAATTAGCGGATTGCAAAAAATAATAATAACAGTTAAATATACTATAGTTTTGTTATTATAATATTGGAGTATTCGCTGTAGCGTCGGTGCACACGGCGAAATGAGCCAGCTAAGCAAATAAACGGTAAAGCGCTCGCCTGATAATCGAATTGTAAATGTAACAGTAAAGTGCAAAAAAGTACAACGCTTAACTTGGGTGGAGAATGCAAAAATATTGCGCACTGCACGCTCCCAAGTGGCGTTGCTCACATACATAAGTGCCAGTGCTTACATTGTTTTTACTATAAGTATATGTTTACACACGACGCTTTTGCAAACGCAACAATTATAAAAAGACCCATCGTTTGTAATTGAATGTATAGTTTAAGAAAGTGAATCATAGAGTCAACTTCGTATAGATATACTAGTACTTTTAAAGAGAGTTTTCTGAATATTTTACTTTATAAAAATGGGTTGTCCAGCGTGTTGTAAAGGTATGTATGTGGAGCAAACACAAATGAATATACATACATATTTATCTTAGAATTTTAGTGTGCTCAATATTACACAAATACTTTATTTGAAGTAACAATTTGTCTATAAAATGTGTAAGCTACAATGACACTAGTAGTAATGCTTCAATATATTTTATTTGTTATACTATTGTTTTTTCAATATTATTGTTTAAATTTATTTCGCAATATTTCCTAACATATTTTTTGCCATATTATTGCACAGTACTAAAATGCTTCAATATATTTTATTTGTTATACTATTGTACAATTTTATTGCTCAATATTTATTCAAATTTATTTTCAGTACAGTTGTAAAATTCTACACTTCTTTTCAATATTTTTGTTTAAATTTATTGCGCAATATTTCCTAACATATTTTTTGCCATATTATTGCACAGTACTAAAATGCTTCAATATATTTTATTTGTTATACTATTGTACAATTTTATTGCTCAATATTTATTCAAATTTATTTTAAGTATAGTTGTAAAATTGTACACTTTTTTCAATATTATTGTTTAAATTTATTGCGCAATATTTTCTAACATATTTTTTTGCCATATTATTGCACAATTTATATGACAAACAGTATTAATATTAATTGAAACATTACTAGAACTCTGTTCGCAAATAATATAACTTTTTTGGAAACATGTCGAATACTCATCATCATCTAAATTAGATACAAGATATCTTAAGTAGTCAGAAGTGCTCAGAAAATCCAAAATGTGACATTGATCAGTACTCTAAGATACTTAACATTTATAAGAAATTATAATTTCTATATTCTATTATATTTACGGGACTTGAATTACTGTAAAGACCACTAGGATAAGCTGATTCGATTCAAAAGCTAAGGAGCGTTGACATTTTAGAGATATCAGAATCAAACTGACACATGAATAATTTATAGCAACCGGATCAATGAGTCAATATAACTGCCAAGAAATACTGAAAAGAAAGTAATAATGAGTACTTCTGCTAAGAAATGAAACAATTACCAAGTGAAGTGTAAATATAATATGAACATTTTACGAAAGATGACCATGAATACCAAAATTTAAAAAAGTATTGGTGAATATTTTTAAATGAAAATAAATTAAACAACTACCAAGAGAAGTATATATAAAATAATTTTGAGAAAGAAGACCACGAATACCAAATTTTAAAAAATATTGATAAATATTATTGACATTAAATTTTAAGCTGTTTTCTATAAGAAAATATTTCAGAAGCCTAATTTGATATACTTCACTTCGAAATTTTATCTGATATTTATGGATCAATATTATTTAAGATTAAACATTTCTTCACTTTGCGGTTTAGCTAAAGAAACTTGACAAACTTTAGCGTATTATGCTTGTAAGTTTCTTGTGTGACGGTAAATATAAATGTGAACATTTTGTGAAAGGAAATTCGATTTGCTTATAACTCATATTTAAAATTTATTGATCATTATTATTTGACGTCTAATAATTATATTAGATATTTAAGATTTAACTTAGCGCTATTAACTACACAAAGTTTTTTTGAGTTTAAAACTAAACAATTTTATATTTATTGATCAATAATATTGATGTTTTCAATTAAAATTGCTGCCATTTTTAAAATATTTTTTTTTCTAAATTTTCACTTTATTGCGCAATGTAATTTTATTGATCAATATTATTGAAAATTTATTGCAAATATATTGTATTTTAAGAGTTAATATTATATGACGAAGATATTTGCGTTAAATAATTAATTAAAATCAACTTAATAGTTTTTCGTATTAAAAATCTAATTTTGCTTTCATTCACCAGATTGCAAATGCACTGCAGCTAAGTGTGGAGATGGCTGTCCCTGCGATCAACAATG
Organism: Bactrocera correcta; assembly: GCA_027475135.1. Lineage (NCBI taxonomy): Eukaryota > Metazoa > Arthropoda > Insecta > Diptera > Tephritidae > Bactrocera > Bactrocera correcta. The sequence goes on from CM050325.1 coordinate 70,704,086, forward strand.
CAAGTGCAATTGCAAGAGCGGTGCCAAGGACAACTGCTGCAAGAAATAAATTCGTTGGACCAGCGAACTTTGAAAATAAATGTCAATCGCTAATGGAAAATTGAATAATTGAGCTCCAAAATGTAGATGAATAAAGCAAAAACAAAAACATTATGAAGTTTATAGTTTTCTTAATACACTCGAAATAAACATATGCCAATTTGAAATTGTATGCATAGCTATAACCGGTTATGTAACCCAAAAAGGAAGTAAAGAAATTTCCGCTTTTCAAAACCGAGAGCAGCGAGCATATTGAAAGAATCAGATACAGACTTCATGTGAACATGCGCTTTTGCAAATTTATTTACAAGTGCATGCTTATGCGCTTTAACAATTTATAGACCTGTAAATTTATTTAGATTGCTTGCTGCAAACACTCCCAATGTCACTACAATGCAAAGCGCCACAAATGCAGTTGATGTGATAGACGCACTCACTATTGCAGTGCTATGGAGATGAGCTGGTGCAATTGTCGAGAGCGTCTTTGTCGCCAGTGCTGACGACAGAATTTCTTACAAACACACACACGCCTGCCTGTTAGCCATTACTGTGCCTCGCCAGCCTGCCTGGGCATAATAAAAATTGTCCATTGATTTATTTACGAGCTCAACGCCTGCGAAGTGTCCTTTGCAAGGAAGCTTTTGCAACGCTTTTATTTATTCATTTTAATATTTTCATCTTCGCTTCGTAAGCTTTGGATCGCCTGCGAACGGCAGTCGAACAGTCGGCATATGTGTCTTTAAATAAAGTCCTCGTGTCCTCTTACGTTCAGTGCAGGCTGGCGTAGAAACTCTATTGCCTCTGCATATTCATGTTCTTCTCCTTCTCTGTTGTAGTCGTTGCTGCCTCTGTTTGTGCCATTTATGTTACTATCTTTCAGTTGTTTGGCCTTTGCCGTTCTTCTATTGCCACTTGCCTTGTCGCATACACTCAAGCTTGCATTTGCGTACAATCAAGCCGCATCACTTTGTGTCTTCCTTTTGCATCACTCACTTACCATTAACCTCTGCCTGCCCCTGTAACCCCACACAGCGCCATCTGCTGTTTGTACTCAATCTAAAGCATTTGGTGTGTGTCAACTTCTTTTTCCTTTCGCTTCAGAGTTTTAAATGAAAATTTCATTTGAATATTTATGAAGGTTTATAGTGGCGGAGTGCAGCAACCCTTTTCTCGAGGCAGTTCGGGCAATGCAAAGGACATCAAGTGGTTTGCAAATTGAAAAAGTGCGGTCAAAGTGTATAACATACTTAAAATGACTTAAGAATATGTGGTTTTGAAGAATTGAAAGTAACTGTTATAAAAGAATATTAGTAAAATTTACGGTTAAACGATATACGCAAAATTTAAAGATACAAATCTTGGAAACTGCATTAAAGAACTTTAAAGAACACATGGAAATTTCAAAAAAAACACCGAGGTATCAATTATTTTAAAGGATAGATTTATAAATTTTAATATAGATTGGGTTATACTGGCCGGTAGTCACGCCATACATATAGCTCTATGTCCTCAATAATGCCAGATGGAAGTTGAGCTGAAGTACTCGTCTATGCTTTTTTGAATTTTAAAAGCGACTGGATATATAGTTTTAATACTTCATCTAGTCCCTTGAACTGCGAAGCAACTAGATATTTAAGACGAGTTCTAGATAATGCTGGACAGAGGCAAATGTGAAGTTCCAGCGTCTACTTCATGCATACTTCTTTGCACTTTCTACATGTATCGTTGTTACTTATACCCATGCGGCAGTAGGTTGTGACTTGTCATTAAGTCAATATCCATTTTGCCGTCTTTTCGAGACCGTGTGAGTAGAAAGCTTACGTTTTTCCTTCTACTTCCTTCTACATGATCTAGGCAATCCTGCATGTCCTGAAAACACTCCAACTCGCCCTGGTCTCTCTGTCAGCCCTGTCGATAATTTCATTTTGTATAATTTTTAGTTGCTTCCGTCTTTCCTGTAATATTTTTGGTAGGCAGACGTAGGGCTCTTTTGGCAATCTTATCAGCTCTTCTGTTTCTCGGAATTTACCTGCTTCTAAGGGCACTTTCTCACGTAATGCGATGTGAGATTAATGCCGTAATTGCTATCGACGCATGTATTTATCCTCTTTATGTTGTTTCCTATCTCAGCCACTGATCGGAAAAATTTCCACCTGGAAGTTACTACAGTGTTCCGGATGGTTGAGGGACGCTTGAGATCCAATTCCGAGCAATAGATTCCTGCCCCCATTAGCTAATTTTGATCCGTTTGTACAGATGTTGTAAGTTCCGCCTACTTTTATTGTGACCCGGATCCTCCTTTCCCATATAAAGCGTCAGGGTATTTGATCTATTTTAATCACCAACCGTTTGCTTATTTATTTATTTATTTGGTAAAGTCTATGAACATTAATTCTTACAGACTAAGAACTAAGTTAAGTCCAAATTTACTTACGAAGAATTAATATAAACCCGTCAATCTTGTAGCTGATTTTGCTGCAGAGCTTTCCACAAATTGCGTAACCTTTCTCACGGGTAATCCAAGTTCAAATACTTTGTATAATGAGAGGATACTTCGGTGAGTAGATAATTTCACGTTTTGAGTCGGTCGATTGGCCACCAAGATCGTTAAATCTCACACCGTTCCACTTTTTTCTGTGAGGATATGTAAAGTCAAAAGTCTATGCGGGCAATACCGCTTCTATTCAGACCCTGGAACGAAACATCACGCGTGTCATTCGACAATTACCAGTCGAAATGCTCCAGTGAGTCAACGAAAAAGAACTCCACGGATGAAGCATCTGTGAAAGAGATAATCTGCAAAAAAATAAAAATAAATGCCAAAGAATATTCTTTGGAATTATAATAAACATTTTTTTTTTTCTTTAAAAAAGTTGCCAACCTCGAAATGGATCATGCTTTAGAAGAGGCTGCATTCTTGCTACGAGAAACTTCAAATTTCATCGGTATTTGTATAGAGTTCTACTAAAAGCACCTTCTAGTACTTAATTCTAAATCTAGTGATGATTTATTAAAATATATAATGTAAAATATTTTAAAGTTTAGAAATCTTTAAATTTTATACAGCTTTTTTGTGTAGAAACCAAAACAACAACAAGACCTAGAAGCATCGAAATTCATAAAACAATGGTGTGGGTACAATGCAACAGAAATGTGAACAGCGAGTAATTTTCATTGTCACGTGGCAGTAATTACCGGTGTAGATGGCACACATCCAAAGTGACTCGCCTCTCACACACACACACCTATTTCATGTGTATGGAAGTGCAAAAAGCGCACAAATGCAAAATGTGAAACATGGAAAAACAGAAGCACAGCGTGAGTGCGCCAAATGTGTCCCTATGTCCGCCCAGGTAGAGTTTGCACTGTCAATGAACAGCTATACATGTTGTACATATGTACATACTATATGTAGGTACAATGGTGCGGAGCTGTGCGGATCGGTTGACTATGCTGTCGGGCACAATTTCAGTTCATTGATTTTTAACGCGTCGCCATTATTCACGCAAAGTGCCACCCATAGAAATAGTGACGGTAAACGTTGTTTTGGTTTAAGAATGATACTTTGAAAATGTTCGCTTGCTCCACAAAAAGCTTCTGAAAAAGTAAGTTATATTTGAAATATATCGACATGAAGATCGTCGTTTGAAAAGCACGTGACCAAGTAGTCGACTTTGCCCGCTCGGGGCAGTCAGGAACACGATTCCTCTATGCTGCCCATTTAGCTCTTTCAATAGTTGTTTGAAGCAATGGATCTTAGAGAAACATCTTGGGTCTTGGAACATTGCAACACAAGTTATACCACAGAACCTTCTACTTATAGGCAATGATGAATGAACTTAATAGCATTACAGTTTACATCACTAAGCAAATACTGCTAACATAACACCTTCAGAAAGCAGGTAAAATAGATTTAGCAGAAAGCATAGTATGCGCAGATATTGATGAGACTCTATATTGTTTCACAATATCCAGTCTTCAGCCGATTGAGTTGAGATATCTTCCACTCAATGCCAAAATTGGTTTGCAAAATTTCGTTCCAGCAATTTCGACTTTGAGGATGCACCACGTCCTGGAAGGAATCCTGAAACCGATGTGAATAAAATATAGTAATTGGTCATTGCAATTGAATAATGCCCCCGGAAAAGACTAAATCCATGGAAAAGGTGTACTGTTCCACCAGGATAATGCGAGATCTGATGACTCGCCAAAAGTTTTTCCGTCCTGCACGGGATGTGCTGCTACCCCCAAAATATTAGCAAGACTTGGCACCTTTGGGCTATTACTTTTTCCGGTCTCTGCAAAAATTTTGAATGGAGGATACTTCACCTAAAATCAGGACGTCAAAAATCACTTGGACCACGTTATTGCCTGCAATAATCGAACATTTTTAGGGTGTGAAATTAGTCTTTTGTACGAAAGATGTCAAAATTGCACTAAAAAACGAAATTATTTAGTGCAGGGTTTTTTTTAGTTTTTTACTCATAATTTTATCCGAAAATTACAGATTTTCCTAAATTGAATTTTCACTCACAAGTGCCCTTGATTATATGGTCGACGCTGTGCAAAGCACTTTTTATACTAAAACCAATACACATATGAAGGCATTCAATAAAGCTTACTTCTGTGTGTGTAATGCGCGCTAAGGCATAGGCGCACGAATACGCAATGCCGCTAGTATGTGGCATGCAACAACATCAACACTTATTGACCATTACGGTTGTTGCTATTTTGGTTGTTGTTATATCATGAAAGTGTGACACAGCTGATTTGTTGTTTTACAAATGTTTGTCGGCCCATAGAGCACACAAACGCATACATATGTACTTGCATATGTTGCATGCAACGCGCAGTGGGTTTGTTTGCATGTAACGCCAGCAAGTCGAACTGTCATTATAAAATGTGCTCTTCATCCTACGACAGACGCTTAACAATCTAGTTATTTTTGTTGCTGAATGCAATCGTTTGTTATTGTTATTTTTGCTATTGTTGTAATTGCGTTTGTTACCACCTTAACATTTTCAGATAATAATTGTATAGATGCTGTACGCCTCGCGCTTACGTGCACATAGCTACGCTGTCAACGCTGGCGGAAGCCGCAGGAAGGCGGACATCCGTTCGACAGCGGGTGGCAATGATACAATAGCAACAACAATAACTAACCAACAACAAAAACAACAGCAACAATTACCAACAGAATTTTATCGCGACAATGCAATCGCACAATAACCTCCCCCTCGACTCGTCCCGCTCAGCGCCCCAACGCCGCCACAGTCACCAACTTCACCACAAAGCTGCCGATATTCAAATTGTGGCCTGCTAGCCGCGCACAAGCTTATGTGTGTATTTACATGTGCGTAAGTTTGTGAATAGGTGTGTGTAGCGGGTATATTGAGTTGAGGTGAAAGGACTTCACTTTCGCGCCACAATCGAATTGCGGTTACCAATGCCCGCATTTGCGCATAATACGCACAATTGCACGCGCATACAACTATACATTAAATTTTGTTGTTGTTGTTGTTGTCTGTGCGTTCGCGTTGGTTCACGCCGTGGCAGTACGTTAAGTGACAAAATTGTTATTTTCACTTGCGGCCAATAGCGGACATATGAATATTTACTCGCGCAAATGTCACATAAAAACATTTGCATACACCTTTACTTATACGAGGACTGCGCGATAAGTACTTAACCCGCTGCTGTGAAATATTTAACAGAAGACGCGTGATTTTGCTTTGACCAAGTGTGGAAGCGGGAGTGTCTGCGGGATTTATAAAAATTAAAAAATTACTATTTAGCTCGGTTATCCGAGTCTTGTAATTGGAAGAGAAATGAAAGCAGTGAAAATAAAACACGCTTCAAGACTTTGTATACGGTGACTTTTTCGAACGTAAAAATACGATGAAGCAGCCAGGCTCCCTGAAAATAGAGGATAACGTAGAGAAGGTGTGCGATCGTCGGCAAAAGATGTGCCTATTGATACTCAACAGAGCCCAAAGATCAGTCCAACAGTAAACTTCACACGAAGAACTAATTCACACAAAGAACCCATTCTGAAGCTAAGCTAACACTGCGCTATAGGTCGGACAGGTGTGCGCCACCGTATTCTGGGATTCACAAGTTATAACCTATCGTACTATACATTGACCTCGTCTAAAAGAGCAATACAGACTACAGACACAGTTCTCTACAATGCCGAATTTCGGTCCAATTCAACGCTGAATTGATGAAAAAGGTATATTTCCTCGACCAAATTGGTAAAATTGGACTATTGCCTCATCTATCAAAATCCCAAACAAGAAACGTATTTTACAGACGAGTTAAAAAATTTTAAGGTACAAGTAGAAGCAAATCACTTTTCCAAAAATTTCGTTATAATTTTTTAAGCTAGGTACTTATCGGACCTTCCTATTCAATACTCAAGCACCAAATATTTCGAAATGAATGAATATATGCACGTGAAAAAATATTTGATTTAATGCATTTTTGATTATACATTACCGGCAGTGGTGGGAGTAGACCTCGAGCATTGCGCTCCAGACAGGAAACACATTTTTCCGAGTGGAATATTTATTTAAAATAAATAAGCGTGAAATTCAACAAATTTCAATTGCTGGAATTTACATGCGAGTCGGGAAAATTTTGAATATTTAAACACAGCTTTAAAGTGTACACTTCGTTCTTTGACATTTCTCTCTCAGCACTCACTTATCCTTTCGAGCTATGCGTCATTCTTTTGTGTCGTTCAGTTTCTTTATTTTCCCTTCATTTCGTACGTAGTGTCACTGACAAGCGGGTTTCTGCATTTGATGGATGATTGAATGGATGAATGAGTAAACTTTTTAACCTTCAATAATGATACCGGAATAATACAAAGTCATTCGTTGGCCTTGTGTCCCGCAGAGTGCTTGACGGTGTGTATCGATTATCCGTTTGCAGTGAATTAAATAAAATACATAATTTGCCAAATAGTTATAGGCAGTGTTTAAATTTACGTTGCCATAAATAATTATTAAATGCCATGTTTTTACAACAAATAGTAAAATCTAACTTTTGCTCAAATCTAAAATGTTAGAAAATTTATCATTGCTAAAAAGAAAGCTTTTAATCGAAATTGTAAATTTTATACGAGAACTGATATTTTTTCCAGCTTAACTATGAGGAATAGAAATAGAAATTAATTGAGGTTTTGCACCGCGAGCTATGGTCTATTGCGCCCTCTCCTTTATCACATATGATCACAAAGGCCCAGCACTGTGATAAATTCCAGGAATTTTCTGAGCACAATGAAGATGATGTGATCCCCGTTCACATAGGCGGATCCTAGAGCTTAAAGCCTGCTTCTACAAACTGCTTGGCAATCTCGGATTAGAAATTTTGGAGTTTCCAGTTCCATGTCGCAAAACCGGCAGTCTACAAAAGAGGCCTCGTCCATGTTGGACAAGTGTTTCTTAAGCCTGTCCCAGTATAGAGCACGGCAAGGAGACGAAATTTGTCTCGGGAGAGGTTGATCATTTCTTTAAATCTTGTTAGGTTGTAATTCCTCAATCGCAGCATATCATGGCGTATTCCTCTTGCCTTGTTTCCTGTGCGTTTCCGTACCCACTCTCTGCTCTGTGCGAAGCAATTTCTTTATGGTGTAACACCCCCATCAATGCATGCTTTTGGCCCCATCATCCCAAGAACGGGCAAGTTCGACGGCCATCTCGCTGGCAGCTATCCCTTTATATCCCGGCAATCAGATAAGGCATACGCGGTTGCGAACTTATAGCGGTTCAACCTTGCTATATACTCCACCACTAGTATCGATTTGACCTCATATGCTGAGCGTAGGAGATTATTTTTTGCACAATGCATTATAGCAAAGACTTCTGCTTGAAAGATGCTCGAAAAACTTCCAAATGGTATGCCTTCCGGTGTTTTAAAGCCGTCGTGTAACACTGGATGGTGCTGCCCTCAGTAGTAGGCCGATTGTGGAAATCCTCCACCCCGCCTTACTACCCAGAGTAACTTTAAACTTCTATGTGAAGTTTACCCTCTTCGTAACTTCTGCCTCTTCGAAGAAAGGGAAGTGGCCTTTATTTGTTGGGATGAAATGATCCTCCCTTTACCGTACCCTTCTGCTGCCATGAGCGGCATGGTATGCTTCGCTGCCTGTTTGATCACTAGATGGAGCGGTGTGAGCTCCCGCCTGAATGCTCTGCGATCTTCCTTCACAATAAAAATAAGACTTCGTACAATTTCCAAAGAGGATTCATCTTAAATAAATCAATCTTACTTCCCAAAGAACGTCTGAATACTCAAACAGCTCCGAAGTAATTCCTTAGATCTATTCACACAATTTGTAAGCGATTGGATTGGATTGACTTGATAGCCATCGGAGAGCGCATTAGTCATTGCACTAGTTTTGTGATATTTCCATAAGTCTTATCAACTACTTACCCTTTTTCTGCGAGAATATAGTATAGTGTCCGAATGAATTGGGTGAACAGACTCGGTTAAAATGGCCGAAGGAGTCGGAAATCAATTCGAATATCTGAAAATATGTTCCATATTAGACGAACTACTTTTCTAAAAGAGCTCTAAATAATTTGAGGGAAACGAAAGTATTTGAAAAGTTATAAAAAGAGGATATTTATTTCTAAATAAAGCAAAAAAAGCAAATTCAAAATGAAAAAAGCATTTCCAAAGAATAAATTCTAAAAAGCTCAGCCATGGGAGATGCGTATTGCTTAAAACTGCTGAAATGTGGTAACATCGTTAGGTAAGTACAAGAATTACGCTGTGGGTATGGGCAAGACTAATTTTAACTGAAATTTACAAATGTCATACTCACGGTCACTTTTCTACAGATAAAATTTGAAAAAAACAGTTATGCTTACTTCTCACAGAACGCTATTTTGAATTCAATCAGCACAAAATAAAGTATCAAAGCGTGTGCATAATCTGTGACAGTCTTAATTTTTCTTACGCGAATGGATTTCCGTTAATTCGTCTGACTAAATTATTAAAATAACTAAATTATTTTCTTAAATCGAAAGGTTTCGAATTCTGTCATTTGTACATAAAAATTATAAAAACCTCTCTCAGATGTGACAACGGTCTTTAATTGAGCTTTAAAGAGCTCATTTAATGAAAATTTCAGCACTGTCTACAATCTCCATTCACAACTTGACAGAAGTCCACTTATGGCCTATTACATTAGCAATTCGTATTACCGCAATACGCATTTTAGAAACCTAAAATAACTGCTTATTTATGAGAATTGCCATACAACACACCACAAGGGGTCACAATGTAATGGAAGTAAAGTGTACCCTAACCTAAACCGCTTCTCCGACAAAATGCCAACGCACTAAGGAGAGGTCACAATTAGAAATTAAAGGTTAAAATTACCAACTACAAGACCATAAACTTATTAAAATACACACATGAGTAAAGCGACTGCACACATACACACATACATTTATGTGAAAGGCAAAAGTTGATTACCGAAGGAGATGAGCCAAGGATTGTGGGATTGTGGAGAGCGGGTGCATACATATGAAATAGCCATAGATGAAGCAAACTGGGAAGAGGAAATTTCTTAATGCTAGTGTTAGTGTAGGTATTCGTACATACACTTAGTATTTGTGTATGTTCGCTTATGCGCTTACGGTGTAACACGAAAATGGCTGGTATGTGGGCGGTCGATTCGAATATGTTGCTAGTTTGCTGGACCACTCACAACATTTGCTAACGGGTATTTCGAATAAGTATGTGTTATGCATGTTGTTGCCTGTGTGATATGCAAGTGGCATACGAAATGAGCCCACAAGGTGTCGTAAAGCAATCAACAAACGAGCCAAAGATTGCCATTGCGGTTACATTTCGCATATATAATTATGGGTTAAGGCGCTCTCAAGTTGACTAGATAATGGTACCGTGCACGCCCATTTCGTGCTAGAGTACAAATACACACTTGGAACACGCACACATGGTACTTATGTTTATAGTTAGGTTTGTCTGAGCATCACATTAACGAATCAAAGTAGAGCTCGAGTCAATTTCGACAACTTTTGGCATCAAATAGCCGAAAAAATTGTTTGACTCGGCTAAATGTGGAAACGAAAGAGCCAAAATGGTAATTAAGTGCTAAATAAACAACAACAATTAGACGAGTAAATAAAAAATTCTAGAAAAAAAGAATTGAAGGCACTGAATGTCATTCAACGCCAAACACACAGTGTTATCTGCTACACTTGCTCAACTACATGGGTGGATACGTGGTTCCATCACCTCTTCTTCGCTCTTACGATACATCTAAGCTGTCTATAGCTGCACCAGACATTGGTTCCAATGGTAAACAAGCATTTTACTCATCTTTACTACTTGCTACAGCGCTACATATGAACACATATCGTGCATATAGTCACTCCAACCACTCAACAGGACATAATGTTAGACCATGATAAATGAATTGAGGCTGCTTAATTACTCCCCAAACTGTCGTATAGGCATTTTCAATGTTATGTGCCACTGGACCGCACTCAACCGTTGCAAAGTGAATCGAAGTCTGTTGAGCTACGAACTTTTGTACACATATGTATGTAGCAAGATGCTATTTCATATACTTACATACATATGTACATAACTACTTCTGCTTGTAATGGCCTACAACATGCCAAAAACCAGCTACTCGGGCCGGTCTCTTGTGACTTCACATTACCCCGTTGCACCTTAATATTGGTTGCGCATTACCGCCTTTGGAATGACCAAAAGGTTTTCACTAGCATTCCTTGTATCGGTCAGTTGTATTAGTTTCCCAGAGCATGTAGTATTAAGGTAGTGACGTGGTATTTACAAGGCACAAACAAAAAATACACGTTCAAAACATGTTCCTGTATATCTATAATTAACGAAATAAACAAGTAAGTAAATAAGTTTTAAAATACTTAACCACATCCGCTTTAGGATGTTTTCTTTTCTACATTTTATTTCCCACTTCCAAAAAAAGCAAAAGTACTGAAATAATTGTAAATCATTCGCCAAATAGACTTCTTCTTCTTTATTAGCTTAGACACCGCTTACGCGGTTATAACCGAGTTTGAAAAGAGCAACAGAGATTACAAGTTTAGCCAGGTCCTTCTCCACCTGGTCTTTAGGAGTGGAGACCTTCCGCTTGCTCTGCTTCCCCCGGTGGGCACTGCGTCGAATACTCTAAAAGACGGAGTGTTCTCTTCCATCCGGACAACATAATCTAGCCAGCATAGCCACTGTCTCTTTTTTCGCTGAATTATGTGAATGTCGTCATATACGATATCCGTAGAGCTCATCGTTCCCTCAACTGTGGTATTCGCCGTGGCCAATGCGCAAAGGACCATAAATTCTACGCAGAATCTTTCTCTCGAAAACTCTTAAGGCCGGCTCATCAGATGTTGTAATTGTCCTTGCCTCTGCACCACACAGAGACAATGAGTGCCTTGTAGAATTTGATATTTGTATGAGAGAGGACTTTACTTCTCGATTTCCTACTCAGTCCGAAGCAGCCCCTGTTGGCAAGAGTAATTCTGCGTTGGATTTCGAAGCTCACGTTGATGTTGGTGTTAATGCTGGTTTCAAGATAGACGAAGTTATTTACGACTTCGAAGTTATGACTGTCAACTGTAATGTGGGGGCCAAGCAGCAAGTGCGATGACTGTTTGTTTAATGACAGGAGATATTTTGTCTTGCCCTCATTCACTACCAGACCCATTTGCTCCGCTTTCCTATTCAGTCTGGAGAAAACAGAACTAACGGTACAGTTCTTGGGGCTAATGATGTCAATATCATCGGCGTATGCCAGCAGCTGTACACTTTTATAGAAAATTGTACTTATCTATTAAGATCTGCAAATCGAATTATTGGAAATCGACGAAAAAGTGGTGCGTGTCGAACCTCTTTTCACAGGCCTTTTTTCAATATTTTTCGTACACTGATAAGGTCGAATCAGTTTGTTGACGGTGGACTTTAATCTGTCACACAATTCGCTCGACAGAATCTTGGCCATAGACAAGAACAGATAATAATCCCTTTTTGCAAGGGCCGGACTAGAATGTGAATTCATAAGAACTTTCTAACCAAGCTCATTGAACTTCAGGCGAGCCACTATCGATGTACTTACTTGGCTTTGATCTAATGCTAAATAATTCCATTCCTATTGGCCAAATTTGGTTCCATATGATCAATTGCTTGCTTCAGACGATTCAATTGCTGACAGCACAGGTCTGTATTGAAGGTTCTTGGCAGTAGAGGAACTGCTCATAAAATAGTTATGTATTTGGTGGATTTAACAGAATATCGGAATTTTCATGGGCATCAATCATGACTTGCAGGCATTTCGACAACTAGCTTGTACCGTTTTCACTGAACTCGGCAAATTTTCATTACTTTATCGATATTTTCAACATTGAAGTTTTGGTTCTTTTACCAGGTTTATTGCTAAAGACAACTAAAAACAAGTAGTTAAATTACAAATTTTCTTGAAATTATCGAATCCCCAAGCTTTACGCGCAATAATTCAATTGATGTGGACCCCGTCAAGTTGATCCAGATATTGTCAAGAACAATTTCTTCGAATTGCGACTATAAAAAGTTGGTTATAATTCATCTATATTGCTCTCCATTGACAGTAACGGTGTCACCAACGAACCGATGATTCCACCAGACCAAAAACCACAACAAACTGAGAATTTAGGTGAGTGTAATGATTGTTCATGAATACTTTGTGGATTTTTTTCGCATCAGAATCGACAGTTTTGTTTATTTACCGCACCACTCAGATGCAAGTGAGCCTCAACGGAGTACATCATTTTCTTAAAAAGTTGTTCCAAAGAAATATCAGCAAATTCACGACGTTTACGGTGGTCCAATGGCTTCAGTACTTGAGTGAGAACCATTTTATACGGATACAACCCCAAATCCTTTCCCATACTCCTCCAGATTGTGGTTTGAAGCAGTCCCAATTCATGAGTACGTCTTGGAATCGACAAATTGTGGTATTCAGCAATACTTGCCTGCATTACTTTCATTACTTCAAGCGGTTTTTTGACTTATTGTCCCTTGAATATTATGTAAGGAAATGCACGCTCGAAATATTCAACAAATCGACGAATAGCACACTTGGAAAATAATTTATGATTATTTTATTTTGATAATAATATTGAACAATTTGTAAACGTTGTTCTTGCGTATATCTTCCCATCAATCGCAAACTTTTTCTTCAGACTTGTTGAGTAGTGTTATTGAACAGATCACGCAATTACAAAATATTGCCATTATGGACCCCCTTTAATAGAGCGGAATGCAGTGATAGTCACGTCCATCTGACATATCGTGGTTTTTTATACCCTGTACTGAAAAAAATTTCGGGTACCCTATAAAATATGCATACAAATGACTAGCAGTTACGAGCTGAGTCGATTGATTGAAATACAAATCCTACTACTTCGATGACCCCAAAATTTATTCTCGTATCTTCACATAAACAATTGGCAGCGACAAGCATTGCTTAAGTATATTTCGTTGACAAGAATTGCTCTCTTAACTTATTCGAAATCCTTTTAGCCAAAAATATATGCACATCTCGATATTATAAGCAATAAGCAACATTTTTCAAGCACAATACCTTTTCATTAAACTTAAACTAAATTGGATGTCCCACTTGTACGGGCATGTTTTTTACGATTTCATTTTCCTAATTATACTCTCTCGATAAAGCAGACACTCCTAAAACAAAGTTTTTATGATTTGTAAATTTCTCAATAATGAAAGCTTGTCAACGACAAATTCTTAGAACACTTAAAAATAAACTCAAACTTAGCACAAATATCGAGGAAAATATTTGCCGATTAATTTTATAGCGAAACCAAAGTACAATTTTATTAGAAAATCAATCACAGTCATTTCCACAATGGGTATCCTAAAAGCCTAGATGCGTCACCAGACATCCACCCTAGCTACCTACCCAATAAATCATTATTTCGACCAAGTTTTGACTAATTTCGGAATTATTCTTCATGATCGGCCCTATATACAACAGTTTATGCTGGTGTAAATTCAAGACATCAACTGAAAGCACCATCTCCAAGTACGGTACTAAAAACTTTTACATCTAGTAAGCCGGTCTCCTCTCAAACAACGATACATATTATTCTCATACATACAACACTCATCATTGACAATACGTAAAAGTGCAAAACGCTCTACATAATCTATCTGTCGAAATTTTTTAAGGGGTTATTCTACTCTAGAAATCAAATTTTGGGCAGTTTTCCGAATTTTATTAAAAAACAAACCAAATATATTTTCACTATCCATTTTTTTATGGTGTTTTTATTGATATCTTAAGAATACAGAAAAAAAATTTTACAAAAAACTATTAAAAATTAAAATAATTAGAGGGGGGAGAGACAGATGTAAAAAAATTGCGCATCCTGGTGACATTGATCCTGACTCTCCTGATGGTCTGACAAAAAAAAAATTCTTAATCATTAAGGATACTGTTATAGTCCGGGAACACGAAATTTTTTTTGAAATGGCGACTGCCTGAAAATAAAAATCATTTTTTAGGGTTTTTTTTTAAATTACTGAATGTTTTTAAAATATTAAAAACAAAAATTTTGACACGATGCTAGTAGGAACGATAAAGGATTATATAAAGAAGGTTCCCATGAAAAAAAAGTAGTTTCGAGAAAAATTTTAGGAGACAATTATAGTGAACACGGACGCCACCTCACAAAAACGGCTGTATCTCCGAAATAAGTCGAATTTTGAAAAATTCTTCCAAGGTCGTATTTTTGAAAGTCTAAACTTTAAACTGAAAAGAAAATCGAATTTTTCAAAATTCTGGAGTAGAATACCCCTTTAAAGACACTCCAAAAGATATTTTTATCTCCCACCTCACTATTTTATTTGTTATTAAAATCTGGCATTAAATTTTTTTGAAAATTTGTTGTTTGCTGTTGTAAAACAAATTGTATTTAAACAGCCCGTAGCATAAATTAAGTTGAAATTAAGCAACTAGCGTAACTTTTAGCTGATAGTCGTAAGAAAGATAAAATAAAGACTATTCTAATATTGAACTTTGCTTCCGCAGACTACACTAATTTTTACGCTTTTCCTAGTTATGTGCTACGCCGATAGCAAAAAATATTGAATAAGCGAACTAAACTACCAAAACAATTCCAATAATTAGCAATTGCCACACGAAAAGATAAGCCGAGTAATTCCCAAGTAACTTTCCGATTTGCGAAACGCCAATGCAATTTATAGCAGAACCACCTTAAGTTCCTCTCTATCAGCTATTAATACAAACTTTCCTAAAACTTTTGGCTCAGTTGTAAATAAGCTACATTAGAGTTCCCACCAAAAAGACGATATTACAGTCGAACTCATTTAGCGTTCATTTACTTTACTTTACTTTACCTTGGATTACAAAGCCTTTTTTGTGCAAAAACCTTTATAATGGTTCATCATAACAGCATCAGTGATGTCGGCGACAAATGTAAACACAAAACAATTTGATTTTCATACAGAGAGAAGAAGACGTTTAGAGGAATTTATCGTAAGTGAAAGTATGCGGCGGCTCTCTAGCCAGAAAAGAACGGTAATGTAGTAAAAGCGCTGCAAGGGACCTCAGCTGTTTTGTCACATCTTGAGCTTATTAAACTAAAATCCTCGCAGGCTGCAGTTTTAAATTGCGCTACAACAACAAAAGCAACCCAATGGAATACAAAAAATGGGCGCGCATTGTAACAGTACACGTAGATGGTTTGGGGGAAATGCATACGTACAGAGGTATGTTTATGAGTATATACTACATGTGTTTGTGTCGCGTAGGGCGGAATTATTATGAAGCTAGAACTGAGCTTTTATTAATACAATTTATAAGATTTATACCCTTCACGCAAATCCGAATCACATATGTATTGCATGAAATCAATTGATATAGTGATGAGTACTTTTGAGCCACACAATAAATATTTGTTACACCGGTTTCAACGGCTTAGATTTGAAGCTTCTCTACTATGTGTGTTTGAACTAACGTATCTTATCAAAAAAAAATGCTTAAGAAATCAAGAACGAAGTAACGTTGTTCGTAGCTATGCTATCTCTTCCGATTGTGCCAGCACATTTGACATATGTCAATTGTTTGTTCGATTGGCCACTCTTCACACATCTCATTTCAAATTAACTTTTGAACTATTAATCGTGCATGCATATCTAAAATAAATATGCAAGAATATTTTAATGGAAATTTTTTTTTATAAAAATTTAATAGACCTGAAGCGTGCAACTGACAAGAAAGATTCCTGTGTAAATCATCTAAAAACTAAGCTAACTGCCTTTAACGAAAAAAAACGGCGATTTTTGTGAATTATAAATTTCTTTATCAATTTTTTTACTTAATTTTATAAGTGTATATTTTTTTAAGAACACATAGTAACATTTTTGGATGAAAAAACATAAAAGTGTTCGATATACAAGCGGTCTCCTACGGCGAAAAGACAGAAAGGTGAGCCATTTAGTGATGCGGCCTTCTTGAGAAAAAATTCTCTACTTGAAGATATGGACCATACGGTAACCTACGGACGAATAAAATTCCACCTAAAATTCTAGTCCGTTTTGACCTATCAACTTCCGATTTTTGATCAGATCAAAAAATTTTTGATGATTGTATGAGAGAACTATATAGAACTTGCAAAAAATTTGTTTTCGAATTATTTGTCACCGAGTAATCACTTAAGCTAATTTGAAGTAGTTTATTCTAATTTTGAAAAAAATCGCGTTTAAAGATAAACTGATGGAGTTGATTGAACTCAGCGACCACAATTTAGAAAGCTGTAGTCCAAAAAACTATTTCAGACATTCATTTAAAATTTTTGTATGCCATTTTTAAAGATCTAACCTCTTCAAATGTTTGTTTCAAATTTTGAAAAAAAAAAGAAAAAGTTATCCCAATGGATTTCATAAACTCTAATTAGTAATGAAATGGATGATATGTAGAAAATTAATCTATAGTAATATATATCGATCTAGATTGCATATTTATGGATAATGATCAGATTCAGATTCAGTATTATACTGCATATTGCACATTTTCACAAAATACTGTATTTGTATGCACATAATGGCGAAATAATCTGGCAACACTATTTAGAATTCCGCGCCTAGAAGCATCTTTATCTCTTCTCTTTTCTGATTTTCTTTTTTTTCTTTGAACACGCATCACTAGGATTTTGCTCTTATTATTATTGTTGTTAAGTAAGAAGAATAAAAAAGCTCACAGTGAAAGAAGGGCTGCGTTTCAATCGTTGTAAAAAATCCCGTTTTTTTTTTTAATCGCAATATTGTATTATTCCAATTTCTGAGGGGTCCGATCATTATGTACAATGATATGGTTTCTCAAACCTGTATTCCCTTACAAAAAACATACAAATTATTAAAAAAAAGGGAAAAAATTTTGATTTGTGAAAATCTTCATTCAGTTAAGTCGTTTGATAGTCCTCGTTCAATCTGTAAACCAGCTGATAGATAAAAGTAGTCTGCTAAAAGAAAGGTCAACAGAAAAACTTAAATAATTTCGGGTATGACTTTTAAAATCTTCTATTAATAGTTAGTAGACCAATTAAGATTTATAATATTCATAAATTTTTGGAATCATGAAGGGTATGTTCTGTCTTTTCGACCCATACATACTTATTTATTTACTCTTATTTTTTATTTCTCACCAATGTAACTGCACACAATCTTTTTTGCAGCTACTGTGCCATAAATGTGTGCGCTGCTTATAAGAATGTCCTTGCCACTGTGTATATACCACTGAGGTTTTGGTCGTTCGCATAATTGAATGTCTCAGGTGTTTGTCAGACTTAGCTTAAGCCTTTCGCAGGATTTTCCAACGTACCCTCACTCACACTCTACTCGAGGAGACAATTTTATTTGCACTTTTTCTCTGCTTTGTTGCTGGTAATGACTTAATTTAGGGGGGAAGAGTTTTACATTACAGAATTCACTTCTTGGCTTTATGAGACATTGTCTGGTTGATTGCCATGCTTCGTAATAAATACAAAAAATATATTTTCTTTGAATAGATGCACGTCTTTAAAGTGTATAAATGCATTGTAATAAACTTTGACTTCGCTTTAATTGCTAAATACAAACGAAAAAGTTATGTAACTACCACACGTGCATAAATTCAGTTTTGAGGTTAAGTTAAATCAACATTTTTTGTACACATTCAATTGCTTATTCATTCATTCACTTAGCTGCTTGCTGGTTTGTTATTTCAAGCATTTCGCTTCAAATGTGTTGTTCTACAAGCCAACACAAATAAATCTTTTCTACTTTGTTGCTTAAGCAAATTTCACATTGCCAACATCCTGCAGCAAAAGGATGCTGCTGACATGCCACTTGTTCATATTAACTGGAACGCAATAGGTTTTGCCAGCGTGAAATAAAATAGCGTCGAATAGTGGCAATAGTGGGCGGGGAAAGGGGTGGAGGGCAGAGTAATACAATTCACTGGAGCATCAAATTTTTCTCACTCCGACTAAAGAGCAAAAAAGCACGCACTAAGAAGAAGAAGAAGTAGCGCTGCAAGCATTCTTCGCAAGTCTGGAGCAGGGATGACGAGCGCTCTTTGGTAGCTCGTAGGTAACGGTTCACGCAACATCGTGGAGGGCACTACTGGCACAGCATACATTATCCTCGTATGTAATTTATCAAAAAGGTTTTAATTGCAAAATTCCCGCGCATGTAAAAAGAATCTTCTAATTACTACCCGAGAAATTCTCTAATTAAATTCAAGAAGCTACCAACGCTGCGGCGAAATTAACACACAAGCAAACCCTCTCGCATTTTCATGAGCGCAAACGAAGCGGGTGAGTGGCACAGTGGGTTACAAAGCTATCGGTTATTATTAAAATTAAAAATATGAATTAAGGTTATGTCGATTGCCAACAATTTTTAAGCTCGTCAACTTACAATAAAATATTATTAAAAGGCTCTATCTAAGGCGCATTTTAGGATCTTCAATTGAAAGTGTACAAAATACAGCTTGAGAGAGAATTGAAGCCGCTCGACCTACCCAAGCGTCAACGTTTCCTTCTATCGGCTCTTGAAAAGTTCCAAGAAGATCCGACGTTTTCTCTCTGGCTCAGTCGGTATGTAAACAAGCAAAATTGCCGCTTTTGGGACAAAGACCAATCTGAAGACATTCAAGAGTTGCCATTTCAACCAGAAAAATAACGGTTTGTGTGGTTTGTAGATCGGAGGAACCATCGGGTTATATTTCATCGAGAATACCGACGACTGCTATCGCACCATAATAACCGACTATTTGATGCCTGAAATTGAAGTTCGTGATCTCGGCGACATTTGGTTTCAACAAAATGGCACCACTTTCCACACATCGCATCAATTAATGGATTTATTGAGAGCAGAAAATTTTACGTTTTGAGCCGTTCGATTGGTCACCAAGATATCACATCGTTAGACTTATTCTTGTGTAGATATCTAAAGTCTTAAGTCTATGCGAACAATCCCGTTTGGGTTCAACCCTTGGAGTAAAACATCATAGATGTCATTCGTCAGTTATTAATCGAAATGCTCGAACGAGTCAAAAATTGAACTCAATTTATGGACCATCTGAGACGTAGCCGCCCCCAACATTTGAAAGAGATAATCTTCAAAAAATGAATGCCAAAGGATATTATTTCGAATTATAATAAACATTCGCCTTTAAAATTTTGAAGTTTATGTGTTTTTTCTTTAAAAAAGTAGGGAATATCGAAATGGATCACCAGGTATTATTGTAAATGAAGGCGATGGCTATAGATTTCTCTAAGAGACTAGAGAATACTTTGATAATAAATAGAATTATCTATAAATTTCTGAAATATCACAGAGAACTAAAAATCATAACTTGGCAACTATAAATTTCTCAAAGCCTGGAGAATAATTGAAGGACTTTGTTAAAATGAAGTCGGTTCTCGAAAAAAGAAAGAATGGTTGAAATATGGATGTATATCTACTTGAAAACTATAAATCCCTGAGAGGTTTAAAAAATAAAGAAGTATGATATTGAAGTTGTAAAAGTTCCAAATTTACGAAAAAACATATTTTAAGGACTGTTGAGAATAAGTTGATTTCTGGGGATTGCCCCCTGTAGCTTCCAGCTGTTTTGATATGAAAACGTTCTTGAGTTTCTTGAGTTATATTTTTTCGAAACCACTACTTTTTCTAATAATAAGATCTAATATGGGATTGATTTCATTGCCCTCAACACCCGTGGCGTTAGTTCTGCTTTCTCCAGACTGGACAAGGAAGCAAAGCAAATGGGTCTGGTAGTGAATGAGGGCAAGATGAAATATCTCCTGTCATCAAACAAACAGTCGTCGCACTCGCGACTTGGTTCTCACGTCACTGTTGACAGTCATAACTATGAAGTTGTAGATAATTTCGTCTATCTTGGAACTAGCGTAAACACCACCAACAATGTCAGCCTGGAAATCCAACGCAGGATAACTCTTGCCGACAGTTGCTACTTCGGACTGAGTAGGCAATTGAGAAGTAAAGTCCTCTCTCGACGAATAAAAACCAATCTCTATAAGTCACTCATAATTCCCGTCCTGCTATATTGTGTAGAGGCTTAGACGATGACAACAACTGATGAGTCGACGTTGCAAGTTTTCGAGAGAAAAGTTCTGCGAAAGATTTATGGTCCTTTGCGCGTTGGCCACGGCGAATGTCGCATTCGATGAAAAGATGAGCTGTACGACATGTACGACGACATTGACATAGTTCAGAGAATTAGAAGACAGCGGCTACGCTGGCTAGGTCATGTTGTCCCATGAAATAAATTCAGCTCTGAAAGTATTCGACGCAGTACCCACCGGGAATAGCAGAGGAAGAGGAAGACCTCCACTACGTTGGAAGGGCCAGGTGGAGAAGAACCTGACTTCGCTTGGAATATCCAATTGTCGCCACCTAGCGATAAGAATAAACGGCTGGCGCGCTGTTGTTAACTCGGCTATAATCGCGTAAGCGGTGTCTACACCAATAAAGCAGCAGAAGATCTAATAAACTTTTTGAACTATTTGGACTTCTCTAAGAATCTAGCGAAACCAAAAAAAAATATTTTGTTTGGTTTTTCACTAAAAAAAATTTTAGTAACTTTAGTCTAATACTAAAATTTGATGGGAAAAGCTTTGCAACTTAGATTAACAATTTTCAGTGACTTAGTTAAACACAGTGATACATATTTTTAGTCATCCATTCTCCAATCGATGTATTGTTTGGAAATATTGTTGGAAATTACAGTACATAAGAACCCAAACTAAATTCTAATTTGACAAAACCTTAAATGTTCATTGGGACTTTTTTTTGAGCGCAAATATTTTGTAATAAATATAATTGTATTCTACCCACTGTGCTTCCCCACTCATTGAGTTACCGAAATTAAACACGGATTTGGCAACTTTGGGTCACATGGAAAATTTCGCTAGTTAGTATTGAAATAAAAGTACCGTATACATTACGAATGGCTATATGATGCAAAGCTATTTATATACATATATAACAATAAAATATATAGGTACACAGGTTTATATATATACTTACGGTAGAGTAAATATCTTACGAATTTTTCTACTCAAAGTAAGAAGGCGTTGGTTTTTCGCAAGTGAGCCTATAAATCTTAGCTGTGACTTTCAGCCACACTTCCTACAACTCTTCACTTTGCCATTTACCCAAGCAAACAAATTTGTTTTGGTATTTTGTGTCCTTTAGCGTGAAATGCACACGCATGAAATACCTAACAATTTATTGGTTAAATATCAAACGAATGCGGTAAATGCGGACAGAAGTTTCGAAGAGAGCAAACTGGGGACTGGGTGGGGGCATCAAACCACTATTTCAACATCTTGGTTGTGTCAAGTGGCAAGAGCACTCCCGCATACTGATTATAGCTAAAGCCCTTTCAAGCGTCGGCTGGCATATGTTAAACAGCTTGGCAACACTATATTTTTGCTGGGTGACGAAAATTTAATTAACGTTAACATTTAAATTTTGCCATAAATCGCATTAGCAGGATTTCAATTTGACTGCACTTTCTTCAGCTAGGAAGGAATGCGGTGAAATAACCAGATCCTGGCTCCAATAAGCACACCTCCTGTTACATAAACAATTTGTATTATCTTAAGCTGAAATATATGGTATATGAGTATGGTATAAGTATGTTTGTATGAAAGCACAATCGAAGA
This sequence comes from Bactrocera correcta, assembly GCA_027475135.1. NCBI lineage: Eukaryota > Metazoa > Arthropoda > Insecta > Diptera > Tephritidae > Bactrocera > Bactrocera correcta. The sequence continues at coordinate 70,726,405 of CM050325.1, forward strand.
GTTATTACTTTTGTATGGTCACACTCGTTGCCACCCAATTAATCCGACATTCTGCAAGATGAACACGCTCGTTAGTCAACTGCAAAATGGCTCCTTATACGCCATTCTTTACACCACCATTTGTCGATTTCCAATCGCCTTTGCCCCCATTCCACCAGCTCTCTCTCTCTCATTTATAAATTTGTTCTCGTGGCAATTCGTATTGACAGCATTTGTACTGGCGCTCGCACTTTATGGTTTCTGCATCTTCAAAATTGACAGCGTACGTGATTTCGTAAAGTTTTTACGTAAATTGCTAACGACTAACGAACGACAATGTGTCTCCGTTGTCTCGCTAAAATGATTACATAGGGCCAACCAATGAACAATGCTGATTTATATGCTTTTGATAGACACACTCGGAGAAGACGAAGATGGGCAATTTTGCTGAGGTCAGCTACGTGTGGCTGCGATTGTTGGGTCTTAAGAATTGAATCAGAGCTCGTATACTTTTAAGTAGAAAAAGAGTTCTTATGTAGAAATAAGCGTAAAAATGATCCTTAATTAGTATAAACTGTAAACATTTAATTTATTTTTGTACCCTGAACAGGGTATATTAACTTTGTCACGATGTTTGTAACACCCAGAAGGAAGCGTCGGAGACCCTATAAAGTGTATATATAAATAATCAGGATGTTGAGCTGAGTCGATTTAGTCATGTCCATCTGTCTGTCCGTCTGTCCGTCTGTCTGTATATATACGAACTAGTCCCTCAGTTTTTAAGATATCCTTTTGAAATTTTGCAAACGTCATTTTCTCTTCAAGAAGCTGCTCATTTGTCGGAACGACCGATATCGGACCACTATAGCATATAGCTGCCATATAAACTGAACGATCGGAATCAAGTTCTCATATGGAAAACTTTCGCATTTGACAATGTATCATCACCAAATTTGGTATGGATTATTTTGTAGGAAAAAAATAAAATATCCGAGAAAATTGTTCAGATCGGTTAGCTATAACATATAGCTGCCATACAAACTAAACGATCGGAATCAAGTTCTTGTATGGACAACTTTCACATTTGACAAGATATATTCACGAAATTTGGTATATATTATTTTCTAAGGCAACAATGTAATCTCCGAAGAAATTGTTCAGATCGGTTAACTATAGCATATAGCTGCCATACAAACTGAACGATCGGAATCAAGTTCTTGTATGGAAAACTTTCACATTTGACAAGATATATTCACGAAATTTGGTATATATTATTTTCTAAGGCAACAATGTAATCTCCGAAGAAATTGTTCAGATCGGTTAACTATAGCATATAGCTGCCATACAAACTGAACGATCGGAATCAAGTTCTTGTATGGACAACTTTCACATTTGACAAGATATATTCACGAAATTTGGTATATATTATTTTCTAAGGCAACAATGTAATCTCCGAAGAAATTGTTCAGATCGGTTAACTATAGCATATAGCTGCCATACAAACTGAACGATCGGAATCAAGTTCTTGTATGGAAAACTTTCACATTTGACAAGATATATTCACGAAATTTGGTATATATTATTTTCTAAGGCAACAATGTAATCTCCGAAGAAATTGTTCAGATCGGTTAACTATAGCATATAGCTGCCATACAAACTGAACGATCGGAATCAAGTTCTTGTATGGACAACTTTCACATTTGACAAGATATATTCACGAAATTTGGTATATATTATTTTCTAAGGCAACAATGTAATCTCCGAAGAAATTGTTCAGATCGGTTAACTATAGCATATAGCTGCCATACACACTGAACGATCGGAATCAAGTTCTTGTATGGAAAACTTTAACATTTGACAAGATATATTCACGAAATTTGGTATAGATTATTTTTTAAGGTAACAATGTAATCTCCGAAGAAATTGTTCAGAACGGGTTATTATAGCATATAGCTTCTATACAAACTGGACACATAGTTACTAACAGAAATGCACCTGTGAAGGGTATTTAGCTTCGGTGCAACCGAAGTTAACGTTTTTTCTTGTTTGTTTTAAAAATAGAAATGACGACAAGAGATGAACCTTTTGAAGATCAAACAATGAAAAACGTTAACTTCGGTTGCACGGAGCCTATAATAGTGATTTCGTTTTAAACTTGATTTTGATTGGTCAGTCTATTTGGGAACTATATGCTTTGGCGGACGGCCAGAATACGGACATGGCTAAATCTACACTCACCTCGGCATGCTGATCATTTGTACACATACATATGTATATATGTATATATTTTATAGAGTCTCCGATGTTTCCTTCTGAGTATTACAAACATCCCAGAAGGCGAAACACCCCCCCACCAAGGTTGCGCACTGGGTTTGGGACCTGCCAAAATAAAAACAGTACCAATGAAAAATAATGGACAGCCTTGGATGTGCGTCCGCCCTTTTGATGACGACCATGGAGGCATGCACCTGGAATGTCCGGTCCCTTAATTGGGGTGCCGCTGCCTAGCTGGTTGATGTCCTCGTTAGAGTGAAGACTGACAGCAACGCCGTCCAAGAAATTCGATGGACGGAACAAGGACTGAGGCGAATAGGCCCTTTTGTAGCCATATAAAGGAGCGCAAATTTGGTGTGGGATTCGTGGTGGGAGAGATACGCGGACCACTACCTTATTTCACCCGAGATTCGCACCCGCCTCGGTGCAGCAAAAAACGCACGTCAACAAACACAAAGAAGATTCGACGTCAAGAAGCTGCAAGATAGCTGAGCAATTTTCTACTCGACTTGCACTCCTGCTCTCTGAGTGCAAACGTCAACAACCCGGTATAAGGGAACTGTGGGACGCCATTTCAAGCTCCTTACGTACTGTTGCAACCGAAACCACTGGTTTTCGAAAAATGCAAAAGAACAGTTGGTACAACAAGGAGTGCCGTGTTGCAGCGGAGAGAAAACAGACTGCCTACCTCGCAACGTTGCGATCGACCACAACACGTGCGGAATGGGATAGGTACCGAGAGTTCAAGAGGGAAGCGAGACGCATTTGCAGAAGAAAAAGAAAGAGGCCGAAATGCGTGAGTATGAAGAGCTTGATAAGCTGGCCGACAGGGGTAATGCTCGAAAATTCTACGAAAAAATTCGGCGGCTAAAAGAAAGTTTCAAGACCGGAGCATACCCTTGTAGAACCCCCAAAGGTAATCTAGTGACCGATGTCCAGAGCATACTAAAATTATGGAGGGAACACTTCTTCAGCCTGCTGAATGGCAGTTAAGGTACAACGCCAGGAGAAGGCGAGCCCGATACCCCAATCGATGACGATGAAACAGACGTTCTATTGCTCGAATATGAAGAAGTTCGAATAGCAATTACCCGCCTGAAGAACAACAAAGCGGCGGAGACCAATGGATTGCCGGCCGAACTATTCAAACACGGCGGCGAAGAAGCGATAAGGAGCATACATCAGTTTCTTTGTAAAATATGGTCGGACGAAAGCATGCCCAACGATTTGAATTTGTGCTATGCCCAATCCACAAAAAGGGAGACCCCACAATCTGCCTTAACTATTCGTGGGATAAGCCTCCTCAACATCGCGCAAAAGGTTCTATCAAGCGTATTGTGTGAAAGATTAAAGCTCACAGTCAACAAACTGAACAAACCTGGCAAATCAACAAACGACCAGATATTCACCATGCGCCAAATCTTGGAAAACACCCGTGAAAGGAGAAAAGAGAAAAGGACCACCTCTTCGTCGATTTCAAAGCTGCTTTCGACAGCACAAAAAAGAGCTGCCTTTATGGCGCAATGACTGAGTTTGGTATCCCCGCAAAACTAATACGGCTGTATAAACTGATATCGAGCAACACCAAAAGCTTCGTCATCTTCGGGAAGGACCCCTCCGAGCCGTGCGATACCAAACGAGGTTTCAGGCAAGCCGACTCCCTATCGTGCGACTTCTCCAATCTTCTGCTGGAGAAAATAATTCGAGCTGCAGAAATTAATAGAGCAGGTACAATCTTTTATAAGACTACTGGCGTACGCCGATGATATTGATATCGGCCTCAACACCCGCGCCGTTTGTTCTGCTTTCTTCAGACTGGACAAGGAAGCAAAGCAAATGGATCTGGTAGTGAACGAGGGCAAGATGAAATATCTCCTGTCATCAAACAAACAGTCGTCGCACTCACGACTTGGCTCTGAGGTAAATTTTGGCGGTCATAACTTTGAAGTCGTAAATAATTTCGTCTATCTTGCAACCAGCATTGACAGCAACAACAATATCCGCCTGGAAATCCAACGCATGATAACTCTTACCCACAGGTGCTACTTCGGACTGAGTAGGCAATTGAAAAGTGAAGTCCTCTAAGTCCTCTTTTTAAATGTTGTTCAGGTGTAAGTCTTTCCATGATGAAATGCCAAACAATACTGAACAAAAATAACATGACAGCTTGACACGACTCACGATCAATCTGTTAAAAAAAGGCTTTTGAAAAAGTACCTCTACATGGATTACCCCATACAAAATTCTAAATAATTTTTCAAAAGTTTGCAAATTTATTTAAGAATATAAAAACTTTAAAACTACTTCATTATTTTATTTTCATCGCTCTTTATATTCTTCTCAAATATTTTTTTGCATAATACAAAACTGTTAATAAGTTCAAAATACTTTGCCGCATAAATTTTCATCTAAAATATTTCCACGAATTTAGGCTAAAATAGACGCTTTTGAAGTTAAAGTTTACGATTGCCGCATTCCAATTAAAGCGGTTTTCGTACACAGCAAACCCACGCCGCCGCCACTCTTGCAATCATACGCACACCTTTTGCGTCTTGGCATGACCGAAAAATTCTAATTGAAACATTCATCTTAATTTTCACCTTTTTGCCTAATTAATTCACCTAAATATAAGTAAATGAATATAAACGCTCCACGAAAAATCTGTCACCAAACAATATTGACCAACACAAACAAATACAAACGCCATACAATACTTGCAACGCCGCACACACACACACACACCCAAACAAAGGCGAGATGCAGGTTAACGAGAATTAATGGCTCTTAGTGGCACATTTAAGACAAGAAAATTGCCTACAATGGCTACTGTTGCGGCTTTGGATTTGGGTGAGGGAGATTGCTACTTGCATACATTAAGGCGCACATACTTTACAATGCTCAACTTTATTAGCACCCGAATGCTGCGGACCTTTGCACCTTGGTGACATTAAGTCACTTGCTTAGAAATAATAAAATAAATAAAATAAAACTACTTAAGGCTTAGGCCTGGGCAGCGCCATATATCTCCGAGTGTGCAGAGAAGGTGAGTTGTTAGTGTGAGAGTTAAATGACAAGTCGAAGCATAAAATTGCCACTAAGCGTAATGACACAATACAGCAGCGAAAGAGAGTGGGGGTGGCAGCGCCAGTGTTGTCAGCACCCTTGCCGCGTCCTGAGCTCACACCCACCCGCCACGTACGCAGCCAATTTAATAGGAAAACAACGCAATTTTCGGTCGTGAAATTAATTTATGCCTGCAATTACGCCACGTCGTCAATAAAACACATTCATCTCGCCAGCGTTCACCCAGCGTCAACAGAGCGACGCGTCCGAAGGCAAAGGCCACAAGTACCGGGATTGCCTTGCCGCCTGTGCTGCGGCTTTAGAGTGTGTGATGCTGAGAGAAGATTGGAGCAGGGTGTCGCGTCAGTTTGCCGAAATTGCCAGCGAGTGCCCGCTGCTTTGCCCAGTTAATTGGCTTTCTCAGTGACTGCATGTGTACGCGCGCGATTGGAAATTAAAATTTTCTTACACTTAACAGCAACACATACGCACGTAGAAGGTGGCCCTAGAATTTCACTTGGCAAAACGCAAATTTCCATAATTTTCCGATATCTATGCAAGCGGTGAAATTGAGCCATAATTAGCGTCGAAAAGCAAACGATGTTAGAAAACCTTTACCCAACCGCCTTGCACCTTCCTTTCCGAGCTTCTCTCGACACCCATTAGCTTCATACCGCAGTCTGCATGGCGAGCAATTCATCGTGTTTGCGAAATAGCAAGTCGAATGTGTATTGGCAACAACACCAAAGTGTGGAATGAAGAGAGAGGGAGAGCAGGAGTTGTGGGCATATGCATACGCTGGGTGTGGGGTGAGGTAGCTGTGCGCATATGAGTCGTATGCGAGTGCCCATTAAGCATCGCGCGCCATTCACGCCAACATCATCGATGCTTTTCGAGACTAATTGGCAGCGCTTTTCGGTTTACTTCCCCAGCGTATTTCCTTGCCTTTATGCATTTTTTTTTTATTTCTCTCTCCCTAGAAGCGGACTCTATACAAGGGCTGTCCGATAAGTACTTAAGGTCGCTTGAATGCTGTATGAATATAATATTTTCTTTGGAAGAGGTTCGAGTTTCAGAGGCGTCACATCCGTTTTGTGATGAGTCATGAACAGAAGTCCCGAAAACGGTTGCCACGATAACTTTACAAAATAATTTACTGAACGTCGTTTGAATATGTGAGAGATATTTGAAACAGTAGGTATCTTTAAAGACCGCTTAGGTTATATCATGTACGAAATATTGAGTAAAAGAAAGCTGTCGGCGCAATGAATGACACGCTGTTCGTTCCGAACAAGAGATTTAGCTACTATACACCAGTAACAGTGTCTTCATCCCGCGAACATACTTCAAATAAGGCGCAGACAGAGCCAGGACTCAGAAGACGTGATCTACATTGACTCCCTGAGGAAGGACAAACCGATCACAAGACTTTACTATGACGAATTTTTGGGCGAATCGGTCGATCGAATTGAAAACAAATTGTCCCATTTGGTGAGGAAAAAAGTGCCCGTTCACACGAGCTAATAGCTCCAACATAGACTTGATCGAATAAGGTAAATTGGTTATCGTCTCCACGGAGGCCTGTATTGCAGACGTTTAGAAACAAAATATTCCAGACAGCTTAAAGAAATCGGCATCGCCGGCTCAAGGATATCGAGTTAAAGGCGACTATGCTGAGAAATAAAACGGCGTTTTCCAAAATTTTTGTTTTTCTCCTGTAAGCTAAGTACTTATCCGACTACCATCCCAGTATGTATGTGTGTCTGCGCTTACGTGTCCTGCCACCTTTCGCATATACTACATAAAAGGCAATAAAATTTTTGCGCACCAATTAAAAACGCTCGGCAGTCGCAAAAGGCAGACACATCGTTATAACAATGAGGCTGTATGCAACTATAGCAAATATTTATATATCTATATATCGTATGTATGTGCATAAGTGTATAAGACTATCGCTACTTACGTTTAACAGCAGCTCGTATGTTTTTATGGTTTATTGAGTTTCATGGGTACGCCATGCAGTTCTGCTCTGCGTCGGCAATTTACGCCACATTCTCTATTGACCACAATAATTGTCGATTCTTTCCTGTGTTCTGGTGTATCTCATATTTTCTCCAATCGTTCATTTAAAAAGAACTCCTGTAAGTGTGTTGTGTGTTGATATGTTTGCTTGTAGGAGGTAACTGCGACTTTTAGTGGCAGCTCAGACTTGCTGTTACCGTTTTACCGGTTTTAACTGTTAATAACGTCCTTTGGCACCAATAAAACCAATCATAATTATGAAGGTAAGCACACAGCGGGGGAAGGCTTAAGACACACAGTGTTTTTGGTATGGTTCAGTTTTCGAAAGCTTTATAATTTTAAGAAAAGAAATCTTAAAATTCAATTTAAATTATAAGAACTATTAGAATCAATTTCATGTGATAATTAAGATGGGAATCCCGTGAGTTTGTATCTACCATTTATTTCTATGGCATCATTAAAAGAATCAAGGGACAACCTTCATCATTCGAAGAGACCGTTAATAAATAGTTAAAGCGTGTAAATTAAGTCCTTTTAACATAATTTGAGGCGAATGAAATAGAAATAAAGGCTGGGCATCCATAAAACGTTCATTAGGAGTGTGAATATATTTTTCTCTCCGGGAAAATTTTTTAGAAAATAAAGGAATGTTGTAATTTTCAGTCTAATCTATATATGATACTGCCTTTTACATTACGGGATTCGAGAACAAAAGAAGTATTACTAATCAAAATTCGCTTTAATGTTTATTCTCAATTTAGATCTATACATGCGTTTGAACCAATTTTCGAAACACTTTTGCTACTCTGATTGAGGTATCTCCAAAACTAACTTTCTGAACGCATCAACCGCCTTTCCTAGTGTCGAAAAACGTCGACATCTTAGTTCATTTTGTAGTTACAAGAATAAAAAGAAGTCAAATGGTGGCAAGTCTGGACTGTATGGTGAGAAGACTGATCAACTCGATGTTTTGAGTACTCAAAAATGCAGTTGTTTCATTCGGTGTGTGAGGGTTTGCATTGTCGTGTTGAAGAGTGACCCGTTTTCGGCGGTTGGTTTTTCTGATTTCTCGAAAGACAACTGACAAATAGATGGTTATGTACCACTCAGAATTTACTGTGCTGCATTGATCCGGTGGTATGGTTGCGACATGTTGAGTTTTTCTAAAAAAAAACCAGGCAATCAATTGCTTGGAGATGCTTCGCGCGCAAACAGCTTTTGTTGGAATCGGCTCATCTTGAAATACCCCTACAGCTGACTGCTGTTTACTTTCGGGCTCATAAATCCACGTTTCATCACCTGTCACGATGGCATAGACGATAACTTAGACGGCATAACTTCGACACTAGCCTTTTTTTGAGTAATTGACCAGAAGATGGACCAAACTTACAGATAGTGCCTTAGCTATTTTAATCAGAAGGTATACTGATTAAATTGGCTACCCACTAACTAAGGCTTTTTCGAAAATCTTAGTCATAATCATTATAAAAAGAAGTGGAGCATTATCATGGTGAAAAACCCTTGGTTTTCTACCCACAAACCCGCTCTGCGAATTGACCGTTTGAACGTATGGAATGTATTCATGATAAGCCACACCTCGGCAATGATAGAAAACGAAGAACATCACCTTGATTTTTGACCAACTTTAACGTGGTCATAGCGGTTTCGCTTAATTTTTTGGAGCTTGTTGGACAGTTTCGACAACGAATTCATAAATATTATTTAGCTACGTTGTCTTTAGCAACCTCTGTACAAAGTAATTTATGCAAAAGATTCATACCCAAAACATTAAGCAAGATGAGTTGCGTCGATCCATAAGAGATGTTGAGATTCTCTGCTATCTCTCTGATGCCAACACGACGACTCTCAAGCAATGTTTCTTTAATTTTTTGTTCTTAACGTCATTATCAGAAGTGGATGATCGCATGAAGAACTTTTGGTTGACTTCACGACCTTCACTGAATGCTTTGTGATCTTCAAATACATGTGTTCGTAATAAAAAGCATTCCATTATCTTCTGCAAAAATTTTCAAGCATCCCAAACACCATATTCAATTAGAAATACAAAAATTCTAGAAAATAAATACATGCCAACGTTTTTTCCAATCCTTGAAACAGTTGTTAAAGTAAATTTCCGGAAAACTGTCAACATAACCTTGATTTTTAACATGTTTCCTGTCAAAATTTGAAAGCAATCGGTTCAGTAGAAAAAGAGTTAGGACCCGTGCCGACCGGAAAAAAATTGTTTTGAGAAAAACGCGTTTAAAGTTCAACAACTCCGAGGCACTCTAGGAAACTCGTTATAACTCCCGAAATATTTCGAATTTTTGTCTGAAATATATAAAATATATTCTCAAGACTTTGTACTTTCAAATTAAGCAAAAAAAAAAATTTAGATTTTTTGAACTACCTTAAAAACTCCGTTGGGCTATAACTGAATAAAAGTAGGTTTTGGGAGTAATCGACTCTTGTGGTTCAGTGCATCGATTTCCCATTGATTCCCCTAACGTTTTATATCTCTTCCACACTTACTCAAATGCGAAGGTACTTTTGCTATATCCTATAAGTACTACCAAAAGACACTTTTTCTGAGACAAATATTTTATTCGAAACTCCAAATGATTTTAGGGTTAAACATACAACCTATTTCCGATATTATATAGAAAGTGAAGCTCAGAACGATAGTTAAAATTCAAAAACTCTGTTTCACTTTCTTTCTGAAACAAAAATCATGAGTGAAATTTTAGAAACACCTATATCGATGCATCCCATACTTATGTATGTATCGCCTATTTGGGCTTATAAAAATAGTAATTTACATGATACGAGTATCACAAGGGAGATTATTATCATTTTATATTTATCGTTATTGCCACAGATTATCCACGGAACTCTAATTCGTAAGCATTTGTGGCATATCAAGCACACACACACATACAGACATATGCAGTATACTGTACATTCCACTAAATGTTGTACACGCCCTCTTTAGCAATTCTAAGTGCCATAATCTCCTGCTATTCTCTTTTTCACTGTCTTTCTCTATCAAATTTATCCCCATATATGCATAACGTGAATGTATGTCGGTGTGTATGTGTTCCTGGTCGACTGCATACGCTTGACCGTTGATGTCACCGTAGCAAATTATAATTGCCTTTTTATCTCTAATATGCCTGCGTATTGTCGCAACTATTTTATTTAGTATTTTATTACATTGTCCAAATGTTTATATTTTCATTTATCGTATGCTGCCTTGCCCCTAACTCCTTGTACCTGCCTTATTACAAATGCGAATATGAAATTGCGACATTTGTGGCCGTTCGAAAGTGGACATAATCCATTTCTGTATGACCATAAAGATCTAAGAACATCTTAAGCGTTAAATTGGATGCTTCCTGGCGGTTAGTTTGTGCCTTTTTTAATAAACATAACAAATTTAAATGCACGAGGGATTGAAAGTAACTGGAACATAAAGTATAAAATATAATACTACCGAATGTACTCTTGCATATATTACATACATACACATATGTTTAGTAATATAATTTTTTTCCAGGTAAAATGTGAAAAAGTTGGAAACTCGAGTGGTAGCCACACCTAGCTTCTATATGATAGATAAACTTGAACGCAAACTTTGCTCACAGTAACATTCAGCTCTTTACTGAGCTATCCACAAAGCACTTTTGCAAGTCAAAAGCTCAGAAGTGCCTGCTTTTATGCTTGAATTATGAAGACAGTATTTAGCTAACACTTTCGAGGCTCAAGTACCATCAAAAACCGAATCAAATTGGTAAATATATTTAATCTTTAAATACATACATTATGACAAAAAAGTACCCGGAAATATGAAATGTAAATAAAGCGCAAAATAAATAATTATTCATCAATACTTATTTTGTCGCTTTCAGAGTAATCCCCACCCGATGTAATACATTTATGCCAACAATTTTTCCAGTCCTCGAAACCCTTTTTTATAAGCACTTTTCGAATGGCCTTCAGCGAATTTTCTTTTATCTCTTCGATTGACTAATAACGGATTCAATTCCGATGATTGTCGACTTGTTTGCATGTCAAGCTCATAAACCCATGTCTCATCAGTTATAATGCTCTCCATCAATGTGAAATCGGAATTCGCATGATCAAGCAGGTCCAAATAGACCTGTTTACGGTACCCTTTTTGAAAAAAATCAGCTTTATCGGCACGAGTCGAGCAAGACTCGGACTAACGAGAGATGTCGAGCTCTCTTGTCATCTCCCTAATACTTGCTTGACGATTTTCAAGAACCATATCCTTCGCCTTTGTAATATTTACATCAGTTGAAGAGGTCGAATTTCGTCCCGACCAAAGCATGTCTTCAACGATCTCTCAACCATCTTTGAAGGATTTGTACCACTCTCAGCCTTGTGTTTTTGAATCACCGTAAGCCTTTTTCAACATTCGCAATGATTCCGCACACGAAATTTGGTTAGAAATACAAAAATTTAGACAAATTCTTGATTCGATACTTTCATCCATTGTATATGTAAGTCGCAACGTACTTCTGAGGTGTACCGACTTTAACAGCTACTATAACCTTAAATAAAGTGTTTTGATTTCTGCGTACCAGTCGAAATCGAGAATAATCTTAATTGATGATCGAACGAAGAAATAGAAGAAATAGCTTTTATCTGAAGTGAGGCTTTGACAGCTATTGATGGCTATCAAAAGATTATTTTCGCACTAATGGATTTTAATGTGAAAGACGATCTACTATAGCATCATCGTAAAATTGAGGAAAACGATGTAGACCACAAGAACACCGACCTATAAAGGAAACATTTTTTTTAGTTAAAAGGTAAACCAGACCTCCACTCCGTTAGAAAGACAAGGTAAAGAAGGACCAGAATACACTTGGAATCTCCAATTGGCGCCAAACAGCGGGAAGGAAGAACGATTGGGGTGTTGTTGTGAACTCGGCTATAATCTCCGGATGAAACCGGTTACTTATATTTTATGTCTTTCGACTTTTGGCTTTAATTACATTTTTCATTAAATAACGAATTCATTTTCTTCGAATTTTAATAAACAATAGCACAACGGTTTCCGTTGGATTCAAACCGGCTGGTTATGTTTTCAGATTTAGTTATACATACATATACTTGCGGTACCGGTGAAGGATATTTCAGCTTTGGTGTAGTTGAAGTTACAGTTTATCTTGTAAAATTTATAAAATCCTGTTTTTTTTTTTAATTTTTTCCAGATAACAAGAGATCCTGGAACCACCTTTTCCACCGTCTGGAATAATATGTTTTCAAAGATTGAACCAATAATCACCATTTATCGAAATGCAAATATTGAAACTTATTGACCGTTTCACTTGAGGCAAGAAATCATGATGCAATCTGCCATTAAAATCGAAGAACACAATAAACATCACCTTAACGTTCGATCAAACTTGTCGAGCTTTTTTCGGATTTGGAGAGTAAGGACGCTTCCAATGAGACGTTTGGACCTAAATATCAACTCATATAGGTAAACTCATATTTCCTCAACTTTTATAACACGTTTCAGTAATTCTGCTTCTTAGTTGGCCTAATTTAGTGATTCGTGAACAACATTCAACAATTTTGGAACAAAATTTGCTGTCAAGTTTTTCATACCCAAAACTTAAAAAAGAATTTTTGGAATGAGTCAATTGATATGCCAACACCATCAAAAAAAATTGACAATTGGGCTTCAAAACCCGCCTTTCGACTCGGATTTGCCCTACTTTTTTCGTACAGGTCTATTTGTGAGGGGAGTTTGCATCACCATCCGTAAACCTAATATATAGTAATATATACCAATTGAATTTTTTAATGGAAAATTATGAAGTTAAATGTACGAAACAGTATAGTAATAACAAAATTGTTTATTAGCGGTAACACTGGTTGTCACAAGTACACAAGTACTTGTGGAAATCTCTGACCAAATACAAATATACATATATTGTAAATACCATATATCTGTGGTAGATAGCTCTACCTCTCCATTGTCGTTTCGACAAGGACATGTTACTGACACAAGCTTACATTTTACATAACAACTGGAGGCTTTGAAAAAATATAATAATTATGCAGTGCTGAAGGTAGGAGATGCACAGTCAGTAGACTAACAATGCGGTTGTGATAACAAAATTGACAAGTCCATTTCAGCTTCTGCTGCGTTGACCAGCTGCTTAACTGCATACACTCACACACACCCAAGTCCAACTACATATATAACAGTTAATTGTACCATAATGTTTACAATGATTGTCCATGTTGTGGTCATATTACAATTACGATAAAGTTCAGGTGCTGACAATTTTGTAATATAATTTTGGTCTAATAAATCTTTTTAAAACCAAAAGCTAACGATGTGACTTCCAGGACACTTATGTAAGCACGTTGCTCATTTTACAAGTCAGTAGGTCGAGAAAATGTGAGCTCAACATGTTGGCAGTAGCCTCAAACATTGCAGAACTTGAGGCGTTGTGGCTAATGTTAAGCCTGTTTAATATGACAATGCAGTTGAATTGAAAACGAGTACTTAGTTGCTAATCTACTGCAGCCAATGGATGTGTTTTTGTGGTTTGCAGCTGTGCAAGGTAAATATTTATGCTTAAGTAGGTAGGTAGGGATAAGGTAACTGAAGAATTAGGAGTTTGGTTTAAGACCTATTATTATTGATATTCAGCTGGTGGTTAAGAAAATATTTGATTAAAGAAGAGCAACAACAAAGCCCCGAATGGACCACTGACAACACAAACCATTAAATATGCTCGGAGTTCGAAACACCCAACATATATATATGAAAGCCCATAAATACAAGTATCTCTTCCCACATATCAACATTGTAGGTAGGGATGCTTGTGGACGCGTGCGTGTTAAATAAGCAAAAAACCATAACCAAATATATTTCCGTCTTGCTTTGTGCTTCACTTTTTAATAACATCCTGCGCTTTGTCCGTCGCTTGCAATGAAAATGTGTGCGTTCGTTACGGATTTTCCCAAATTTAACCGAAACATTCCCAAGATCCGGGCTTTTCTTTTCAAGCCTCAACGCAGAAGCACAATAATATTGATGGGGTTCACACGCATTCAACCAGCATCCCAACAACAGAATACGGCACGCTCGGATGCCTATACAGCCCAACAAAGTTTCGTGTGACACCCAAAAAGTTGTGTAAGAAATTTGATACTTTTCCACGCACAAAGAGAAGGATCACTGGAATTACTTATGTTGTTTGGTTGTGTGGTTTATTGGATTTCCCTCAACTAATGTGCATTGAATGCTTTGGTGTGTGATAATTGCTTTCATATTTATGTGTGCCTTGAGAAAAAGGCAACATCAATCCTTTAGGATTATACACAATGTCAAACACATAGCATAAATGCATGGTACGTACATATGTACATACATATATGGTAGTTATGTTGTTTCATTTATTCTGTATTCAAAAATTCATTTTTGTAGGCTAACAAAATAACCTAAATTTAATATTCGAATGGATTTTTTACAAGTATTAAGGAGGTTCTTGCCTACCAGTCCTACTATATTTAAGCTTTTAAATGTTTGGTGCTCAGCTCAATCACCTCCATCAGTTTATGTTTAAACAAGTTTTTTCCAAAATTTGTTTTTAGGTTTCATTCACGAAATCACTGTCGCAGTAGGAAGACGTTTTTTGTTGGAACCTCGGAGATCACGTGTAACACGAAAAATATTTAATTTTACTTCTTAAAAAATGTAAACACTGCCTTTTAAATTTTATAATAATTAATAGAGTTTTTTTTAATCCCAAAAATCACCTTTTTTAGGCTGACGGACTTGGTGTGCCCCCTTTAAATGTATATTTTCGGAGAGTAATGAAACAACTGCTATTATATTCTCTCAATGAAGAGATAACTTCTAGAGAGGATAATCTTCGCAAGAAAGCAGTAAAGGGGTATTATGATCAACCAACTACTACAGGTTTTTTATGGTAGTCTGCTATCCAATCGACGTGGTGGTAAGTGGTAATAAGAGATACAATTGCTCATAGTTTTAAAATACTCCGTAAAATATATATAATACGAGGGCTGTCTGATAAATAACCGACCTAACCATGACGCACGCGACTTTTGCAAATTTTTTTTTTTTTTTTATTCTACATAGTCTCCTTGTAACTCCACACACTTCTCCCAGAGATGCTCCCATCTCTGCAACCCTTCCAAATAGTACTTAGCGTCTTTGTCCGCAAAATACGAGTTCACGAAAGAGATTGCCTCCTCATTTGACGAAAATCTCTGGCCGCCGAGCGCAGTTTTAAGTTGAGGAAACAAAAAAAAGTCGCTTGGTGCTAGATCCGGTGAATAAGGTGGATGGTCAAGCAGTTCGAACCGCAATTCGTGGATTTTCGCCATGGCGACTGTTGAGGTGTGAGATGGTGCGTTGCCTTGGTGGAACAAGACTTTCTTTTTTTGCAAATGTGGCCGATTTTTCGAAATTTCTTCCTTTAGCTTGTCCAAGAATGATGCGTAGTATGCTCCTGTTATAGGTTTTCCTTTTTCAAGATAGTCAATAAAAATAATTCCATGGCTGTCCCAAAAAACACTCGCCATCACTTTCCCAGCCGAATACACAGCTTTATGTTTTTTTGGGGCCGGTTCCTCCTTTTCAATCCACTGTTCAAATTGGATTTTTGTTTCGGGCGTATAATGATGAATCCAAGTTTCGTCTACAGTTATCAATCGGCGACGAAACTCGGTCTTATTGCCTCTAAACTGAGCCAACAGAGCGCTGGAAATGTTCATGCGCGCACGTTTGTGGTCTAGCGTAAGCAAACGCGGCACCCAACGCGCGAACAGCTTTCTCATGCCCAAATCTTGGTTAAATATGTGACAAACACGTTCTTTTGACATCTTCATAATCTCAGCTATTTCCCTAACTTTAATCCGGCGGTCGTCTAGTACCAATTGATGAACTTTAGCGATGTTATCGTTAGTGGTTACAGTTTTCCAAGCTCCTGCGACCACGTTTAAATTCAGCTGCCCAGAATTTTACGGTGGTAAACGATGGTGCAGAGTCACCATACACAGAGTCCAACTCATCTTTGATTTGTGAAGGCGTATTGCCTTTCAAAAATAAAAATTTAATTACAGCTCGATATTCAATTTTTTCCATTTTGGGGAAATCCCCGAAATAGACTCACAAAAACGACTGTCAACAGATAATTGCGCAAGATAAATTTCTGAAATTTTGGCGAGTAGCTATTATAATATGCACAATTTGAAGTAGAAAGTTGTTTTTCAGATGTGCCGCTAGCTTCACGTTGAGGTCGGTTATTTATCAGACAGCCCTCGTATATATGCTAATAAACCTCCTAAGAAACAAACTCAGGCTCCTGGTCGCATTCTACACCGGCCATTGCAGGCTGAAGGGGCATTTGGCTAACTTGGGCCTATCAGCTTGCGCTAACTGTCGGTTTTGCGACAGGGAGCCTGAAACCCCGGAGCACCTGCTAATCGACTACATCGCAGTCTGTAGGCGCAAATCGAAGGCCCTTGGAACCATGTAGGGATCATATCGCCTCGCTAGCACCCAGCGGGTTATTGGACTTCATCAATATGCTGGGGCTAAGCGAGACCCTGTCAGTTAGGAGAGGGCACAATAGACCTAAGGTCGCAGTGCATTCCTCAATTACTTTCTTATCTTCTTAAAATATATTGATTATTAACGGGAGATCCAAGTAGAGGTACTTTTTCTATAGCCTTGTTTTGGCAGATTATGCGCGAGTCATGTCAAGCTGTGATGTTACTTTTGTTCAGTATTGTTTGGCATTTCATTATGGAAAGCAGGGATTTTCTGACGGAAAAACTTACGCCTGAACAACCTGTGACTTACTTGTATCATCGACTTACTTGTATCATCGTAGCAAACTTAATATACATATGTATGTAAGTATATAAAACTAAGCCGGAAACCTTGACTGCACTACCCCTTAACGTGGGGAAGTAAGTGTATGTGGAAAGGGACATCTGAAACATGTGCGATGGCTTATATAATCCTTTGATCTTACTGGGTTTCTGGTGGCTAGCGTAAGGAGGGGACATATCTCCAATCTATCAACGGAAAACGCGGAGAATATAATAAACCCTCTCTATGGAAGTGCCAACGACCCACCAAAGAATTTGGCTTTATTCCTTCATGTTCCGTACGATCACAGGATCTCTCATGACGTCTTCCTTTGAACACCTGCATAGGGAGACCTGAATGCTTTCGGTTAAGGAACACAATGTATCCCATTCGAAGCTCCTTCTAAATTCCTTGATAACGTCGACCACTTAGAACGCCACACCGACCGGACTACGGACGCTACCGATTTCGGACACGCACTCCACGTCCTACATAGTGAAGCCTCTAACACCTTGACCTACTCCCTCCCAGTAAATGGCATACGTTGAGTCAAAATATCACCCACTGCAGACGAAGTCTAGAGTGAGCCTTGTCCAACTTTGGTTTGGATATTGCAGCGGGTTAAACTCCTTTAGAATCGATCCGACATTTAAAACTTTTGTCCTGCATTCAATTAGTCCCCGCATGAGCCTTACCATCTTTATAAATGTCCAAAAAATCCCACTCATCTAACACTCCTCCCGAAACCACACGTTTTCAAAGCCTCCCGTTAGATGATTTCGATGCCTACAAACTTGAGCTTCGCCTCCCAAAAGTCGTCTAGACAACCGATACAGCATCGCAAAACAACTAGAACGGATATCCTTTTTAATATTTTTCTTTTCCGCTGACATGCGACTATTTCCTAAAATACCCTAACAGTGCTAGCATCAACAATTAATAGCAACATAGTACATGTGCATATCGTCACCTGCAGTGCGTTTCTGTAACCCATTTCGATCGATGTTCTCGACTCAAATTCTCGATTTGACGTCACTCTCACTCAATGTGTTTCTGTAAAATAATTACTCGATTCAATCGATAGTCAGCTGATATGTTCCATTCCATTTCAGTAGGAATACTCGATTGAATGTGTTTCTGTAACCAAATTGAATGAAATACTGTCGATTGGTTTTCTCACTTCCATTTGAGGTGATGACAAAACAAATGTACGTTACATTTAAAATGGAATTTGTTGAATTTAAAGCAAATGTAAGTATATTTTTGTTAATATATTATATATGAATAGTTAAAAAAGATTTGATGCATTTTCTTTACAGAGAAGTACGTCGGGGCGGGCTACGAATGGCCAAAAGAGGCGGTTACTGCACTTAATGCAGCAGCACCGCAGCGTTGGAAGGGGCCAATACACGAAACCAAACGCGAGGAAGGAGCACGAAGAGGTTTGGGCTGCCGTTGCTGCTGAGTTAAACGCATTGGGAGGGTCCCACAAGTCCCCTAATCAGTGGAAAAAGGTAAAACTAAAATAATCTTGTGTATAGCATTACAATTTACATATGTGTGTTGGTTTTTTTTAGTGTTGGATAGACTGGAAATCGGCAGTCAAGAAGCTGCACAATGCCCACAGAGCGTTCGCCAGACGAACTGGCAACCTGCCGCTGCAGGACGGTCCAAAACCGTTGGATGCCATGGACCGGGAAATTCTTGGGTTTTTTTCCAGCGACATGGTGGACGGTGATGGGCTCACTCCCGAAATTGGTTTGTCGGTGAGTAACGTCTGTCAAAATTTAAAGTTGTGATTATAAATGTGATAATAAAATTGGTGTATATTGCAGACAACTGCTGAAATGGTCGATGTTACCATTGAGGATGAGGGTGATGCTACTGCCAACATTGGGTTGGACGTAAGTAACATATTACAAAACTAAAAACTAAGCTATTTAGTGATCCGTTCGGAATTCTAGGCAAACGCGGACGGTTTGGACATTTTCGAAGTGGAGGCACTTGATGAGGTTCCAATGGGTCAGATGCTTGAGG
>CM050325.1:70746174-70868504 GCA_027475135.1 Bactrocera correcta
AATAGTATTAAAAACAATTATATTTTTTTGTCTACAAGTAATGTACCAAGAACATTACATTTCATAAATTTAAATATGATGTACTACTGAATGAAACCAGCAGTTAAGGAAAGTTTATATGATTTTTCGCGATGTTTGATTAAGCTAGACGTACTATTATTAGATATATTACAATTACTTTTCACATTGGTGACACTGGACATTCGACCCGTTTTTTATTTTTTTAAAGTAAATCCATACAGCGCTATGCCGCATTTTAATAAATTTATCATCAAGAATTAATGTGTCCTAGTAAATATCAAACAATGAATAAATTAATGATTTTATATGACTTTTTATCGCGAGTTTTCTTGTGCTCGTATGTAGTATGTATAACTTGAAACTAGTCACTTAAATAATAGTAAAGTTGAATGTCAAGAATCGATTCTTAATCGGCTTCGACTACTGAAGATCGATTCCGGACAATCGATTATTTTACGAGAAAACTCGATTCTCGGGTAGAATCGGAATCGAGTTTACCATCCCCAACACCAACATGAGAGCAAATGAGAGAAGAACTTATAAAGAATTTTGGAGTAAAGGAGTCATACCACACCCTTTAAAATCAGGCGATTGTACTACGAAACTATAACGCAAGTCAATATTTTCAAAACTTAAAGGATATTTTAGATAAACTAATTTAAAACATGAATTTGATAGGATAAAGCCTATTGAATTTTCTCCAATTAACAGCGAAAGTTTAATTCTAAAAACATTTTTAAATGGGATACACCCCAACCTAAACAGTGAAGTGATTAGTTGAAACATAAACACCATTAGAGAGGCTTTTAGCGTTCTTCAAGAGACAGGTTTGCTAATACAATTTCATAAAAGACAAAACAATTTTCTTGGCTCACAATTTTGGCAATTTCAATATTAAACAGTATATGTAAAATTCCAATAATTTTCAATTTGGACAAAATCAGCAGAGGCAATTTCGTAATAATTCTAACCAAAATAACATTTATCAACAATTTAACTTTGGACAAAGTAGACAAAATAATTCCGAGAAATTTAGCTTTGGACAAAATAGGCAGAACAATTCTCAACAATATAGAAGATATAATTCAGTCCAAAGGAGACAAAATCCCCCCGAACCGATGGAAATAGATCACGTTCAAGAACAAGCAAGTTTTAAGTTGCCAGCCCAAAACAATCGTTACCGATAATATAAGTGACTATAAAAAAATCAAAAATTAAATGTCTTATTGACACAGGGTCTACAGCATCATTATTGAAATATAATGTGATAAAATATTGTAAATGTATTGAGCTTGATAAACCAATACACTTTAGCACCGATAATGGAAATTTTTCCCTAAATAAAGAGTTAGTCACCCCAACCCCAAACGAATTTAATTAAAAAAGTTATATATATTGGAAACTAACCAACATAAAAAATAATAACTTTGATGCTATAATAGGACAGAATATTTTAAAACCTATTAATGCAATTTAGAAAAGGTGTGTATAGAGAAAACGGCAACAAAATTAAATTTATAAATTCATGCCCTTACAATTACGAAGATATTAATATACTTACAGAATGTAAAGAGAGTTTGCTAGATATTTTATCAAATAGTGACATGAATGAAGAAGAAAAGCAAAAATTGGAATACATTCTAAAAGCAAATAGCGATTTATTTTTCCAAGAAAGTAAAAACCTTTCTCATACTTATGAAATTCAGCATGAAATTGTTACAAAAACAAGAAGACTTACTTATAACTTACTAATAAAATTTATAGATATCCCCAAATTCATGAAGAAAAAATTAGTAGACAGATGAACGAGATGTTACGCCAAGGCATAATTAAAGAAAGTAATTCCCCTGTCAACTCGCCTCTTTGGTTTGTACCGAGAAAGAAAGACAATTGAAAGAAGAAAAAATGGAGAATAGTTATTGACTACAGGAAGCTAAAAGAAGTTACTATAGATGACAAATTTCCAATACCTCATATAGAAACAATACTCAGCAAACTTGGAAGATCTCAGTATTTTACAACATTAGATCTTGCAAAAGGCTTTCATCAGGTATTAATAAAAGAAGAAGATAGACCAAAAACAGCTTTCTCTACACCCCAAGGACACTTTGAATTTATAAGAATGCCTTTTGGACTTAATTCAGTTCTTGGGGAATATATCAACAAGATATGTGTATTTTATTTAGACGGCATCTTAATTTTTAGTTCAAATATTGAAGAACATACCCAAAATATCAACAAAATATTTTCAGCATTAAGAAAACATAATTTAAAGATTCAGGTAGATAAATGCACATTTTTCGCGAAAACAACAGAATTTCTAGGTCACACTTTAACAACAGAAGAGATACAACCAAATTGAAGCATAATCGAAAACATAAAAAAACTAAAGTTGCCTACTACATCAATGCAAATTAAATCATTCCTAGGTATAATAGGTTATTATAGTAAATTTGTAAGAGATTACGCTAAAGTAGCACATGGTTTAACAAAATATTTAAAAAAGAATATTAAAATAAACACTCGCGATCCTCAGTACATATCATCCTTTGAAAAACTTAAAAACTTATTAGTAAGCCCACCAGTATTGAAATATCCTTTAACAAAAAAATTGGCATTTCAGCTGATGCAAGTGACTTTTCAATTGACACAGTATTAACCCAGGACAGTCATCCTATAAGCTATGCTAGTCGAACACTTAACACGCACGAAAGAAGTTATTCTACTACAGAAAAAGAACTACTAGCTATTGTCTGGGCAGTGACATATTATAGACCATACATTTACGGCAGAGCATTTGATCTCTTAACCGATCACCAATCACTTAAGTGGCTCAAAATAAAAAACAAGGGAAAATACATTAACCCAAGATTGCAAAGATGGTTAATTAATCTAGGTGACTACAATAATAATATAAATTACGTGAAAGGAAAATTACGTAGCCGATTTTCTAAGTAGAATAGATAGTAACACAGGCGAGATTCATTCATTGGAAGAAGAAAACATAAGCACAAATGCTACAATCCACTCTCAAGAGGAGGAACTAAATGATCATTTTCCAATTTTACATACTATTGTAAATCGCTTCAATACACAAATCATTTTAACAAAAAAGAAAATAATGGAATCTGAAGAACTAAGCAACAAAAAAAATTAAGAAGATATAAAAAATAATAATTTCATAGATCTTTGTCCTAGGCACATAAATAGTAGAAAAGTAGGTATTTTGTCTTACTTAACCGATAATCAGTACAATATAGTTCAGCAAAAGCTTATTCAAATATTTAATAGACTGGTAAAGTGTTTTAGATGTGAATTCCATGCTAAAGATATGAAAAATGAAGAACAAGTTTATAAACAAATTGCTCAATATCATAAAAATGAAACAGTTCATGCAGGTATTAATGAAAATTATAAAAAATTGAAAAAACTAATATACTGGAAAAATTTGAAAGTTTTGATTTAAAAATATATAAATAATTGCGATGTTTGCAATAGAGCAAAATATGATAGAAAACTTTTAAAACCAAAATTTCAATTAACGGAAACACCATCAGATATAAATGAAATAGTTCACGCAGATATATACATACATAAATTAAAAATGTTACTTTCTTACTTTTATAGACAAATTTGTTATGGCATTTCAGCTAGAAGATAGAAACAGAATAACTATTATGGAAAAACTAAGATATTCTTTTCTATGAAAGGAAGACCCAGAAAGTTAATATTAGATAATGAATTCAACTCATTTAACATAATAACACTCAAAAAGAAGGTTACATAAAAAATGATAAAGCGGTTCGGCACAAATATGAACCAAGATAAAGAAAATTGCCATTAGGTAATATTCACCCAAAATATTAAACGTCCAAATAATTTTTTTAGGTCAAATACATCTTCAAAATAACGTTAATGATAGCAATCGTTATAGTTAGTAATGCAGAAACTGGAAGTACATCAAATACATACCGACAATGGATACGCAGAAATTATCACCAACACTAAACACGTCATTTGACCTCGTTATTCACATAATTGACCCTCTTGAAATTCTTTACATACTAAATAATATAACGAAAATTTAGCAAACAGATTTTCACATCTACATTACTACACCCTGTCTTAAACTAAACACTAATCCCAAGAAAAGATGTTAGTAGAAAAAAGAGAGGTTTAATTAACGGTATAGATTCTTTACATAAATTTCTATTTGGAACGATGGATGATGGAGATAGGATAGACATTGAAAATCACTTTAAAAAAGTAGATGAAAATTTAAATAATTCAATTACAGCTCTCAACTACCAAATAAAAATTAATAATTTCTTTTCGAACACGTTCACAAAATTAAAACAAATTGTTGAAGACGAAAGAAGGAATTCTTTAATGTATCGAGAGAGAACAGACAAATTATTGATTCTTCATGAACAAACAATAAAGATAAACATTCTCAAAGACGCAGTAAATCAGATTCAGGAAAACATTATTTCAGCAAAAAGTGGTATTTTTCACCCAAGTATTTTAACAATGAAGAAATTTATAATTACAACATACTGCGGTGCCCAAAACATAAGGTGACATTTGAATTTAAACTGCGCGCGTCGAAAGATTTGGAGAATTATTTATTTTTTAGGTTGGTAGTTCTGTCAGTCGGAGGATGGAGTCATGTGTAGAAGTTTACGCAAGTGAGGAAAGTTCTCTGATCGCCATTCACTTGGGAGTGGCCAGAAACGATTCTTTCACATATGATTCAGGCAGCTCACGACTTCCGGTCTTTGACCAAGGCGAGCTAAAGTGAGAAGGCGAAATATTCCCTACTTAGGGTTGTGCGCTGGGTTTGGGATCCGCCACGTAAAAAAACACCCCCAATGAAAGGAAACAACAAGCCTCGGATGAGTGACCCCCCTTTTGATGACGACTATGGCAAACGAATTAAGGACTATGATTTGAGGGCATGCACCTTGACTGTCCGGTCCCTTAATTGGGTGGCGCTGCCCAGCTACCCTGATGTCCTCGTGAAAATAACGGCTGACATCACCGCCGTCCAAGAAATGCGATGGACGGGACAAGGACAGAGACAAGTAGGCCCTTGTGGCATTTACTACAGTGGCCATATAAAGGAGCGCAGGTTTGGTGTTTTCGTGGTGGGAAAGAGACTCCGTCGCCGAGTACTATCATTCACTCCTATGAATGAATGTCTAGCCACAACCCGCAACAAAGCGAGGTTCTTCAACATATCGCTGATTTGCGCCCAAGCTCCGACGGAAGAGAAGTACGATGTGACCACAGATGCCCCTTATGAGTGCTTGAAGCGCCTTTACGAGAGATGCCTCCGCCACGATGTCAAAATCGTGCTTGGCGACTTTAACGTCAAGGTGGGCAAAGAAGGTATCTTTGGCACTACGGTCGGTAAATCCAACCACCACGAGGAAACATCCCCAAATGGGTTTAGGCTGATCGACTTCGTCGGGGCCCGAAATATGGTTATCTGTAGTACTAGATTCCAGCATAAGAAGATTCATCAAGCAACCTGGCTATCTCCGGATCGAAAAACCACCAACCAGATCTATCATGATGTAATAGACGTCTCCAGCGTTTAAGACTTGCGTGCGCTCCGAGGTCCTAACATCGACTAGGACCACTATATTGTTGCAGCCAAAACTCGCAACCGCCTCTGTGCAGCAAAAAACGCACGAAAACAAGCACAAGGAAGGTTCGACGTCGAGAAGCTGCAATCAAAACAGACGGCCGAACGATTTTCTACTTGGCTTGCACTCCTGCTCTCTGAGAGCACTCGTCAACAACTCGGTATAAGGGAAATGTGGGACGGCATTTCAAACTCCTTACGTACAGCTGCAACCGAAATCATAGGTTTTCGGAAAGTGCAAAAGAACAGCTGGTACGACGAGGAGTGCCGTGTCGCAGCGGAGAGAAAGCAGACTGCCTACCTCGCAACGTTACGATCGACCACAACACGTGCGGGATGGGATACCGAGAGTTGAAGAGGGAAGCGAGACGCATTTGTAGACAGAAAAAGAAAGGGGCCGAAATGCGTGAGTACGAAGAGCTTGATGAGCTGGCCGACAGGGGTAATGCTCGAAAATTCTACGAAAAAACGGCGGCTTACAGAAGGTTTCAAGACCGGAGCATACTCTTGTAGAACCCCCAAAGATGGTCTAGTTACCGATGCCCAGAGCATACGTAAATTATGGAGGGAACACTTCTCCAGCCTGCTGAATGGCAGTGAACGTACAACACCAGCAGAAGGCGAACCCGATTCCCCAATCGATGACGATGGAGCAGACGTTCCATTGCCCGACCATGAAAAAGTTCGAATAGCAATTACCCGCCTGAAGAACAACAAAGCGGCGGGGGCCGATGGATTGCCGGCCGAGCTATTCAAACACGGCGGCGAAGAACTGATAAGGAGCATGCATCAGCTTCTTTGCAAAATATTTTCGGACGAAAGTATGCCCAACGATTGGAATTTAAGTGTGCTATGCCCAATCCATAAAAAAGGAGACCCCAAAATCTGCGCCAACTACCGTGGGAATAGGCTCCTCAACACCGCATATAAGGTTCTGTCGAGTGTATTGTGTGAAAGATTAAAGCCCACCGTCAACAAACTGATTGGACCTTATGAGTGTGGCTTTAGACCTGGTAAATCAACAACCGACCAGATATTCACCATGCGCCAAATCTTGGAAAAGACCCGTGAAAGAAGAATCGACACACACCACCTCTTCGTCGATTTCAAAGCTGCTTTCGACAGCACGAAAAGGAGCTGCCTTTATGCCGCGATGTCTGAATTTGGTATCCTCGCAAAACTAATACGGCTGTGTAAGCTGACGTTGAGCAACACGAAAAGCTCCGTCAGAATCGGGAAGGACCTCTCCGAGCCGTTCGATACAAAACGAGGTTTCAGACAAAGGCGACTCCCTATCGTGCGACTTCTTCAATCTGCTGCTGGAGAAAATTATTCGATTTGCAAAACTTAATCGAGCAGGTACAATCTTTCATAAGAGTGTACATACAGCTGTTGGTGAATGCCGATGATATTGATGTCATCGGCCTCAACACCCGCGCCGCTAGTTCTGCTTTCTCCAGACTGAACAAGGAAGCAACGCAAATGGGTCTGGCAGTGAACGAAGGGTAAGGCGAAATATCTCCTGTCATCAAACAAACAGTCGTCGCACTCTCGACTTCACGTCACTGTTGACAGTCATAACTTTGAAGTTGTAGATAATTTCGTCTATTTAGAACCAGTATTAACACCACCAACAATGTCAGCCTAGAAATCCAACGCAGGATAACTCTTGCCAACAGGTGCTACTTCGGACTGTGTAGGCAATTGAGAAGCAAAGTCCTCTCTCGACGAACAAAAACCAAACTCTATAAGTCGCTCATAATTCCCGTCCTGCTATATGGTGCAGAGGCTTGAACGATGACAACAACCGATGAATCGACGTTACGAGTTTTCGAGAGAAAGGTTCTGCGAAAGATTTATGGTCCTTTGCGCATTGGCCACGGCGAAAATCGCATTCGATGGAACGATGAGCTGTACGAGATATACGACGACATTGACATAGTTTAGCGAATTAAAAGACAGCGGCTACGCTGGCTAGGTCATGTTGTCCGGATGGATGAAAACACTCCAGCTCCGAAAGTACTCGACGCAGTACATGCCGCGGGAAACTGAGGAAGAGGAAGACCTCCAAGGGGAGAAGGACCTGGCTTCGCTTGGAATATCCTGTTGGTGCCACGTAGCGAAGAGAAGAAACGACTGGCGCGCTGTTGTTGACTCGGCTATAATCGCGTAAGCGGTGTCTACTCCAGTAAAGAAGAGGAGAAGTACGGTCAGTCACACTTATGTAAAATTTCATGCCAAAATATTCATTAGTGTTTGAGATACGTGTCGTTTTGTGAGCTACAAAAAGGGAGTTTTTCGTTTTTTGCGATGTCGAAATTTGTTGAGCAAAGAATTTGCATTAAATTTTGTTTACGGAATCAATTTTCCTTTGGTGATGAGGCTATGTCTAAAAAAAATGTTTACAAGTGGTATAGTGAGTTCCAAGCTGGCCCTGAACGTGTCGAAGACGAAGAGCGTCCAGGGCGGCCATCAACCTCAACCGACGGAGCTCACGTTCAACAAATCAAAGATTTGGTGTTGAAAAACCGTCGATTAACAATTAAAGACCTAGCTGATGAAGTTGGCATATCGAAAGGCTCAGCCAATACCATTTTGAAGGATGTTTTGGCCGTCAAGCGCGTCAAATCTCGACTGGTACCGAAAACATTGAATTTTTTGGAAAAAAGGCGTCGCGTTGAAGTGTGTGAAACGATGATTTCCGACTATTAGTGTATCATGAAACGCATTATAATTGGCGATGAGACTTGGATCTATGCTTACGACTTCGAAACAACCGATCAATCGAGCGAATATCGTGCCAAATAATAGAAGAGACCAAAAAAATCGCACCAAAGTCGCTCGAAAATCAAGGTCATGTAGACTGTTTTCTTCGATTATAGTGGTGTTGTGGATTATGAATTCCTTCCAACCCGTCAAACAGTCAACAAGGAATATTATTTGAACGTTATGCGTCGTTTTCGTAACGCTATCCGCCTAAAAAGGCCGGAATTGTGGAAAGACCATTCTTGGTTTTTACACCACGATAATGCACCATCCCATATTGCCCTCGTAATTCGTGATCAATTCGCCAAAACACAACCCATATCGTTCCGCAACCACCGTATTCACCTGATCTGCCGCCGTGCGACTTCTGGCTGTTCACCAAGCTCAAAAGACCGTTCCGGGGACACCGCTTATATACGATAGAGGAGATTCAAGCCGCAGCGAAGACGGAACTGAGGCAATCCCGGAAAGTGACTACAACCAGTGTTTTGAAGATTGGAAAGTCCGTTGGCATAAGTGCATTGCATCGGGAGGGGATTAGTTTGAAGGAGATGAAATTGATTTGGAAGAATAAATAAAGAATTTTCAAAATAAATACAATGTTATACCTTATTTTTTGGGCACAGCACAGAAATTCATAACAGAAATTTTTCAAATCGATGGAAATATTATTTTAATAAAAAATGCAAATGGCACAGAACTAAACCAGAATTGCGACGACAAAAAAATAAGTTGAAAAACACTACATTGATTCATTATAATA
Organism: Bactrocera correcta; assembly: GCA_027475135.1. Classification (NCBI taxonomy): domain Eukaryota; kingdom Metazoa; phylum Arthropoda; class Insecta; order Diptera; family Tephritidae; genus Bactrocera; species Bactrocera correcta. The sequence continues at coordinate 70,755,375 of CM050325.1, forward strand.
ACCCTCAATTAAGATCTTATACCAAACATTCTCAAATATTTACTAAAATATCAAACAATGAAAGATTTTACTATGCAAACTATGATACTCACAATTTCACTAATACAATTACAATTAACGACCTTGTATTTAAAAAAGAAGAAAATTTAAAAGAAATTAATGAATTAAGATATCACAAAAATATCTCTCATATTGGAATATCAATTTTAAGTTTTATTGTGATTATAATAATAATTTCAATATTTTATAAAATTGAAAAAAAAAAGAAAAACAATACTATTCAAACTCAGGATTGTTTTCTATAAGGGAGGCAGGAGTTATGTGTACACAATCACCCCAACCAGACACCACACAACAAAATATTGCAAATTGGTATAAATAAAAGATTAAAGAAAAACAAGTAAACATTACTAGAACAAAAGAAACAAGTAGAGAAAAAGAACAAAAGAAAATAATGCAAATGCATACAAACATGTTTTAATAGAAAAAATAGAAAATATGATTATATTTAACAAATATTGTATTTCCTCCAATAATAAGAAAAAAGAAAAACAAAGAAATAGATTACGAAAATTAAAATCACTTTAGTAGTTATATAAGCAGAAAATAATTTGAAAAAGCAGAGAGAATAAAATATGATGTCACAGAAATAACATCGTCGGCATTTTTATTTTCTCCTCCGCTCGAAGAACCAAAACTCGCACGATATGCTTCTACAAATCCTGTCGTATATCGATATCGACCGTTTGTATGATGTTAACCCCTAACCCAGAGATGCCTTGTCCTTCAACGTTTATTAAATGTGGTTGGAATAGCGCCTCAAAACCGTTATCAAACAACCATCGGGTAACTATAGACAAGAAAAAAATTATATTCGTAAAACTCGTTAGTTGAAAACAATTGGTGACAAACACATTTGTTTCCAATGCTACTCACTGTTCCATCTTGATATAATATATAATGGCAAAGTTTCATGCACAGGTTTAAAGTCAGCGGTTTCATTAAACGTATATCCCCAAGCAACTGCTACTGTAAAATCGTAATTAAGCTTCTTTTGTCTAACTTTATTATTATAACAATGTATGTATGTACTAAACGCCAGATATCGTGTGATATCACGGCCAGCAATATCCAGTCGTTTTAAAGAAACTTACCATCCACCATAAGGTCCTGTAAAAGTTTTTATAGAACGGATAACAAATTAATCGCGAACAGATGTCCGAAGAAATTAAATTTCTTGTATAAAAAACTTTTTTATCTTACAAATTTAGTACGGATTATATTCGCAGGAAACGGTGTAATCTCCAAATAAATTATTATTGTGCACATTTATGAGTGCTTCTCGGCAATAAAGAAAGTTTTGGTTAAAAAATCCCCTTGATTTCTAACTTTAGGTATATTTAAAAGAATTATTCGTAATTAAAATATTTATCAAATAAGAGCATACTTGCCACAATTTTCGCTGCTTCTGTTATTAATTCTTTTTTTTGGAAAATTGTGTATCACAGAAAATGTGTATTGCAGAAAATGTAACAGTTCACCAACAGTTGAAAATGTTTCAACGTGTTTGTGCTATCTGTTACCTCCGTCTTGCAGGAAAATCGAGGAAATTTCAAATTTGAAAGTAATCCAGTTACAACGTTTTTATTCATAAACAAAATTTTACTTCATTGAATAGTTTATAATTAATGATCAACTTACGATTAAATTAAATGTAACAAAGAAATCTTAACTGTACTGGGTTATTGGGTTTTGTTGACCACAGAATGTTATGCTAACATATGTGGAAAGATTAATTACATGCTATGTATCTATGTTTTTGTTTAAGTAGGTGAGAACTGATGCTCAATATCAAATTTTTTTTAAGATGAGATCCATTTGTGTGAACCTCCAAGGTTTGTGTAAGAGGCTTATGATGAAGTTGTAAATACGTCAGTATACAGCGGTATATAGAGTGGAAAGATGAAACTTGAAGAAGTACTGGCAATATGTTCAAGGAACGCGCTAGGCTAAGTTCCCGATCAACAAGCTTTAAAAAGTGATCAATCTCATGCGAAACCAATTTGAGCTACCATATTTGTCGCATCTTACACTTGGCAGGATTCCGATTACTTTGGCAGTCGGGAATTGAAAACAAATTTTGGTATAAATGGGGTATATGCTGATAGGAGAGCTTCTCCAGGGAGGAATACTAAAAAAAAATGTTGCTACCTGTTTAAAGTTTAAATTCTTTTACAGAGTTTTTATTCCAACTGAACAGGCTGGAGTTTGAAAATGGAGCGAGAAACTGATATTGACATGTCAATCTTACAAGCTATATTCACATGTCATTCCTACAAGCTATAATTCAATAACCATTAAGGAAGAGTGGGGAGAATAGAGGAAAGTGATGAGAAGTGTTGCCCTTTAAAAAATTTAAGCTTTATTTCCAACACTCCTTCTCAGCACTTTACATCAATTCGTTAATATATACCCATTTCGCTGCCGAAGGTAACGCAATGTATTCGGCCTCTGTACTGCTTAAGGCTACAATGCTCTGCCCCCAGCTGCTACAAAAGCATAGCTTGAATACGATTTTCTATCACTAGGGTCCCTTCCCAGTCTTCCTCTGCAAAACCCACAATATCTTTGGCGGTTATGCGGTAGTGTAATTTACAATTTGCTGTCTGCTGCCTGCTTCGTGTTCTACATGCGGGTCTGCTGTGATAATTTACTTACCGATTGCAGGATATCTGGTCTCGAAGAAATCGCCATATACATCAACGCATCTACGATAGATTGATATTCTACTCTGTCGACCTTCTTGCATTCATTACTGCTACAATGCACCTTAAGCCCAGCATCTAATGAAGTTGCGACCTCTCTGCAATCTTCCATACTGTAATCTTTTAGTAGCTTTAAATTTTCTGTTTCTGCGATAATGTTACACTACAAGTTTCGTCGTCACGCTCAATTTCCATACCCAGAAAAAGTGTTAACTGTCCACCATCGATTATTGCCTGCTATATTGGCTTTTATCTTGATGAGTTCTGGATTACTGGAACTCGCGATGATCAGATCATCTGCATACGCGGTTATCAAGTTCATCACACTTTTTGAACTCTTGGTATAAATGCACGGCTCACTGAGACATTGCTTAAATCCCAATTCTTGAAGAACGGTGGCTGATTTAGCGTTCCACTCACGCCCGCTTTGTTTTAGACCATACAAAGATTTCTTCAATTTCAACACACGATTTGGATACTTCCTATCTGTTTTAATGAGTTAAGCATCCACCCCCTCTACTCGGCGCATCCTAATGCTAGATCGGAATTCACCACAGCTGATGAGCCTACAGCACCTCAACACATCTGTACGCCCAACCCACTCAACAAAAAGGGTGTGCAACGGGAAAGCAGACACAATTGGTTTTAAACAGTTCACTGCGCATATCATCAATTTGGTACTTTTATACATCGTTACACGCATCCGTGCTTAGATTGGCATTCACCTCAATTTCCTGTCAACAATACGTCCCGCCCGCTATAGTTAGATCTGCGATATCTACATACGCTACCGTTTAAGTCGATAACCTAATTAATTAAAACCCTTAATTCTAAGTAAACAATATTTGTTCAAAGTAAGATATTTCCATGCTATATAAACTTATAAATTATAAACTTCAGCGAAACGGAGATTTTTATTTTATTTGTGCGGGATAACTATCTAGTAGAAATAGAAATTAGGATATACTGGCTACAAACTTATTCATGGTCCTTCGAGCCTCAACGACAGGCACTACAAATTAGCAGCCACAAGACAAGCCACATAATAAAACAAAAACAAACCAGTGCAGTAATATATATATGCATAATAATTTGGTGACCAACTAATAAAGAAAAAAATAATCAACAGAAAGTGCAGTGGAGCAAAACAAAAGAAAAAAAGGATGGTGACTCGCCAAAAATATATGCATACATATACAGTTGCGGACAATTAAATAGAATCATCCATTCTAAAAATAAATAAACTTGAATTTGATTTAGATTCGACTAAAATATATTTCAATTACTCACTTCATGTCAAGTGCTATTGGTAGCAGAAAAATATTACATAAACAGTTTCGAAACATTACAAAGCAACTACGGTGAAAAAACATAAAGTTGTAAAATCAAAATATACAAAACTGTACAAATGCAAAAAACATAATTAATATATAAGTATACATACATATGCTAGTGTGGTGAGCAAATAAAAACAGAAAAAAAGACACAAAAACAGTGGTTATACAAAAAACACACATGCTCACATACATCTATACATATGAAAAACTAAGAGTGCGCTGTATACATATTTACATATAGATGAATACAAAACCAAAGACATATGTTAAAAATTTTAAATAAACAAAACCCCACGCGAAATATAAGCAATAAGCAAAAACACAAATCGAGTGCGAAAAAAGAGCATCAATAAAAAAAAAAACAAACGGCCGCGAACATTACAATAAATCTACATACACACAACAAAACAGCAATACAAGGAGGTAGCCAGGTGGAGCGCAGGACGGGAAACATACCCAGAAGAAGGCAATAGGGCAACAAATCTACATGTATGCACCTTATAAAATATACCATACCAAGTGAGCGTATTATGTCCATCTTATTTAAATATATATGCAAATATGTATGACTAATATTACAGTTTCATCTGATATAAAACTTGTAAAATAAAATTACGCTTTATCGGTTTGATAAAAAAAAAGAATCCAAACACGATAAAAGCCGCAATGCCGCTTAGCGCAATATAAATACATATGATGCATATATACCATAAATACATAAGTGTATAGACATAATAACATATGATAAGTATTAAATTGAATGCTTATATGTATATGCTTATGTTTATGTAATCCAAACACAATACACCTTCCAAAATTTAAATACCTCTTATACTTGATCAAGTAATAAGCAGGATTGCTTAAAATTTGTAAGTGAAAGCAAACACTAACACCATAACATAAAAAGTAACACATAAAGTAAAATTTAAACAACAAAACACACATAAATACTTATTCGCATATATATCAAGTGTAAATATTTTCTTAATATACATATGAAAGGTATTTTAAAGGTTCTTATTCGGACACTTTCTAAGGTTTACATAATGGTCTTTTATTAAATATTAAAATTATAATTTACAAAGTTTATTGAATATAATACGTTATTGCACGGAAGGCAGCGTTCGCGTTGGCGGTTGAAAATCAAGCGTTGCTTCTGAGGTGCCGGTGATGCCAACCAGATAAGAATTAATATTTCGCATAGGGTCACCTTATAGTCGGCTATCCTATTATGTATAGCGCCCTCGCTATGCTCGTCGCTTTCATCATCGGCTAAATTGGGAGGAAGTTGACACCATGACTTCATCTTATCGGATGCGTAGATTGAAGCATAGTGACTTGACGTTCGGTCTGCTCCTAGCAAGTCTTCAAGTAAATAACGATCTTTACCAAGCACTTGCTTAATTATATAGGGGCCTTTGTAACGTGGCTCCAGCTTTCTCGACGTTCCAGTACTAGAATGCTCATTTTCGACTAGCACTAAGTCATTAACGTGGATTTCTGTTGGTTTTGAATGATGATCATCGTATCGCTTCTTAGCTTGTTGACGTTTCTGGTTTACTGCTTCACAAGTTGCTTCTCGTAGTTTTTGTATATCTTCTTCGCTTGTTAGATTATTGTCGTGTAATGAAAACAAAACTTTATTTTGAAGGATACCTCTTGGTGAAAAACTAAATAAAAGTTCATGAGGACTTTTACCCGTAGTTTTGTTTTTCATTGTGTTCATTGACCACTGCATGTTGACTAAATTCTCGTCCCACTTTTTGTCTATGTTTGTCGTTGGGAGTAACATACGTAGATAAAAGTGTACGATTAACTCGTTCGGCATGACTATTCGCCCTCGGTGTTCGTACTGCATATAGTATATGTTTTATATCGTTGTTAGCACAGTAGCTTTTAAAATCTTCAGAGGTAAAGGCTGTACCCCTATCAGTGATGATTCTTTCAGGAACTCCAAAATAACTGGTAACTTCTCGTAACGTCTCTAATACGTGCTTCGTTGCTGTACTCTTTAATGCTTTAATGATCGCTTCGTAAAAGCGTCAACTATGACTAATATGTGTTCGTTTCTTTTCGTACTCTTATTAAATGGCCCTAAACGATCCATATGAACGCTTTTAAATGGTATTGGTACGATGTTATCGAAATGATATTGTCCTTCATTCTTACCACCTTAACGTTTGTTATATGCGCATTCAACACGTACTTTAAAATATGATTTAACGAAATTACGCATTCGTGGAAACCATATGTACGTTTTCTTCTTGTTAATGTTTTTTTCGAAACCCAAGTGACCATTTTTATCGTGACAATCTTCTAACATTTTATGTCTTAACGCTTTCGGAACAACCCATAATTTCTTTTATTTTTCGATTCTAAATAGTCTATCTTTCTCAATACAAAATTCTTTCAAATCTGTTTATCTTTGTTTTTAATATTTTCGACGATCTGTTTTGTATTGTCGGCTTGTAACTGCATACTAAACAACCAATCGTAATGTAATCGATACTTTTATCTACTCGTAGAGTTACCACATCTGATTCTGAACGTTGTATTATATCGTTTTTTAATAAATCGTTTATCATTTCGAAGACAATTTGTTTTTTAGGTTCTGGTACACGATATGGAGATTGAGACACTATTTCATTTGAATTTAATTCAATTTTCATTTTCACCAAATAAGTTTTCCCATTGTTTTTACAGATTTTTCATTTATTTCACATATAATTTCATTTTCATTAGCGTAACGTTTTATTTCTTCAACTTTAATATCTTGTTCGTGTTCGTGTTCGCGTTCTATTTTTATTTTTCTGCTTAGAACATTTAACCGCAAATTGTTTATAAAGTTTTCTTGACCTAATAAAATGTCACTAGATAATAATTGATCGTCTACCAAGTACAAAGTAACTGGTACAGTAATGTCATCGATTGTTAAAATTGTTTTCACTTCTTTTTTCGCACGTCGACTACCACCACATAGTCCTCTAATTTATATATCACACTAGGGATGTCGGAAATGGAATAAAGTATCGATATATATTGTATCGGTAATTTTTGAATATATCAATATCGACATTGATATTTTTATTTAAAAATATCGATATATCAGTATGATATGAAAAAAAAAATATTTGGAATAATCTACTTTAATCATCTTACCTTACTAGATAAATACTAACCAATAGACATAATTTTAAAAAAATCAAGAACAACAATTAAAACATTAATTATTTATTAATCAAACCAATATTTATCTGATACAGACATAAGAAAAACTCTTTGATTTGCGTGCTCGGCTGTAATCCGACTTCTGTTATTGGGTACTGCGAGATTCACAGCAGATGCCACTCTCTCCGAGGAAACTGAGGACGCAGACGATATCAAATACTTTAGAGCTATATCGGAAAGGACTGGGGTAAAATGACGACAATCAAACCAGAATTTTGTTGGATTCTCTTCTCTGATTATTATAGGCTGATCTAAATATTGCTTCAGTTCGCTAGGCATACCATCACTGGTTGAAGTTGAAAGTAAAGAGTTTGCTGAAGCTGCAGCAATATCTATCATAATCTTTTCAAGTCCGGACCACAACGACGGCGAAGATTTTTCGGAATTTGGAATTATGGTAGTGCGAGTGGGTCTGAGTTCAGGCGAAAGTTGTCCTCTACGCCCATGTTCTAAACGTATTTATTTTGACAGTTCGGTTATTGCAGTGGAAACAGCTAGCCCTGAACTAAAATGAATACGCTTAAAGCATGGGTCTAAAATTGTTGCTTTGGCCAGATATAAATGTCGCTCTAGTGGTTCTAGTTTTGCAATAACTAAATTTAACAAACTCTTCTGAACAGCAATACCGAATTCGGTGAAAGGTTTTACTTGTTCAAGGCCTCTCTGAAGTAAGTTTGCAATGGGAATCACCAAACTTGAAGTCACGTACTGATCGCCACTAATTTCTTCAGTAGCTTCTATGACACCTAACTCTTCCATATTCACTGTTTTTCACTCCTATGTTGTAAAAATGAAGATTACTTTTATAAAAGCCAACACTAGTACTTATTATTTATTGAAGCTAATTTTTGAACACTTGCACCCTTCTTGGCGTCTGAACAATAAGTGACGCTTCTAGAAACTACGAAATAAGTATTCAGTTGAAACTGTGAATTTCTAAGAACAATTTGCGAACAGTGTACCCACAATCCTTTTGTAAAAAACACGGGAAAAGATGTTTTCTTTTTCTCCTCTTTCGCCTGTTGAGTGAAGTTGGAGCGGTTGATATTCCTCTGCATTACACTTCTATTAGTTTATGTAATTTGTGGGAGTAATGCAGAGGAGTATTTGTTTGGATTAAACAGTTAGTATAAAAAAGGATTTAGAATTTTTTGATCACAAAAAATATCGTTTTTATACCTTTTCAATACTTATAATATTATACCGATACCTCGATATATCGAAACAATAAATATCGCACAAAAATATTGTTACATTGAAAAAATTATATCGATATATCGATATTTTTTTGACAACCTTATATCACACTTTATGTATTTGCAATTAAGCTTTTCACATAACGATTTCCGAATCATGCTGCACTGAGCACCCGTATCAATAAATGCTTTTAATTTCTAACTATTTAATAATGCGTCAACTTTAAAAAGTTCATCGTTTACACAAAATGCATTTTGTATTTTAGCTTCAGATTTACACTGAGAATCATACCCTGAAATCACTTTATTACATTTTTCACATCTTTGTTTACGTTGAGGTTTTTGACAATTTTTCGATATGTGTTCTAATTCATCGCAATTATAGCACTTTACACTTTTTGCTTCAAACTTCTTATTAGATTTTTCGTTTTTGTTTACATTCTTATTTTCATATTCTTTTATTTCAACTTTTGTTACACTTCGGTGTAAATTTATTGGCACGTTTCTTTTATATTCGTTTAAGGTTCTTCTCTCGCGTATTTAATTATCGCTGTTTCGCAGGATGGAGTCATGTGTAGAAGTTCACGCAAGTGAGGAAAGTTCTCTGATCGCCATTCACTTGGGAGTGGCCAGAAACGATTCTTTTACATATGACTCTAGCAGCTCACGACTTCCGGTCTTTGACCAAGTATCCTCTGGGTAGCCTAAGAACATCCGTTTGAAGGCGAGCTAAAGTAAGAAGGCGAAATACTCCCTACTTAGGGTTGTGCGCTGGGTTTGGGACCCGCCACGTAAAAAAACACTCCCAATGAAAAACAAACGACAGCCTCGGATAAGTGACCCCCCTTCTGATGACGGCCATGGCAAACGAATTAAGGACTATGGTTTGAGGGCATGCACCTGGAATGTCCGGTCCCTTAATTGGGAAGGTGCCGCTGCCCAGCTGGTAGATGTCCTCGTAAAGATAAAGGCTGACATCACCGCCGTCCAAGAAATGCGATGGACGGGACAAGGACAGAGACAAGTAGGTCCTTGTGACATTTACTACAGTGGCCATATAAATGGTGGGAGAGAGACTCCGTCGCTGAGTACTATCATTCACTCCGGAGAATGAACGTCTAGCCACAATTCGCATTAAAGCGAGGTTCTTCAACATATCGCTGATTTGCGCCCTCGCCCCGACGGAAGAGAAGGGCAATGTGACCAAAAATGCCTTTTATGAGTGCTTGGAGCGCACTTATGAGAGATGCCCCCGCCTCGATGTCAAAATCGTGCTTGGCGACTTCAATGCCAGGATGGACAAAGAAGGTATCTTTGGCACTACGGTCGATAAATTCAGCCTCCACGAAGAAACATTCCCAAATGGGTTGAGGCTGATCGACTTCGCCGGGGCCCGAAATATGGTTATCTGTAGTACTAGATTCCAGCATAAGAAGATACATCAAGCTACTTGGCTGTCTCCGGATCGAAAAACCACCAACCAGATCGACCATGTTGTGATAGACGGAAGACACGTCTCCAGTGTTTTAGATGTGCGTGCGCTCGGAGGTCCTAACATCGACTCGGACCACCAGCCAAAATCCGCACCCGTCTCTGTGCAGCAAAAAACGCACGCCACCAAACACAAGGATGGTTCGACGTCGGGAAGCTGCAATCACAACAGACAGCCGAACGTTTTTCTACTCGGCTTGCACTCCTGCTCTCTGAGCACTCGTCAACAACTCGGTATAAGGGAACTGTGAGACGGCATTTCAAACTTCTTACGTACAGCTGCAACCGAAACCATTGGTTTTCGGAAGGTGCAAAAGAACAGCTGGTACGACGAGGAGTGCCGTGTTACGATCGACCACAACACGTGCGGGATGGGATAGATACCGAGAGTTGAAGAGTGAAGCGAGACGCATTTGTAGACAGAAAAAGAAAGGGGCCGAAATGCGTGAGTACGAAGAGCTTGATAAGCTGGCCGACAGGGGTAATGCTCGAAAATTCTACGAAAAGATGTGGCGGCTTACAGAAGGTTTCAAGACCGGAGCATACTCTTGTAGAACCCCCAAAGGTGATCTAGTTACCGATGCCCAGAGCATACTTAAATTATGGAGGGAACACTTCTCCAGCCTGCTGAATGGCAGTGAACGCACAACACCAGGAGAAAGCGAACCCGATACCCCAATCGACGACGATAGAGCAGACGTTCCATTGCCCGACCATGAAGAAGTTCGAATAGCAATTGCCCGCCTGAAAAACAACAAAGCGGCAGGGGCCGATGGATTGCCGGCCGAGCTATTCAAACACGGCGGCGAAGAGCTGATAAGGTGCATGCATCAGCTTCTCTGCAAAATATGGTCGGACGAAAGTATGCCCAACGATTGGAATTTAAGTGTGCTATGCCCAATCCATAAAAAGGAGACCCCACAATCTGCACCAACTACCGTGGGATTAGCCCCCTCAACATCGCATATAAGGTTCTGTCGAGCGTATTGTGTGAAAGATTAAAGCCCACCGTCAACAAACTGATTGGACCTTATCAGTGTGGCTTTAGACCTGGTAAATCAACAACCGACCAGATATTCACCATGCGCCAAATCTTGGAAAAGACCCGTGAAAGGAGAATCGACACACACCACCTCTTCGTCGATTTCAAAGCTACTTTCGACAGCACGAAAAGGAGCTGCCTTTATGCCGCGATGTCTGAATTTAGTTTCCCCGCAAAACTAATACGGCTGTGTAAGCTGACGTTGAGCACCACGAAAAGCTCCGTCAGAGTCGGGAAGGACCTCTCCGAGCCGTTCGATACCAAACGAGGTTTCAGACAAGGCGATTCCCTATCGTGCGACTTTTTCAACCTGCTTCTGAGAAAATAGTTCGAGCTGCAGAACTCAACAGAGAAGGTACCATCTTCTATAAGAGTGTACAACTTCTGGCGTATGCCGATGATATTGATATCATCGGCCTAAAAACCCGCGCCGTTAGTTCTGCTTTCTCCAGACTGGACAAGGAGGAAAAAGAAATGGGTCTGGCAGTGAACGAGGACAAGACGAAATATCTCCTGTCATCAAACAAACAGTCGTCGCACTAGCGACTTGGCACTCATGTCACTGTTGACAGTCATAACTTTGAAGTTGTAGATAATTTCGTCTATCTTGGAACCAGCGTAAACAACACCAACAATGTCAGCCTAGAAATCCAACGCAGGATAACTCTTGCCAACAGGTAGTACTTCGGACTAAGTAGGCAATTGAGAAGCAAAGTCCTCTCTTGACAAACAAAAACTAAACTCTATAAGTCACTCATAATTCCCGTCCTGCTATATGGTGCAGAGGCTTGGACGATGTCAACAACGGATGAGTCGACGTTGCGAGTTTTCGAGAGAAAGGTTCTGCGAAAGATTTATGGTCCTTTGCGCGTTGGCCACGGCGAATATCGCATTCGATGGAACGATGAGCTGTACGAGATATACGACGACATTGACATAGTTCAGCGAATTAAAAGACAGCGGCTACGCTGGCTACGTCATGTTGTCCGGATGGATGAAAACACTCCAGCTCTGAAAGTATTCGACGCAGTACCCGCCGCGGGAAGCAGAGGAAGAGGAAGACCTCCACCCCGTTGGAAGGACCAAGTGGAGAAGGACCTGGCCTCGCTTGGAATATCCAATTGGCGCCACGTAGCGAAGAGAAGAAACGACTGGCGCGCTGTTGTTGACTCGGCTACAATCGCGTAAGCGGTGTCTACGCCAGTAAAGAAGAAGAAGTTTCACTCAAATTAAACCGTCGCCCAAGTGCACAAACACGAAAACAGTAGTCATCTACCTTTTCATTTTGTCTACGTACGCCACTTTGCATTTCAAAATGTATTTTTGCTTCATCTGGATAATTACCAAATTAATTTTTTTGGTCTTTTGCGAAATCGTTTCAATTGGAATGTAGTTCTTCTGTCGCATCGAGCCACAATCTTGCTGCTCCTTTCATTTTACTATACACCTATACACGGCAAGCAATAGACACTTTTCGTCCCATTCATATGCACGGATAACACTATTTACTCGTTCAACGAACGGTCATTTGTTAGATCAAAATCTGGTATTGTTTCTGCTATTTCACGCACCAAATAATTGTTTCGCGTTACAGTTGCATTCGAATTTGCAAAAGGGGAAAGGTTATTGACGTTTATATTTTCAATGTTGCTTGAATTTTCAATTGGCACACTTCAAGCTTGGGAATTATTTTGCATATATGACAACACATTTTCTAGAATTCCGAGCATCTCGTCCATTTGTCTTTGTAACGATTTTTGTGTTCCGTCATCACACTGTTCACTATCATCACCCGTAACTTGTCCATTTTCGTCCTCTTCGACTTCGATTTCATCCGACCCGATCGTTTTACTCAAACGACTTATGAGTGTTACCTTCGTACAACTGCCGTTTTAGTTGCACTACACTTAATGATGCAATAGCTCTCATTTTTACCAACTCAAAAATCATGGTTTTCGTTAGGTATGATGTATATACTTCGTTTTTGCATATACATACGCGCCGTTAAATCGTATGTTCAAGATGATGCACCGTTAGCCGTTATATCAAATGATCGAGATGATGTTCACTTTTTTACACGTTAAATTGTAGGTTAAGTTATATCTTTAAAATTTTGATCGTTTATAATACACTTTAGGCTCATGAAATCTGCAGGTTAACGTTTTGCAGTATTTCACACGTATGTACGTAAATGCGTTTCACTAAGAACCGTATGTTCTTTTCGTTATACAAGTGTGGTAGAAATAATGTGGTTTGAAAATGTACAGATTAACGTTTAGCACATTTTCAGTTTATTAATTTCCACACATATTTGATCACTAAATCATCGCGAAACTGTTTTCAAAATTGTGTACAGGTAAACGTATTAGTACACATTTTGAGTAATCCTACTTCTGATTTGAAAGGTATTTTAAAGGTTCTTATTCGGACACTTTCTAATGTTCACAGAATGGTCTTTTATTAAATATTAAAATTATAATTTACAAAGTTTATTGAATATAATACTATGTTCCGACCGACACCTAATCACACGATTTTGGCTGTTGAATGGATTATCCCACTAATCTTAAAAATTTATCAAAATTTCGCCATACAAAAATGAAAAGAAGACGGCTTTTATTCCAAAATACTATATGACAATCTTTTCTTTTGAAAAATATTAAACGATGTGACTTCATGAATGAACAGCTGTTATTCTTTGATCTTTCTAACGGCAGTGAGAACACTTTTGGATTATGAAATGCTTAAATATACCGTGCGATTCTGTAACGTGAGACAGTATCAAGTCTCTAAATTTGAGATTTTGAGTTAGAGACAATTTTTGAGACTTGAGACGATTTTGCTATTCTGTAAGTGACAGTCTCAAAATCTATTACATTTCATTATTCAGAGATGTTTTTACACTTGAATGATAATAAATATGTCGATAACAAATATTAAATTTGCTATAACATAGTCAAAAAACATAATTATCAATAAAAATAAAAATATATGTTGACTTTGTTTCATAATATTTACGAAATTTATGTAAAATTTATTTATTTTTAACCTTTTCGTGTTTGAATTGCTTACAAAATGTAAAAAAACGACAATCGATTAATATCTATGATGATCTCTATTCAGTGTATTCAAAATGGCAGCAAGAGTTCTTTTTAGTTTTGTGACCATCTAACTACCAGGTCTCAATATTTTGAGACTAACGCTAGAGACTGTTTAGTGAATAGTAACTAGTATCAAATTGATACTTTGTCTCAAAATGACTCAAATAGAGACTAGAGACTGGTTACAGAATCCCGCTAATAATCTAATCTTTTAAATTTTCGGTCTGAACATAGTATAAGATAATATCGCACGGGAGGCAGCGTTCGTGTTGGCGGTTGAAAATCAAGTGTTGCTTTTGATGTGCCGGTGATGTCACTCAGATAAGAATTAATATTTCGCATACGGTTACCTTACACATATGTATATACTACAAAAACTTAAGGTAGAATTAGAGGTGCTATAACATATCGCCATATCCATAACCATTATCATAACCGTAACGATATTTACTACTACCGATTAGTGGTGCCATAACCATAATCAGCTGATCTTTCATTCAGAATTTTTGTTTTCATTTCAAAGTGCCAAAAAAAATAAATAAAATGAGGAGTGACGAAGAAATTGATCAATTATTTATTAATATTATAGCATTATATGCTAAAAAAAAGCAATGCAAGCGTACAAGGCGATGGCGTGTCCATCCTATTAATGTTAATAGGTTCCAAAACGGATACCATCAAAAAACGTTCCTGAAAATAAAAGATATGGATGAACAAGAATTGTTTGCCCATACAAGAATGAATAGGAAGTTGTATGATACTTTTTTGAAGTTAATGGCGCCTTCAATGAGTAAATTCAAGGAACAAATCCATGCCGAAGAGCGTTTGTCCCTCACACTTCTGTAAGTTTATGTGATTATTACTCCATTTGTTATATTTATTAAGGTAATTTTTAGGTACTTAGCATACGGAATTCCTTTCAAAAAATTAGCATGGAGCTACAAAATCGGAAAGACCACTGTGAGAAACATAGTGCTGGAGACATGTGAGGCGATTTGGGAAATGCTTTCACCAATTTATCTGAGTGAACCCACGCAACAACAGTATAAAGACATCACGACCGACTTTGCACAAATGTGGAACATGCCAAACTGTGTAGGTGCGATCGACGGAAAACATATTGCGATAAAATGCCCTCCAAATTCAGGATCCATGTTTTATAATTATAAAAAGTTTTTCAGCATTGTACTGCTGGCAGCATGTGATGCTAAATACACTTTTACAGCCATTAGCGTAGGAGCTTACGGAAGCCAGAGTGATGGAGGTATTTTTCATGCAACGAGATTTGGCGAAGATCTGTTAGAAAATCGTTTGCCACTACCACCTGATACTCCACTTCCGTTATCTTCCCACCCGTTTCCGCATTACTTTGTTGGAGACTGTGCCTTTCCATTAAAAAATAACCTTATGAAGCCGTATCCAGGTGTAAATACAACAAGAGCTCAACGAATTTTTAATTATAGACTATCACGGGCAAGACGCGTTACTGAAAATGCGTTTGGGATTTTGACAGCGAGGTGGAGAGTGCTAAGAACATCAATGGAGTTTCATCCTGAAAATGCTGAAAAAATCGTACTAGCATGTCTAGTGCTTCATAATTTCATAATGCTCCACGATATGAATCGATGGTACTGCTCAGAGCATTACACTGACGGAGATGGAAGAAATGCTGAATGGAGAAACGAATTAAGATCTTGTGGGGGGCCATTGCGGTCAGCACAAACTTTTAGACGCAGGGGTCAAAACAGTGCGTATAACCACAGAGAACATCTCACCAATTATTTTATGAACAATGGTGCAGTACCTTTTCAAAACCATATAGAGTAAAACACTTATAGATATACATATAAAATTCAATAAAAAAAAAATGTTGAAATTTACATACGTGTATTTCATACATATTGATTAACAATAAAAAGAACAAAAAATTAATTAAATAAACACAAATAATTATTATATTGAACGTTATATGGATTATATCCTTTGTACTTCAGGTTCAAAAATTCAACCGCTCTGATTAAAAGAACAAAAAGTAATAATGTAATAAAAGTTTAAAAAAACTCTTCTCATAATTGAGGGACTAGTTCAAATACACAAAGCTTTCTTCTTCTTCATCAATTTGCGCTTGCATTACAATGTCAGTACATTGACGCATCACCAATGCTTGCCTTGATTTTTTCATTTTTGAAATCGAAGAGCATATCATTCGCCCAAAACCGCTTATCTCCACATTAAACTCTTCTCGACGCGCTCTACGTTCACATACCTCCTGGAAAGTTTTCACTGTTCCGAGGATGGCAGTGTCCACCTCGTCAAGCTGTCTGCCTCTTCGTTTTCGTGGTCGCGATATTGATGACGGAATTGACTGATCGGACGGAATTGCTGTTGTTTGATCGGACAGAATTATTGTTGATTGGTCGGACGAAATTAACTGCCCAGGGGAAATTGGAGGTGACGGCGAGAGATCTTGTGATTCGGACGAAATGTTTATAAAGTCATAATTCTCGTCGCTGCGTTTCAATATTGGCGCACTTTGTCGCATTCTGTTAATATTAATGTTCTCATTATTTACATGGATATGGTAATAATGCATTTTACTTACGGACGAGGAATAATGTGACTTCTTAAAAATTGCAAACTTTCAAATAGCGCCCACTGCCTTCCTACGAATGCACCACTTCCTGAAGCATTTTGTGAGATTCTAATTTCTTTTGAGAAGCGTTCTCTCAAGTTGCCCCAACGCTTCATAACAACACTTTCTGCTTATAATGTCCAAACATATTGTATATTAAATATTATAATATTTATATTGAACTCACCATCAACTTCCAAATTATCGGCGACTTCCTTCCAAGAGCGCCTTTTTTCTCTTGATTTTTGAAATCGGCATGACTCTTGTCATATAGGCATGGCGAATTCTGCACACATTCTATTAATTTAATATCATCCATTTTTATTAATGGATTATTATTTGATTGCTGTTTAAAAATCGCATTATGTCAAACAATCCGAGCTTTATAAATACAAAATTATGAGGCGAACAAAACAAAATGCAAACGAAATATCAAATGAAAAGTCAAAAAATCAACAAACAACTTTTTATGGTTACAGCGAAAATCAAAATTCAATTGATAGCTATGGTTATGGTTATGGGCATGTTGTTATGGTAACGCACCTCTAATTGGAAACATTGTTCCCCGTAAATTTGGTTGAATCAGCTGTTTTATATGGATATGGTTAGGGCACCTCTAATTCTACCTTTATTCATAGAAACCGTAACACACATATTACATGCTTATAACATGAGACATATTAGAACATATGATCACCTACCTGCACATCACTAATTTCGTTCTTGCGCTCTTTTCGCTGTGCAAACATATGTACATATGAACATTTGTATATAAGTACAAAGATAAAGAATTCGCCTATCTCTTACCCTACACTGGTTACTGGCAAATTATTAAAAATAAAAAAAGTAATAATAATTAATCTTAAAATTTAAAGTATTTAAAATAATTGTAAAAGTCACATTCAAATTACAATACGGCGGTAAAGTGATATAAAATTTCCTTATTTCTAACTAGAAACATTAGAAGCAATTACCAAATATTACCTAAATATTTAAAGCCCATTTTGGCATCTATCCAGCAATACCCCTTGTTCTTTGGCAAACAAAAACAAGCAGGATTGCATACAAAAAGCAAATTGATCTCTCTAACGAGCTCTAAATTGCACAAAACATAAGCACATTCAAGTCGAAGTATTAGGGTATACCAAAATACAAATCATTCGGACATCAAATATTTGAATTAATAAAAAGCGCAGTTTTTAAGTAATACAAATTAAAAATTCAAATATATTTTCGAACTAAAATATAAATAAATAATATTATTTTGCAAAAGTGATTAACAACAACAATTATCAAAATACACCTGCAGGAGCTACACGCCCAAAACAGGTTGCTAAATTTATTTTAGAAAGTAACAGTTTAACAAGATACTGCAATAGATTTGCCTCTTCACCGATTCAAGAAAACTCTGAATCGTTATTAGAAATAAAAAGCCATAATCTTAAAAATTTCTGGACTCGACTCCAAACGGCTCATGGCGCCATAGTAGATTCTGGCGATTCAGACCTACCATAAAATTTGAAGCAATCGGCTTACGCAATGTATGAAAACTGCTTAGACCAATATGAAGAAACAAAAGCTATGATCTCCGATCAAATAAAGCTAATTAAAGCAATTGCACCTACTCCACACCCGAGAGTAGAGTTGCCACAAATGCAACAATATCAAGAGGCAAGTTCAGGCACCCACCTCGAGGTGCCCGCATGTGACACAGAAACATTCTATGGAGGTCATGAAGAATGGCCGTCCTCCCGGGACATGTTTACAGCCGTTTACATAAACCATCCAGAATTATCAAAAGCACAAAAATTGTACAGAAAAGCACCGTACTGTGAGAGTTCACGTTTGACTCTAATCTTCTTTATTAAAATTTCTTTCCTCTATAACTTTCTTAATTTTAATCTCTTAACTATGTACATATACATGTATAATATTTTTATTGAATACTTCAGATACCAACGCGTTGATATTTTACAACTGTTTAGAATCACTTTATGACTTAATGCATTTATACACATACGTAAACACCATAGATATTCTCCTACAAGAACGATGATAATCAAATGATCAATCATATGACATTCACTAGTGACACATTTTTCTGTCACTGGCTCAGTGCAAGTTTCTATCACATTTTTAAGGGCAATATAAAAAAAGTTGACAAAAACTTTTGTATACATGTGATATTGCATTTCTTTCTTACATACTAGGTTTAACAACCTGAACAACATATAGCTACACTGCTCACTCCAATGGTGTTTAGAATAAAAATTTGTGTCATTAATGATATAAATCTCTGTCATGAATGCCTGTTATGCTTGATGCCAACATCCTGCATGTGTGACTATCACATATGATGTAAATATCATGCAGTTGTGACAATCATATGTGATGTAAGCATATGTAAAAATTATGCATTTATTAATTTAATGTAATTTATTTTATTTAGAAAAAATTAAATTCATTTTAATTCATATAATATTAATTAATTCATGTTATAAAAAATTGTACAAAAAGTAAAAAAAAAAAATAATGTAAAATTAAAGCTTCATTTTTTGGGTTTAGTTGATCGTACTTTAAATTTAATTATTGTTTCCTTTTTTTTAAATAAGTGCGCTGCTTTAACCTATGATGGCTGAGCAGTATTGATCGCTTTATATTTTGCTCGAAACTCCTACACCCTTGTTGTTGAAACACATCTAAATTAAAAGAAAAATATACGTAAGTAAACATTAAGTTGCAATTATGTATATGTATGTATGTATGTACTTCTTAAAATGGTATCAACCAGCGCCAACTTGCAAAGGGATTTCTTGCTCTACCTGCCATCCCAGTTGTAACCTTATAAGAGCTCATCCGAGAAAACCTTAGGTATTACATCAGCCACATTATCACTGGCGCCTTTAAGTTTGTGAAGGAATGTAGTCTTAAAAGAAGTAAAAGTATTGTAACTAGTAGTAAACTTATTATATTTTATTTTTTAGGTTACCATTGTTTGGGCATAGTCCTGGTTTTGCAGTCTATCCTCCACTTCCGCAACTATTGCTTGCGACTCCATCGGAAATGTGGTAGCGACGTCGTCCAGCTCTTTATCAGTCACTTCGCCGGTCATGCGGCACACTGACTGCTCAACTCGTTTTAAGAGAACTTTGCATTCTCTGATTGACTTATTTTGCGCCAAAACCTCAGCCTTTTCGACAATCTAAGAAATAAATTTAGACGAAAAGATATAAATAAAGTCTTAGATTTACTTTTATTACTGAATGTACATACAATATTGTAAAACACTTACTTTCGACTCCATCTCATTCAGTTTTTCAAATATTGCAGTTTGGTTGTGAACCAGTGACGATTGGCCTTCACTAAGCGTTTTTTGGTTCTGCAAAGTTATGAATACGTTTTCCTCCAATTTTTCCAGCCTTTCCTCATTATTCTTTTGGCCCGCAATGATCGTTTTTAACGCTTCAAGTATATCGTAAATTTAAAAAGTTAATATATAGTATATTTTATTAGAAGCTTTATGTTAAAAATGACCTAAATTTTGTTGTGTTCTCGATATTCCCACTGAATACTGGCGTCGCTCAATCCTCTCAACGATTGGAATCTCTACAAAAAAATTAATAATTTTTAATATATTTATACTTATTTCGATGAGTATTTTCCATTTAACTTACCACCTTCATCTTGCGTCTCAAATATGTTACTCATTTGTATATAACGGGTGATTTTTTTGAGGTTAGGATTTTCATGCAGTAGTATTTGACAGATCACGTGGGATGTCAGACATGGTGTCAAAGAGAAAGATGCTCAGTATGCTTTGACATTTCATCATGAATAGACTTACTAACGAGCAACGCTTGCAAATCATTGAATTTTATTACCAAAATCAGTGTTCGGTTCGAAATGTGTTTCGCGTCCGTGTCCGATGAGCGATGAGGCTCATTTCTGGTTGAATGGCTACGTAAATAAGCAAAATTGCCGCATTTGGGGTGAAGAGCAACCAGAAGCCGTTCAAGAACTGCCCATGCATCCCGAAAAATGCACTGTTTGGTGTGGTTTGTACGCTGGTGGAATCATTGGACCGTATTTTTTCAAAGATGCTGTTGGACGCAACGTTACGGTGAATGGCGATCGCTATCGTTCGATGCTAACAAACTTTTTGTTGCCAAAAATGGAAGAACTGAACTTGGTTGACATGTGGTTTCAACAAGATGGCGCTACATGCCACACAGCTCGCGATTCTATGGCCATTTTGAGGGAAAACTTCGGACAACAATTCATCTCAAGAAATGGACCCGTAAGTTGGCCACCAAGATCATGCGATTTAACGCCTTTAGACTATTTTTTGTGGGGCTACGTCAAGTCTAAAGTCTACAGAAATAAGCCAGCAACTATTCCAGCTTTGGAAGACAACATTTCCGAAGAAATTCGGGCTATTCCGGCCGAAATGCTCGAAAAAGTTGCCCAAAATTGGACTTTCCGAATGGACCACCTAAGACGCAGCCGCGGTCAACATTTAAATGAAATTATCTTCAAAAAGTAAATGTCATGAACCAATCTAACGTTTCAAATAAAGAACCGATGAGATTTTGCAAATTTTATGCGTTTTTTTTTTTTAAAAAGTTATCAAGCTCTTAAAAAATCACCCGTTATAATAATTATATTATTATTATATTATGAACTAGCTGACACCGCAGCCGTTGTCCTGCGTGAAATTATGTGTTTTGAAATGAAAACAAAGTTGAATTTAAAAATTAATTATTTTTTTCAATGTAATGCAGCTTGATCAACAACATTTTTTGGTTTCTGTTCCGGTGTACAGAAAAGATGGTTTTCCAACTCGTGAGCACGCCACGTATATCTGACCGTGTGAAAAACATTGCATTTCCAAATTTATGCCACACACTATGCGAATATCCTTGTGTTCTGTCATCTCAAACGCAATTTTCACTGGAAATGGAATACGTTTGAACTGAAATGACAAATCGATAGAACTCAAAAGAATTCGTAGAATCAAGTATTCTGCCCCTTGTATTCGATAGGTGTGTCACAATCAGTCAGGTTCCATTACACAGTTTCGGCGCATGAAGATTGCGAAACATAATACCGACAGATCCAACTTTGAGATGCAAATGGTGCGGTGGCATACCAAGCCTCTCCAAAGAATTTAGAAATTCCACTGCATAATTCATTCATTGTCAAGAATGCATTGCAGAAGTAAATGTCCTACAAAGCGCTTTATTGTAGTTTATGTAGCAACCGTAACGTTCAAGTCCAAAAATCCTCATGTTGCTTCCTATGGTGACGTACTACACCAAACTGCAATACTAAACACTGATATGAGTTTTGATTCGGTATTCACTCTTCTAAATTGAATGCTGAATGTTCTGCCATTGTCGTCTTGTAAGCGTCGCCGATAGAGTGGATATCCCTCATTTCTAGTTTGTGTTCCTGAAAGAAACGTGCATACTGTTGCGTGCATTTATTGTCAGACATACAAACGGAAGTGGGGTTGAGGTGTCCGCAAGGTCCATGAACCATATCGGTTTTCATCACTAGGTATAATACTGGACCTTTCTCTGCATCAGGAATTTCCGCATGACTGAATGATTTCATCAATTTGATCTGGTGCAACCACCATCCACCATCCAAAGAAGAATGTGTGCGTGCGGCAAACCTTTCTTTTGTCACTCAACAGAGTACATCTAGCATCTAACAGCGCCATATACACGTTGCTTCAAGATAAAGTCCATCGAAGCTGTTATTTGAAAAGTCTTGCTTTGACATCGGGATGATCACTTGCTGATTGACCGCGATCCATAATACCGCACGTATGACATCGCGTCCTGGGAGTACTCGGTCATGTGCCTTGGGCTGCTAATGTATGTTGATGCCAAAAAGAACGCCGACCGATATTAGCGCGACCTCTTCGTGGCATTGTAACAAATTTCAATCTGTAATTGATCACTTTGTATACCACACACATAACGTTTTCACTGAATAATTTTCAAAAATTTTTGAAGCAAACGACAAATTTGAACGATTCAAATAATTGAAAAACAAAACAAAAAAATTGAAAAAAAACAAATTTTGTATGGAAAAAATTAACTTTTTGGAATTTTCCAATTTTCCGACTTTTCCTCACGAAAAGCATACAGGTTTTTTATTTCTAAACCTTCCCCGATCCACACAGAACATTCTCTGAAAATTTCAGCAAGATTGGTTCAATCGTTCCCATAGCGTTACTAATAAACCAACATTTATTCGTTTTTATGGAAAAAAAGAAAAGGGCTGTTTTCAGGGGGTTTCCGGCAGTTATTCGAATTTTTCTTGCCGTAAAAACCATCTATGAACCTCAACGAACATTTAGAAAAAAGAATTGGTCAAATTGGTCCAGGCGTTGTTGCGTTATGCGCTACCCAACACATTTTGCGATTTATTTTTATATAAAAGATTATATTAGGTTAACATCATAAAAATATACTGTATTGTTAAAATGTCGTTCAACATATTGCATTTGGAGTTTGTTGCTTAACATACGAACAATACTGTATATTTTTTATGATGTTTTATATTTGTTATTATATTTTTTATTATATTGCATTTATATACAGTTTTGGTTATATTAGTAAAACCAAAATTGTATATTAAATTTGAAAGTTGTGGAATTGAAAGTGGAATGTGCAAATCAGTGGTTAATGGGAAAATGTGTTAAAAAGATGGTGTAAAAGTGGTATTAGCAAATATTTCTCTTCGATAGAAATACAAAAATATTTGAAACAATGTCTTCGATAGGAACTGTTACCATTTCTTCATCTAACTCACTTGCGACTACAATCCCTAGGCCACTTGACGATTCTACAGGTTCATTAAAGTAGTTTTCAGTCTTTCTGAAAACTTTGCAGACAATTTCATACGACTGTTGAGACTTTATGACATTAAATACCTTCATTGGTCCTGTCAACTCACTAAAACAAAAACTATCTTTCTGCTTGTTGGGATTTAAATCAAATGATGCAAGTTTTGGCACATTCTTTGAATTTGGTTCAATACCCTGTTTTTCATCAAGTCTAAGATATATTTGTTGTAGAATTTTATTGGGTTTATTTACAATTTTTTTTATATTCTGCATATAGTTTTCGAAACGATACGCTGAAAAGGAATCTAATGGTCCAAACTGTTTTACGCAATCTGCCAAGTGAAGTTGTCCATGAATATTAAAGCTAACCAATTCATCACCATACAAAATTCCAAAAATATTGACGAAATCTGTTAGCATTTGTTGGGCAATATCGGCTTCGACTCTGTGCGATTTTTCATTTGACAAAAGTCGAATACTACTATGTAGCAGCAGGAAATGATAGTATTGATCGGTACTGATACAATCTTTAAGAACGAATATACCAGAATAAAGCAAAAACTGCCTAAACTTAGTCGATTTCCAATTATGAATCTCATCTAAACTTCTGGATATGCGGCTAAATTCTGATGGGATAAATTTAGAAACATAGTCAAGCCTTTTATTTATAATAGTATTGATTGGCCTTTTTTGTTGCAAGTTTAAGTAATTTCTTTGTTACTCCTAAGTCGACTAAGTGCATACTATCAAGGGGAAACTTAGAAACCATCCCAAAATCTGATTCTTCCAAAATGCTCCTTTTGAATTTGAAATCTTCCAAATGATGCGCAGGATTTGAACGGAACATAAACGTTGTATCCGATCTTAAGGAACCGACATTTTTTTGAAAACTTACTCTATTTTTTTGGTAAGTACCTTCCTGGCAGCATTTTGGACAACCATTTTTCCCGTTGTGTGATATAACACCTGTTACAAAAGCTCTCGCTGGGGAGTCACAAACAAAAAGACGAATGTTAAATTTTAAAACGTTTGGCTTAAATCCAACTTTAATGCCGGTTGCCCTTAGCGACACGACCTCGGCAAGAAATTCGGACATGAATTGATCTATGTTACTTGGCTTCTTGAACCCGGAATAGCATGCTATCATAAACGGGCTTATATTAGGGAAACCTACAACTGAACCCAAGATAGGCCATAATACCCTGTTTGAACTTTTGTAAAACTTTAACCCAATAACTCCTATATCTAAATAAACCTCATTTTTCCCTTCCAAGTAATTAAACGGACTTGAAACAAAATAGTTTTGAATTCCTAGGTACAAAAATTCTCCATCTTGCATTTTAGTGATATTTATTTTTTCTTTACTAGTATTTAGTAGTGTTTTTGCAGATAGTGTTATACCATCAACACCTACTTTGCGCAATGTTTTTAGAAGATCTTCCAAAGCGATTTGCGATATGTTGTTTCTGATAGCCCACGACTTTATTTCATTACATTTATTTATTTCGTCGTTATTTTCTGAAACGACACTAAACCCTATAAAGGTGGGCGCTTCGGGCTCAGAATTAGTACCTACATCGCTGGAAAAGCTCAAAATATCACTAGCATCACTTTCATAATTTTCTACTACTGAACCTACCACTGAAGGATCAGGTTCCCTATTACTTACTAGAGGAATCCTTTCAAAAAACGCACTAGAACTTACACTTCCTCTTTCATTTCCACTTTCCCCTTTCAAATATTTTTTTATAACTTTTATGTTGGACAGGAAAGTCCTTTTTTCTTTTGAAAGACAATTAGAAAAATGTCTTCTTTTCATTTCACTTATTTTTTTAAGTTTTAAAATAGATTTCACTTCGAAATTTTTAAATTTAAAAATTTTATTGCTTGCTTGCACTTGTATACACTTGTTTGCGCTTGTTTTCTTCTTCTTCCACTATATTTTCGCGTTTAATAAGAATAAATAACGCCTGATATATTTACATACAGTGTATGTCCAGAGAACATATGTTTTTAGTTTCTCTGACTCTACACTGTGTGTATATCAGCTATTTCAGTTTTGCACATGTAATCATAGCCCGAAAGAAAATAATCTGAATCGTCTCTTTCTTACTTGTGGATAGGTATACAATAATTTCTGAAGTCTATGCATTTGTGTTAGTGAAAAAATTGCTATTGGGTTAGTTTCTATCATTCAATTCTTGTAGGGTCTGTTATCAGTTGCTGCTCGTGTGCATTAGTATTTGGAGTACGTACATATGTTTCTATTAGTTTTATGTATATACTAATTTATGAGATTTATTCAATAGGCAATGATTTTCACATTTTTATGAGCAAGTTTCATATTACAATTTTTTTGCTTGCGATTGCTCTTGACATTTAGTGGACTGTATTTTCTTTTTATTTCATTTACTGTTTACATGTGTATATTTATGTATTAATGTACTTGTGTCACAAATATAATTTGCTATATATAATTCTATCTTAAGAAATAAATTGTCATGTTCATGTTTTTATGAATATTCTACCAGGGGCTTTTAGTTGTATCTTAACTTTACTTGTATATTATAAGTATGTTTTATTATTAATATTTTTTAATTATTTCTAACTGGAAGTTTAAACGGAACAGTCACAGTTCTTGTTACACATTTGGATCTTATATATAATATAAAATAGTAATGATTAATGTTATTATCAAAACTAATGTTAGCGAAACGTGACCACTTACGTGATGAAAATTAATACCTTTTAATTTTATATTTTCTGTTTTGAGGAGTTCTATTTATTGTTTAAGATGTACGATATCTTTGGTATTTTTTATTAATGTTGAATCAAAAGGTGTTATTTGTAGTTCTGGAATATCTTCAATGTCTTTAACCCAAGAAGCTATCCTCTTTTTTATTAATTTCAGATTGTACGTGATTAATGTTACTCCTTCATGTCGGGCTAGGGATTTCCATATGCAATTGTTGATTATTATCACACTCTAGATATATCATTGCTTCGCTAAATAATTCGTAAAGCCACCGATTTTGAGAAGATAATTTTATCCAAACGTTTTCATTTGTAGAAGGTTTGAAATCACATGCTTCATTTTCCAATTGCTTTAAAGCTACTACTTCACATGAATTATCCGTCGCTGATTTCCTAGCTAAATTTCCAGGGCATTGGTAATGATTCTTTAAGTTCGTAGAACATTTATCTAGATATACTTGGTTTACAAGTGAATAATGATTCAAATCAAACTTGTATATCAAATATTCTGCCTTTATTTCTGGAATAATCATATTCACTTTGTATTTTATTGGAGGTGGATTTAAATTATATACGTTTGGCGGTTCATACGATATTAAGGGAATTTCTATGTTTATGACAAGTCTTGAATCAACAATTAAACCTTTAGCAGTCATCGATTTATAAATTTCTTTTAATTCATTACCCGATTGTCTTTCAGGTAGTATACATTTGTGTGGTAGTTTGTTTCTAATAAATTTATTTAGTTAAGTCTATGAACATTAATTCTTACAGACTATAGGAGAATGAAATTAATGAATTAAATTCAATTTCTTTATTAAGTTGCGAAGGCATTAATAGTTTTGGATTTATGTCAATTAGAAGATTAATTATCGAAGTTTAGATTTCTTCACATTCGTCCATAACTATTCCTATTAAAATGGTTAATATTTGCTCAAGGTCATACGTTCAGCATTTTGATCTTTTATTAGTTCGTTATAAAATTTATTAAGTTGTTGATTCATTTTCTCAAAATTCCGGTTGACTTCATCAGTTGTCTTTTTTAATATATTTAAACAATTTTGCTATATCTTTTTGGTTGTCAAAAATATTTCTAATATTTGAATCCATATTTTCTCGGTCATCCGCATCCATAATTCCGAATAATATATGGTAAATATTTTGCATTGATGTTCAAGTCTGTTAATAAATTCTTGTATTTTATGCATCCGATCATAATAAGTACCTAATTCGTAATAGACAATTAAATTCCATTTTGAATTTATTATGTCCATTTTACTTATCGGTTCCAAATATATTGCTGCATTATTTTTTAGTCACTGAAGCTCCTGGTTTAGCTGCATCATTAATGAATAATGACTTAGTTTGTGTTGCTACCATGAGTATCGTTAAGAACCACATCATCAATTTCCTTGTTTTACTCGGTCGTTCTGAGGTTGCAGTATTTTTTGTTATTCTCGAAGTCAGGAAACTTGTAACATAATTTGCTTACTCCGTTCTACTCCTGTGTTGTTACTTCCAGCGAGCATAATTTGCGAACGGGCCGTTTAAATATGCCATTTTGTAATTTTCGAGTTACAACTCTTATATTTCCATCCTTTAAAGTCTTTTTTAAGTTTTTGTATTTTTTGAGTATTATCTCTAATTAAAGTTTTCTCTTCCTGCCTGTATTTTTTTTTATATATAGGTCTTTTTTAGTTGGCTGAGCACTTTTCTTAGACTCGTTAATCTTGCCTGTATTTTCCTTCATACAGGTCTTTTTCTTGCCTGTATTTTCCTTCATATAGGACTTTCTCTTGCCGGTATTTTCTTTATACAGATCTTTTCTTTGGCTGAGCCAACTGTCCGACTCGAAGGACCAAATGTACAGAAAAACACTGTACTGTGAGAGTTCACGTTTGACTCTCTGTTTGATTTGTAAGATCAAACTTTAAACTTAAATATGATTCTTTAAATCCTTACCACTGATGGGGGGAAATAAAGACGTATTTAAGCTGAGAACTATTTCATTCTTTTGTTAAATTCTCGTCAAGTAATTCGTCCCAGTTGAGTTTCATCAACCAAAGTTTCTGTATAAATAATTTTGATATAACGGTAATTGGTCAAAGTTCGCGCTACATCAGACAAAGCTTGTCTTTTTGCAACTAGCTTTTGCGTTGAAATGTTCGTATTAAATCCAAACATGTCTTTGGTGGAATCCCATTGGATACCCAATTTCTTTATTGTTTCATCCTCTGCTATTTTTATTACTTCATTTGCGTTACTTACTGGAATAGTTGCTATGATTTCACTGTTGTTTGACATCCACTTCCTTAAGTGAAACCCATATTTTTGTAGTTGTTTCGATATTTCATACTGAATGGCTTTACATTCATCTACTGAATCTGCTCCTGTCATTAAATCGTCCATGTAGAAGTCGTTTTTAAGGATGTTTGAAAGCAAATAGTTGTGGGGTTCGCATAATTTGGCAATTTTTTGTAAAGTTCTCGTTGCCAAGAAAGGAGCTTATGCTGTCCCATATGTAACTGTTTGTAGTTTTTATTCTTCTATCAGCTCTCCTTTAGTTGATCCTCACAATATACGTTGGTAATCTTGATCACTATCTGTTATTTTAATTTGTCGAAACATTTTTTCAATATCACTTGTTAATACATATTGCCAAAGTCTCCATTTGATTATAATGTCAAATATATCTTTTTGAAGTCTCGGTCCTATGAAGAGAATGTCATTTAAACTACTTCCATTTGTAGTTTTTGCAGACGCATCGAAAACTACTCGTAGTTTAGTCGTTCTATTGACTTCTCGAATCACTGCTTGATGTGGCAAATAGTATTTTCCGCATCTATCTTCACTTGCTTTTTCCATGTGGCCCATTTCTGAATATTCTTTCATTAATTGCACATATTGTTGTTTTAACTCGTCATTTGTGGCGAACATGCTTGGACGATGACAACAACCGATGAGTCGACATCGAAGGTTGCAACCATACAGTATTTTATTGTGCCACCTTTCCATCTTTTCCCACTAATGGCGTTTTGCGCCAGTGCCTTCACTGCGATTGTTGATTTTGCCGTCCTAAATCCAAGTAGGTTTGGCGGATAAGCCGCCGGCGTCGTCAAGGGCCTTACCTAGGCGTTGATAAATAATCCGCTCAAGCATTTTTCCCGCAGAATCCAACATGCAGAGTGGTCGGTAGTGGGACGGGTCTGTCAGAAGTTTGTTTGGTTTTGGCAGTAACATTAGATGTTGCCTTTTCCAAATTGTTGGGAAACAGCCATCTTGCACGCATAAATTGAACAGTGTTCTAAAAGGGTCTATGTTCCTAACAATTGCTGTTTTAAGCGCTATATTTAGAATGCCATTTGGCCCTGAGGCTTTAGATGGGCCGAGCCGGTCGCGTGCCTCTATGACCTCTTCGTTGGTTATTTCTGGTAAGAACTCTCTTTGTTGCACGACCACGTTCTCTTGAGGAATATGGGGTTGGGAAGAGAACTGAAACAATTCTGTCAAGGGTTGTTGAGAAAGTTGGCATTTGACCTCGAGTGCGTAGTTTCCCCATTACGGTCTTTTATGCGAGCTCCCAGGCATTGTTTTTAGCATCGTCACAGAGTTTGAGAAAACACTCCTGTTTACTTTTTTGAAAGTTTGTTTCAAGAGCTTCCTATTGTCCTTGAAGCGTGCTTGTAGCGAGTAGTATTCCACGAGACCTTTGGTATAAATGTCAAATCTTCAATAGATTTGAAAATAATTTCTTTGGTGAAGTAATAAAATTCAAAGCTGGGCTCCGAGAATGGCGAAATATTATGGTAAGTTAATATTCATATTCTTCCTCTTAATTGGCGTTGACACCGCTTACGCGATTATAGCCGAGTCAACAACAGCGCGCCAGTCGTTTCTTCTTTTCACTACGTGGCGCCAATTGGATATCCCAAGCGAAGCCGAAGGACCTGACCACTTAGTCCTTCCAACGGAGTGGAGGTCTTCCTCTTCCTCTGCTTCCCCCGTCGGGTACTGCGTCGAATACATTCAGAGCTGGAGTGTTTTCGTCCATCCGGGCAACATGACCTAGCTAGCGTAACCGCTGTCTTTTAATTCGCTGAACTATGTCAATATCGTCGTATATCTCGTACAGCTCATCGTTCCATCGAATGCGATATTTGCCGTGGCCAATGCACAAAGGACCGTAAATCTTTCGGAGAACCTTTCTCTCGAGACTTTTAAGGTCGAAACCATAGCTTGTTTGCGAGAATCGACCAATTCTTTTTCTTGTTTAAAAGGTAGATTGACGACAAATCGATTATTTTCATCTCTCACTGTTGTTTTTTCAAAAAGTTTTAGGCATTCATCATCAACTGCTGTATTTGTTGGAGTTGTGGTGTCTTCTATTTCCCAAAACTTCTCCAATGTTGTGGTAACCGCTGCTAAAATTGTATTCTTTTTTCTCGGTGGCTGTAAAACTCCCGACAATATCCAGCCCAATTTCGTGGCTTGACCTAGTATTCGATCCTTTTTAAATATGCCTTCTTCTAGTATGTCGGCATATATGTCACTTCCAATGACAATATCGATTCGATCCGATTTATTGAAATTGGGATCAGCTAAAGTGTAGTTTTTCAATTGTTCTACATCCCATTTAAGCGTTTTGTGTGGTTGAGCACTCGCTAATTTCGGCAAAATTTGTGCTTCGACATTGTACGCCTCAATGCTTAGGAATCTCAGCTTGATTTTAAATTTGAACACCCCCACTGTGGTATTTCCTAAGTTCAGTTCAGTTTCTTCTTTTCTTCTTGGTAAATAAAGTATTTGGGCTGCTTCTTCGGAAATAGTAGTCTTTTGGGATCCTTGATCGATTAGAGCTCGCAATGTCACATACTCTCCATTTGCTGCCTTCACCCTTATCTGTGCTGTTGCTAGGAGTATCGCCGTTTCCGAATGTTTCGTCATCATTGTGGAAGATGTTTTTGTGATATTTTCTTCACTTCCTCCTTTTCTTTTTTGGAATTCATTGAAGTACAATAAATTATCATGATTTCTTTCACACTTATTGCACTTCTTCTTATTATTACATTTGCTTTCATATACGTGAGGCAAATGTAGCATAACTTGTTGTTTGTTATGAATTTTCTTTGATTTATCGCATTCAATATCTGAAACTTTCTGCATTCACCAATTTGATGCCCAGGAACCTTGCAGTATCACAACTTTTTTGTGCCGCTGTATAAAATGTAGGTGTTCGCTGTGGCTGCTTTTGACTATTCCATTTAGCTGGTTTTCGGATTCGTATTGCTTCTAGAGCTTGGTATTGCTGCTCCAGAAAACTGAAGACGTCATCCAGGCTTTGTATATCCCTACTTGTTTTGTGTTTTGTTCGTATAAACGTAGACTTTCTTTGTCTAGTTTTCGAACCACTATCCGAGCTATGATGGCTTGTTCATCATTTAAATTTAGATTTAGTCCCTTTAATGCATGAATGCATTCTTTGGTGGTATCTAACAGCTGTTTCATGCTTGCTGCACTTTCTCCATTTGCTGCCGGTTGATCAAGTAGTCTGTCTATTTGTGCTGTGAATTGTAGCCTTCTATTCTCATATCTTTCCTTGAGAATTTGTCAAGCAGCTCCATAATTTGTTTCTGTTACTGGTAGATGTTGAATTAATCTACCAGCTTCTTTTCCTAATGATGTCTTCAATCGGAACATCTTTAGCACTACAGTAAAGTACTTCGAATCATGCACCAAACTTTTAAAAAGATCGTGAAATGACGACCATTCTTTCATTTCTCCATAAAACATCGGAATTTCACTTTCCTGCAGTTTAATATTAGAACAGATTGTTTGTGTTGTATTACAATTTTGTAATTTATCCGCTATTCTTGCGGTGATAATTTTCAAAGTCTTCAGTTGTTTCTATTAATTTGCTATTTTGAGTTTCAAAATATGCTTCTTCAACATTCTTGAATTGTATTTCAAGCTTGATTTTGGATTCTCTCATTTGCTCGAGAGAATTCAATTCAATTTCTTGAATTTCATTAAGTGTTTTTTTGAGCTTTTTTGCTCGACGTTAATATTTTTTTTCAACGCTAGAAGCAGCTTCAGGTGGTTCGACCTGAATAGTTTGTGGCATAAATTCTATTTGAACCTTGCTGCTCACTGCTGACAGACTTTCGGCAGTACTGTGAACTCTTAGATTCTGAATAGAATTCTCCATTGTTTACATTACATGCTCGTAGTAATTCTTCGCAATGTATTCCTCTGCTTCTTGACTCTTTTTAGCCATTATTTTGTTATGATTTGCAGTAAACTCTTTCATAACAGTCTGAATATGATCCCTATATATTCCAGCCACGAAGCCTTTCTTATCTTTCCGCTCAGAATTTTTTGCTCCTCCAACGCAGCTAGATCGCCCAACTCCTTCTGTCGTGTTAGCAAATTCTTCATTTATTTTTATTTGGCTAAGTAATGCTGTTTCTCTTTTTAAAAAGCTTCTAGTAGTTGCACTTGCTCGATTCTTTTTCAAGAAAAGGATCGAAGGATCAAAATGTACAGGAAAACACCGTACTGTGAGAGTTCACATTTGACTCTGATCTTCTTTATTAAAATTTCTTTTCTCTATAACTTTCTTAATTCTAATCTCTTAACTATGTACATATACTTGTATATGTGTATTATATTTTTATTGAATACTTCAGATACCAACGCGTTGATATTACAACTGTTTAGAATCACTTTATGACTTAATGCATTTATACACATACGTAAACACCATAGATATTCTGTTATCAGTTGCTGCTCGTGTGCATAAGAATTTGGAGTATGTATGTTTCTATTAGTTTTATGTATATACTAATTTATGAGATTTATTCAATAGGCAATGATTTTCACATTTTTATGAGCAAGTTTCATATTACAATTTTGTTGCTTGCGATTGCTCTTGACATTTAGTGGACTGTATTTTCTTTTTATTTCATTTATTGTTTACATGTCTATATTTATGTATTAATGTACTTGTGTCACAAATATAATTTGCTCTGTATAATTCTATCTTAAGAATAAAAATTGTATCACCTCCGATACAAGACAAGAGGTCAAGCACGCGTCATAGTAAAATAGTTCGCTCTTAATGACGATGATTTCAATTTGGCTTGAAGCTCTAAAAGCGAGATACGAAAACGAAAGAATACTGGTCGATAAACAAGTAACGACACTATTAAACTTGCCTAAAATCAAGAAAGAAACAAGCGAAGAATTTGTAAGACTACAATCTACTGTTTTTAATTGTTTGTCAATTCTGTCGACACAAAATATTCGCACAGACAACTGGGACCCAATTCTGGTAAACATTTGCACCGTCGTATTATCAGAAAAGTCGTAACTTCTATGGGAGCAATCGCTCTCATCCCGAAAAAAGTGCCCAACGTGGTAACAAATGAAAATTTTCTCACCACCCAATATGTATGAAATTGCGGAAAGGTTAGAAGAAAATATAATTAAAACTAAGAACATTAAACAATACCAAAACCGAAGCTTCAATATACCCCAAGTTAGTAGTAAAATCAATTTAAATAAACGCTTTCACATAATTCAATCGTTCATATCCAAACAGAAAAAGCTAATGTCATGCGAACTATGTAAGGGAGGGCATAAACTTAAAACTTGCGAGAAGTTTAAAAAACTAAACATTAACAAAAGGAACAACTTTGTCAGATCAAAAAGACTCTGTGCAAACTGCTTGTCCCATACACATAATCTTAAAAATTGCAAAAGCAAATTTAACTGCTTATATTGTCATAAAAGACATCATACAATGCTTCATTACAGCACATATCCCATCGAACCTCAAAGGAGCGCATTTACAAAAAGAATCACGGGTTTAATTACAAAAGCAAATCCCGAAAGCCAAAATACTAAAAATTGCCAAGAGACACCATGCTGCTCAAAGGCACAAAAATCTCAAGCGCTGCACAGCGAGACACAAAATGGACTAGTTACAGAACTGGTCACCACCATACCAACTCAAGTTGAGTATAATAAAAACAAGTACCTTAATTCACAAATACGGAAATGTCAAAAGTTAAGGAAACTTCCCCCCATATCTACTCAATCAAATAATGGCCGGTATGTCGTACGACTACCACTAGAGCCACAATTTTCCAATACTCCACAAATTGGTATAAAAAACAAAGTCAGAGTTACCTCTGACATTCCAATAATAGAAAAAAAAAACAATTCTGAACAAATCTTAGAGCAGCAGCGGGCTACTAAACGCCAAATTAGTGCACACGCACTAAAACATTAAATATAATACAACGACACCTTTCATAAATTTTCAAAAATAAATAAAATCTTCAAAGGAAGTTAAGAGATCACCATACTCCCAATGCGCGATACAGTGACGCACCTACACTTACGAGTACAAAAGCCAAAGGTCGCTCTTATCACATCTATCCAAGCGCTCAGGTGGGTTATAGGAATTAGCTACACAAAGCATCAAATTAATTATGAAGAATTCTCTACTCCACGAATCGAAGCCGTTCTCCATTCACGGCCATTTTCTCGCAAGATCCCTCTATTGTCACAGTCCTAACTCCAGGGCTAAGGAGTACCCATTCTGGTGATATCTGGCCAGGCGTGGAGTTAGTATCCTTCTTAAGGCGAGAATAAATAAAGTCCAAACATTGCCGATAATACAGAAAAGGCATATAATAAACTAGTATGCCAAACCGATTAATAATAAATTGTAAATAACAGCTAATAAAATTAATAAAAGCAAACAACTTTTTTGTTATAATAATACAATGAGTCGTCAAAGCACGCAAAATCAATTATTACCACAAGCACCACTATTTACACAAAATACAATTGGCTATTAAAACCAAAATCGCTTCTCACAGCTAATA
Source organism: Bactrocera correcta (assembly GCA_027475135.1). Classification (NCBI taxonomy): domain Eukaryota; kingdom Metazoa; phylum Arthropoda; class Insecta; order Diptera; family Tephritidae; genus Bactrocera; species Bactrocera correcta. Next base: position 70,790,674 of record CM050325.1, read on the forward strand.
TTCTGCAGCCTCGGTTACTCCACCAACAATACGCCAAATTACATGCATCAGACTATATATAAAAAACTAGGCAACATCTTCGGCTAGGGGTCCCAGGATGTTTAAATGAGTTAAGCATCCACCCCCTCTACTCGGTAAAACTGGCGCATCCTAATGCTACATCGGAATTCACCACAGCTGATGACCGTACAGAAAAACTCAACACATCAACCCACTCAACAAAAAGAATGTGCAACGGGAAAACAGACACAACTAGTTCTAAACAGTTCGTTCGACACACTGCGCATATCATCAATTTGATACTTTTATACATCGTTATACGCTCCGTCAACAACACGTCTCGCCCGCTATAGTTAGCTTTTCGGCAACAACGATCTGCGATATCTAAATACGCTACCGTTTAAGTCGATTACTTAAATAATTAAAACCCTTTATTCTAAGTAAACAATATTTGTTCAAAGTAAGATATTTCCGTGCTAAATAAACTTATAACTTCAGCGAAACGGAGACTTTTATTTTATTTTTGCGGGATAACCATCTAATAGAAACAGAAATTAGGATATACTGGCTACAAGCTTTTTCACTATCCATGAAACATTCTGGCTGCCGCATATAAGCTTCATCATGTAAATCGCTGTTCATTGGGTGTAGATGTAGTTCATGCTCTACTGCCAGTGCGAATATCACGCATATATTAGCATATCTGATTACACTGATCAACAAAAAAAATTTTTTCTGTGTAACAAGAAAAATTTTGGCTGATTCTGTTAGGAATAAGGCCAAGTAGAGTAGAATTAGTAGTTTAAAATTTTAGATACGAATAGTTTTATTGTAATATGATTTTTTTCACTTTTATTAAATTACAACTTATTTTAACAAAAATTAAATTACTTTCAGTGTTATAATATTAAAATAAATACTTCATTATAGTTTTCTCCTGTATTTCGCGTCAGGAACGTCCCTCTGTAATCCCCAGCAATAATCAGCCAGCATAGTTGGACTCCATTTTCCCTGGTATCGTTTTTCTATATTATAAATGTCTTGGTGGAATCGTTCCCCGTGTTCATCACTAACGGCACCCAAGTTTGGAGGAAAAAAGTCTAAATGTGAATGTAAAAAATGTATTTTTAAGGACATATTGCAGCCTAATGCTTTATAATTCTCTAGAAGTTCCTCAACAATAGTTTTATAGTCATTTGATCGGTAATTTCCAAGAAAATTTTCAGTGATTTTTATAAATGATTCCCAAGCTGGTTTTTCCAGATCATTGAGCTGGTTTTTAAATATATCATCTTTTATCAGTTGCCTGATTTGAGGACCTACAAACACGCCCTCTTTAATCTTGGCGTCACTGATTTTAGGGAATTTTTCTTTTAGATATTGAAATCCAGCGCCATTTTTATCCATTGCTTTAACAAAGTTTTTCATCAGACCAAGTTTTATATGGAGAGGTGGTAAAAATATATCTTCAGGTTGTACTAATGGAGAATGTTTCACATTTTTTATTCCTGGAGTAAGAGATCGTCTTTTGCACCAATTTTTCTTCACGTAATGGTTCTTCCTATCCCTACTGTCCCATTCACAAAGAAAACAACAAAATTTTGTATACCCAAGTTGCAATCCTAATAAAAGCGCAACAACTTTTAAATCTCCGCAAATTTTCCATTTATGTTCGTCATACTGAATCTTTTCTAAGATAAATTTCATTGTTTCATAGGATTCTTTCATGTTAGCACCATAACCTACCGGTACGGAGGGAAGATTGTTGCCATTATGTAACAAAACTGCCTTTAAGCTTGTTTTTGAAGAATCAATAAATAAACGCCACTCTTCAACTTTGTGTTGTGTTCCCAAAATATTCATAACATCACAGACACTGTTACAAAATATCAAATCATTATCTTGTGAAAAAAAGCTTTTTAACTCTTCATCTCGATGCCGAAAAAAAGTTATTTTTGTGTTTGGTTGCAATAAATTCCATCCTTTTAATCGAGATCCTAAAAGTTCACCTTGTTGTTTAGACAAGTGTAAATCACGAACTAAATCATTAAGATCTCCTTGAGATAGTAGGTGTGGTGTTTCTTCCTGGAGACAGATAGATGAAGAAGCAATTTGAAAATCAGGATCAGTACTTATATTATCTGTTTCCTCTGATTCAGTTGAAAGATCAGAGCGCTGAGGTGGTTTTGGTGTAGGTAGTCTTCACTGTGAGGAATTGGTTTTTTAGCAGATGACACATCAGGATACTTAATTTGTTTTTTTGTTTTAATTGTAATGCCTTTTGTATTAGTCAGACAAAAGTAACAATTAGTTGAATGGTCTGTCGGCTCCATCCAAATCATCGGAATTCCGAAAGGCATAGATCGAGACCTTTTTTCCCAACCCGTAAGAAGTCCTACACACGTAACACAACAGATGTGTGGAACCCACACTTTATCTTGCTGTCCAACAGGAAAACCGAAATAACTTTCATACAATTTTTTTATTAAAGGTGTTAAATTTCTTCGTTGAGATACAAAAGTTATTTCACCACAAATGTAACAGAACTTGTCAGGATCATTTTTACACTTTCTTGACATTCTTTAAGAATCACTCCACTTAGCAAACACAAAATACAGCCACTTTTCAGAAAAATAAAGCACTGAATTAGAAAATAATAAGGAAAAGACGATTAATATTAAACTTTACTGATAAGTACAGGAACACGGAAACTAGACCTAATCAAATCAATATACGTATGATTTTGTAGAGGGGTTAGGTAGATATTTTAAAAGTACTGCTTACTTTTTTTGTTACAAAATTTTGTTGGTCAGTGTTATAGGAGAAAACGCCTCTAAATAGCTTATGCCATACTGTTGACTGCAGCCTTTAGCTACTAAGCGTGCCTTTTATGGTTTTCTTTTTTTCTTTTAAGATTCGCCAATAGTAGTTTCAAGAAAAAACTAACTACTAAATTCATCGAACAAAAAGTGGAAGGATCCTGAACAAAAGTAAGTAAATTATTTAAAAGTTTTCGATATGAATTTAATGTAAGATTTAGAAACAGCTGCAGAAAATGTGCGTCGCATGGCGAATAACAATGCATTACCAGAATGCAATCCAACAACACCATGGTGGCGACAATTTACACAATGTCCCAATTATAAAGTTCAATATTGTTATGAAGATTATCGTATTGGGGATTTGAAGAAATACTATCGAAATGCTTGTATGGGTGCTTTTCAGACAAACAAATAATATTATTTTTTCAACATTTTCGATACTTTCAGAAAAATGCATTATTCGCCGGGAACTTGTACCATTACGAGGTGTGTTCAAAAAGTATCGCAAATTTTGTGTTTTTTCAAAAATTATTTATTTATTCATGAATATCTATTCTATCCAATTCAAAGTAATCCTCATGAGATATTATACACTTGTGCCAATGGTTTTTCCAATCTTCGAAGCACTTCAAAAAATCATTTTTTTTATCTTCTTCAGCTCCTCCTTCGATGCCGTCTTTATCTCGTCAAGAGAAGCGTAACGTCGTCCTTTCATGGGTCTCTTCAGTTTAAGGAACAAGAAAAAGTCACAGGGGACCAGATCTGGGGAATACGGTGGCTGCGGCATCATCAGTGTGTTGTTTTTGTCCAAAAAGTCCCGCACAAGCAACGATGTGTGTGAGCAGGGGCGTTATCGTGTTGCAAAAGCCAATTTTTGTTCTTCCACAAATCCGGACGTTTCTGGCGGATTGCTTCGCGCAAATTACGTATAACTTGCAGGTAATATTCCTTATTGACCGTTCTTCCCTCATGATGCACCACGCCCCTGCAATCGAAGAAAACTGTCAGTTACGATTCGCGATACTTTTTAAACACACCTCGTATATTAATTGACATGTATAAACAAAGAATAGTGAATACAGAACAGAAAATATATCACAACAGGTTTTGTGCTGTCTTTGAACAACAAATGGAAAAACTTTTTATAGCATTTGCGGACGAGCAATTAACTGCTGTAAGTGTAATGTTCCTGAAAATTGGTTAATATATTTTCAAGTGGTTACCTTCACTTCACCAAAGAGGAGGCTTTGAAGACATTAATGGGTATGATTGGCACAAATAGTCAGGGCATTGCAATGGCTCCGTCGGGAATGCCAGCTGAAGCGCAGCAGACATTCAAGACAAAAAGTAAATAAATTTGTAGAATAAACTGTTTCATTTTCTAGGCTGTAATCACAACTTTTTTTGTATGTTTTTGTAAAGAGATTTTTTTTTAAGAAATGGCTCCGTCGGGAATGCCAGCTGAAGCGCAGCAGACATTCAAGACAAAAAGTAAATAAATTTGTAGAATAAACTGTTTCATTTTCTAGGCTGTAATCACAACTTTTTTTGTATGTTTTTGTAAAGAGATTTTTTTTTAAGAACTATTATAAAAGAGTAGTATAGTAGTAGAGTAGCCCTTACAGACGACAGCGCTAAGTTGCATTAGCGGGCTTAATTTACATTTACTTGCGCATTTGACCCATGTTAACGCAAGTTTGTAATGCACAAGAATTTCGTACATTTAGCTGAATTAACCAAATTTGTGTAAGCAACACTACCCAAAAATGGTGAGTTTTTGGTATTGTTTAACAGATGTCGCTTGAACTCTGCCACCTTCCTTGTGTTTATAGCATCAGATGTAAACAGTTTTTATATTTCTAATTAAATTATGTGCAAGTATATTAACGAAAACAAATTTTAATATTTTTAGATTGCAGAAAATAAACAACGCATAGTTTGCTATCAATCTTTCCAATATTCTTAACTTTTTCGCACTCTTTTTCCGCATTATAATCAATAACTGCTTTTAATTTCACTCTATTATCTTCTAACGTAGTTAATAATAAACGAATTTTTTCGTTAAATTTATATTGATTTTCCAAAATAAAACAAAATTTCTATTAATAATTTATCTTATTCATTTTTATTTCACGTTTTTGTTTTTTAAATAAATAAACAAATTTCACTATAATCTGTCTAAATGCACAAGTCTGCCGGCTGTCACCATAAAATTTCAATGCGCATTAGAGTTGCTTAAGCGCATTAATTTTGCTCGTCTGTCAGGGCTTTTACTAAATATCGCGTATATTTAGGGCTACTCTATGTTCAACAAACTCATTTTGTCGTTTCAGCTCTCACCGTTATTTGAATTGCTTCAAAACTTTGATTATACTATATATGGCCGAAAGTCATCTATTTTAGCGGAAGTTTATGGTGAGCATGCAGGCTTAAAGTGGTATGCACGATTTAAAAGGGGTGATTTTGACTTAATAGACAAAGAACGTCCTGTGAGGCCTTACTCGATAAAGATTGCTGTAAACATAAGAAACCTTCACAGAATCTTTGGGAGTCACCCAATCAGCCATGTCAAAACGTTGAAATGTTGTTTACACGCTATAAAAATAACTCAATACTAATAGTTCTAAATTTATTTAAAAAATTATTGTTAAATTAGCTTACATCTGCATGTACAAATTGTGTAAATATTAATAATTAGTAAACTGATGTATTTATTTCTGTAAATTATACAAAGTATAAAAATATAAATTATTATAAGCCATATATAAAAAATATATAAGCTTTTTATCAAAAATATAATGTTATATAGTAAATACCATACATAAATGTTGCCAAACAATTGATTGCAAGAATGAAAATTCTAATTGTAATGTATATGTGTATACCTTATTCTTTTTCTTTACTGACATAGAAACCTCTTACGCAGTTATAGCCGAGTTAACAACAGCGCGCCAGTCGTTTCATTTTTTTTTCGCACGGTGGGGCCAATTGGAGATTCCAAGTGAAGCCAGGTATTTCTCCACCTGGTCCTTCCAACGATGTGGAGGTTTTCCTCTGGAGTGTTTTCGTCCATTCCGACAACATGACCTAGCCAGCGTAGTCTTTTAATATGCTGAACTATGTCAATATCGTTGTATATCTCATACGGCTCATTGTTCCATCAAATGTGATATTCACCGTGACTCTACAACTTCGAAGTTATGATGGTCAACAGTGACGTGGGTGCCAAGTCGTGAGTGCGATGACTGTTTGTTTGATGACAGGAGATATTTCGTCTTGTCTTCGTTCACCACCAGACCCATTTGCATCGCTGCCTTATCCATTCTAAAGAAAGCAAAACTAACGATGCGGTTATTAACGCCAATGATAACAATATCATCAGCATACGCAAGAAGCTGTACACTCTTATAGAAGATTGTACCTTCTCGATTAAGTTCTGCAGCTCGAATTATTTTCTCCAAGAGAAGATCGCACGATAGGGAGTCGCCTTGTCCGAACTGATACTGCTCGAAGAGGTTTTTCCTGATCCTGACATCGCGGCATAAGGCAGCTCCTTTTCGTGCTGTCGAAAGCAGCTTTGAAATCGACGAAGAAGTGGTGTGTGTCGATTCTCTTTACACGGGCCTTTTCTAAGACTTGGGGCATGGTGAAGATCTGGTCAGTTGTTGATTTTCCAGGTCTAAAGCAACACTGGTAAGGTCCACTCAGCTTGTTGACGATGGGCTTTAATCTTTCACATAATACGCTCGATAGAACCTTATATATGACATTAACTAGACTTGTCCCATCGTAGTTGGCGCAGACTTTGGGGTCTTCCCTTTTGTGGATTGGGTAGAGCACATCTTAATTCCAATCGCTGGGCATGCTTTCGTCCGACCATATTTTACAAAGAAGCTGATGCATTCTCTTTATCAGTTCTTGGCCGCCGTGTTTGATAGCACGGCCGGCAATTCATGGGCCCTTGCCGCTTTGTTGTTCTTCAGATGGCTAATTGCTATTCGAACTTCTTCATTGTCGAGCAATGGAACGTCTGCTCCATCGTCATCGATTGGGGAATCGGGTTCGCCATCTCCTGGCGTTATATTTTCACTGCCATTCATTCCCTTATAATGAGTTGTTTATGAATGCTGTCGGAGAGCAGGAGTGCAAGTCGAGTAGAAAACCGTTAGGCTATCTTTTGTGATTTCAGCTTCTCGACGTCGAACCTTCCTTGTATATTGGCTGCAGCAAGATAGTGGTCCGAGTCGATGTTAGGACCTCGGAGCGTATGCACATCTAAAACACTTGAGATTTGTCTTCCGTCTATCACAAAATGATCGGTCTGGTTGGTGGTTTTTCGATTTGGAGGCAGCCAGGTGGCTTGATGAATTTTCTTATGTTTTCTGTAAGACGATAACCATATTTCAGGCCCCGACGAAATCGATCAGCCTCAACCAATTTGGAGATGTTTCATCGTGTAGGCATAATTTACCGACCTTAATGCCAAATATACTTTCTTTTCCCACCCTAGCGTTAATGTCGCCGAGCACGATTTTGGTATCGGTGCGGGGGCAGCTTTCATAGGTGCGCTCCAAGCGCTCATAAAAAGCATCTTTGGTCATCGTCCTTCTCTTTCATTGGCGGTGAGCGTAAATCAGCGATATGTTAATGAACTTCGCATTGATGGGGATTGTGGCTAGACGTTCATCCACCGGGATGAATGGTAGTACTCGGCAACGGAGTCTCTCTCCACCAACGAATCCCACGCCAAATTTGCCCTCCTTTATAAGGTCACTGTATTAAATGCCACAAGGACCTACACGTCTCTATCCTTGTCCCGTTCATCGCATTTCTTGGACGGCGGTGATGTCACCCTTCACTATAACAAGGACATCAACCAGCTGAGCAGCGGCACCTTCCCAATTAAGGAACTGAACAATCCAGATGCATGCCTCCAAATCAAAATCCTTATTTCGTTTGCCATAGTCGTCATCAAAAGGGGGGCCTCTCATCCGAAGCTGGTTATTATTTTTAATAATATTTTCATAAATACAAAAAATATGTTTATAGGAATCATTAGAATATTTGATTTCTTCAAAAAAAAGTATCAATATCAAAAACCAATAAGAAAAACCTCTCATCTACCTCGTGCAAATATTTATATGTGGATCACTAGTTTTGTTGTTTTTTCGTCATATGTAAAAAATTATCCCGTTTCTGAAATCTAGCAATTCTTTAGAAATATCTTGTTGTTGTGAATTGACCAAAATTGTTGCTTTCTAGTCTCAATCGTTGTAACGTTACTTCAAAATGTTCCCGAGCTTTCGGTGTTACGTAATAAATAATTATATGTGCGCATCAGTACGAAATGTTCGTTTCTGCTGATAATAGCGTTTTCAGAAGTTAAGCTTCTAAAATTAGTTTGGGATACTTATTGTAAGTATGTAATTGTTCAAAATAGTGCATTTTATTTAAATATTTTAATATTGGTTAGCTAAAATGCTTCGTGGAACTAGTTTAATAGACCATGAACAAGGGATCATAAAAGGTATGCATGATAGCTGTGCGAATATCACCGAAATCGCAAAAAAATCGTCACCGGAATCGCATCTCTAATTATCTAAAAAATCCAAGTAAATATGGTACAATGCGGAAAACTAACATCGATTTGCGTTGCAAACGGTAAATTAAACAACTTGCTGTGGTTGATTTGATGGGTAGCGGACAAATTTAAACTCATATGGGTCTTCAAATAACCAACAGTTGCATTGTGCAAATAGTCCCAGAAAATCCGTTTGCAAATAAATAAGTACTGTTTTTGGTGCAAAGAATGGCATAACGTAATTTTTAGATGAATAGAAGTTCAATTTAAATAGCCCTGATAGTTGCAATAGATATAGGAGAGATATGCTCCAGGGCAAGTGGTTCGCGAGTTATGTTAAACTACGTTTTTGCCAAAATGTTACAGCTAAGCGAAAAAACATCAAGATATGGAAAAAATTTAAAAGGTCATAAAAAGAAACTGACACATAAGAACGCCAAACCCTTTGAGGGTTTTACTATACTGACCTAGTACCTAGTACCCTGACTTGGAATTTCTCACCCCCAGATTAGCTGTTGTACTGTGTAATATAAAAAAATATAAAAATCAAATATGCACATATAAATGTTTAGTACGAAGACTATTTTTGATTTAAGTTCCTTATTACATGTGTACATATATTTGGAATTTGTGATAACTTTATGTTTTTATTTCGTAAACTTTATCTACAAATAAAACTATAGTACATACCCGAAATTTTGATATAAGCTTTTGCACTTTTTTAATCAATGAAGCACATGCTGCACATATATTACTTTGTATGAAGTATACATATATGTAAATAAAAGAAAGTCGTGTTAGTTACACCATTTACAATTCAAAAGCGGCTGAACCGATTTGGCTGAAAATTTGTGGGAAGGTAGCGTGGAACCAGGGTAAGGACAAAGGATACTGTTTATCTCTCTGTGTTAAAATTCAATACAATTCATAAATAAAAAAATATATTTCAAATCATAGGCATTTGTTCAAAATTCATATTTGCAGGAATCATTTGAATATTTCATTTCTTCAACAAAAACAAATAAATAAATAACAATAATAAAAACAATAAAAAAAAACACACATCACTACATAGTACAAAATAAAGTCGTTCTTTCTGTACCTTTGTATGCTCAAATCTTTAAAACTACTCAACGGATTTTGATGCACTTTTTTTTAAATAGATAAAGTGATTGAAGAGAAAGGTCTATATCAGAAAACGTCAGGGGTGTCACTTTTTGGCACCCGAATCACACTTATAAATGTGGAGTGCTTGTCGCACCCGCATACAGCAAGAAAAGAATAACACACACAAACGCACAAATCGCTTTCCGTGTTTTGTGTTTTTGCATTTCGTCACTCACTCAAACAGTAAGCGTCGATTCATTTCACCAGACACCCAAAAATTTTGCGTAGATAAGTGAACTGCATAATGCACTGAAAGCAAATGTACGAACAGTAACAATAGATCACAAAAAGGAATGCGCAAAAATGAGCTGTGAGCGAAACACTTATGTTTTACAGTTATGATTTCGAGTATTTCGAGAACTGATCGCTGGTTTGTTTTTTAGTCACTTGATTTCAAAGGAAAAGGAAAATCAAAATGACTGAAACGCCGGACTCTATAAAAAGTAAAATTGATTGTGGAACGTACACTTTAACACAAAACCATAAAGGAAGAAGTGTCATATGGAACATTTTACTTTTAATTTTGGGTCCTAAGTCAATGGAATCAGAGAAAAGCACCGCAGAAAACATTTTAACTAAAATTTAAAGTGTATTCTCAAAATTTAATATTGAAAACATTGAGGAGATCATATTTGTAACAGATAGGGGCAGAAACATTATAAAAGCATTAGAAAACAACTTCAGGCTTAACTGCAGCAGTCATCTTTTAAATAATTGTTTAGAACAATTATTTACAGAAACAACGGATCTAGACGAAACAGTGACAACATGCAAAAAAATTGTATGGTACTTCAAGAAAGCCAATTTGCAGCATAAGTTAAACACTTCTTTAAAGAGTTCATGCCCAACAAGGTCGAACTCAAACTACGCAATGCTGAAATCTATCGACGATAATTGGGTGGCTGTTAACACTATATTAAGCGAGAAAGGGCTCAAAAGATTGATGGATGTCAATAGGTCAACATTAAAAATATTAGTTGGGTTACTGGAATCCTTCGAAAGAATTTTTAAAGAACTTCAAACTTGCAGCTCGCCTTCAATTACAAAAATTTGTGTTCTATGCGAGCCCAATATATCAGCTATCTCATCAATTGCAACATTAAAAGAAACAATAAAAAAAAAAGTTGTTGGCATATGGTCAACAAATTTGTCCATAAGGCACAAGGTGGCGTTTTTTTGTATCCCCCGGCTGCACATATGCAGGATACAGACCTGGCCGACATTAAGAAGTAGTGTTTCTATTTCAAAAGAAAGTGATACAACACAACATGTTTCTAGTCCATATACAGCCAACACAGAAAGCTTCACTTCATCAAAGCCGTCACCAAGCTTAAGATCTGTATCAAAACTAGAATTTTTTTTCCCAACATTAGTTGCTGCACCATCTAACAACTCTAGACAATCTCCAATAGAAGAAATAGAACAATATTGTAGAGAAATGGTTATTTTAAGTCATGATTTCGATGTATTGCAGTGGTGGGAAGTGAATGAAAATCATTACCCTTTTCTGTCAAAGGTGGGTTTCAATACTTGCAAGTAGTGCACCGGCTGAAAGAGTTTTTTCAATAGCAACGCAATGAAGCAGCAAAACACGGTTTTTTTTTTTCATTTCACATACATATATGTAGGTATATGTGCATATTCAAAAACAAATATGTATGCATGTTTGAAGCTAATGTAAGAATAACAACAACACACATGTCTCTCACATATTATTTGTCTCAAGTGTTATGCTCTAAATTTCGCTCATTCCTTTTGCTTTAGGATTTTCGTCGGCCTCAACTCAAGTACATATACATGCAGAAAAAGAGCACGAAATCGGTTTGAGCTGGTGCGTATGAGCATGATCGAAATTATCAGTACAAGGCAACAAGCCTTATTTTAGTGTGCTGATCACACTCTAAGTGTCGTAAACGCACAAATGATTCGGGTACACTTATTGTTAGGGTGTACCCTTGCCGTTCTCTGGTCTATATATAATAATATTCATTGATTAGTAGAAAAATACTGTTATTTTTGAGGTTTCTAATGTGATGTCGTAAATAATTACATTTTTCCGCTTATATTGAAAACGCAAGTCAAGGCCTACGAGATTTATCAAAATAGAAACTCCTCGATGGTAAATATCCATCTCTAATTGATATCCCACAATAAAACTTTTTGTGTCATTTACTTATTACCACAAATAATGGCTAATTTTCGAACGATTTTAACACATTGTTGATTTAATATAGATCTATATGGTCCTTTGCATTTCCACCAATCGATGACGATGGAGCAGACGTTCCATTGCTCAACAATGAAGAAGTTCAAATAGCAATTAGCCCATGAATTGCCGACCGAGCCATCAAAGAGCATGCATCAGCTTCTTTGTAAAGTATGGTCGCACGAAAGCATGCCCAACGATTGGAATTAAGATGTGCTCTACCCAATCCACAAAAGGGAAGACCCCAAAGTCTGCGCCAACTACCATGGGACAAGTCTCCTTAATGTCTTATATAAGGTTTTATCGAGCGTATTGTGTGAAAGATTAAAGCCCATCGTCAACAAGCTGATTGGACCTTATCAGTGTTGCTTTAGACCTGGAAAATCAACAACTGACCAGATCTTCACTATGCGCCAAGTCTTGGAAAAGGCCCGTGAAAAGAAAATCGACACACACCACCTCTTTGTTGATTTCAAAGGTGATTTCGACAGCACGAAAAGGAGCTGCCTTATGCCGCGATGACAGGATCGGGAAGAACCTCTCCAAGCCGTTCGATACCAAACGAGATTTCACACAAGGCGACTCCCTATCATGCGACTTCTCCAATCTGCTACTGCGGAAAATATTCGAGCTGCAGAACTTAATCGAGAAGGTACAATCTTCTATAAAAGTGTACAGCTTCTTGCCCATGCCGATGATATTGGTATCATCGGCCTCAACACCCGCGCCGTTAGTTCTGCTTTCTCCCGACTGGACAAAAAAGTTAAGCAGAGTCTGGTAGTGCACGAGGGCAAGGTAAAATATCTCCTGTCATCAGTCGTCGCATTCACGACTGGGCTTACACGTAACTGTTGACCGTCATAACTTTGAAGTTGTAGATAATTTTGTCTATCTTGGAACTAGTATAAACACGAACAACAATGTCAACCTGAAAATCCAACGCAGAATAAATCTTGCCAACAGATGATACTTCGGACTGAGTAGGCAATTGAGAAGTAAAGTCCTCTTTCGACGATCAAAAACAAAACTCTATAAGTCACTCATTATTCCCGTCCCGCTATATGCTTCAGAGGCATGGACGATGACTACAACTGATGAGCCGATGTTGCGAGGTTTCGGGAAAAGTTCTGCCAAAGATTTATGGTCCTTTGCGCGTTGGCCACGGCGAATCTGGCATTCGATGGAACGATAAGCTGTATGTGATATACGACGACATTGACATGGTTCATCGAATTAAAAGACAGCGGCTACGGTGGCTAGGTCATGTTATCCGAATGGATGAAAACATTCTCGCTCTGAAAGTCTTTGACCCAGGAAAGTAGATTAAGAGGAAGACCTCCGCAGCCCTGGAAAGACCAGGTGGGGAAGGACCTGGCTGCGATTAGAATCTCTTATTTGCACCACGCAGGAAAAAGAAGAAACAACTGGCGTGCTGTTGTTAACTTGGCACTGTGACTTGTGTAAGCGGTGTCTACGCCAGTAAAGAAGAAGAAAAGAGCATAAGATACTTTTTAACTCTTTATGTTAAAATCCAATACAATTCATAAATGCAAAAATTATTTATAAAATCATAAGCATTTTTCCAAAAATAGAAATAAATAAGTAAAAATTTTCATACTCATGCATGCTTAGTATAGTAACGGGCGGTTTTAGGACGAACCTGTCAGATTTATTTAACATAACGACAAAAAATGGCATTGACATTTTCGTCGTTAAGGCATTGCGAAAAATTTGCTAGACTATGTGCGAAATACGCAAAGGCATTCATAACAAAACGAGGCGATATCTAGCATAAAAATATAACGGAATAACTGGAAAATAATAAAATTGCTAAATACTGGGAATGGTAGAATAGAATTGCAATCAAATACGCAGTGCAATGGATTAAAACTGGCTCAGTAATTATTCGATGAAGAATATACCACGCGCATCCCAATAGACTGATGTCATAACCTAGCCTGCCGATTTTTTTGTTGGATTAAAACTGGCTCAGTAATTATTCGATGAATAATATACCACGTGCATCCCAATAGACTGATGTCATAACCTAGCCTGCCGATTTTTTTGTCTTTTCACGTTTGAGAGCCGTTTCATAATATGCAGTCCAGTGTGCTGACTGTCGATTGTCGACTTTAGAGTTGAGTGATGTGGATGTGTTTTTTGAGCTCTTGGATTATTCATGGAATAATAACCCAAGTGAAATCACACTTGATTTGGCTTGGGACTTACCGGAAATCCGGACGATTCAAGTGGATACCTAAAGAAATTGATAAGTACAATTAAATTCAAACACAAAAATACCTGCCCCTTCCTGGCAAATTTCCAAATTTTTTTAGTTATATTTTCAATTATTTCCCCTACTAACAGGGAATCAAACGTGCGCCTATTTTTAAATTTTCCGCTTTGTTTTGATCAATCAGCTGTTCTTCTATTTCCGGAGAAGAAAGAAAAAAACAACACAGCTTTCTCATATTTCTAAAGAGTTAAACACCCCAAAGCGGCTGCGAGAAGCATCGGGAGAACTACCCCCCACAAAAAAGCCAAAAAAGGCTATTGAAAATGTGAAACAAATGGCCAGTGAGGTCAAGAAAGTAATAGATATTACGGGTCGACATAACGCATGCGAAAAATTGGTGGATGTAGTTAAAAATAGGAAGCCGATTCAAAAGAAAATAAGAGCGAAACCGGACGCCATCATAATAATGAAAAAGGAAGGTGCGTCCTATGCTGATATTCTCCGGAAAATAAAAAGCGACACCGGTCTTGAAGAGTTGGGATCAAACGTGTCATACATACGAAAAACGATGAAAGGAGACCTACTAATTGAGCTAAAAAATCAGGCGGACAAGAGAGCTGAATCATTCTAAACCGTCCTAGAGGGAGCGGTGGGTGAAATGGCGCTGATACAGCCAAAAACTCATAGCGTCACAATATGTGTAAGGATTTGGATGAAATTACTACACCGGAAGAAATCTGCGAGGCGCTAAAAAAAGAGTTTGGAATCCAAAACCTGGAGAAATCAAGCGTAAAAATTTTGAGAAAAACCCGTAGTGGCACACAGATAGCGCTTGTATGCCTACGTGCTCAGGATGCTAAAGCTGCACTAAAATTGGGCAAAGTTAAGATAGGGTGGTCGCTCTGTCGTATTCGAGAGTACTCGCCTATTCCCAGATGCTATAAGTGTTTCCACATGGGTCACATGGCGCGTAACTGCTGCAGTTTGATAGATTGATCTTCTCAATGCACATGTTGTGGAACCGCGGGTCATTTAGCAAAGGTATGCACCAACGTTCCGAGCTGCATGCTCTGCAAAGGGGAACACTCAGTATTGAACATGACTTGGATATGTTTTGTAAGTTGTTATGCTCCTCCCAGCGCAACAATTACAGAATTTGAAGATTTCCTCTTAAGACTGTCTTTAAAAACCAGAGGCAAAGCTCCAATTGTAATTGTGGGAATTTTAATGCATGGTCGACTGCATGGGGCAGCAGATATACAAACCATCGCGGGCGCTTAATTCAAGAATTCCTAAGTTAAACGAATTTAACAATAATAAACAGTGGAACGCAAAACACATACCAGAAAGGAAACAAAAAGATCCATAATTGACATTATGCTCGCAAATGATTCACTCAGCTGGCACATTAAGTGGACAGTGTCAAATATATACACAATTAGTGATCATATGGCAATTATAGCTCAAATATCGTGCAAGAGCCGGAACTCCTCAGCAGATATACTTCCCGAAAGCGAAGCTGGAAGCAACAGAAGTTCGATGCAGACCTATTTAAGCTAGTCTGGAGTACCTCAAGACCACCAGATGACGACGCCGCCCATCTGGTATCGACTGCGCAGCATGCGACGCGGCAGAACAACTCATCACAACAAGCGGCGCCCGGTATATTGGTGGAATGAGGAAATTGTCACTCTGAGAAAACTTTGTCACGCAGCTAGACGGTGTCTGCAGCGTAACCACAATGACTTAGAGAAGAATTTAAAAGCTACAAGAAGCGTCTGAAGTCTGCAATTACACGTAGCAAAAAATCATGTTTTGAGAAGCTCTGTGAAAAAGCAAACATTGATCCGCTTACAAAATCTATATGTCAACATTTAAAAGTAAGCAGCAACAACCTAAAGATGCACCTTTTATGGAAAAAGTTGTCAAAACACTATTCCCAAAACACGCTCAGATTTCCTATGCCAAGCGGCGCAACGAAGCTACAGAGTCACCCCCATTAGTCACAGAAGAAGAGCTCCTGGCCGTAGTAAAGAAAATAAAAACAAAACAGCACCTGGAGTAGATGGCTACCTTCAGGACTCTATTAGGTATGCTATAAGCTCAAAAACTGTTTGCTAAAATGTACAACGCTTGTATAAAGGAAAAGATGTTCCCCGACTCGTGGAAAGTACAGCGTTTGGTTCTGCTCCCAAAACCAAAGAAACCATCTGAAGAACCTTCATCGTACCGACCTTTGTGCATGCTCGACACAATGGGTAAAGTGTACGAAAATATAATACGAAACCGCTTGGAGTTAGTAATCCAGAAAGCCGGCGGATTATCAGAGAGACAATACGGCTTTATAAAAAAGAGATCCACTATTGACGCACTACGAGAAGTAGTCGATACTGCGAAATGTGCAGTAAGTGGGAAAAGATAGAAAGTGGCACGAAAAAGTACTGCGAGCTGATTACCCTGGATGTCAAGAATGCGTTCAACACGGCAAAATGGCATATATAATCAAAGACTTGGAAAAAATTCGCGCCCCAGCATACCTCATAAACATTATAAAGAGTTATTTTAAAAATAGAAGGCTGATTTATGATACGAACGAAAGAGCCAAGAGCTACTCCACCTCGAGTGGAGTACCCCAAGGGGCAGTGTTAGGCCCACTGTTATGGAACCTCATGTATGACGGGGTGCCAAGAAGGCTGCAACCAAAAGATGTGAAACTAATAGCATATGCGGACGATCTCATGGTGGTAGTAGTGGCAAAACAATTAGTTGACCTAAGAAGTAAATGCAATAAGTGCGTAAATGATCTGCGGCACTCGTTCTCTTCTGTGAGTCTGGAACTGGCGGAGCAAAAAACTGGAGTTTTACTCTTAAGCACCAGGAAGATACAAGAACAAAGAGCTCACTATAGGAGAGTGAAGCAGCTGAAGTATCTTGGAGTAATATTGGATTCTAAATTAAAATTTAAGGAACACCTAGATTATTTTTCCAGTAAAGCAACCAAAATTGCTGTGTGCGTTCTAGCCGGCGATTCTTAATAGCCAAAGCAATGAGTTCCGTAATACTGTATGCAGCCCCAGTATGGATACAGGCAATGAATATAAAAGCGTACGCTAAACAAATAATTGCAGTGCGTAGGCTTTCTGCAATTCAAGTAATAAGCGCTTTCCGGACTATATCAACCGACGCTGCCGAAGTATTATCCAGTATGCCACCCATTGACATCCAGGGAGATGAACTCAAGCGATTATATCAGCTATCAACGCCTAAAACAGTCGCGGCAATGTCAGAGGAGAGAAACAAAAGCACTAAAATTTGGCAGAAGCGGTGGAATTCCTCACCTAAAGGGCGCTGGACCCATCGACTTATACCGGACATCCACACGTGGATACACAGACGACATGGCGACCTAGACTTTTATCTCACCCAAATACTTAGTGGACACTGGAGAGAGTCTTGAGTTGGGAGTAGGTTAGGTTTAGCGGATTAAAGTTCCGCACTTCGGCTTTCGATGCTTCCCCCTACTTACAAAACAAAAACAAAAAAAACTGTCGATTGGACTCGGTTGATTTCACTGGTGCACAGCCCGAATTCAACAGTATTTTTTCCCTGAAAACCGCTGCTATTAACAGACGAAATGCTTATAATCTAATACCATGTTCTTCTTCTTCTTCTTAATTGGCGTAGACGATTATAGCCGGCGCCAATTGGATATTCCAAGCGAAGCCAGGTCCTTCTCCACTTGGTCCTTCCAACGGAGTGGAGGTCTTCCTCTTCCTCTGCTTCCCCCGACGGGTACTGCGTCGAATACTATCAGAGCTGGAGTGTTTTCGTCCATCTGGACAACATGACCTAGCCAGCGTAGCCGCTGTCTTTTAATTCGCTGAACTATGTCAATACCGTCGTATATCTCGTACAGCTCATCGGACCATAAATCTTTCGCAGAATTTTTCTTTCGAAAACTCGCAACGTCCACTCATCCGTTGTTGACATCGTCCAAGCCTCTGCACCATATAGCAGGACGGGAATTATGAGTGACTTATAGAGTTTGGTTTTTGTCTGTCGAGAGAGGACTTTGCTTCTCAATTGCCTACTCAGTCCGAAGTAGCACCCGTTGGCAAGAGTTATCCTGCGTTGATTTCTAGGCTGACATTGTTGGTCATGTTTACGCTGGTTCCAAGATAGACAAAATTATTCACAACTTCAAAGTTATGACTGTCAACAGTGACGTGAGTGCCAAACCGCGAGTGCGACGACCGTTCGTTTGATGACAGGAGATATTTCGTCTTGCCCTCGTTCAATGCCAGAGACATTCGTTTTGCTTCCTTGTCCAGCCAGGAGAAAGCAGAACTAACGGCGCGGGTGTTGAGGCCGATGATATCAATATCATCGGCTTACGCCAGCAGCTGTACACTCTTTTTAAAGGTTGTATCTTCTCGATTAAGTTCTGCAGCTCGAAATCGACAAAGAGGTTTTGTGTGTCGTTTCTCCTTTCATGGGTCTTTTCCAAGATTTGGCGCATGGTGAATATCTGGTCGGTTGTTGATTTGCCAGGTCTAAAGCCACACTGATAATGTCCAATCAGTTTGTTGACGGTGGGCTTTAATCTTTCACACAATACGCTCGATAGAACCTTATATGCGATGTTGAGGAGGATAATCCCGCCGTAGTTAGCGCAGATTGTGGGATCTCCTGTTTTATGGATTGGGCATGGCACACTTAAATTCCAGTCGTTGGGCATGCTTTCATCCGACCATATTTTACAAATAAGCTGATGCATGCTCCTTATCAGTTCTTCGCCGCCATGTTTGAATAGCTCGGCCGGCAATCCATCGGCCCCTGCCGCTTTGTTGTTCTTCAGGCGGGTAATTGCTATTCGAACTTCTTCATGGTCGGGTAATGGAACGTTTGCTCCATCGTTATCGATTGGGGAATCGGGTTCGCCTTCTCCTGGCGTTGTGCGTTCACTGCCATTCACCTAGATCACCTTTGGGGGTTCTACAAGAGTATGCTCCGGTCTTGAAACCTTCTGTAAGCCGCCGCATTTTTTCGTATAATTTTAGAGCATTACCCCTGTCGGCCAGCTTATCAAGCTCTTCGTACTCACGCATTTCGGCCTCTTTCTTTTTCTGTCTGCAAATGCGTCTCGCTTCCCTCTTCAGCTCTCGGTATCTATCCCATCCCGCACGTGTCGTGCTCGATCGCAACGTTGCGAGGTAGGCAGTCTGTTTTCTCTCCGCTGCGACACGGCACTCCTCGTCGTACCAGCTGTTCTTTTGCACTTTCCGAAAACCAGTGGTTTCGGTTGCAGCTGTACGTAAGGAGTTTGAAATACCGTCCCACAGTTCCCTCATACCGAGTTGTTGACGAGTGCTCTCAGAGCAGGAGTGCAAGCCGAGTAAAAAATCGTTCGGCTGTCTGTTGTGATTGCAGCCTCTCGACGTCGAACCTTCCTTCTGTTTCTTGGCGTACGTTGTTTGCTGCACAGAGGCAGGTGCGAATCCTGGCTGCAACAAGATAGTGGTCCAAGTCGATGTTAGGACCTCGGAGCGCACGCACATCTAAAACATTGGAGACGTATCTTCCGTCTATCACAACATGATCGATCTGGTTGGTAGTTTTTCGATCCGGAGACAGCCAGGTAGATTGATGAATCTTTTTATGCTGGAATCTAGTACTACAGATAACCATATTTCGGGCCCGGACGAATTCGATCAGCCTCAACACATTTGGGGATGTTTCCTCGTGGAGGCTGAATTTACCAACCGTAGTGCCAAAGATACCTTTTTTGCTAACCCCGGCGTTGAAGTCGCCAAGCACGATTTTGACATCGTGGCGGGGGCCCAAATTTATTCACACGATTTCGGATGTTGTCCCACCAATCTTATAAATTTATCAAGATGTCGCCATACAAAAATTACAGTTCCAAATCACATCATTGAAATGATTTGAAACTGATCCACGCAAAATCTCTCTGTGCGACTCTGATTTTGCGCCATCTACTTGTCAGCATTGGAAATCTGTTACATTACCACAGCTGATGTAGATACTACAAAGAGAAAAAAAATATAAACAAACAAATTTTTTTAAAGCATTGAATCTAATTTCACCTGAAAATCGACTTAACAAATGAAAAAATGCATCCATTATTTCTATTATGTGGAAAATATTTGAAAAAATACTGATTTTATTTCAAAATACTATATAACAATCTTTTCTTTTGATAAATATTAAGCGATGTGAATTCTTGAATGACAATAACAGGTGTTTTTCTAACGGAAGTGAGAACACTGTTGGGTTATGAACAGCTTAAATGTAATCTAATCTTTTAATTTTCGGTCTGACCATGATATTACATAATTTTTAAAGAGATTTAAGTCTGTTATTACACGCGTCAGCTTTTATTGCTAATTCTCGGGCGATTCTCTTTTACTGTCGCCCATTACATTCACACAAGCAATTTGTGATGCGCAACTCTACTAGTTTTTTTCTCATTCTCTTTCACTTTAACCCTGTCATCGATCAAGTGGGGCGAGTTTAACGCATTTGGTTTGCTTCCGAATGGCTTCAAATGGAACAATGTTAAAACAGTTTCAAATGGTTCCAAATGGCTCCAAATGATTCCAAATGGTTTATTTCTAAATAACAGTATTTAAGAATAGGCATTTATGAATAATTACATTATTGATAATTACTTACCGCAGTATGTCCTTCCACTTTCCTGGCTGATCGATGAATAAGCTCAAACACGATATGCATTGGCATATATGCACAAGGGCACTTGCATTTACCGTGCAAATCAGCACAGCTAGGATAGAGGGAAAACATACTGCAGCTTACAAACAACAAATATAAGCCCAGATAACTAATTAGACCTGCTTATGCTTATGCGAAGAAGGGGAAATGGCAAATATACAAATTGCACAAACAAGTAAGCAGAAGCTTTACAGTTGGAATAATGTATATAATATGAATCTCGTGACAATTTAAAGAGAAATGAAAATGAAGCATTCAACTGTAAAATAAACATAGAAATTGAATATTAACATATTTATACGTATATGGGCAAGGGTTGCCAACATCCCCACCCCCGTGAATCAACCTGATTCACCGCCATCAATGTCCAAAACGGCTAGTTTTGAGACTGCTCGCTGTTTAACTCCCGTGGAAGTTCGTATGTCTGCTCGTCGTACTTCGCCATCAGTCCCAGGGTATACTTTCTCCACTCTACCACGGCACCATTCTCGACGTGAAACATTAGGATCGCATATAAACACTAAGTCTCCCTCTTTCAGTGGCTTCGTTCGGCGACACCATTTCACACGGCGAGTCAATGTGGGTAGATATTCAGTAATCCACCTCTTCCAAAAATGATCCCTCAATTGACGAGCGATGCGCCACTGCTTGCGTATCATACAAGTATTTCCCAAGTCAGTGTCTGCTATAGGAGTCTCGGGCGTGTTGTCTGCTCCCAGAATGAAATCGTTAGGAGTCAGAGGCTGTTCTTGATCGGCAGTGATAGGCAGATGCGTCAGTGGGCGATGGTTCACGACGTTCTCAGCTTCAATTAGGAAACTAGTCAAAGTATGCTCTCTTGGTGTAACTTCTTTTAAAGTGTGACGTAGAACTCGCTTCACGCACTGTACCATTTTCTCCCATACGCCACCTTCCGAAGGGTTAAATGGTGAATTAAACACCCACTGGATATTTTTCTGTGATAATTCACTTTGTAAGCGACCGCAGTCGAACACTTCTACGAATCGCTTTGATTCTCGGTCGGCGCCAACGAAATTCTTTCCATTGTCAGATCTAATTCTTATGGGCGCACCACGTCTATTCACAAAATTACGTAAAGCAATAATACACGAGTCAGTACTCAAATCGTGGGCCAGTTCTAGATGCATAGCACTCACTGTAAGGCATGTAAAGAGCGCAACCCATCTCTTCTCGGTACTGCGTCGAACAGTCACTGTGACTGGGCCAAAGTAATCAAGGCCAGTGTAGCTGAACGGGCGTACGTAAGGAGTAAGTCTGTCCGACGGAAGCGGTCCCATCCAAGGCGCTGACGGGGTAGCTTTATTCAAACGGCATACATTGCAACTAGCAATGACGTTGCGCAACACACTTCTTAGTCGTGGCACCCAATAATTACGACGGATCTCAGTAGCTTCTATGTTTTGGTGGCACATGGCATTATGGTGATGTAACACCAATAATTTTGTAAAGGCATGATCAGGCGGTAGAATAATAGGATGTCGTGTGCTGATTGGAAGCCAGCTGGCGGCATCGATGCGTCCCTGAACTCGAAGAACACTTCTTCGTCTATATATAGTGAGAGTTGTAACAGTGTACTGTCGTGGGCAATGTTGTGACCATTTTCAATGGACTGGAACTCGGCTGCATACACTTCTCGTTGTACTATGCGGCATAAAAGGCGTTAAGCATTGGCTACTTCTTGGGCTGTTAAACCATAACATTGATTTGGCTGTGTACGACGACGGCAATGGTTGACAAATCGTAGGACCCAGGCAACGGTTCTTACCAATCTTTGAAAGGAAGAAAATCTATTAAAATCTATAAAATGACAACTCACGGTGACTAAAGCGAATTTGGACCGAAGCTCTTCATCAGGTTCATCATTTCCATTACGTCTTCAGTAGACCAAGTTTGCTCGTCCTGGCGTAAGAACGGAGGCCCCCGTGACCAACGTGCTGTTGGATTAAAATTGGTGCAATCATTTGCTCGCGTCGCTTCATCGGCTACATTGTGCTTAGTGGGTATCCATCTCCAATTTGATATGCTTGTCGAAGCCAATATCTCGGCTATCCTATGCTGAACGAAAGGTTTGTAACGACGATGTTCACTCTGTATCCATTTGATGACCGTTTTTGAGTCACTCCACAGGATACAATTCTTGATGTTTAGAGAATGTTCGTCGTGGATACACTGCATAAGGCGAGTGCCCAAAACCGATGCCTAAAGTTCGAGGCGTGGTATGGTAAGGGTTGTCATTGGCGCACATTTTGTCTTTGCACAAACGAATGCAACATCAAATTCACCGGACATAGATTGAGATCGAATATAAGCAACGGCGGCGAAGGCATCTTCACTAGCATCAACAATTATGTGGAGTTGAAGTACTAGAGGTGCACCATTTCTGAAGTAGTAACGAGGTATGGCATACTTGACAATCTAGGGTAGTTGTTTACGCCACTTCGTCCAAGCAGCATTTACGTTGTTTGGCAATGGGTCGTTATAGTGAATATCGTGTTTCCAAAGCTCACGCATAAGCAACTTGGCTCCAATGACGAAAAGGCTCGGAAACCCTAGAAGATCAAATATCGACATGACGATACTTAAAAGTTCTCTTTTAGTAGGGCGTCTCTCCCCTTTTATCACCGTTTCAGCAACGTTATGAAATTTTAGTTTGAAGCCGAAACAATCTGATGATGGCTGCCAAAACAAGCCTAGTACCTTCTCACCAACGAAACCTTCTTTCTTGCCAATCGATCGTGTAACATCAATACCACCAAGCGCGGCTAACACCTTCGAAGAACTGGATGTGAAATTGCGAAGCTCGAACCCAGCATCCATATGAATCGCTCGGACCTGCTCTGACACGGAAATTGCTTCCTCTTCTGAACTGAAGCTATCAACGAAGTCATCGACATAATGGTGGTCCAATATTGCCTTTACTGCACGGGCCGTGGTTCCACGTTCATCCTGGTGCTCCAATGCATTAACTTTTTTTACATAATTTGCTGCACATGGTGAGCAAGCAGCACCAGACGTCATCACGCACATTTCGTAAACATCCGGTGGTTGCGTAGCATCACCATCACGCTAAAGGAACCGCTGTGCGCATCTGTCGTCTTCCCGTATAAGGACTTGGTGGAACATCTCCTTAATGTCTCCGCATACGGCAACTGCGCCCTCACGAAAACGAAATAATATCGACGGCAATGGGCGATATTCTTGTGGACCCTCAAGAGCTGTGAGTTAAGGGAGATTCCACTTACCTCAGCAGCGGCATCGAAAACCATACGTAGTTTTCCGGGTTGGTTGGGGTTAGCAACGGCAAAGTGTGGCAAATACCAAGTTGTAGGTGTACACGTAGCAGCTTCTGCTGGCGGTAGTTTTCGTGCGTACTTCTTCGTGACGTAAGAGTGCATGATGTTCTTGTATTCGGCGGCAAACTCTGCATCACGACTCATCCTTCGCTCTACACTGATTAATCGTTTCAACGCCATATTGTAGCTATCAAGTAAATTAACTTTGTCACTTTTCCATATAAGACCCGTTTTAAAACGTCCGTCTACGCGGCATGTGGTAGACTTTAAGACATCTCTGGCACGGATGTCCTCCTCACTCTCTATCGGCGGTGCAGCTCTAACACCAAAACTCTCAATTTCGAAAAAGTTAGACACCATATTGTAAAGTCTCGGATCAGCTTGACTATTCACGCATAAACACGCTACTGGAGACGGTTGTGTAGAAGATGTGGGGCCGAATACAACCCAACCCAACTCTGTATTAGCAATGAATGGTCCATGCTCCTTTAACCTCACGGTTGTCGATGGTAATCCCAAATGGCAGTGGTCAAGACCAATTAACAGCTTGGGCCTGACTTGGGCGTAAGGTTGTACCGGTAGTTGGCTTACGTGTCTGTATTCATGACCCAAATCGTCTCTGCTTAAACTCTGTACACGAAGCTGTAAGTTCGACATAGCATACACGTTACGGAGTTTGTGTTGTTTCTGCATACCGGCGCCACTGATGAATAAGTCCACTACAAACGTTGATTCCTGCGCTGCACGTCCTCCGAACCACTGCACATTTAAAGATTGCTCACTTCCATGCATTCCCAGGTCCCGAACAAGGGCTCTGTCAATCATCGTGATGGATGAACCTTCGTTCAGCAGTGCGTATGTATCAACACGTCTGTGATTTCCGTACACGGTGACCGGTAAAATACGGAAGAGGAGCTTGCTTTCAGTGGAACTGCAACTCAGAACTGCTGATCTTGCTTCCAGTGATGTCTGCTGGCTGGTGAGTGAACGACTTGGTGATGTAGGCTTACGATTGCCTTGTATATTCGCAGCGGAGAAAGTCGTAGTTGACTGTCCTGACGAATTGAAAACGTTCTCCGCGACTTCATGTAAGAGTTTATGATGCACTCTCCGGCAACCATCAATTGAACATAACTTGCGTCGACGACAATTGCTTGTACAGTGGCCTAAATTGAGACAAGCAAAACACAAACGACGTCGTTTCACTTCTGCCCATCTTTTCGGCACTGAATATTCTACAAAACGCGCACACTCTTCTACCTTGTGCTGCTCCTGACAAATTGGACATCTCACTGATCGTTGTGGCTCAACTGTATGTAGAACCATGCGGCACTTCGAATCCTTATAAGGGTCTTCACAAACCGTACAAATTATGCGTGTGGTTGCATAAGCGCTGCGAAGCTGGCCCATTCGACACGTTTGCTCAAGGGCAATTTTGGGACAAGTTCGTCGAGTAACGTAGGATTTGACAGATGTAATTCACCACCATGAGCAGATTGTAAAAATACACAAATATTACATACCTTCGTTGCAAACGGTATTATTTTCATCATGGCATTTTCCGAAATGGGTGCGATTTCCTTAACCTGACACAGCTGGCTGCGGATCAACTGCTCCGGGCGCCCAAATCTAAATTTTAATAAATCAATTATATTACCGACATTGTCCGGATGTATTAGCAGTGACTTGACCGCTTCACGTGCGTATCCTTTCAGGCACTTTAACAAACGTTGATTATTCTCGTAATTGCTGTATCCATAAATTGAAGTTGACTCTATGTAAGCCGTATAAAATATTCCTGCAATTTTCTCCGCAAACTCGATGACTGTGTAGATGTAGCACTTGTATTAATAAACGTAGGCATTGTTGTCGAACTAGAATGGATCGAAGGCGTAAAAATAGTTGAACTGTACATGTGGTTTGCAGCAGCGGTACTTGCTGCAAATAACGGCGGCGTGCAAGGGATATCGGTAGGTTGCGACAACGGTACTGTACAGTTGGCAATAGCTGGCTGCTGCGATTCCGGTAATTGTGTTGCTATCCTCGACGGAACTTCGGTGGCGACATTATTGTTGGATGTACTCACGTTGAGCGTTTCACCACGTGACTGGTGTTGAGAGGCTGATAAACTGATCTCAAGCATGGCTATTTGTTTTTGTAGAGCCGCAATCACGTTTTCCTGACGCGCAGTGGCTGATGATGATCGAGTAGTGACCCCTGTGGTTATAGGGGTGGCTGGTAAATCACTGGCTTCATTGACGACGGCTGATGCACTGATGACGTAGAAGCACCGGTGTCCATATTTGGCGAATTAACTGATGTTTGGCGGCGAGGTGGCTTACCCATTGAATCTTAAAATTTCACAAACCAAATAGGCAAACAATTGGAATGCGAAATAAAGATATGTCATCCATCAAGTGGGGCGAGTTTAACGCATTTGGTTTGCTTTGATAATTATTTTATTTTTTTTGATAATTACTTACCGCAGTACGTCCTTCCACTTTCTTGGCTGATCGATGAATAAGCTCAAACACGATATGCATTGGCATATATGCACAAGGGCACTTGCATTTACCGTGCAAATCAGCACAGCTAGGATAGAGGGAAAACATACTGCAGCTTACAAACAACAAGTATTAGCGCAGATAACTAATTAGACCTGCTTATGCTTATGCGAAATGCACAAACAAGTAAGCAGAAGCTTTACAGTTGGAATAATGTATATGATATGAGGCTCGCGACAATTTAAAGAGAAATGAAAATGAAACATTCAACTGTAAAATAAACATAGAAATTGAATATTAACATATTTATACGTATATGGGCAAGGGTTGCCAGCAAACCCATTGACTTTTCTTTTTCCTTATAGGTATCACTGCAACTGCCGTCTCACTGCAATTTAAAAGTCCCTAACAAACAAAGTAAGTAACGCAGTATTACATTACCAATTTAAAACAGAAGCTAATTTTTATATATTAATTTTCTAGATGCCTGAAAAGGCCGAGATGCAGACGCAGAGTAAATTATTGCGCGCATGCCGCGCCATAGCGGCAGAGACAAAACTTTCAATTAGCCGCATCACCGGTGACTTGGAGGATGAGCATTACGTGGAGCTCGCGTCGAAATTGCCCATGTCATCGGAAGAGCACGTGTGCTTCGGGGAAGACAAACATTCACAAATGAAAATGGCTATTACTTTTAAGTTGTATATATTAGTTCTAAGTTGTACATATTCGTTTTAAGTTGAAGTCTCAAAATTTACTCTTACAAATATGCTTTTTTATCTAACTTATAACTTTTATACTGAAATAAACTTAATCTTATGTTTAAGTAAATATGATTTTATTATAAAATAAAGCGAAATAATAAAAAAAACTGAGTTTTATTTAAAATAATTGAATTTGCTAGAAGTAACAAATGTTTAACAGATAATCTTGTTACTGCTTGTTCCTGCTAACATGTTTATATGTTATAGATAACAAACTGATAACGAAAATAATAAAACTAACAGATATTTGGGTAACAAATACTTTTTGTTATCCATAACACATAAGTAAGCTATGCGCTAACAAAATTATTTGTTACCCGTAACACACTGTGAAGAGATTTGCTAACAAATTTTTGTATTCTGTTAGAACAATGCAGCATGCGATATTTGCCATTGGTTAGAGCGAGATAACCATTGAACATCAAATAGCTATGTGTTACTTTTTTCCCACTCTCTGAACAAAAGTAACAAATATTTTAACGAATGCAAAAGTGAACAATAACAAGTCGCTTACACGTTTGCTAACAGCTACCCGTCTTGCAGGGTCCGAAGGCAGGCTCCCGCCTTAATAAAGAGTTACCATGCGCTTCTGTAACGTGATAAGTCTCAAGCCTCTTATAGCGGGATTCTGTAACCAGTCTCCATACAAACCAATGTATCATAAAAAATAAATGGAAATCGCTGACTGATATAATAACCAAAATTCATCCATTTTATAACAAAAACTTAAATTTTGTTTGAATATGAGTGCATAGTAACCAAAAAATAAATCCACTTTATAACAAAAATTCAATATATATATTTTTTTAACGCTTTAACGCAGAGAAGTTATACGCGAAAGTACTTCATTCACCCCGGGTATTCGCCCGACTAGGATTATTTTTTTAGAGTGCGGCCAAAGGCCGCCAACGCAAAAAGAAGTAATACGCGAAAGTACTTCAGTCACCCCGGGTATTCGCTCGACCAGGGATATTTTTTTAAAGGGCGGCCAAAGTCCGCCAATGCAGAAAGAAGTTGGACGCGAATGGACTAATGTTTACCCTGGGATCGGCCAGGGTTTTTTAAAATGCAGCCGAAGACTACCAATGCACAAAGGAAATCTAAACGTTACTTGTATGTTAGATAGGGTAATCATTCTCTTCATACTGCATTTCCTCCAACTTAATTTTTGAATATATTTAGTGAAAAATATTGCAAATAATCATTATGATCCTCTTTTTAAATTATTAGATGCAACTAAACATACGTATAAGCCTTAAAATTTTTTTTATTACAATGGAAAATTTATTACAGATGTTATTTGTTTCCTGCGTTTGAGTTTTTATATTCATTTTTATTCGTTTGATTAATGTGTAATTATGGCAACACTTAATAGCTGTCAACACAGAATACTTTTGCTATTGTGCATGTAATGAAATGTGTATAAAATATAAAATTCTTATTTTAAGCAAATATATAAATAATTAATACAAAATAAATTTGTGGAAACAATGTAATGAAGTGTAAGTGCATAAAAAGTGCATAATATTAAACAAATAATTACTAGAAATCGAGAAATTGCAAAATAAAATTTGCAAAATTTTCAACTTTAAATGCAAATATCTTGAAAACTCTAAGTTTGCGGCGGCAACAATTATATATTTTCTTAATCTGGAGCATCAGCCCTATCCAACCATCTGCCTCATCTCTCTACCTTCAATTCTATTGTCAACTTTTCTGTCGTCCTACTGTCGTTGACAAATATAGGAATATATTGAAGTTAGCGAGAGCGACATCCGTCGGCCCGTAGACGTGTAGTCGTGCAGCTGTCAAAATAGCTGTGTCCATAAGAACTTGTGTATTTTAATATTTGACAGATGTCGTTTGTAGTATGTCGCCGTCATTGTGTTCAGCACTTGAAATTAGAGATTTCCTTGATGGTACTGGTTGTGTGAAAGCATGCTTAGCGATATCTATCGAGTACTCAACAATTTAGCTAGCATCTCTACATAAAAACAATTGCTCTCAGGATTTTCTGAAATGTGCGGTATCTAGTTTTACCTTTATTAATTCCAACAGAACTTTGTCACTTTATACTTAATGTTATCCAATATGCTGTAATGATGTATATATCTATGTACGTAGTATAAGTAAAGTAAATAGTTATAGTATTATTGTATGTTAACGTCGACAAGTGATAGAATACAAATCTAATTAAGGTAAATCCAAATTAACCAAATATTAAAACTGAACTGGTTAAAGAGTAATTAATAGTGATAGACGCGGTCACGTAATGAATTTTTATCTTATTGTGTGTGTTGCTGTGAATACTGTCGGATGTTTTGATCGACCAGGTGCATCGTGCTGACATTCAGGTATACTAAAAATTATATTTTGGATATGTATTATTTCATGAGATTTATTGTTTACTTCAAATTTTGGCTGCGATTTAGAATAGCATCCCCCGACTTCGGGGCTAAAATGGGTATGTACGTATAGAGAAGGTCATCCAGATCTCCATAAATCGGGAAGCACGAATTTAATATCGTTGATTTTTTGAACTTTAAAAGCAAATATCTAAAAAAACAATAAGTCACCGGCAACTATATATTCTTGATCTTGAGGACCTCCTCTATCCGAACATACCTATTTTAACCCCGAAATTGGGGGATGCTATTCTAAATTGCAGCCATTTTTTTTTAAATAGTGCATAAAACTTTAATTCCATATCAAACATTAGTTAAATTTCATTTATTCATAAAATAAGAAAATGGTTGTAAACAATCAAAAAATTAGTGTTACAGGATTGTTTTTTTAAAGCGTTACCGAAGGCCCCTATTGCAAAAGGAGTTCAGCGCAAAAGAACTGAGCACGCCCAGCTGTTGGTCGGACCGAGGGTTATTTTTTTTAAGCACAGCAAGGAGTTCAACGTAAAACAACTGAGTACGCCCAGGTGTAGGTTAAGTATCATTTATGGAGAAAAACAGGGGGAGGGCTGCCCTCACGCCCCTTTGTTGAAAAAAGGGCTGGGATTTAGAATAGCATCCCAGGCTTTCGGGAATGAAATGGATATCGTTGGAAAGGTGACGTTCTCTAGATTACGAAAATATATATATATAGTTGCCGCTGACTTATAGTTTTAGAGATATTTGCATTTAAAGTTGAAAAATTGACAACTTTTATATTGATAATTTGTATATTGGGAATAACTTCTTCACTTATATTATGCACTTTTCACTTACTAACACTTCACTATAACGTTTCTGTGTATTCATTTTTTTAATATTTGTTGTAAATAAAGCTTTATTTCAATTATTTCGATCAGAGCGGGAGCTTTGTTGCCTGATTGAGCTCCTAGGGACCGTGGAGGTCCTCTGATAGCCACTCGGGTTGAGTGGCGGCGCGGCGCGCGAACTGAGTGCAGATTGCACAGATGTAAAGGCTTGAGTCGCAGTATTGCGCAGGCAACAAGGGGCCACGTAACGCGTGGTCCACTCCCTATGAGTCTTAAGGCCAGAACAGGCCTTAAGATGCAGCCGTTTTGCGCATACTTCTTCTTTACTGGCGTAGACACCGCTTACGCGATTATAGCCGAGTCAACAACAGCGCGCCAGTCGTTTCTTCTCTTCGCTACGTGCCGCCAATTGGATATTCCAAGCGAGGCCAGGTCCTTTTCCACTTGGTCCTTCCAACGGAGTGGAGGTCTTCCTCTTCCTCTGCTTCCCGCGGCGGGTACTGCGTCGAATACTTTCAGAGCTGGAGTGTTTTCATCCATCCGGACAACATGACCTAGCCAGCGTAGCCGCTGTCTTTTAATTCGCTGAACTATGTCAATGTCGTCGAATATCTCGTACAGCTCATCGTTCCATCGAATGAGATATTCGCCGTGGCCAACGCGCAAAGGACCATAAATCTTTTGCAGAACCTTTCTTTCGAAAACTCGCAACGTCGACTCATCCGTTGTTGACATCGTCCAAGCCTCTGCACCATATAGCAGGACGGGAATTATGAGTGACTTATAGAGTTTGGTTTTTGTTTGTCGAGAGAGGACTTTGCTTCTCAATTGCCTACTTAGTCCGAAGTAGCACCTGTTGGTAAGAGTTATCCTGCGTTGGATTTCTAGGCTGACATTGTTAGTGGTGTTTACGCTGGTTCCAAGATAGACGAAATTATCTACAACTTCAAAGTTATGACTGTCAACAGTGACGTGAGTGCCAAGTCGCGAGTGCGACGACTGTTTGTTTGATGACGGGAGATATTTCGTCTTGCCCTCGTTCACTGCCAGACCCATTTCTTTTGCTTCCTTGTCCAGTCTGGAGAAAGCAGAACTAACGGCGCGGGTGTTGAGGCCGATGATATCAATATCATCGGCATACGCCAGCAGTTGTACACTCTTATAGAAGATGGTACCTTCTCTGTTGAAAAAGTCGCACGATAGGGAATCGCCTTGTCTGAAACCTCGTTTGGTATCGAACGGCTCGGAGAGGTCCTTCCCGATTCTGACGGAGCTTTTCGTGTTGCTCAACGTCAGCTTACACTGCCGTATTAGTTTTGCGGGGATACCAAATTCAGACATCGCAACTTAAAGGCAGCTCCTTTTCGTGCTGTCGAAAGCAGCTTTGAAATCGACGAAGAGGTGGTGTGTGTCGATTCTCCTTTCACGGGTCTTTTCCTAGATTTGGCGCATCGTGAATATCTGGTCGGTTGTTGATTTACCAGGTCTAAAGCCACACTGATAAGGTCCAATCAGTTTGTTGACGGTGGGCTTTAATCTTTCACACAATACGCTCAACAGAACCTTATATGCGATGTTGAGGAGGCTAATCCCACGGTAGTTAATGCAGATTGTGGGGTCTCCTCTTTTTGGATTGGGCATAGCACACTTAAATTCTAATCGTTGGGCATACTTTCGTCCGACCATATTTTGCAAAGAAGCTGATGCATGCACCTTATACGCTCTTCGCCGCCGTGTTTGAATAGCTCGGCCGGCAATCCATCGGCCCCTGCCGCTTTGTTGTTTTTCAGGCGGGCAATTGCTATTCGAACTTCTTCATGGTCGGGCAATGGAACGTCTGCTCCATCGTCGTCGATTGGGGTATCGGGTTCGCTTTCTCCTGGTGTTGTGCGTTCACTGCCATTCAGCAGGCTGGAGAAGTGTTCCCTCCATAATTTAAGTATGCTCTGGGCATCGGTAACTAGATCACCTTTGGGGGTTCTACAAGAGTATGCTCCGGTCTTGAAACCTTCTGTAAGCCGCCGCATCTTTTCGTAGAATTTTCGAGAATTACCCCTGTCGGCCTGCTTATCAAGCTCTTCGTACTCACGCATTTCGGCCTCTTGCTTTTTCTGTCTACAAATGCGTCTCGCTTCCCTCTTCTACTCTCGGTATCTATCCCATCCCGCACGAATTACGTTAATAATATCTTCGGTTTAAATAAATCTCCGGCTATCTCCCGTACAGAGCGGCTTGTCGTCCAGTTTATTACTCAACTCTTTTCTTCTATACAAAAATCTTATTCGCTAATTTTACTTGTAGTCGTTGTGCTGACTTGGCATTCCTCAGCATCAACGACCCAGCATATCTTGTAGCTTTGGTTTAATTTTTCGGCAGGGTATATAATTGTATGAATATATTCTGTTTTATTATTTTTAAATTCTTGTTTTAAAATTTCCATTTTACAATTTACAAATTTGATTATATAGTTATTTCTTAATACAATTTTTCTGTCATCGCAGTTTTGTTTTACTACATCATTTTTTGCATTTCTTATTAATATTGTGTCATCGCTTATTTCTTGTATTGATGTTTTATTATTATATTTAAATTCGCAAGTATTTGAAAATATGCAGCTTTTACTCAGTTTTAGATTTTTGAATGCTTTATTTTCTACATAATCAAAATAGTTTTCGCCAATTTTTATAACAAATTTTTCTTTTTCAATAATCTGTAATTTATTTCTATTTGGCATTGGGGTTATTAATTGAATCTTAGTTTGAAAAAATGTTCTTGGTATCTGAATTGCGAATATTATTGTATCGTTTTTATATACTACTACTCCTACTTTTGATAATTTTAGTTTGTAAAAATCAATCTCATATTTTTCAATTTCTTCCCTAGTTAACATACTTGGATGTACCATATTGTATTTAGCCGCCGCTATATTAGTTTGTATTTCTTGAACTTTACTTTCTATGAATTTTAGTTTATTCATTTCATCATTATACAAAATTTTTCTTTCAATTCTAGTTTCCTCTTTGTTTATTATATTTAAAGTTTCTATTATTTGTTTCTTATCTGATTCTATAGTTCCTTTTAATAAGTTTAGTGATCTATTGAAACGTTCATTTATTACTATTTGTTTATTTAAATTTACAATGGCATTATGGCCATTTTCTTCAATAATTTTTAAATGGTTCAAAATGTCTTGTCTGTCATCATCATCCATAACTCCAAACATCCATTTATATGCTATTCCTCCTATATTTATCAAGCCTCTTTTATTTCTCTTTTTGATATTCGGTGTTATAGATGTGATTTTTGCTTTCACATTTTTTATTTCATCAAACAAAATTTCTTTATTTTCAATATTTAGTTTTTCAATATTTTCTTTAACCTGATCAACTATGTCTGCTATCTTGTTCGGATTTATAGTATGTATAACTGTACTTATTTCGTTAACTATTTCTATGTCCGCTGTTTGTATAATTGTATACACCGCATCTTCTATTATTGGTGTAACTTGCAAAAGTGCTGTCACCAATGGTATGATTATTGTTAAAAAAATAAATATTGTCGTCATCTGTAAAAGTAAAAAAGTATAACCGTTTTAGGTTTTGATATAAAAAAAAAAAAATTATGGAATTTTAGTCGCCTCTTACGACAGGCATCTCTTACCATGGGTATATTCTAGAAAGACCCCTTACCCACTGGGGTAAAAAAAAATCATGTATATATATGTAGAAAAAAAAATTAAATGTTATTATCTCCATTAAATGCCCTTAGACTGAATGAATCGTCATCATTCTCATTTGGATTTTCTATGTTTGCCAATTTCGTTGGTCTTTTTATATTTGCCGGATCGGATGGACGTTTTGTAAGGGAAATATTCTGAAATATGGTTGATCTTTATGCCGTACTCTTTTGTAGTTTTTAATTGGTCCTGTTTGTCTGTTTTCTATATATTCTTCTCTGTTTTGATTTAATTTGCCTATTGTTTTCTGTTTTACTGTATTTATTCTATCTTGTAATATAGATGGACAAATGTTTTCTTTAGCGTCCCTTGGAGAACATTTGATAGTTGAGTGGTACCTATCGTTATAGTTGCATATAACAATTTGTATCCTCATTTCTGTTGAAAGACTAGAGTCCTCAATTCCTGTTAGTTTTTCCAACAAGGTTGAGTGCGGTCTCTCAATGTCTGCATTTCCAGTGTGGCTATTTGGTTTTGTGTGATGGACTTCTACATTTTCGGCATTTAAGATCTTTTTGTCTATATGTTAATAAAATTTGAATTTTATATTTATTTACAATTTTTAATTTATTTTCTTGTAGTTTAAAAAAAAAAATTTTAATGAGTTTATGTGCTCTTCTAATGATGTTGAAAAAATTAATATGTCATCTAAATATACGACATATATTTTATTTATATATTCCCTCAATATGTCATTCATAAATCTCTGAAAAGTAGCTGGGGCATTTTTCAACCCAAAAGGCATTCGGACGTATTCGTATAGTCCTGCCGGAGTGACAAAAGCTGTTTTCTGGATGTCCCTTTCTGTCATTAGAATCTGATGGTAACCTTTTGCTAGATCAAGAGTGCTAAAGTACTGCGCCTTGCCCAACTTGTCTAAGATTCCATCGATATTCGGCAGAGGATACTTATCGTCTACAGTCAATTGGTTTAACCTCCTATAGCTTGTCCCCTTCTATAAGTTTATTGCAATGATTTAATAATTTTTTGATTACCTTTTTCTCATTTGATTTTAAATGATCAAGGTTGATGTTCTTTACTTCACTTATATTTAATGAATAAACTTGCTCTTGCATAGTTTTCATATAGAATGGAAGATTCACACCATTTTTCAAAATTATTGTCATTTTTTTAATTTCCTTTTTCTCATTTGATTTTAAATGATCAAGGTTGGTGTTCTTTACTTTACTTATGTATATCTAATGAATAAACTTGCTCTTGCATAGTTTTCATATAGAATGGAAGATTCACACCATTTTTCAAAATTATTGTCATTTTTTTAATTTCCTTTTTTTCATTTGATTTTAAATGATCAAGGTTGATGTTCTTTACTTCA
The DNA here is from genome assembly GCA_027475135.1 of Bactrocera correcta. NCBI lineage: Eukaryota > Metazoa > Arthropoda > Insecta > Diptera > Tephritidae > Bactrocera > Bactrocera correcta. Next base: position 70,826,307 of record CM050325.1, read on the forward strand.
CTTATATTTAATGAATAAACTTGCTCTTGCATAGTTTTCATATAGAATGGAAGATTCACACCATTTTTCAAAATTATTGTCATTTTTTTAATTTCCTTTTTTTCATTTGATTTTAAATGATCAAGGTTGATGTTCTTTACTTCACTTATATCTAATGAATAAACTTGCTCTTGCATAGTTTTCATATAGAATGAAAGATTCACATCATTTTTCAAAATTATTGTCATTTTTTCGATATCAATGGTTTTAATATTATTATAATTTTGTTTGATGATTCCGAGGCTAATTTGCAAAAATCTCCTACTCATTGTGTCTACGTCCCCACGTCCATGTGTTCTGGTCCCCTATTTTGTACTTTGTCAATTCCTTCAAAGGGAGATACATATCTTAAGTCTTTTTCAACTTTTTGCCTAATTGTAAGATGATTTATTGCTGCATTTTGTGCAGCTATCTGTGTTAAAGATGCCAAGCATCGAGTTAGCATTTCTATTTGCTCTGCCATATTTTTTATTTTTATTTTTTGTTTTTTTTTTTTTAATGAATAAAAAAGAAGTTTTATTAAAATATAATTATTTTCACTTATTTGAACTTTCTTTTTTTTTTACATTTAGACCACCCTTTTAGTGTCTTTATGGAAATTTCAGTATGTATCTTATTCCGACGGTTTTACTTTCACTGGGAGTTTAAGATTTACTCCACTTTCTACAATTTTAGTATTACTGATTTTTGGTCTTCGATGACTTATCTTATTTTATATATACTTGTACATATACTATATTATATAAAGTTATGTTTCAATAATTAATTTAATCTTACATTACTTACTTCTCTGCATCTTGCCGGGAACCGCTGCTGCTGTTGCTGTTGTTGCTATTATTAAAGTTGTGGTTTCTGTTACTGGTGTCGTTGTTGTTATTAATGTTGCTGTTTTTTGCTGCTGTCGTTTTTGCCATTGTTGCTGTTGCTTTTGTTAATGTTGTTGTTGTTGCTGGTGCTGTTGTTAATGTTGTTGTTGTTGCTGTTACTGTGGTTTTTGTTAATGTTGTTGCTGTTGGTTTTGTTAATGCGGTTGTTGTTGATTTTGTATTGCACTTACAAATATATAAATATCTTCGACGACTTAATAAGTATTTTTTCCCTTTTTTTTTGCTTCTTCTTAGCAAATTTCATTTATTTAGCAAAATTTATTCATCATTTATTTTTCATTTATTTATTTATTTATTCAGCGTAGATAGTTATAGTAGAAAAAGCGGGAACACCGAATTACCGACTGCGCCAATTACGTTTTTAATACCTTCCGTTTAAATAAAACTCCGGCTATCTCCCGTACAGAGCGGCTTGCCGTCCAGTTTATTACTTAACTCTTTTCTTCTATACAAAAATCTTATTCGCTAATTTTACTTGTGGCCGTTGTGCTGACTTGGCATTCCTCAGCATCAACGACCCAGCATATCTTAAATAAACATAAAAATCTTATTCGCTTATTTTACTTGTAGCCGTTGTGCTGACTTGGCATTCCTCAGCATCAACGACCCAGCATATCTTAAATAAACATAAAAATCTTATTCGCTTATTTTACTTGTAGCCGTTGTGCTGACTTGGCATTCCTCAGCATCAACGACCCAGCATATCTTAAATAAACATAAAAATTAGAAGATACTTGTCTTCTTTGGTATGAACGTGGTGGAGTCGTTTGACGACGCAACTCACGTGTTGTGGTCGATCGTAACGTTGCGAGGTAGGCAGCCTGTTTTCTTTCCGCTGCGACACGGCACTCCTCGTCGTACCAGCTCATCTTTTGCACTTTCCGAAAACCAATGGTTTCGGTTGCAGCTGTACTAAGGAGTTTGAAATGCCGTCCCATAGTTCCCTTATACCGAGTTGTTGCCGAGTGCTCTCAGAGAGCAAGAGTGCAAGCCGAGTAGAAAATCGTTCGGCTGTCTGTTGTGATTGCAGCTTCTCGACGTCGAACCTTCCTTGTGTTTGTTGGCGTGCATTTTTTGCTGCACAGAGACGGGTGCGAATTTTGGCTGCAACAATATAGTGGTCCGAGTCGATCTTAGGACCTCGGAACGCATGCACATCTAAAACACTGGAGACCTGTCTTCCGTCTATCACAACATGATCGACCACCAACCAGGGTTTTTCGATCCGGAGACAGCCAGGTAGCTTGATGTATCTTCTTATGCTGGAATCTATTACTACAGATAACCATATTTCGAGCCCCGACGAAGTCGATCAGCCTCAACCCATTTGGGGATGTTTCCTCGTGGAGGCTGAATTTACCGACCGTAGTGCCAAAGATACCTACTTTGCCCACCCTGGCATTGAAGTCGTCAAGCACGATTTTGACATCGTGGCGGGGGCATCTCTCATAAGTGCGTTCCAAGCACTCATAAAAGGCATCTTTGGTCACATCGTCCTTCTCTTCCGTCGGGGCGTGGGCGCAAATCAGCGATATGTTGAAGAACCTCGCTTTAATGCGGATTGTGGCTAGACGTTCATTCTCCGGAGTGAATGATAGTACTCGGCGACGGAGTCTCTCTCCCACCACAAATCCAACACCAAAGTTGCGCTCCTTTATATGGCCACTGTAGTAAATGTCACAAGGACCTACTCGTCTCTGTCCTTGTCCCGTCCATCGCATTTCTTGGACGGACATTCCAGGTGCATGCCCTCAAATCATAGTACTTAATTCGTTTGCCATGGTCGTCATCAAAAGGGGGGTCTCTCATCCGAGGCTGATTATAACTATTCACTGGGGGTGTTTTTTGTTACGTGGCGGGTCCCAAGCCCAGCGCACAACCCTAAGTAGGGAATATTTCGCCTTCTCACTTTAGCTCGCCTTCAAACGTATGTTCTTAGGCTACCCAGAGGATACTTGGTCAAAGACCGGAAGTCGTGAGCTGCTTGAGTCATATGTAAAAGAATCGTTTCTGGCCACTCCCAAGTGAATGTCGATCAGAGAACTTTCCTCACTTGCGTGAACTTCTACACATGACTCCATCCTCCTGCTGCGCATACGCAGCAGAAAAATTCCTCCGGGCCTGGGTTGGACTCAATTCGAGCACGAGTCAGGAGGATACGGAGCAACCCTGCTGCAAAGCGTTGCTCTAATGACGACACACACAAATTAACACTCACCGATCCAAACGGGGTTAGATCGCCGAAAGGACTGCCGTTGGTCGGATGAAATCCGAGTCAATTCCGGTACGTAGAACCGGCAGTCGCGGGAATTGAGGCACAACATCTCATTTCGTTTGTCTAATATGTAATATTCATTCATTTAAGCTTCTTCCATATTTGCTGTACGGTATCCTAATGTATATCCTTATTAAGAGATTGTTTTTTTTTTTTTTGTTTTTTTTTTCGCTTATTCGAGAAGCTGTTATAAAATTTTATTTTACTGGCCTCAATATGTCACGTTTCTTGCGCGTGTTAAGGACCGCAGCGCTCATTATTAAGACATATCTCTGCAGGTAGATTAGATATGTAAATTTTGATCAGCAGGAGATAAGAACACATAGAAGCATTTTATGGGCAGAAAATTAAAACACAACAGAACAATATCCGTGTTCTGCGAACATTATATTTAGTTGTAAGAAATGCAATTGTAATTTAGTCTTACTATTGTCATCAGCCGAGAAGGTATATTACACTAAAACAAATACATACATTTAATAACAAATAGTATTTATTTTTTAACTCGCGCGGCCCACTTGCTAGGTCGACCAGAGTGAGGTTTTAAGGGAAAGTTTTATTTGAAAGTTTGCACGATGTTCTGCATAGTGGAATAACCTCTTGCTTTTATTTGACCTGTTAAACAGAAAGTCTTTAACTTTTTTTTTTAGTTTTAGGACATTATTTCATTTACCACTAATCATTTCCCTCTCTTCCGACGCCGTCGTAAATTTGTTTACAGAAGAGCTTTATAAAATAACTATGTTGGTATTAATCTTATAGTGAAACATAACTGTTTTTGAAACGAAATAGACCACTACAGTATGAATACTAAGCTATCCAGCTCTCAATAAATGTAAAAACTTCATATAAAAAATGCTTAAAAAATGCTAGTATGCAGCTCTAAAGAAATCTACTACTAATTTTTAATAAATTTTTGTAATAAAATTCGTATTTGGTAATCCTGGTTTTGCTAAGAAATAATTAATCAACAATTGTTTCTTGAAGGAAATTTAAAGTAATCGTTAAATTTATCCTAAATTAGCTAAAATCATTATTGTGAAGTATAGTTACTTTTTAAATGTTGTATAAAACTTACCAATCGTCAGCAACATTCCTCAAACCGCAATGAAAACATTTATGTTATTACACACACACATACATATTACACACAAAGTTTATTTTCTTTATTTATTCTCTCTTGTCCTACTAATTTGGACAATGCGTAACCAGCTGTCAAAATTACTTCTGCTTCAATACAGCTTTTTGCACGGTCCAAAAGCATGTCGAACGAGTGTTTTAGCTCGTTGGCCGGTGGTCACCAGTATGCCGGTGCGAGGCTTTTGAATGGCCTCTACGTCTGCATAACGCTTTCCTTTCATGGGCAAATGCATTTTTCCGAAAAGGAAGAAGTCGCACGGTGCCATATCGGGTGAATACGGGGAGTGGTTAATGATTAAAATGTGATTTTTGCTCAAATAATTGGTCACAAGTCAATTTGTGCGGAACAAACCGTGCACACACCTTTCGTAACTCCAAATGTTCGGTAAAAATGCGATAAATCGATGTATTGGAGACGTTCAATTCCATTTCCATGAATTTCAATGATGTTTTCGGATGATATTTGATGAATTCACGCACGGTTTCGATGAAATTTCTGGTGCTCACGGATTTTGATTGACCCACATATTGATCGTCATATATGTCCTCACGACCACTTTAAAAACGTGTAAACCACTCGTGTACTCTACTGTGGAATAGACAATCATCGCCATAAACTTGTTTCATCCATTGAAACGTTTCGGAAAAGTTTTACAAACTTTAAAACAAAATTTAAGGTCGGCTCTTTGTTCGAAGCTAATTTTCGCACCTATAACGCAAACATACTGACACTTAAAACGCAATAACTTCACTTCCAATCGATGCAGTGTCATGATATTCTCACTGAACAATCGATAAAAACAAAGGCGCTAGATTAAAAAGTTGTATTTCAAATCGTAAGCATGTGTTCAATACTCATTGCCAATTTTTCTTTATGTATGTACTAGCTGAGCCCGCAGGCGTTGTCCTGTTTGAAATTATGTGTGTTGAAATGAAAAGAAAGTTGAATTTATATTGTGTTGAAAATCATTTAGAATAGAATAGAATAGAATTTGATTGAGGTATGCACTGCGACCTTGGGTCTATTGTGCCCTCTCCTAACTCACAGGGACTCACCTAGCCCCAGCAAATCGATAAATTCTAGGATTTTGCTGGGAGCTAGTGAGTCGATGTGATCCCTATCTAGAAATATGGTTCCAAAGGCCTTAGACCTGCGTCTCCAGACGGCGATGCAGTTGATTAGTAGATGCTCCGGGGCTTCAGGTTCCTTGTCGCAGAACTGGCAGTTGGCGCAAGAGGCTAGTCTTAGGTTGAATAGGTGCCTAACTTGCAGTGGCCGGTGTAGAATGCGACCAAGAGCCTGAGTTTAATCCTTGGGAGGTTGATTATCGATCTAAACCTGTTAAGGTTGCACCCCCCTATTAGCAACTTGGCATGCCGCATACCATGCGCCCGTTGTCAATGACCCTCTCTACCCACTCGTTCTTCCTTACGGAGCAGCTCCTTTATAGTGTGGGGGCCCACCCCAGTGAACGGTTCGGGGCCTACCATGTTTGTGGAGGCTGCGGAGCGGGCTAGCTCGTCAGCCAGTTCATTGCCGGCTATACCTCTATGACCAGGTACCCAAATTAGGTGTACCTGGTTTACTTCCGCTAGGCTGTTCATTTCGATAGTTGCGATAGAGATTTATCTCTATGCATCGACTTATGGCCAAAACTTCGGCCTGGAAGATACTGAGGAATCTGCCCATCCGTATGGATAATCTTGTGCGTGGACCTGCGATCCCTGCACCAATACCTTCCGACGTCTTAGACCCGTCAGTGTACCACTTAAGTGTACTCTCCCTCAGCACCAGCTCAAGAGTGGAGTCATTCCACTCGCTCTTGCTGCCAAGGGTAACCTTGAACTTCCTCGTAAAATTTATTGTTTTTGTAATCCCGTCCTTCGGGAGGAGGGCAATTGGAATGTTGCCACTTATCATTTCCATCCTCTGGGACGAGATTGTTTTCCCTTTGCCGCATCCCTCTGCCATTATTTGCAGGAGTGAATGCTTGGCTACTTGACCGATCACTATGTGGAGCGGCGTAAGTTCCAACAGGACCTCCAGCACCGCCGTTGGGCATGTTCGCATAGCGCCCGTCATGCAGACACATGCTAGCCGCCGAAGCTTCGATAGTTTCAACACCACCGAGGCCTGTGCCGCCACAGAGGCCCAGGACACCGCTCCATATGTGACTATCGGTCGCACAATCATGGTGTACAACCACTTGACAATCCTTGGCTTGCAACCCCAGGATTTTTCTGCCAGCCGATTGCACACCATTAGTGCCTTTATCGCCTTGACCAGTGTTTGGTTCACATGCTGCTTCCACCGCAAAGTGGAATCCAGCGTAAGACCAAGATATTTTACCTTGCTGGTCATCTCGATCTCTCTACCCCCAAGTGTGAGGTTCCTAAGCCCGGGTAGGGACCTACGCCTCGTGAACGGGACGATGGTCGTCTTCGAGGGATTGATACCACCTTGCGGACAGCCTCTTGTTGTGCGGAGACGAATCTTTGTGCCCCCTGCTGTGGTCTCAGCAACCCTAGTGCGCAGTACTTCCTCTATCCATCTCCGCACCGGTGCTGCCACATTCCTACCCTCTCGAGCCATGGCTACACTTCTATGAGACGTGTTATCAAAAGCTCCCTCGATATCTAAGAAGGCGCATAGCATAACTTCCCCTTTCTCCAGTGAACTCTCTATCTCAGAGGTCAACTGGTACAGAGCCGTGCTTGTTGATCTGCCAGCTCTGTATGCATGCTGAGCCGCATGCAGGGATGCAGTCTTCAGCGCCTTCGCTCTTAAATGGTGATCTATTATCTTCTCCATAGTTTTCAGTAGGAAGGAGGTTAGGCTGATTGGCCTGAAAGATTTAGCCTAATCAGGTGTGGCATCAGGATCTGCTCACCCTGTTGTAGAAGCGCTGGGAAGATGCCGTCCACTCCCGGAGACTTGACCCTTTCGAACGAGCTCATTGCCCACCTGATCGAGTCCGCAGTAAACAACTGTTTAGCGATAGCCCAATTAGTGCGGGATGGCCTGTTCGGTTACGGGCAGACACCGGTAAACCGGAATGGTCTCCGGGAAGTGAGCACGCAAGAGCTCTGTAGCTCTGTCCTCCGCGCTGGTCGTGAATGTCCCGTCATTCTTCTTGATGGCTAGCACTGTGTCCGTCTTCCCTTTAGCCAGAGCCTTGTGCAGCCTAGCAGCTTCTGGCGTGGAGGACGCGTTTTCACAGAATCTCCTAAAGCTAGCCTGTTTAGCAGACCTGTTCTCTTTATTATACAGTGTCAGGTTGCTCCTATACTCTTCCCAGACCCCTGTACATGTAGCCTTGTTAAATAGGCTTCGTACCTTCTTCCTTAGGTCTGCGAGTTTTCTTGTCCACCAGGAGCATCTGCGCCTGTCTGTGGGTACTCCTAAGGGGCAGCTGTCAATGTACGCGTTGATGATAGACCCGTTAAGCGCGGTCAATCTGCTCCCGGGCCCGTAACGCTACTGTCAGTCTGCCCCTCCCTCTTCAGTCCCTCCTCTAGCCTCTCCCTGAAGGCACTCCAATTGGTCCTTCGAGGCTTGCGTCTAGGAGGGAATAACTTGACCTCTGCCCTCAGCGCAAACCTTACAATTCTATGGTCCGACAGGGAGGGCTCCGTCGAGACTACGAGACCATCCCGGTTGCAGGTTCATTGCTGAGGGTTATGTCCAACACTTCCCTCCTGCTTATAGTTATGAATGTGGGTTCACACGCTACATTCTCTATCGCTAAATTACTGCCTACTGCATATTCTAATAGAGACTCACCTTTTGTGTTGCATTCGGTGCTGCCTCATTCCGTATGGTGAGCGTTTGCATCGCATCCTATGATGAGGGGGAGCCTGTGCCGTTCTGCAGTGCTCCACCAGCCTTTCAACCGCCTCCGGCGGAGCTGTAAGTGCCTCCCCTGGGAAGTATGCCGAGGCCAGGACGAAGACCTTACCTTCAAAGTCTCTGACCTTCACCGCCACCAAGTCCTGCGTCAGAAACTCTAAAATGCAAAAGAAATCAATATTGCTCCTGATAACTATACACGTCAGAGGCCTCTCGCTAGAGAGGTCCCAGATTACCTTGTTTGCCTCCGTCTTGAGGCCCTTTACCTCTCCTTTGTAGATCCAAGTCTCATGGATCAGCAGTGTGCCCAGTTTCTCCGCAGTGAACCTGCTTGTTGTGACAGCTGAGGCTGCCGCCGCATGGTGCAGGTTCACTTGGGCAATTTCCATGTTAACGGCCATCATAATATGGGTTCGAGGAAGGAGAGATCCTCTTCCCCGCCGTCAACCGCACTGCTGTCCATTCGGCCTCCAAATCCATCCAGGAGTTCTTGTGTAGAGGGTAGCTCCGTGTTCCGGCCATCATCGGGGACGCCTGTGGTCGTTACAGGCACTGCCTGTCCAGACCTGCTCCCGCAGGTTTGCTCCGCCATGTCGTCCACCTCCATCCTTGTTACTTTCGGGGAGGGCTTCGGCACTGCCAGAATATCGACGCCGTTGACCCGTGGTGCCGCAGGCGTTTTGGCTTCTTTGCTCCCGGTGTCAGCAGGCTTGTAGGGCCGCATGACAACCGTGCTGTACCTGTAAAACAGGCGGAAGCTCGCAACGACTCGTCGTCTATATATAAGTATAACCTCCATCCGTTCTTGTCTCCTAGCTTCTCCTTTCTGCTGCCGGCAATACACCAGGCCGAGATAGTGAGTCCCCGGTTCTGGTTCCCCACCTAGGTCCTGTCCCCGCACCGAGGGAGGAACATTGTCATGCTATGCATGATTGGCACATCTCCCACCGTCTTCGCGCAGAGGACAGGGCCCGTCCAGCTTTGGAACGTGTTCCCTCAGCCAGTCAGCGGACGACTCGTCCAGGCAGTCCACCTGCATCATACTTCCTCTAAAGTCGATGCCCAGGAAGGATGCCGTGTAGTCCTCGTCCATTAGAAGGTCCTGCAGCACGGTGAGCTCCTCCGATTTCAACGACTCCGCCGGCTATTTGAAAGGCAGAACAGCCATGCGGATGCCTCTGAAAGCGTCCGCATATCCGCCCCGACCCTCCTCCACCCGGTAAGGAGCCGGTCCAGATAGTTGGCCCCCGGCTGCCTTTGCGTCCGTGCCCCGCACCTTTTTGAACGGGGGGGGGGGGGGGGGGGGCTCCTGAGGCGTGATTTGGCTGCTCTTCCTTTTTTTCTGCTTGGGCGTACGTGCCCGCGGGCAGTGTCCTGCTGTCGCCTATAGCGGTCAGAGTTGTGCTGACCGGGCCACGTTTGCTGTTACCACTGCCTTGCGCGCGAAATGGCACGTTTTAGTCGTGCCCATTTGTCTGGGATGCGTTGCTCCCTCTGCTCTCGCTCCTGGCTAGAGCCTCCGCTGCCTCCGGGGTTTTCCCATCACGGAGGTGCCGTAGGTACCACTTCATGGTGGAACCACTTATCCCTTTTCTGTGAGGATCGTCGCACCCTTCGATTGACCAGCTACTGGGAGGGAGCGCTGCCCACTTCTTCTGCGCCTTCTCCTCCTTCTCCTGTTTGCGCCTTCAGGCTCTGCCTGATGCGACTCGCCCGAGGCCGGCCCACTGCACCTACCGTCGGGGATCTTGGTGACGCTCGTTGCTGCTACAGCGGCACCAGGCGTTACCACCAGGTGAGCGCCGCTGCAAGAGAGCACGTCGTCATCGTCCTCCCTGGCGTGCTCCTCAAACAGCGAACGCTCCTCCGGCGTAAGAACATCGAGGAAACTAAACTTCCGCTAAGCCCCTCGACCCCCTTTGCCTTCCGCTGCCCCACTCTCCTCTTTTTCCGCGACCGTTGTCCTTTGTCGTTGCCCTTTGTCCGTCATCGAATCCGTTTTTTTATTGTTGCTGTTGTTGAGTTTTATTGTATATCTATCTTTTTCTTACAACCCTTGGCTCAGCGAGGTGAGCTGTTGGGTCTATTATCAAAATGGGGAATGGGAAGGTCCGCCACGCCAGAGCCCCTTGGCGCGGTAAGGTCACCGTTACTTCCCAATTCGGCCCGGTGTTGGGAAGGCTCCGTTAAAATACAGACACAGCCTCCTGGCTGCAAAGTTCCAATGGGCACGGGAGTCGCATAACACCCTGGATTAGGAGGTGGTAGCTCTTGGTCAGCACACGCATTCGGCACCCGACATCCCGCGTGGTCCGTGCTTGGTAGCACCAACCACACAGGATTGGGGGCGCCTAGTATACCTTGCGCCTAAGCCCCTGCACCACGACAAGGTGCCTACCATTCGCAGAGGTACATATTTTTTTAATATAGCGCAGCTTGGCACGATTACGATTCTTTCGGCGTCGCGATTTGATGGTACGGATGGACACAATTTTATATGCAATTCACTCTTATTTTGTTTTGTTTTTCTTTGCATCTCATGACAAATACCAGTGTTGCTTCTTATTAAAAAAACTATTAAACAATTTTCTGTTAAACATATATAGAGAAAATGGTACAAATCTATATACATATATAAAAATGAAACCCGTTTTCCGTTGTCACGGCATCACGAGTGAATGGCTGGACCGATTTCTTTAATTCTTTTTTCCTGCATTTGTTATTATTAGGAGAACGTTCTTATGTAAGAAAAAATTGCGAAAGTTGCCGGAAAACCTCTAAAAACAGCCCTTTTCTTATTCCTATACAAACGTTTTATTTTGTACATATGTATATATGTATAAGTAAAATGATTGTTTATTTGTTAGTAACGCATAGGCTCGAGAACGGCTGAACCAATCTTCATGACATTTTCAGAAGTTGTTCGATGTGGATCTGGAAAGGTTTAGGAATAAACAAACCTTATACTTTTCATGAGAAGAAGTCGAAAAATTGGAAATTTCCAAAAAGTAACTTTTTTCCATACAATTTTTTTTCTTTTGATTTTAACGTTACAAAAGGCAGAGATGTAGAATAGCATCCCACGATTTCGAGGTTAAAATAGGTATGAACGGATAGAGGAGTTCCTCCAGATCAAGAAAATATGTACATATATACTATATTGCGCTGACCTATGGTTTTTAGATATTTGCATTCTAAATTCAATAATTTGATTATTTAAAACGCGTGTTTCTCGCGTGATTTATAATGAATTTTAGACTTATTTTTAACTTTTACATTCACTAAAACTTCACTAATTCGGTTCTACCCATTTGGTTTGTATTAAGTTCGAAAAATGTGTTTTTATGTTTATTTTTTCTGGACAGGCTTTTTATTGAATATATACATAAAATATATGAACATTTAGCAAATCTAACGTATTCAAAGAATTCGTATTTTGTTAATAATCCGTCGTTCCTGTAGAAGATCTCCTAAAAGTCTTCCACAAAAAAATGTTTGCAGGAAGATATCCCTAATCAAAATTATCTGAAATAAAAAAATCCAAAAGGATTACTTTAAGGATAGATAAATACAGGTAATGATCGAAGAAATAATCAAAATTTTGATTTCAGACAAAATGGCGGCTTCACAACAAAAAAATTTTGCCTGAAAAACAAATACGCTCATTACTCCGAAACTATTTCCGGGATTACTTTCAAATTTACAGACAATATTCTCGATATATATATACATTCAAAATATGTAAAAATTACAAATGGATATAACCCCTTAAATAGTGCAAAATTAACTTTAATTCCAAATTAACTTATGTTGAAATTCATATATTCATACAATAACAAAAGGGTTGCATTTTAACCAAAAATTAATGTTGCCTTATGTACATATTTTACAAAGGAATAAAAAAATAAATAAAACAAATTATACCCCAATGGCAGGAAATAAATAACACATTATCAGGTTATCGCATAAAACTCCTCTCTGCATTGGCGGCCTTCGGCCGCGCTTCAAATAAATAACGATAGTCGGACCAACGCCTGGGCGACGTCAGTACTTTCGCGTGGAACTCTTTTTTTGCGTTGGTGGCTTGTTGTTCTTACGGGTTTCTAATCACCGTTAGAATAATAATAAGAATTATCTCCATTGTCGTCGACGTCATCTAGCGGGAGGCTCAGAAAACGTGCTGTTTCGACAGCATCGGACCAAAGGAGAAGGGTGTTTGATAAGTGGGGATGGTGGGGCATGCAAAGAGGTGGCCAGTGTCATGCGGAGACTCATTGCAAGCAGGACATATGTTGGATATGTCGGTCTCTATTTTGAACAAGTAGGAGTTTAACCTTCTACAATATCCAGAACGAAGCTGCGCAAGGGTCACTCGCGTTTATCTCGGCAAATCGAGCTCTTCGTCTGCAATCGGTGGTGATTTGACTCCAAGCACGCCGTTGACTGGAAGGGAGTCGGTGAAGGTGTTGATAGCTCCACTGTGGATGGCGGTCTGTACCTGTCGGAAGCCTGGCGACCGTTCAGCTCCAAACAGGTGGCTGCAGGGGTGATTTCTGTGAGAACATCCCAGCAGGTACTGCCTGGAGAGGAGTTCATTATGCTCCTTAACTGGGAGCATAAGCTCCTCACTATGTAGGTGTTCAATGAGATACATCAGGAGGCATCCTGTCGTAGTCCGCAGTGTAATATTCTGACAAGTCTGTAACTTTAACTGCATTCCACCGCATCCAGGCAACCATATTGGTGCTCAAGTCTGTACTTCTTCGTACAGTTCGTAAATGTGGTCGCTGTGGATTTGGTGGAGGAGAGTGTTAAGTTCCGTGCAGCGAGAAATCGAGAAAGTTCGGAGAGATAGCCGTTTACCTTTGAACACATGCAATCGACTCCATTGCCCTTTGTCAATATTGTGTAATCATCAGCGTACGAGGTGATAAAAATTCCCTCTGGTGGTTTTGGAAGTTTTAAGAAGTAGAAGTTAAACAATAGCGGGGAGAGAACACCACCCTGCAGAAACACCTGTTTAATTCTTCTCAATTTATATTTTTCTCCTCGAAACAGTACGGATGATTGACGACTGCTCAGGTAGTTCACGGTCCACCTCTTCAGTCCTGGAGAGAGCGTAGTTTTTTCGTGGTCCTCAAGTAGCGTTATGTTGTTGACTGTGTCAAAGGCTTTTGACAAGTGTAAAGCTGGGACTCCATTTTGTTGGCGAGTTTCGCAGGCTTCAGTAGTGGGATCACTCTTCCGACTTTTCACACATCGGGTATTTGAAGAGTGGTCAGCGACAAGTTAAGGACCTTGTTGAGGTAGCGTACTCCGGTCGCGCCTAGAAGCTTTAGCATCAGCATATTGATTCCATCAGGGGCAATTGATTTGGATGATTGTCTTATTTGGATGTCTTATTTATGACACTCCGAACTTCCTCGTCGCTAAATGTAAGTGGTGCGCAGTCTTTTGGAATTTTGCGCAGTTGTCGGGTAACAAATCGTTTGGCTTTTTTCTCCAAAAGGTGCAGTGTAAATTGCCGGCTAAAATAGCTTACATACTTCTTCGCGTCCGAAGAGGCAAAATCCAAATCTTACTCACACCAGTGGAGAGGTTACAGAACTTCAAGTATTTTATCTATTTTCTTCGGTTGTGTTGATTTACCAATCGCCCAATCTCCAAAATGAAATCCCTTATTCGGGGTTCACAGGGATCGGCATGGCGTAAGGTGTCGTGCTCGTTTGCTTAAACAACTGCTTCGACTGGAAAATCAGGGCGGAATTCTTTCAGCCGGGATGAAGCGAGCAGTAGCTGCTGCGATCACCTTACGGAATCGACGTTCGCCATCGGTTACGTCCGCAGGAATAGGTAGGGTGAAGTTGGTCTCAGTAAATTCTGTGAAGCTGGCCCAGTTAGCTTTGTTAAAGTTAACGCAAGTGCGGTTGTTCACCGAAATAAAGTTTCTCGTTCGAGATAATTATGGGCAGATAGTCTGATGCAAGAGTTAGAATAGGTCACCAGGAAACGCTACTTATCATACCACCACAGACCAGAATGGGAGTGATTCCGCCTATTTAAGCTTCTATGGACCGTAGAGGTCCTTTGTTGGCAACTCTGGTGAAATGGCAGCGCAGTGCACGAACTAGGTGCAGGTTGCACAGCCGTTGAGGGTAAAGTCGCAGTAGTGCGTTGGCAACATGTGGCCACGTAACTCGTAGTTCACTCCCTGGGTGTATTAACCCTTCGTTGCATGATTAATTTCCGTGAGAATAAACATTTCTTTGAAACATAATTTTAATAATAATAATTTGTCATCCCACAAATTTGAAATTTTATGATTGCCGTGTTTCTAGCAACGGAGTTACGCAACATTGCATATATGCAATATCATGCAGTAAATCTAATAAATTTACAAGGAGGTTACTGAATGAAATGAAATTTTTTGAAACAATTTCTTGATTTGCTGAAACATAAATTAATTTCACGTTTTTGCACCGAACATATGTACATATATTTGTCACAACTTGGTAATTTGCAAGTGACTCGAGTGCCCACCCATGTTGGCCAGTGATCTACGTGATTCAACCGTACTTCATTTTCAGTGATAGAACCACTTCTCTGGTGCTTTCTATAGAAATAAAGTACAAGGATTACACTTATACGTCGCAAATACCACTTCTTAGAGCGTATTTTGATTTTGTATCGGCCTATAAAGGAATCTAGCAAATCAACACCCTTCATGAATTTGTTATACTTTGATAAAACGTTTGGGCAAGCGACACTTATTTTCCGTCCAGATTTCGCATCAAACCGTTAAACTGCTAGTTCTGGAGTTTTGCCACAGTAGCTAAAAATTAAAAGTAACGATTGTTTTATATCTTCAGGAAACTACAGATGTATGAAAGTTATCCACTTTTGCATATTCAAGGGATTTTTCGTGTGCATTCTTCATCGTAATTTCTCGTCTAGAAGCTTTAAAATGGGAATTCGAATCCCGAATTGTTCCCAGTGAGTAAATTCCACGTTTATAAAGGTGGCAAAAGATGTGTAGTAATTATCAAAAAAACTTTTTAGTTCTTTTATGGGGGAATATCCTTTAGTAATCTTATAGCTATGTTGCGACTTGATCTCAAATCAATTTCCTCAGGAAGTCTATTGATGCTGTTGTCTTCTTGTTTCGTGTTGTTGTTTTATATTTCGAAGTTGAACATTCACCTTTTATTTTTTTCGAACTTATTCACTGACATAGTGTCCTGAATTCATTTCATCCCTACTCTTGGCGTCCAATATCTTCTAATATTAGGGATTTGAACAATAGACATCAAAATACATATCCGTAAAAACTTTTTCAGATCTTGTTTGTCGATACCATTCATTTTGGCTCTTTTTGACAAGTGCATAAATATCCATTAGATCATCTGATCATCCTGCGTCTACATTGAGTTATACCCACTTGCGAGACAGAAAATCGCATTTTTTTGTAATTTTTTTCCAAAGAGGCATTTTATTTTATACATTAATGGAAAAATGTACTTAAACAGAATTGATGTACTTTAACAATCAGCGGTTTATTTAAAAAAATATTGGATCCCCTAGCTCCTGTAGATGATCTGCGGAGAGACGTCAAAAAAAAAGTGCTTGACGGTGAGCAAAATTTCTCTGGTCCAAATTATCTGAAAACCAAAAACCAAAAATATTTAGTTTTGTGATAAATAAATACAGGTAATGATCGAAGGTCTAGTCAAAACTTTGATTTTAGACAAAATGGCGGCTGAAAAAAAAAATCAGTTTTTCATGGAAAGTTTTCACTTCAAAGTGGCTTAAAAAATCGAAATTATTGTTCAAACCCTTATTCCTTCGATCATTACCTGAAAAATTCGTGTAAAAACTTCAGACCGATCGATTCAGCCCTTTCTGAGAAATCTTGCTCACCGACT
Source organism: Bactrocera correcta (assembly GCA_027475135.1). NCBI lineage: Eukaryota > Metazoa > Arthropoda > Insecta > Diptera > Tephritidae > Bactrocera > Bactrocera correcta. The sequence continues at coordinate 70,842,420 of CM050325.1, forward strand.
TTGAAAACACCGTTTCGAGAAACACGAGTTTAAAGTTTTGGAAGCACTTTACATGTAGTCGGCGCGCCTTCACTAATGTGTCTATAACTTCGAAAATATTCGTCGGATCGACTTGAAATTTTGTGCGTGTATACTCAGATATATATATATTAAGAAAACGCAAACAAAAAAAAAAATCGATTTTTTGAAAATCCTAACTGTATATAACTTCTTTAAAATTATGTTCGTATTGATGTATATCTAATTTAAAATTTTCCTTCATCTAAATATTCATCTTTGCTTTCATACCAGTTTTCTATTACTACAAGTAAAATTTAGGCCTAAATGCATGGTATTGCTCATGTGCAATGATACATCATAACTCTTGCAAAAATAATTCGTGTGAAAACCGAATTTGTTATTTGGGCAAGAAACACTCCAAATTAATAGGAAATACTCACATTTTATTATAAATTCTCAATAATTGAAAAAATAATGAAAATTTAGCGCTGCATATTCAATATATCAGAAAGAAGTTTACTCTTTATTACGTATATTCACACAAACTCAACAATATTTTCGAAAATCTACCAAAGGAAAATAGTGATAAGGTAAAATTTTCATTTGCCGAAAAAATAACTGTAAATTAAGAAACTATGTAGGTGCCAGATCAACGAGAAGTTACCATTGCATATATGCAATGCTTTGCAACGAAGGGTTAAGGCCGGAGCAGGTCTTAAGATGGCGCCATACATTGCATGTGTTACACCTGACCTGGAGTTTAGATGGAGGCTTTTGGCGCAGAGGCATCAGAAAAATTGCTCTGGGACCACGTTGGACTCAATGTCAGCACGAGTTCGTAGGATACATTACAGTACATTCCTTGGCCGAAAAAAAACCGGTTCAATTGCAGTAACATAGAATCAGTTGTTTCGGCTCGGATTACTGTCGTAGACACCTCTTACGCTGTTATAGGCGAGTTATCCACAGCGCGCCAACCGTTTCCTCTTTTCGCTATTTGGCGCCAGTTCGAGATATTTAGTGCAGCCAGGTCCTTCTACACCTTATCGCTCCAACGGAGTAGGTGTCGTCTTCTTTCTCTGCTTTCACCGACGTGTACTGAATCGAAAACCTTCAAACCGGGAGTGTTCTCTTCCATCCAGACAACATGACCTAGCCATCGCAGCCGCTGCCTTTTGATTCGATGAACTATGTCAAAGTCGCCGTATATCTCGTACAACTCATCGTTCTCTCGAACACTCCTAAGGCCGACTCATCAGATTATGTCATTGTCCATGCCGTCCTCTCATATTGCAGGAAGGAAATGCTGAGTGATTTGAAGCATTTGAAGCTTGGGGAACTGGGTTCGCCATCTCCAGATGTTACACTTTTACTGCAGTACAGCAGACTGAAGAAGTGTCCTCTCCATAACTTCAGTATGGGTCCTATGAGAATATGCTTTCCTCTGGAAACCTTCCGTTAGTCGCCACATTTTCTCCAACTCTTTTTACACATTTATGGCTTTCTCTCCACTGCGATACAAAAATCCTAAGGAGCTTGAAATGCCCTCCCACAGTTCCCTTATACCGAGTTGCTGATGATCGCTCTAAGAGAGCAGGAGTGTATGTCGAGTAGAAAACCGTTCAGCTATCAGTTGTGATTGCAGCTTCTCGACGTCGAACCTTCCTTGTGTTTGTTGGCGTGCGTTTTTTGCTGCACAGAGGCGGGTGCGAATCTTTGATGCAACAATATAGTGGTCCGAGTCGAGGTTAGGACCTCGGAGCGCACGCACATCTAAAACACTGGAGACGTGTCTTCCGTCTATCACAACATGATCGATCTGGTTGGTAGTTTCTCGATCTGGAGACAGCCAGGTAGCTTGATGAATCATTTTAACTGGAATCTGGTACTACAGATAACCATATTTCGGGCCCCAGCGAAGCAGCCTCAACCCATTTGGGGATGTTTCCTCGTGGAGGCTGAATTTACCGACCGTAGTGCCAAAGATACGTTCTTTGCCCACCCTGGCGTTAAAGTCGCTTCCCTGTGTTTGTTGACGTGCGTGCTTTGCTGTACAGACATGTCCAATTATGACAACTTGATTGATATGGTTTTGAACTTCTTTATCCGGAGACAGGCAAGTAGCTTGATGAATTTTATTGTGCTGAAATCGAGTACTACAGACAACCATATTTCGGGCCCCAGGGAAGTCGATAAGCCTCAACCCATTTGAAGACGTTTCGCAATGGAGGCTGAATTTTTCAGCTGTTGCAACAAAAATGTCTCCTTTGCCGCTCATAAATGTCGTCTTTGGTCATATCGTCCTTCTCTTCCGTCGAAGCGTGACGCTCATATACCGTACCCCACATCGAATATGCGATCGCTTATATGACCACTGTAGTAAATGACACAAAGACCTTCTCGTCCCCGTCCTTGTCCCGAGCATCACATTTCTTGGACGGCGGTGATGTCAGCCTTTATTTTTACGTCAGCGGCACCTTCCCAATTTCTGGTCGTCATCAAAAGTGGGGTCGTTCATCCGTGGCTATTGTTCTTTTTTAATTGGGAGTATTTTCTACGTGGCAGGTCCCTAGCCTAAAGCACAACCTCGCTTGGCGAGTAGTATATAATATATACTCATGTATATAGCGAGCGGCTTGTTTCAGGACCGACACCCGCTTGCAGCCGCACCTCTGACGTTGCAATTAGACTGAAACGAACCCTTAAACCGAATATGCCACAGTGGTTCTGCTTAATCTTCCTCTCTCTTTTAGCCGTGACCCCCGGCTTCACCCAAGATGGCTATCGTATCTTACACAAGGCTGGGTCATCTTTCCAGAGTTAGCGGCGAGAAGGCAAGAGTAGAAATTGGGTATAGCCCTACGCCTGTAACTTCTTATTCAGACGCTTGACTATATCCCATTTCACCCCAATAATAGTAATTTCGTATGAAAAATAAATAATGTATTTATTATTACATCTGTTGTACTATATTTACGTTTTCCGAACCTACTTTCCGCCTGTTTGAACAATGTTACCTAACACTACCTAATGATCAACCTGGTAAAATCCTACGACTTCGCCACAGTTTTGCGTTTTCGGACCGCCGCATGCGACTAATGTGGTAAGATAAGGCAAATAGACAAGCCCACGCCTATTAAAAAAGTCCAATATACAATTAGGCAGGGTTTTTGATTTACTACTCCGAAGAAACAAAATTTCTAGAATTATTGTTATGCTATAGCTACCGCTCTCACTTTGACGGGAGTCATAGCATAACAATTTAAAGTATGTGCTCCGCTCTGCTTGGAGTTTTGTTAGGTAATAGGTATGTCGTCGTATAGAGGCCGGTTAATTAAAAAGTATTTCCTTCCTTCAAATTCCTTTAATCCTGGGTTGATGGGTTTGATTGATGTGATAATATAATATGATGTTTCTTCTCCTGTGTTTGTCCACTTGAATAAGAATGTCTCACTGTTCACTTGTGTCTGTTTCATCACTTTGTATATTGTTTTACTATCTGTTGTTCGCTTTTATATAAAAGGTTTTATGGCGGGATTATATACTTTCGCTTAAAAAAACGCAGGAAAATTATTGTATTTTGTCCCCACTTTCGCCTGTTGAGTCAAGTTGGGGCGGTTGATATTCCTCTGCATTAAACCTCTCTTACTTAATGTAATTTGTGGGAGTTATGCAGAGGAGTATGTGTTTGGATTAAACATCCTGGCCACCTTGCAGAATCTGCGAAATAATTCTGTAATAATAGAGTAACATATTGATTAAAAGTTTTGAACTGAATTAGAGTAATTATCAGAAGTATACTTAAGGTTATATAATGCCAGTCAGGGTCCAGCCAAATGCCAATCTCCAACGTTAGCTCTTCGTTGCTATGGAAGTGAGGGTCAGCGTAGAATTCTGCCGCTACAACAACAACTAAGTGTTCAAAGCGCGTTTGGACATCGTCACTTAAGTCTCGCTCATAGGGTTTCTTGGGTAACTTATGTGTAATGATTGCGTTACATTTCAAACAAAACTTTTTATCATTATTTGAGCTAATTTTTATGCTACAAATACGGTAAGTATTAAGGTATGTAATTGTCAGTTTGAATTTTTTTACGAGTTCGGCTGCTATATTCGTAATTTTAAGAACCTATACCGGTGTGACACTTCAAAAAAAAAAAAAAAATTTGCTTTTTCGATAGTTTATATTTCTAAAAATATTCTGTGAAATGAAGAAGGTCGTATCTGTCATAGTTTTTATATGAGTGAAACTTTAAACGTGTTTTTCTCAAAACATTTTCAAAATTGCTGACATCATAACATAATATTAACCGCTTGTTTTCAAATTAAAACTAAGTATTGTTGAATATATTTACTATACAATGACCTACGATCTTTTTCATTGGTTGAAAATTGTCAATTTGGCATTAAAAAAGACGACAATCTTTCACCAAAAAAAACGAAATTTTTTTCAACATTACGCTTTTTTGATAATTTTCGATATTTTTCAAAGACCGTAGGTCATTGTATAGGAAATATCTTTAGGTTTAATAAACTTTTTGTCGGAAGTCGGAATCATGTCAGCAGTTGAGGCACTTTTTTTACCCTTAACTCCGTTATTTTTCAACATTTTTGTAAAAAAAAAATCTTAAAAAAACTGAAAATATACCTTATTAAGTTCAAAGGAATTCCAATGCGTACCAATCGCGTACTTTCTGTTAAAAAAACTCACGAAAATCGCCTAATTTTTCATGCGTTACACAGTTATAGCCTTAAGGGTAGGGTTTAAAATGGCTCGAGCTTTGTGTCATGCACCATCGCATTTCAAACGGATCTTCATTGTGGGTATAAGGGCCTGCTTAGCCAGTAAGGATGGTAGTTGGGCCTCCATCGCATGTGGTTGAGATTTTGGTTTCTCAACACCATTTACATCGTTGGTCGGGTATAACATCGGATGTCCGTGCAGCGTTGAATGACGTTTACCATGACAAATGGAACATCGATTTTTGTTTCTACATCCTTCTGTCTTATGCGACCTGGCTAAGCAATTAACACAATAGTGATGTTTAATTACTGCTTCGTATTTTTTGCTTATGTTGTACGATGAGTGCGTAGCGCAAGTCACTAGACGATGGTCTTTTTTGCATGCTCCGCAAGCAAGATGAAGATGTGATGTTAGTTGTCTATAATGTGAGATCGTTTTTCGAGATGTGTCAAGGTGATCATCACATTCCTTTTCCTCACGAATAGTGAGAAGGGTCGACTTGAAATGCCGAATGCGTCGTGACATCGTTTCGTATTCTGAACTTGGCGTAATGCTAAGGGTTGCGCTACGGGGTCGGATGGTAATTTTTGAGCTAATAGGACGAAGTCTGGGTGAGTTGCTGAGTGTTGGAGCCATTTCACTAAACAGAAAAAAAAAACTTTAAAGTTATTCTTGAACGTTTCGGATTTCAACCATTCGTGTTTTATTAACAAAAGCCGAAGAAAACCTTTTGGATTCGACATAGCTTCCATTCGTTCGGTGAAATGTTTTCGTTTCTTATAACGACTAAGTCGTTAATTTCAACATTACGTTGCGGATATTTCCATTTGTGTTGTTTGTGTGGTTCCATAAGGTACACTTCCTTACATCTCTTGTAAATGTGCTGGTAGAGTATTTTTAGTTTCTGCCATCTGTTAACGATAGAATAGAATAGAATAGATTAAAATTGAGGTTCTGCACCGCGATCTAGGGTGTATTGTGCCCTCTCCTATATCACATGACCTCCCAGAGCCCCAGCAACCTGAACAGTTCCAGTAGTTTACCGGGTGCTAGTGAGGTGATGTGATCCCCGCTCATATAGATGGAATCCAGGGCCTTAAGCCTCTTCCCACAGATTGCTGTGCTGGATAGGTGTGCTGGTGTCTCCTGTTCCAGGTCACAGAACCGGCAGCTAGCACAGGAGCCCATGCCCAAGTTGGACAGATGCTTCCTGAGCTTGCAGTGCCCTGTGTAGACTGCGATGAGGAGATGGAATTTCTCACGGGGGAGGTTAATTACATCTTTAAACCTGGAGAGGTTATACCCGCCTAGGAGCAGCTTGGCGTGGCGCATGCCTGCTGCCTGTCGCCAGTACCGCTCTCTTTCCTCTCTCTCCTGCGTGCGGAGCAGCTCCTTAAGAGTGTGGGGTCCTACTGCCATGTACGGCTCTGGTCCCAACATCCTGGATGCTGCCGCCGTGCGGGCCAGTTCGTCGGCCTTCTCATTCCCTTCTACTCCCTTGTGCCCTGGTACACAAATTAGTGCACCCGGTTGCACAAGGACACGCGGTTAAGCCTTCCTATGCACTCTTCGACTAAAAGCGATCTGGTCTCGTATGATAAGATCGCCTTTAGTGCCGCTTGACTATCGCTGAGAATAGCTATGCGCTGTTTTCGATAGTTGCGGCTGAGGTTGATTTCAGCGCATTGACTGATGGCAAGAACTTCAGCCTGGAAGATGCTTGGGAAGCAGCCCATAGGTATGGACAGTTTAGTACGCGGTCCCGCAATACCCGCCCCAATACCCTCCGGTGTTTTCGAGCCATCAGTGTACCACTGAATGGTACTGTCTGCTAGCAGCCTTTCCAGCGTGGAATCGTCCCATTCCTTCTTGCTGCCTAGAGTTACTTTGAATTTTTTCACGAGGTTTATTTTCTTCATTGTGCCGTCCCTTGGGAGGGCTAGAGGTGTGCTTTCCGCTAGAGCGTCCATCTGTCTGGAGGACATTATTTTCCCTCTACTACAGCCTTCTGCTGAAATTTGTAACATTGTGTGCTTTGCTGCTAACTTGATCACCTGATGTAGCGGTGTAAGCTCTAGAATGACTTCCAGTGCCGCCGTGGGGCATGTGCGCATTGCTCCCGAAGCACAGACACATGCAAGTCTTTGCAGCTTTGACAGTTTCTGTATCACAGAGGGCTGCGCAGCCTTGGTGGCCCAGGCAACCGCTCCGTAGGTGACTATGGGCCTTACTACCATGGTATACAGCCATCTGATGATACTTGGCTTGCATCCCCATGATATGCGGCCAGACGTCTGCAAATCATAAGTGCTCTAGTTGCTTTGGACAGCGTTAGGTCCAAATGCCTGCTCCATTTCAGCATTGGGTCTAAGGTGAGGCCAAGGTATTTGACCTCCTTAGACATTTCTACCTCTGTACCTCCAATTGTTAGGGACTTCAGGCCCGGAAGAGATCTCCGCTTAGTGAATGGGATCACGGTGGTTTTTGCTGGATTAATGTTTAGCCCTACCGTGCTGCACCATCCTTTCGCCAAGTTTAAGCCCCTTTGAACAATGTCACAGAGGGTGTTCTCAAATTTGCCTCTCGCCATTATGACAATGTCGTCCGCGTATGCTTGACAGCGGATTCCATTGCTTGTGAGTAACTCGAGTAGTTCGTCTACTACTCCACCCTGTGGGCAGCCCCTCGTGGTGCCAAGACGTATCTTATTGTCTCCTACTGTTGTTTCTGCAACCCTAGTGCGCAGAAGGGCCTCTATCCATCTGCGTATCTGGGGGTTGACTTGGTCGTTGCCGTTGTGTTTGTTGTTGTTGTTTGTTGTTGTTGTTTTTCTAATTGTTTGTTCATCTCTTTCTTACGACCGTTTGGCTCGTGTTGTGAGCCTCCCGGTCTAGTCATCGTAAAGGGGAATCCAGAAAGTCCGCTGCGCCAAAGCCCCTTGACGCAGTAAGGCCACCGTTACTTCCCAAGGCGGCCCGGTGTTGGGAAGGCTCCATACGAATACAGCCGAATTCACCTCCTGGCTGCAAATCATCGAATGGGCACGGGTCGCATAACACCCTGGATTAGGAGGTGGTAGCTCTTGGTCACCGCGCACATGTGGCTTCCGCCAGCCCCCAGGAGAGATCCTATTCAGCATCACTCCTGGCGGCTGGGAGATGCCGTGCTGCGGTTTAAGCCCCTGCACCACGACAAGGTGCCTACCATTCGCAGAGGAACGATGCTTAAATTTGCATCCTATAGATTGGGTTCGGCAGGGGTTAACAATGAGGTATCTGTAAGAAAGGGTCCTGGAGTTAAATGTTCCAAGATTTTTGAGTCGTTTAAAAGAGTTAATAAGCTAGTAAATTCTTCAAACGCGAATTTTTGTAATCTTGCGATATTTTTTAGATGGGTTTTGAGATTTACGCCTGCTTCCCATAATCCACTCATATGTGGAGCTCCTGGTGGGTTGAAGTGGCATGAGATATTTTGATGACTATGGAGAGATGTAGTTTGAGTTCGAAGTGTCTATAGAAATTCACGCCGATCTTTAATTAGCAACTGTGAAGCTCCTATAAAGTTTGTTCCGTTGTCGGAATAAGGATTGGCGGGACATCCACGCCTCGAGAAGAAACCGGAGAAAGCTGCTAAAAAGGCTTGTGTAGTGAGATCGCTAACGGGTTCAGTTGAGAAGCATACAAATACACATATATATCCTTTGGTGAATATACATGCTCTCCCAAGTGTAGTTTTTGATTTCATAGGATCCAGCAAAGTCGATAGCAAAGTGGCAGAAAGCGACCGGGTTAGGATAGTTCTTTCATTTGGAAGAGCTGCCATTATTTGGGTTGGTTGAGTCTCGTTATGTATGGTGCACGTGCATTGATGAATTATTGTTGTAATCAGCATCTTCGCTTTGGGTATCCAGAATTATGTTTTTAGGTGTCGAGGAACTAGCTGATTTCCGCCGTGTAACGTTGCTAAATGGGTGAATTGTCATTTCGCATAACTCGTTTAGGGTCAATGAACGGATTTAAAGTCAATAATGAAATTTTCTTGTGTATTTGGGTTTTAAGGGTCAAGACATCATATTCCTCTCGGATATGCGTTTTTTGGGTGTGAGTATTTAATTTCATTCGTGCTGTTTTGAACTCTTCCGGGGTTATTTCGTGGTTTGAGTATTCAGTCTCTCGTCTCCTTGGTGAGGCATTTGCGCAAAACCTGAATAGGTAAGCGATAACGACGAGGAATGAGAAAAACAGCCGGTTCTACGCACCGGAATTGTTCCCAAGACAGCCGGTTCTACGCACCGGAATTGACTCGGATTTCATCCGACCAAGGGCTGTTATTTCGGCGATCTGACCCCGTTTGGATCGGTGAGTATTAATTTGTGTTTGTCGTCACTGGAGCAACGCCTAGCAGCAGGGTTGCTCCGTATCCTCCTGACTCGTGCTGGCATTGAGTCCAACCCGGGCCCGGAGGAATTTTTCTGCTGCGTCTGCGCAAAAAGGCTCCATCCAAATTCCACCTCGGTCAGGTGTAACACATGCAATGGATGGAGCCATCTTAAGACCTGCTCAGGCCTTAAGACCCACAGGGAGTGGACCACGCGTTACGTGGCCCCATGTTGCCTGCGCAATATTGCGACACAAGCCTCTACGGCCGTGCAATCTGCACATAGTTCGCGCGCCGCGCCGCCACTCAACCACAGTGGCCAACTGAGGACCTTAACGGTCAGGAGCTCAAACAGGCAACATAGCTCCCACTCTGACTTATCCCCCCCCCCAACCTTCATCCCGCTCCAATCCTCGTGCGAGGTCCAATCAGCAACTCTTGGTCCCTCGCACAGTCTGTTCCGTGTGTCAGGCCGTCATACGTCGGAACGTCACATCAGTTAAGTGCAATTCCTGCGCTGGCTGGTGTCACTTCCCGACGTGTTCCGGCCTGCGCACCACACGTGAGTGGAGTGATTCCTACGTTGCCCCATGCTGCAGGAGTCTGCCCCCGCAACTCACAACAGTGGCGTCGCCGTCCAACACCCCAGTGCGACAACCGCCCCTGCGGGTTCTGCAGCTGCAACAAATACCACCCACACGTCACTCCCTCACCCCCAGGATCACCCACGGACACCCGCGACACACCAGACTCCTTCAATTCAACTGCAACGGACTCCAGAGTAAGATCGAGGAAATAGTTGCACTTATGAATCGGGAACGTATATGGATAGCTGCGGTCCAAGAAACCAAGTTAAACAGCCGCTCAGATCTTCTGAGTTGTGCAGGTTTCAACGTAATACGTAAAGATCGCGAGCGAGATAGTGGTGGTGGCCTAGCTTTCATATTGCACAACACTGTGCAGTACCGTCTAATCGAAGAAGACATCGACCCAAGGGATACTACCCTAGAATGTCAGGGCATAGCTATCCGGTCAGGCGATGTCGAGCTCGAAATATTCAATATATACATCCCCCCAGTTACATGTTGCCCTACAGGATATCACCCGAACATAGGTGCGCTACTTCGTGGTGAAAACCGTATGGTACTAGGCGACTTTAACGCGCACCACGATCTTTGGCATTCCTGCCTGTCAAATGATCGCAGGGGGATGGAGCTGGCGGAACAGATAGACGACTCGACATTCTGCACAATGAATGACGAAGCCCCCACCAGAGTTATGGGCACCTGTAATAGCTCGCCAGACATTACCATTGCTAGCGGTGGTCTGATTAATAGCATAACCTGGCGACCTATGCTAACTCTCGCTTCAGACCATCTGCCCATAATTATCTCGATCGAGAAGCCTTCCGATTTCGTTTCCGTGGACAACCGTACCTTCTTTAACTTTAAAAAAGCTAATTGGGTCGGCTTCACGGAATTTACCGAGAACACCTTCAACGCTCTACCCATTCCTACGGACGTATGCGTTGGCGAGCGTCAATTCCGCAAGGTGATCGCAGCAGCTACCGCTCGCTTCATCCCGGCTGGAAGATTAGCGGAAATCCGCCCCAATTTCCCAGCCGAAGCAGCGGTTCTAGCTAATGAGCGCGACACCTTACGCCATGCCGATCCCGGGGATCCCCGAATAAGGGATCTCAATTTGGAGATTCGGCAAATGGTAAATCAACATAAGCGGACGAAATGGATAGAGCACCTGAGGTCCTGCAACCTCTCCACCGGTGTGAGTAAGCTTTGGGCTACTGTCAAAGCTCTGTCTAATCCGAGGAGACATGACGACCGAGTTGAAGTTCAATTCAACGGTCATGCCTCCTCGGACCCGAAGAAGTGCGCGAGCTACTTCAGCCGGCAGTTTACACTGCACCCTTCGGTAGACAAAGCTAAGAGATGTGTTAACCGACGGCTGCGCAAAATGCCAAACAACTGCGCGCCACTTACTTTCACCGATGAGGAGGTTCAGGGTGTCATCAACAAGGCAAAATTGTCCAAATCCATCGGCCCAGACGGAATCAATATGCTAATGTTAAAGCATCTAGGCTCGACGGGAGTAAAATATCTCACCAAGGTCTTCAACCTGTCGCTCACCACTCTTCAAATACCCGATGTGTGGAAAGTCGGAAGAGTGGTCCCACTACTGAAACCTGGGAAACCCGCCAACAAAGGGGAATCTTATCGCCCGATAACTCTCCTCTCCCCAGTAGTGAAGACACTTGAAGCCTTGTTACTCCCGACCTTCACTCACCACCTGAGCCTAGCCAGCCACCAGCATGGATTCCGTAAAGTGCACAGCACCACCACAGCACTTAGCGTCATAAACGCCCAGATAGTTCGTGGCCTCAACCAGAAACCACCCTGCGAAAGAACGATCCTCGTAGCGTTGGACCTGTCAAAAGCTTTTGACACGGTCAATCACACAACGCTACTGCAGGACATCGAAAAAACCACTCTCCCTCCAGGGCTAAAGAGGTGGACCATGAACTATCTGAACGGTCGTCAGTCATCCGTACTATTTCGAGGCGAAACATCAAAACTGAGAAGAATTAAACAGGGGGTTCCGCAGGGTGGTGTCCTCTCCCCGCTACTGTTTAATTTCTACATCTCGAAACTTCCTCAACCACCAGAGGGGGTTTCCATAACCTCGTACGCAGATGACTGCACGATAATGACGTCGGGCAATGGAATCGATGGCATGTGTTCGAAGGTAAACAGCTACCTCTCCGACCTTTCTCGTTTCCTCACTGCACGAAACCTCCATCTTTCACCCACCAAATCCACAGCGACCATATTCACAAACTGGACGAAGGAGTATAGACTTGAGCTTAATATTGCGGTCGATGGCGTAAAAATTCCGACCGTCAATAACCCTAAGATTTTAGGCGTAACTTTCGACAGTCTATGCTCCTTCTCTCCCCACACGACCGCGATTATCGCCAAGGTACAGAGCCGCAACAAAATCCTCAAGTCGCTAGCCGGCAGCACATGGGGAAAAGACAAAGAAACGTTGCTGGCAACCTACAAGGCAATCGGCCGGCCGGTCCTCAACTATGCAGCACCCATATGGTCGCCTGGATGCAGTGGTACGCAGATGAGGAAACTCCAGACCTGCCAAAATACTGCACTCCGGACTACGACGGGATGCCTCCTGATGTCTCCCATCGAACACCTCCACAGTGAGACGCATATGCTTCCTGTAAAGGAGCATAATCAACTCCTCTCCAGACAGTTCCTGCTGGGTTGTTTCCGTAGGAATCACCCCTGCAGCCACCTGCTTGGAGCGGAACCGCCTCCCAGGAGCATCAAGAGGTCTTTCCTCGACTACGTCGACGACATCAGACAGTACGCCGACCAGACTTCGGACGCAACAAACTATCGACAGGCACTGGCCGCCATTCACAGTGGAGCCATCAACACCTTCATCGACTCCCTTCCCGTGAATGGCGTTCTTGGAGTCAAACCACCATCTATAGCAGACGAAGAGCTCCAGTTGCCGCGAGAAACGCGAGTGACCCTAGCGCAACTTCGTTCTGGATACTGTAGTAGGTTAAACTCCTACTTATCCAGAATCGACCCCGACATACCCAATGTATGTCCTGCATGCAACGAGTCCCCGCATGACACTGACCACCTCTTTGTATGCCCCACAAACCCTACCCATCTAACACCCTCCTCCCTTTGGTCCGACCCCGTCGAAACAGCACGTTTCCTGGGCCTACCGTTAGATGACCTCGACGACAACACAAGTAATCCTTACCATCCTAACGGGGACTAGATAACCGTTAACAACAACAACAACAAGATCTTATCAAACTCGTTTGAAATTAAATTAATCTGGTTAAGACCCAACTCCGACATTTCATCTAAGAACTCGTTAAAACCTAAGCGAGTACTAATAGGAATGGTGTCGTCATCAATAGATTTCCATGATACGCACGATAAATTGAAATCTCCCAAAACCATCATGGAATCAGAATTATTAGCCATTGAGGAAACCATATTTATTAATAAAGCATGCTGCAAATATACAGATATGTCCGAGTGAGGCGGTATGTTAGATAAAGTTAAGTAGATATGGCCACTATTAGCACAAATACGAATGCACTTAAATTCTATGAAGTCTGCATGCGAAACATCGACTTCTTCAGATGGAATTGAAGAATGAACAGCAAACAAGACACCACCTCCTTTTCTGTCCAGCCGGTCATATCTAAAGATTTGGAATTCGCTGATGAATATTTCATTATCAAAAATGTGAGGCTTTAGCCAAGTTTCCGTGAAAGCAATGATTTTAAGGTTACAATGAATGCTGTTTAAATACAAATCAGCAAGTTTTGTATTAAGACCTCTAACATTTTGATAATAAACATTCAGCGAATTATTGTTAATTAGTTTTTTGTAACCACGAGATTTCTTGGCATTTTAGAGATAACTACAGAGGGCTTATCACGTTTGTGCTTAAATTCGCGTACAAAGACCCCAGATGGCCAGAATCGAGTTATCAACTGAAAATTGTCAGCGGATACGTCGATCTTAAACGACGAAATATCCCTGTTGTATTTGAAATAAAATTTACGGATGTCTGTATCTACCATTTTTAATTTCGACGAGATGTCGCAGTAAGTCTCGAGATAAAAATTGCCTTTTTCCGTGGTATGACAACTAAGTTTTTATTAGCTGACTTGGAGGTATTTGGAGGCGGATCTTGCGAAGTTTTCCGCTTACCGTGTTCAGAAAAAGATTTCTTTGTGTCTTGAGCAGACGGAGCCTTCTCTCCTTGTGGGCAAGGGGTGCAAGATTTATGAGGTCAATAGTGGGTGGAGGCATTCTCTTTAAAGAAGATACAGTGGTATCTTCATCAGACGGACGCTTACGTTTAGGTAAAGGTTTTGGATTCTCTTCCCGCACATTTAGGCATTGAAATGAATGAAACAAGGTTTCATAATGCCTCAATTTTTCAGTAAGGATTTCAAGCTCTCGACCAACCTCCTTGAAACCATTGCGCGCCTGCTTAAAAACTTTAAACAATTCTATTTCTGTTGGTCTGCATTTTAAGCAAGACCAGCGCAAGCCCTTACCGTCGAGAATAGAATCCAAGATCCTACCTGTCAGTCCAGCACATATAAGATGGGCAAGCCCATCACAAAGCCAGCAAGAAAAAAGCGTTCCGATTCGCCTTTCACAGAGCAGTTCGGAAAGTTACAAGTCATTATGAACAAAAAAACAGAATTCAATAAAAATATAAAAAATGTTAAATAATATAAGTAAAAAGAGCAAAAACAAAAAATATTTATAACAAATGAAAGCAATAAATATAGTTGGTTATCAAAGATAATAACCAATGTAGCGAGCAGTTTGAGATGCACTGTAACACACGAAAAGTAAGAAACTCGCGAACAGCTGCACTTTTTAAAATGTAGCACAACAACAAATTGAAGATGACTCGGCGGAATAAATTAAATTTAGTCAACTCACAATTAAAATAAATTTCAATTACTTCAATAGAACAATATAAAAGTGATACTTATCTAAACGGATTACTCAATTCGGATAATTTCCACAAAGTTTATAATATTTTATAACTTAAACAAATTTCCAAGCACGAAAGCACAGGTGTACACGAGAAAAGTTGCCAGATTATGTGGATAGATTATATCCACACACACATAAAGTGAATCCAAGATTTATAAGACACTGTTTTGGATCTATGTTGTATGAGGGTAAATTATCAGTTAGGCTATTCTATGTATTTAAAATGTGTTGATAGCTTATAATTTGTGTTTAAGGGTGAGCAAAGCGTGATTTGGTTGGTGTTGCTGAAACGGCATTGTTTAGTCCGGTCAATTGGGCTGATACAGAGTGGGTGGGTATATCCAAACTTCTTTGAAGCCTTCGTGATATAAATGCGGCTTCCGATCCCGAATCAATAAGAGCTCTCGCGGAATATCGCTGGTCATTATGCTCTACCTGAACCATTCCAGTACCGAGTAATATCTGCTTTCTATTTGGGTTGGGTGGGTTTTGGGTTGTTGATTTAGTGGACTGTATAGTTGTAGCGTAGGCTTGCCGATTAGTATTTGTTCTTTGGGTGGTAATGCGGTACTTGAAGCGTTATCAGGGTTCAAACCATTGAGTTTTGGTATTTCCCGAGTTTCCGGATTCAGGTCTAAAGCTCGGTTTTTTGTGTATCAGAGTATTGTGTTTTTTGTGACACTTACGACACGAGCATTTGCTCAAACAGTTCTTGTAGTGACTAAGCAGGTATAGTAGTAACCATATTTTGGAGCTACATGTCTCTACATTCATAGCAAGAAATTTGGGACATTCTCGAATTGAGTGTTGCTTTTTGCAGAGCTCACAGCTTTCTGTTTCTAAATGATGTTGAGTAAAGTTTAAGTTATTATTCTTTTGAGTATTAGAGGGTCTAGAAATTGGCGTTTCAAATACGTTTGCATGAAAAGTGTTGTATTTATTTTCGTCTGTTCACTTAAGGGGGTATTCTACTCTAGAATTTTGAAAAATTCGATTTTTTTCATATATTTGGAGTTTAGACTTTCAAAAATATGACCTTGGAAGGATTTTTCAAAATTCGGCATATTTTCGGAGATACAGCCGATTTTGTGAGGTGGCGTCCGTGTTCACTAGAATTGCCTCCTAAACTTTAAACGCGTTTTTCTCGAAACTACTTTTTTCCCACACGGTACCGGCATTATCTCAAATTCTATACTACCGATTTACTTGAAATTTTGTGTGAACATTCTTTATATAATCCTTTATCGTTCCTAACAGCATCGTGTCAAAATTTTTGTTTTTAATATTTAAAAAAAATTCAGGAATTTCAAAAAAAGCGTAAAAAATTATTTTTATTTTCAGGCAGCCGCCATTTTTCAAAAATTTTTTTTTTCGTGTTCCCGGACTATAACAGCATCTTTACTGATTAAGAATTTCTTTTGAGTCAGGATCAATGTCACCAGGATGCGCCATTTTTTTTATACCTGTGTCTCTCCCCTCTAATTATTTTAAATTTTAATATTTTTTGTAAATTGTTTTTCTGTATTCTTAAGATATAAATAAGAACACCATAAAAAATGGATAGTAAAAATATTTTTGGTTTTTTTTTAAATAAAATTCAAAAAACTGCCCAATATTTGATTTCTAGAGTAGAATACCCCCTTAACTGAGCCGGTGTGGAATGGGGATAATTTTACAATTAAAAGCGTGAAATTTCCTACAGAATCGAGGCTTTTATATTTTTGGGTTAAGAAACTGTCCAAATTTGACCATATCGGTATATTCGAACTATCTGCTAGGGTATATTCAAAGGTTCCAAAAGCTTGTTTAGGTAGTTTTGAACTGCAAAGATATATCAATATCGGGTCGCAGCTTTTCGTGTCAATCTGAATGTTGTTGAAATTGGTTAAAACGCTATTAACCGAACGTTGTTTTTTCTAGCTGCTTCTTGAGTCACTTGGGGTAGGTTAAAAAGGTGTGTTTACCTTCAATCTCTTATTTTCGTACACCTGTTTGGTAAACAGCCGATCGTGATGATTTCATACTTGCCTGGAAAAATTTAGTCGACCAATGCGAAAATAAGAGATTGCAGGTAAACACACCTTTTCAAAATTACTAATCCTTGGGTTATGGATATACAAGGCTATACACATATCCCGAAAAGTGGGCCAAGTCGTATAATCTCCGTAAAAGATGTCAGTGTCGCATGGTGGAAGGTGAACTGCAGGAGCGAAATCCATCGTCGTGCTTTCTGAAGATCTTTCATTAATGGGTTGGGTTGACACCTGTATTTTACGCGTATCTACATCTTTGTTGATGGAAGCTAAGCAAGATAGGTACATTTGATTGCTTTTTCGGTATTTGTCTTTCACTTTAAAAAAATCGATGGTTTCGTGACTTTCGCGAGAAATTCTTCTGATAGCATCGTATAAATGTTTTGCTTTTTCATAGAGCGAATTTAGTTCGACCCTTTTAATTTCTAGGATGTAGACCGATTCATTTTCTTTTTGGGTCTGAAGATGGTCTTCCACGAATTCAATTAAATCCGTTGTTGTAATTTTAAAATCTTCCATTTCCATAGTTGGGTAAGAGGTATTTCACATTTGGATTGAACGAGAAAAATAACGCAAGTCGCGTAGAGTTACAAAAATTAAAGAAAAAAACATTTAAAACCTTTCGTTTAGTGATTTATGTATTTTAAAATTTTCAATTTAATTTTCTTGTTTTTACCTCCTTGGTGTCCGATGATTAATATTTGTATGAAATTTTTAAATATCCGATGAATTGTAGAAAAAAAATCTATAAATAAAATTTTGCAGGGTTTTGCACTTTTTCCTATTGGGTCACCTTTTTAATTTTCTACTGGTTATTTGTGTTTTGATGTGCTGTTCGCTAGCAAGTTTTGTCACCAACAAATATAATCCGAAAGGGTGCGCTATTCGTATGTACATATAAATTGCGGGTGTATATCTTATATATAAAAATGGGTCGCAAAATGTGTTTCTAAGCGCATAACTCAACAACGGCTGGACCAATTGGGCCAATTCTTTTTTCTTAAATGTTCGTTGTGGTTCAAAGATGAATTGTACGGCGAGAAAAATTCGAATAATTGCCGGAAAACCCCTTAAAACAGCCCTTTTCTTTTTCCCCATATAAACGAATGAATGTTTATTTGTTAGTAACGCTAATGCTCGAGAGCGGCTGAACCAATCATGATGAAATTTACAGAGGATGTTCGCTGTGGGTAAGGTAAGACTTAAAAATAAAAAACCGTATGCTTTTCGTGAGAAAAAGTCGAAAAATTTGAAAATTCCGCAAAGTAACTTTCATATACATTTTTTTTATTCATTTTTAAATTTTTTTGTTTTGTTTTCCAATTATTTGAATCATTAAAATTTGTCACTTGCTTTCTTTATTCCGGCTATTAAAAAAAAAGTATTGAAATTTATTCAGTGAAAACGTTATATATGTTTCCCACAAAGTGATCAATTACAGATTGGAATTTGTTACGATGCCACGAAGAGATCTCGCTAATATCGGTCGGCGTTCTCATACCACGCATTTCCCGATGGTGGTTGAGAATCCAAGAATTCGACATTGAAATCGATGCGTTGAGCCGTGCTCCGTATGAAGAGTCACACGAAGTACTGTGAGCGTCAAAAATAAGTAAACAGGAGTTCTATCAATATTCAAGTGTTTATAACAACGCAGTCAATAAAAAGTTGTATTACAGAATTCTAGGCGTATACGAGTATTATAAGAGTTTAACTTAGTATCAATATTAAACAAAAACTAAACACAGCCAAAAATAATACACTTAAAGTAAAAATACTTTTTAACGCTTTGAGCAACGTTATTTTTTAAAAATGTTGAAATAATCTAATTTGTTAATTGTGGACTTAATAAAAACCAAATTTCCAACACCAGATGCTGCTATATATGTATATTTCTGGCCTAGGCAACACTAAGTGTTGCCAGGTGCAATCTGACATTTCCATTGGAAAATACATTTTTTAGCATAACATCACTCAGAACTTTTTGTTATTTAATCGTGAATTGTTTCATTTACAGGGATTTAAAAAATTCATCTCGGCCAAAAAATGGAATTAACTCGGGAACATTTTCGTGCGATCATTTTTCATAACTTTTGACGTGGATTATCACGACAAGAGTGCATCGATGAACTAAAGTCTTTGTATGGCTTATAGCACCATCCTATAGCACTGTGAAAACGTGGCCGACGCTCGCACAAAGACGAATTCCGTGAAGGTCGTCCAAAAACAGCCGTTGTGCCAGAAAACATCATGCATGCCTATGCATTTCTCCCACCAGCATACATTCGATATTGCATGAACACCTGGCCGTAAAAAAGGTTTGTTCTCGTTGGATCCCGCACAATTTGACAATCGCTCAAAAAAAGGCTCGTCTGGATTAGTGTAAAGAAATGCTGAAAAAATACGATCGCAGTGCTTCAAAAGACGTTTATAAGATGGTCATTGTGACGAATCATGGATCTATGCGTATGATCCCGAAACAAAACAGAAATCGACCATGTGAGTCTTCCAAGACGAGCCAAATCCAACGAAAGTTGTTCGTGGAAGAAGCACTTCGAAGCAAATGGTCACTTGTTTCTTCGGCAAAACTGGTCATGTGGCGACTGTAGGACAGCAACGTAGGACGGTCAATCCACCATTTGTATGCCTGAAGTCTTCGGAGAAATTCGAAAAACGAATAAGAGAAGACGAATCATTGTGCATCATGACAATGCGAGCTCTCACACATTGACTCCAACCAGCGCCTTTTTGACCAGCCAAAACGTCGAATTGATGGGTCATTCGCCGTACAGCCCTGACTTGGCACCCAATGACTCCTTTTTATTCCCATACATCAAGAAAATAATGCGTGGTTAACGATTTTCGTCGTCAGAAGATGCTGTTGAATCATTCAAAAACCATGTTTTGGAGGTGTCTCAATCGGAGTAGAAAAAGTGCTTCGAAAATTGGTTTGAGCGCATGCAAAAGTGTATAAATCTTGATGGAAATATTTTGAAAAACAATAAGACCATTTTCGTTGATAAATATTCCTATTTTCATTATTAGGCCAAAAATATACATATATAGCAGCCCTCGTATAACCCATCCTCCTCCGTGCTTTAGGGTGTTGGTAACATACTTATCATGAAAGGCTTTATTTTAGGATTGCCATATCTTAGGGGAATTTTTCGACCCAAATATTTCAAATTTGCTTTCGTCTGTATACAACATGTTGTCCCAGAAGTTTGCACCCTAAGGTCAAACGGCACGAAAAAATGCATGTTTTTGTGATTTTTTTTCTAACGACACAGTTAAAATATATTTATTTAACGAAAAGTACATTAAAGTATGACATTTGAGAAATGCAGTAGTTTTGAAGTTATGAGGGGCACCGACTTTAAAAACGTGAGTTGTGGGAAAAACGCTTAACAATAGCGCGCTCGGGTCGGGTCAGGTATACATATGTACGAAAATCGGGCAGGTATACAAATGCTCATAACTTCGTTAATTTTGCTTTAATTGACTTAACACAATATTCTTCAGATATCATACATTCAATTTAAAAAATAGAAAAAAAGTGAAAAAAATATATAAATACCTTAACGTATCATATCTCAATATGCTCGTGAAGCATCCCGTATCTACCAATGCACTAAACGTGATCTCGTTAATCACCGCGTTCACGAAAATATACTCCCCTTTCCCTGCACCGTTCTCACCGGCTACCGTATTACCACGTTCATTCTTTACCTCATTAACTGGTTGTGCAATTTTGCAATCGTGGGCATAATGGCCCTTTCTCTTGCACTTAAAACAAATAACGTTGCTTATTCCCCCGCGTAAGCAGTCTCTAGCTAAATGACCTTACCTATTGTAACACTAGCATCCCTTCTTGACCTGATCTTCGGTACCTCTACTTGCATTTGACGACTTTACTACTTTGTGATTTGTAACTGACGCACCTTTAATTTTCTCATATACTCGGATTTGCTCTTTGAATTCTTTCACACTACGTGTTTAATACAAAACACTTTTATTCTCTCCACTATCCTGCATTCCCTCCACGAAATATTCTATTATACTCTTTTCATCGAGTATTCCTGCA
This sequence comes from Bactrocera correcta, assembly GCA_027475135.1. Taxonomy (NCBI): domain Eukaryota; kingdom Metazoa; phylum Arthropoda; class Insecta; order Diptera; family Tephritidae; genus Bactrocera; species Bactrocera correcta. Next base: position 70,863,243 of record CM050325.1, read on the forward strand.
AACTTTCTTTCTGTTTCTTACGTCTACTCCTCAATGTACGAAGTACCTCTGCGGCACTCAACTTTTCCCCGAACTCTTCAACCAACGCAATTCTCAAACTATTCCAATTTCTGATTCCTACAGATGCTCGAACAAATAGCCTGGCTGCTACCTTCAGCAACTGCTTTCCGTATACCAACTTCTGTAAATCGTTCCACAACTTCGTTGAACTCATCAACCCAGTGGTACACGTTATAAGTACCGTCTCCATAAAAACTGGATATGCTATCCTCGACATCACGCAACGTAAATAGCACCCTGCTACACTTCTATCTTCTGTAGTATATAATATAACGAATTTTCTGATTCGTGATCACTTCCTCCCTAATCCACTTCATCTCCAAAAACCATATGTTGTAACAATCTCAACTGTAGCTCTTTTTTCCTCCCAACCGTACTTAAATTAAGCTCTCTCAATTTTTCCCTCAACATGTCCACGGTCATACCCTTTATTGTAGCTGCGTCCATCTTACAAAATTACAAATTCCAATACTCTTATATATATACTCGAATTGTTTGACAAAAGTGCGGTATATTCAAATTTACTTTACTCAAAACATTGCTACTGATTACATCTATGCATTTGAAATTCTGTTGTACATATGTTATATATACTAATTGGTGTTAGTGTAGAACCATTGTTCCAACTTGAATAGTACAGTTGTTGTTATACGCATTCTTATAAGTAAATATATCAGTGTCTACATACTGCAACGAAGCCTTTTGCTGCCCCTGCTTCTTACAAGTATAAATTGCTGAGGTATATTCGCCGTGTCCAGGGTTCGTTACAATAAATTTGTAAATATTGGGGCTCTTCTGCGAATCGTACTTTATTTAATTAAACTTACATATATTTTTACTTAATGTTACAAAATTGTTTCCCGCGTTGTACTGTCGTCGCCCGAGGGAAGTGCTGTCTCAGGATAACGGTCCTGTGTGGTCCGTTAGGACAATACCGTTTCCCGCTCTGCTGCGCTCCTGGGTGCTAGACGACTTGCTGCTCGATCACGCTCGGCTCCTTCTGCCGCGTAGGCTTCGCTGACAATATCCTTCGGCGTGCGTTGACGCTCCCTTGCTGGGAAAGGAAAGTTGTCCTGGCGCACACGTTGGCGCTGCTCTGCTACAACGACTGCGCCCGGCTATTTCTGCCGGCGCTCCTGTAATCTTCGATGACGATGTCCTGGCGTATACGTTGACGCCCGCGTGCTACGACGACTGCGCCCGACTATCTCTGCCGACGCTTGTGTAGTCTTTACTAACGCTATCCCGGTGCACACGTTTACGGTCCTCTGCCACGCTGGAGAGGTCCTTTTTAACCGCGTAAAGATCCCGGACCACGGAAGATTGCGGTAGCGACCGCGATGTTAAAGGTTGAGTTGGTCAGAGGATAAACTCACTACCAGGCTCACCCTTAACAGACGGCGTTCACAAGTTAGGGTACCAAGACTAGCCAAAGGATAAACTCACTGCGTAGTCTGATGCCGAACGTGCGTGCGCTGTCACAGTCCCGTGCTGACTGACTGATCATCCGCCATCTAACTACCCACCAAGCCTGTGCTGCGTGCTAACAGATTCGCAACATGTTGCGTTAGGATGGCGTGTGTTGCTGGGATGGCGTATGTTGCTGGCAGTGGCGTGGTTTTACCGCTGCGTATGCTTGCTTGTTGTTGTTCCGTTTGCTTGCCTGATTTCTCCGTCTCCGCAGTTATCCCGTTGAATAGTTTGCGTGGCGTGTTTTTACCACTGCGTACGCATTTTTGTTGTCATTTCATCTTCTTGTGTTTCTAGAAGTGGCGTGGTTTTCTCGTTGTGTTATGAACAATAGGGTGTGCCTTTATGGGTCGTGTGGACTAAATTCTGTGTAGATATTTAGTTCTCACAATACGTATATGTGTACATGTGACTACGACTATTATAAGAGTAACCGAAAAACTTATCTTCATTGTTCTCCTTCGCTGCTCTACCTCGAGCCTTTTCTCCACAGCTATGCTTTAGTGTTTGCTGCGTACTTATGTACCCGTCGCTGCCGTTGTCTGCTTATATGCTCCGCTATATATACTTACAAGGTCTGTCGCAAAAGAAACAGGACTGTTAAAAAAAAACACAAAAAAATAATATTTTTCAAAAGTTATATTTTTTATTCAAAGTAGTTTCCTTGTGCTTCGATAAAGCGTTTAGCCTTGTCTATTAGCATTTCAAATGAGTGTTTAAAGTCATTTTTCAGAATGCTCTTGAGAATATCGGTCGTCGCCTTTTGGATAGCTGAAATGTCCTGAAACCAGTGTTTTCCAAATATGTAAAAATCACAGGATGCCAGATCAGGTGAGTAGGGTGAGTGATTAATTTTTAATATGGAAATTTTTGTCAAAAAATCAGTGACAAGCGTCGACCGATGACACAGCGCATTATCGTGCAACAGGCGCCAGGACCCTGCCTCACGGTATTGTGGTCGAGCACGACGAATGCGTGACAAAAGACGCTTCATAACACCTAGGTAAAACACAGCATTAATCGTTTGGCCAGGTGGGACAAACTCTTGGTGTACAATACCCTCGGAATCGTAAGAACAAATCATCATTGTCTTTATGTTTGACATCTGAAGACAAATTTTTTCGGTGACTTCTGATCGTCACAGAGGCCTTCACGACTTTCTTGGAATCGCTTAAACTACTCATGCTCATTACTGCGGGATAGGCACTGATCACCATTAACTTTTTTCAAAATTTGAAATGTTTCAGTAAACGTTTTCCCAAGTTTAAAACAAAATTTAATATTTGCTCTTTGTTCAAAATGCATTTTACGGCCGATGACCAAAAGCTGCTGTCACTTTTTGATCGGTAACATCGATTTTAGTTATCCAATTGCCTTAAAATTTTTACGAAATGTCAACAAGAGATAAAACTTTTTATTTCATATGCCCACCAATAGGTAGCGCCACCAGAAACAGTTATATTTAAAAAGTCCTGTTTCTTTTGCGACAGACCTTGTATATATGTTATCGCTGTTCAACCACGCCTCCTCTGGTGCTACCGTTTCCTTCATGTGTTTCGTTTTCACACTTTTGCCGATGCCGTCTTCTAATTGGTGCGAATGTTTCACAATCTCATTGGTACTCCTATTTCTATTAGCAAGCCGTTATTTTTGCCATTGGTCATTGGCGTTCTAACGGAATCGCCTAACGCTCCTTGGACTGTCGGTACAGTACCTTCGTGGTCTTTACGTACCACCACTTTCGTTTGACTCTTACAACCGCGCTTATTACTTTCCAAAAAAACAAAATGTCTTCACTGGTTCACAAACGCATACTATCATCAAAGTTTCGCCACTTTACTCGCCAGTATGTCATTTGTTTTTGGCAAAAGCTTCACTTTTATTTCTATTACAAATCACTTTTAACCTTTTCCCGAAAATCTCACTTCAAGGCCATACCGCAAATATGCCTTATAGTCTTTTAGTTTTAAAACACGTTCACTTTTCCCGGGGTAATCGCATTAGAGCGATCCCGGTTGAGCCCCCATTTGTAGAATGTTCTTGGTTTCCATTAAGTGGTTTGATTTATTTATATAAAAATCCATAAGAAAGATATCACTAAATTTACACAATGTCACTGAACTCAGCACAATGCGTTCTGTTGCGCACGGCGTTACAATAGAATACCACTTATATTTAAATAATGTCTCTTGGACCAGTAAAATGCGCTCTGTTGCGCACGGCGTTACAATCAGGAATGAATACTAATTTTCGCTATGATAGACGCTAAGCCTTACCGCCCACAACTTCTACGTAATCCACAATCGGCATCCACTATTTGACATTCGGATAAGTGGTTGCCACTTATCTGTTAATTCTGATGAACTATGGAATACGGACCTCAATTCTAATCCCACATAAATATTTTTATATAACAATAAATATGTAATTTACGGTCTTTGCACATTTTACTTCCTTCTCAGAATGAATAAAAGGACATAATAGATTTGCAAAATTACTCCTTTTTTTTGGTTATCCATTTCTTTATTTTGTGCTGTTCACCTCATGTAGTGAGTGTTTTGTTTTTTTTTTTTTTTTTTTGGTGAGTTTTGAGCAAGAATAAGCTCACACCAAATGTGTGAGGTTTTCTCTGAACGGGGCTGTTATTGGATTATTAAAGGGTGAAATTACTGGTTGTGTGAAAGCATGCTTTAACGATATCTATCAAGTACTCAACAATTTAGCATCTCTACATAAAAACAATTGTTCTCAGGTTTTTCTGAAATGTGCGGTATTTAGTTTTACCTTTGTTAACTCCACCAGAATTTTGTCACTTTATATTTAATGTTATCCAATACGAGTAAAGTTGTATATATCTATGTATGTACGCGGTATTAGTAAAATAAATAGTTACGCTATTATTGTATGTTAACGTCGACAGGTGATAGAATACAAATCTAATTAAGGTGAATCCAAATTAACCAATTATTAAATCTATATATATAAAAGAAAGTTGATGTTAGTTACACCATTTATAACTCAAGAACGGTTGAACCAAATTGGCTGAAAATTGGTGGAAAGGTAGCTTAGAACCAGGGTAAGAACATAGTATACCTTTTATCTCTTTATGTCAAAGTTTAATACAATTCATAAATACAAAAATTATATTTCAAATCATAAGCATTTGTTCAAAATTCATGTTTGTAGGAATCATTTGAATATAAATATGCGTGCAATTTTAAACATAGTCTTCTCAAAAATAATACAATTGCTAAATATTTGGAATAGAAGAAAAGAACTACAGCCAAATACGCAGTGAAATAGATTATAACTGGCTCAGTAATCAGTCGTTGAGTATGTATTATACCACGTGCATCCCAAAAGACTGATGTCCTAACTTTTCCCCCCGCCTTTTTCGTTTTCCACGCCTAAGAACCGGTTTATCAGGTTCATCATGTGCAGTCCACTACAATGAATGTCGATTGGACTCCAGTGGGAAATGATGGAGCTACATATGTATGTTTCTATCACTGACGAAAAAGTTCGGCTTTATTCCGATTAGAGAGCACTTAAACACTTCTCAGAATCAGTTATTCATTGTTTTTGTTGGATTATGAACTTGCGAGGCACCTACTTTGCTCATTTCGCCTGTTTCCAGGTTAGCAAATATCTTTTCCCATATCTAAACCCAAATTCAACAGTATTTTCCCCAAAAAGCCAAATGCTTTATTAACACACGAAATGCTTTATGAT
>CM050325.1:70869004-70990886 GCA_027475135.1 Bactrocera correcta
GCGATAGAACGGGGAAGCAAAGCTACTAACTCGAGAGGAAGGGCACTGCTTAAAGCCTTCGCGGTGCTAGACGCTGTTCTGCTGAATACAGGAACAGAGAACACCTTCGAAAAAAATGGACGTAGCTCCATTTTTGACGTATTTGCTAGCAGAGGATTAATCCGATCAACTGACTGGCGGGTAAGCGACATATATACCCAGAGTGATCATCAGGCCATATTAATAAATATTAGTAAACCCACACAAGGGCTACGCAGTACCACTTGTCGCCAAAGAGTGCAGTCCAAAGGATGGAGGATCGAAACACTTGACGAGGAACTTTTCCAATTTATGCTGGATGATACCCTGAAAGAAAATACTGACGTAGAACTCCAAGCCAAACTGCTGGTAGAACACATATCCAAAGCCTGTGATGCGGCTATGTCCAGAAGGAAGCAAACAGCCCATAGAAAGCCGGTATACTGGTGGAACAGTGAAATTGCTTTATTGAGAAGCGAGTGCCACAAAGCGAGGCGCCTATTTCAACATTGCATAGGCAGCGACAATGGTACGAGGATGAGAGAAATTTTCAAAGGAAAGCGCAGGGCTCTCAAGAAAGCGATAAAGGCAAGCAAAACTTTTTGCTTCAAGATGTTATGCGAAAAAGTGGATGAAAACCCATGGGGAGAGGCCTACAAGATAGTCATTGGAAGGATAGGAGGAGGCAAGGGGCAAGCACCGACCTGTCCCTCTTTGCTAAGAAATGTTGTAGAGACGCTATTTCCTAAGCAAAGCCAAGAAGGTGGAAATTTATCTCTCGGAAAAGCAGAGCCCACAGATGCAGCACCAGTAAATGTGCTCGAAGTGCTACAACCGGCTGAACGGTTCGGCAACTCCAAAGCACCAGGCCTGGATGGAATCCCGAACAAGGTCCTAAAACTCGCAGTGAAACATAAATCCAAACCATTTGAGGAGCTATTTACACGATGCCTACGTGACGGAATATTTCCCAAGATATGGAAAAGGCAACGTCTACTGTTATTGCAGAAAGCAAATAATCCAGCAGGGGAACCGAGCTCTTACCGCCCACTATGCATGATCGACACAATGGGAAAAATGCTGGAGCGGATTATTTGTGTCCGACTAGAAAGTTACCTGGAAGGGGAGGCCTGCAGCCTATCAGATAACCAATACGGCTTTCGCAAAAAACGCTCAACTGTTGACGCAATTAAGAAGCTCACTGGTATTGCGGAAGAGGCCATAAAAGGAGAAAGATGGATGTACGGCAATAAACAATACTGCGCGGTCGTAACGCTCGATGTGAAAAACGCATTTAATTCGGCGTATTGGCCCCACATACTGCGTGCGTTAAAAGCGAAAAAAATACCAATTTACTTGTTGAGGATCATACAGAGCTATCTGTCCGATAGGCTACTGCTCTACGACACAGACGAAGGTCCAAAAGAGTATGCGGTAACTGATGGTGTGCCACAAGGCTCCGTACTGGGTCCACTCTTATGGAATGTCCTGTATAATGGAATACTACGCCTCCCGCTGCCTAAGGAAGTACATATTATCGGATACGCCGATGATATAGCGGTAACCATAGTGGCCAAAGAACTCTACCAAATTCAGAGGATATGTAGTGAGACGGTACCAAAAATAAAACTGTGGCTAAACAGTTCAAAACTCCAACTCGCGGAACTAAAGACGGAAGCAGTGCTTATTACGAGCAGAAAAAAAACTAGATAATACCACACTTAACATTGACGGACACAGCATTACAACACAATCAGCACTAAAGTACGTTGGTGTAATGATTGACGCGAGACTGAGCTACAAAACTCACATTGAGAAAGCCTGCGAAAAAGCGGCCCGATTAAATGAGGCCATAACCAGAATTATGGCCAACATAGGAGGTCCAAAACAAAGTAGCAGAACACTTTTGGCCAAGGTTAGCCAGTCAATTGTAATGTACGCCGCACCTGTGTGGGGACGAGCGCTTATGCAAAAAACCTATGCAAGAATGGCACAAACAGTGTTTCGGCTAGGCGCAATTAGAACTATTAGCGCATTCCGCACGATATCCCATGAAGCCGCTAGTATTATATCTGGGATAATTCCGCCAGATATAATGGCTCGAGAACTGAAGCGGATCTATGACAAAAGCAAAAGTATGGGCAGAAAGCTGACAACGGCAGAGCGAAAAGTTGAAAGACAAGAAAGCATGGAGGAATGGCAAAATCGCTGGAACACGGCAACAAAGGGAAGATGGACGCACCGCTTAATCGGGAAAGTACAAAAATGGGTGGAACGAAAGCATGGCGAGACAGACTTTTACATGACGCAGTTTCTGACAGGTCACGGATGTTTCAGAGAGTACCTGCATAGGTATGGTCATGACAATGGCGTTACTTGCTCTTTCTGTGGTAAGACAGCTCTGATACTGCAAGAGCTGAGAATAGCCGAACACTAAAGAAGCAGTGAAGCTAGAGCCGCAAACAGCGAGCTAATGACGTGAGCCAATAGGCTAAGCTGGTCCTGCGATGTAATGCCTAGTGGCGGTCCCGCAAGACCTTTCCATAAAGCCACAGATGACGGAGTTAAGGGTTTAGTACGTAGGCGTACTGTTCCGCAAGTCCAATATAGTAAGATATTACTTATTAGGCGTGGTCCCGAATGAGGTGCACCTTTAGCGAGCAGTACGAATCGTGCATACTGCATACAACTAAGTATCAGTATCTATGAAAGATTCCCCCTCCGAAACCAAAAAAACAAAACAAAAAAAAAAAGTTATGGTGTACAAATTCAAAAATGTTGAATTTTAATGATAAAAATGAAAAAAATGTTTCACAAATTTAAAATAAATTATTTAAACTTTATTGTATTTATAGTTTTTTAAAGCTAAATTTTAATTTAAAATCAAAAATCTGTTTTCTTCTTCATTGGTATGTATTTTCGTGCTCATATAATTAAGCCACCCGCAAAAATAAACTTTCGGATAGAAGAATTCGATGTTTTGTTCAAAAAAACTTGCCTTATTTAGACTAATATTTTATTAGGAACCTCTGTTGCAAAATTACTTCCCTGCAGGGTTGGCTCATTGTACAGATAAGTGTGTTACATTGGTCCGGAGTAATTCTGCTCCATTCTTCCTTTAAAATTTGCCACAATATAGCCCTATTTGACTTATTTGGTTTTCTCGGCGCAACTGCCCTTTTAATAATCCCCCATAGATTCCCTATAGGGTTTAAGTGCGGGTTTTGGGCACGCCACTCAAGACACTTGATGCGGTTCGTCGCAAGCCAGTCCTTAACGACTCTGGAGCAGCGCTTTGGGTCGTTATCCTAGATGGAAGGTCCAAGCTAGAGGTAAATCATCGGCGTAATTTTCCCTTAAATGTTCTACTTAAATGTCTTTGCACATTCTGTCAGTCATTTTGTCCTCTACTTGTACAAGTGGTCCTACTACGCATGAGTAAAACACCCCCACACCATGACTGATGATCCACCATATTTGACAGTTTTTTTAGTATACTGCGGGTTCATTTCTTGTAGCGGTGGTGCCTGACACCTTTGGGTCTACCATCGCTCCCAAAGACATTCAATTTGGATTTATCACTCCATCCCACAAAATCACAGAATTTTGAGTCCTTTTGTTGGTGCTCCCTCGCAGACGATAGCCTTCGCTGGATGTTCTTCTTTGTAACGATCGGTTTTCTTCGTGCAATTCGGCCATTTAAGAAATTTTTCTGTAAATTATTGCGGACTGTCTGTGCTGATATCCGTACACCATGCCTTGACTCCATTTGGGCTCTAATTTCGCCCTAAGTCAAAAAAGGATCTACCTTGCTCACTATCTGCCTGTTGTCGTTAAGAATTGTCTTTCTGAGTTTTTTACGGGGCAGATTTTGAAAAGACTTATGTTTTTTAAAATATTGTAAAGCATTTTTAACCTTTTCCATAGAAAATGTTAAATATTCCACTATTTTCGCAATATTTTTAAACTTTTGGTAACATTTCCATATGCTTCTTCTAAATTTTGTGTTTTTTCTATCTATTTCAAGATATAATAAGTATATTTAACATTAAATATAGCATATCAAAATATATTTTTTATACATATTAAAAAATTAATGCTAAAGCTTTAAATGAGCCTTATTCATATCAAAAAAGTTTACGTACACAAATAATTATTTATATAAATCAAAAGTAATTACAATAGTTTTAGCGGTTTTTGGCCTACATTTTCTTGCTATTTTGCTATTTTAAATGAGAATTTGATGCTGATTCGTCGCTTTTATGGCATGGCCGTAACTCTTCATTTCTACTCCGCAGAAAGCGCCTTTGGTTTTAAATACGAATCTATTTTGAAAAAACTTTGTGAAATTTAAAAATATAGATATATTATATATTTTTTATAATTTTGTTTATATGCGGTGCTTTAACGAATAACTTAGAAAATTTGCTTTTAAATTTTGCGTCACTTGCATAGGTACAGTAGTCTCAATACCAAAATTTATTTAGATTAATCATGCAAATGTAAATGTTATATTAAAGTTTTATTTATTATTTATTTATTTATTTATTATTACAATAACGCCAATCGGCAATATACATTAAGAGAAACAAATAAAAATGTAGGTAGAAGGTAAAAGTGTATATGCAGAGTACTATGGTGATGGTTTCTGGTTGTGGCGGGCAGCAAATGGAGTCCTTGGTTAAACAAGCAGATGTTTCTTAGTATTGTCTATGAAGGCAGAGAATGTACCTCCGTAGAAGTCAATCACATCTTGAAAATAATTGACAGATTTGGCCAGTCTATTCAGAGGACCGTTGATCACATAATTTTTCTTGGAGTTAGAAGTTTTTAGTAGACGATTACGTCTAAGTAAAGTGCCTACTGGGGCAAATTCAAAGCAGCCAAGAATGTCTGGGGCATCAATAATATTATTGACAACCTTGTAATAGAAACTAAGATCGGCAACCTGTCGACGTGCTGATAGTTTATTGATACGAAAGCTCTGGTAAATCTCATCAGTGGAGTAAGTATGTGTAGACGATGATAATTTATAGGCTAACGACTTGCAGAATTTACGTTGAACCTTTTCCACTTTGTCTATAGATGCATTAGTATATGGAGACCAGATGACTGAACCATATTCAAGGATAGGTAGGACTAGCGGTTGAAAAAGTCTGGTTACAGAGTAGGGGTTGTTGAAGTCTTTGCTGTTTCTTAGGATAAATCCGAGGGTTTTAAATCCCTTAGATGTGATTCTATCAATGTGTTTAGAGAAGGAGAGCTTGTTGTCAACAATGATCCCCAGGTCTTTTATCTCATCAACCTCTATGATTTCCTGATCCTTGAGTTTGTATTTTGCAGGAATTGGTGAGTGTGAGCGAGTGAAAGTTATAGCGGCGCATTTGTTGATATTAAGATCAAGATTGTTCACAAGGCACCAGTTACCAAGAGAGTCAATATCATGCTGTAGAATTAGGATATCTGACATACTAGCTATGGGCCTGAAAATTTTGAGATCATCTGTATACAATAGGTGATCTGATATGATATTGTTGCCAATGTCGTTTATGAATATATTGAAGAGTACCGGGCCCAAATGAGATCCTTGTGGTAAACCAGATGTTACGATATATTCGAATGAAAAATGGCCATCGACTCTAACCTGTAGGCGTCTACCCGTAAGATATGAATGGATCCAAGACAAAGCACTACCTCCAACATCATAGTTGCTCAACTTGTGCATGAGTATATCATGGTCAACACGATCAAACGCCTTGCTAAAGTCTGTGTAGATGCTGTGAACACTGTTTCCGGAATCCATAGCATTTAACACCTTGTTGATGTATATGAACAAATTAGTAGTTGTAGATCTGCCCCCAGTAAATCCATGTTGTCGAGTGATTATAACGTGTTCGAAAGACTGCAGTAGTTGTGGTAGCACCAATTTCTCAAACAACTTAGCAAGGGCGGACTGAATACAAATAGGACGATAATTGGTGACCATAGCTTTAGATCCATCCTTATGTATTGGAGTGATATATGATAATTTCCATGACGAGGGGAAGATACCACCACTAAGTGATTCACCAAATATATGCGTCAACGGTTCGCATAGACTGATCGCGCAGTTCTTTAGGAATAAGTTAGGTAGACCATCAAGTCCAGCACCTTTTCTAGGGTCAAGTGAAAGGAGTAATTTAACTACTTCGTCATATGATACTGTCAGATCGTTCAGGAGTATGTTCTGAGGTTCCGGGTTGTAGGTAGCTGCAGCAGCGACATGGCGATTGTTAGGTGCGTAAACACTATGAAAAAAGGAGGCAAAGAGATCACAAATGTCAGGCCCGGAATTAGCTGATAGATCATCCCATACCATGGAGGAAGGTATGTCACTGCTAGAACGGTTTTTGTCTTTGACATAGTTCCAGAAGGCTTTGATGTCCGATTTGAGTTTGGCTTCAACGTTACTCACGTAATTTTTATAGCACTCAGAGCTCAGTGATTTGCACTCAAGTCTCAGTTTACTGAAGCAAGAGTAATTGTAGTTGGTACGTCTTGTCTTGTACAACGCATGCGCCGACTTCTTCAATTTAATTTTGCGAATGAGATCTTTTGAAAACCAGGATGGATAACTGCTGTGTTTATAAGTATATGCTGGAACGAACTGGTTAATCCCTTCAAAGATTTTTGCGTAGAGATAGTCAAGCTTACTATCAATTGTGCTGAGTTTATATAAATCGATCCAATTTGTTTTCAGGTAGAAAGTGTTGAGCTCAGCATAGTTGGCCTTTTTGAAAGAGTACGTAGAGGAGTAAATAGGAACTAGTCCAGGCTGAAAGTTGAGCGTGATATCTAGAGCGGGATGATATGTGTCTTCAGGAACCAAGGCAAGCGAGTGTTCAGGAGAAATGTCGATGTCGCTGAAACATAAGTCAAGGGCTGAGTTGTGAGCATTGAGAATGTGGTTGCGTTGTGTGCAATCCAGGAGCGAATAACAGTCGTAAAGTAGTTTTTCACAGTCCGCACGAGGAGAGCTGCTAGGGAGGTTGAAATCAACAACTATCAGTAAGTCAGATGCTTGGTGTTTTTCTCTAATGAAAGAAATAGGGGCCAGGTGGTCAACAAAGATCTCATAAGGTGACTGAGGAGGTATGTATACACAGCCGATGATTAGGTCACGGGATGCACCCTTCACCCTGATGAATATTTGCTCTATGTTATTATTTTCAGTTGAGATTGGCTCAGTGTGTAGATAACGTTTGCATGCAATAAAGACTCCACCACCACGTACTTTATGATTAGCATGAGATGTACGATCTTTACGGTAGATATTATAAGAAGAGTCAATGACTTCTCCATCACGTATAGATGGATGGAGCCAGGACTCAGTGATGCATATGATATCAGACTGGTTAGACGACGTGTTGGTCAGAAATGCGCAGAGTTTTGTGCGCTGACCTCGAACGTTCTGGTAATATAACTGGACGAGAGATACTTTCTTCTTGTTCGTTGTGCGAGCGAAAATTCTTCTTTACAATCTTAGGCATACCATGGATATACTTTATAGTCATACTGTCGTTGCCGCTTTTTACTAGAGAGTCAAGTTCCAGTCGTAAATCTTTTAGGTGCTGTTGTTGAGAAGGGGTAAGATCAGCTTTGAAAATGACTGCAATGTTACTATTAGGTGGTCTGTATTTGATAATTGAGAGCGCATCATCAGCTGAGCGAGTTGTAATATGTAGCGGACGTGTACGACCCGGTGTATGTCGGCCTAGTCTGCGTAGCTTAAATTCAGTGGCAATGTTCGAGAGACAAGAAGGCAAAGCGGCTACTAGATTTGTCCTGTCGTCATCCAAACGATCTTTACCCACTGGTTTGACTGATTCCGGGATGTTTAGAGCAATTACATTGACTTTACGGCGCTCACGTTTCAACATTTCAGTGAAGATATCTTCCTTACTCACTACTAAGTCAGGCTTGGCATTGAGTTTATTATTAATTTTATTCTCTACTGATGAAAGCCTATCGTTAAGAGCAGTACATTTATTAGTGAGTGTTGTATATTGTTTAGACAGATTGCTTAACTCATCCTTAAGGTTATTTACGCTACTTACGAGTGACTTTTTGAGATCTTTAAATTTGCGGTCATAGTCAGAGGTGAAGCGATCAAAGTACTTCTGGAAGAGACTTTCCATTTCATTAGCTTGTGGCGAGATGTGTGTTAAATCTTCATCATCAGATAAGTGGCTGTCACATGTCCTAACACTGATATCATTGCTGCAGGATGAACAGTTCCAAACCGACTCCTTTTTCTTGATACTGATCGCTGTGGCCTTAAATTCCACAGATGAAAGGCCTGTACACCTAGAGTGAAACCAGAGTTGGCAAGCAACACATTGGATGCTGGACTGTACACCATCTCGTATCAGCTCAGAGCAATAACTAACTAATTTACTAAAGTTAATAACTATTGTTTAAAAGAGACTGTAGCCCTCCTTTATTTGCGACGCACTGCAAACGGACCGCACATCAGCAATGCACCGTTGCCGTATATTTTGTTATTGTTTTTCTTCAAGTTTTATGCTTTTATGTTCTTTTCCTTACATTTAGTTGTTGTTTGCATCACATGCACTCGTTGTTGTCGTGCTCAATGAGAAATACCGTTTGAAGTGACAAAAACTCTGTTTAGAACTATTTTCCATTATTTTCAATATATTGCACTTCCAAATTATATTATGCTTTAATTTAGTATTTTTAACAAACACAATTGGTTGAAACGCATAATACTTTTTATGAAACACTTTTACAACTGAGCGGGCCGGTTTTGTCTGCGCACCGTTTATTTAGCATTTAATTGGTACTTTGTACCAATTTATTAAAGCATTTAATTGGTACTTTGTACTGCCTCTTTTATTTATATTAGTTGAAGAAAGTTTAAGTTGACCAACGATATCTCCCTTTATGTAATTTTTCTTGTTGCCATAAGGGGCTTTCGATCATCGAAATTAATCATAAACTTTGCCGGATATCAACCCCCAAACTTTTTCCATTATAATAAGGTCAGGTGAATAAGGTGAAACTCTCATTTTGAGCTATAATCCAAGATTTAACTAACCTTGCGGTGTAGCTCGGAGTATTTATTTGTACAGAAAATGGGTCCGAAATATTGAAAAATAGCGGGAATGAAGACTTGAGAATGTTTGTACGAAATGTAGTAATTTTTGTGGCTGTCCAAACCACAACACACCTAAGGTCATGCAAATAATAATTAAACCCGTCGGGAACGTCGAAATTAAATTTTTTCATCCGAAAAAACGACACATACAACTTTTTAAAACTTGTTTCGCAGCAAAAACACTGGCCACTATTTTTAATGTTTTACCACTCTTCGACTTTATTTTTGCTGCATTCACTAGAGTTAGAAGCTATTTTCAAAATTTATTGCGTTTTTGCTTCTGTGGTCGAAATTGGCACTTCTATTAATTTTGGAAGCAATAGATCGCGCAGAAAGGTCTCGATTTAGAACATTTTTCATTTTGGCTTATTTGGCATCAGAAAATGTATCTGATAGTCCCATATTTACTAAAAAGAACTGAAATCCTTTCAAAAATTTCTTAAATTCTACAAATACCAATTTCATTAATTTCGCATAAACAGGCATTCTTAACAATCGTAATACAATATGCTTATTCAAGTGACGGACTTTTTAAAAGGACTTTTTTTGAGTTATTCATTAAAACACCGCTTATAAACAAAGCTTTGCAGGGCATAATTTTTATTTTCATATCATTTCGTCTTTAAAACCAAGCTTAACCGGAGCATCTGCGTAATGAAGGGTCATAGGCTCGAATCTTAAAAATAAAATACCCTTCAAGTGAATCGAGTAATATGTATAATTATAGTTCGTCGCATGAATATAACAATATTTTATCAAAGGGCATTAGAACTAAACTGGGAATATGAATCATAATTTTGACAGAAGACAATGGCAATAATACAATATGACAAACCTATCTTTATGATCCAGTCATCATATCACTTGGAAAAATCGTCCGTCGTGATGGCCACCAGAGCCTTTTTCCATTCAGCTTTTGTATCCTCAATTGAGTTGCCATGTGAATTTGCTGAATAGCCAGAAGTTAAGTGAAGACAAATAGGCGAATGCGGTGGCTGCAGCACTATATTAGTTGAAAATGTGGCGAAATGATTACGACTAACCAATGCACTATGAGATGGTGCATTATCGCATTTATTTTTTCAATAAATTCAGACATAGTAAAAACCGAAGAATTTACTTTTACAGCCTCACAAAAAGACGCGTATCTAAAATACTAATGAATATTTTGACGTGAAGTTGAGCATACGAGCAGATGTCACTAACAGTACTACCAACTTACAGAAAAAAAATTTTACCGATTCGAAAAACATGCGAATTATAAATAAAAAATTCACAATTTTATCACAGTAGTAATTCACATAATAATCATCCGACAGCTGTCAAAGTTTTATACGCAACAAAGGCCAACAAAAAATCATTTGGAATTAATTCTAGTAGCTGATATATGTATGCGTCAGGCCGGGGACTTTTCAATCTGCATTACCAATTCAATCAGGATTAGTCGCCGAAATAAGAGCCCTTCGCAGAAAAATCTAGTAACGTATAACCGCCTAATGTGGGAATCGGGAATTAGTTTAATCAGTTAACTCAAACAGGATATAACTATCATTAAACAACATTATTGTGAGTTTTTGGATCGAGTGGACGTAAATATCGAATTTAGGCAAAATGCTTTCAACCCATGGCGTATACTTATTAAATAAACATAAAAATATTTATTTCTATTTAATCGCCAATTATTGAGACAAAATAATTATATCAGCTATATAAAAATGTTTCGTAAGTACCAACCTTCATAATCCACGATTACAAAAATGAGTTCATTCGCTGCCTTATCGATTAAGACCTCTATAATTTCTGAAATACGAATAAAAAACACGGTTATTAAATTGTGTAAGTAAAATTAAGCTTAGTAGTTCCTGCAGGTTATATATTTCGTACTTTTAGTTTTTTGTACATTAAACAATTACAAAAATTTTATAATGATGTAATTTATGTCGATAAATATTTGTTGCTTCTTTATTGGGTGATTTGCCAATCTTATACGATTTTAGGTTATGAAAAGAGATAAAAGTCAATTATTAAACAATAATAACCCACTAATTACCGTCTTCCAGCCAACAGGCAAAAATACTTTTTTCAGTCTATAATAATGCCAGATTTATGAACAATTATAAACATTATTTTAATCATTGTACTATTAATACAATTTGGTATTCGAGTGTCGAATGGCAGCTGGAAAGGTGCAATTACATATAGATGCGCAATAGGGGGTAACTCCAACTTCAGACACGAGAACAACTACAAGCTAAAATATTCAGGAGTTGCAAAATGAATATGAATAGTAAAGCAAACATTTGATATTATTAGTGAGTATACATAGATTTAGAGATAATTATCAAATTTTACATGGAGGAAATACCGTTCATATATCAATATAGGCCTAACCAAAATTGTAACAAATATAGTTAAAAAAAATTAAAATACATTTATTTTTCTTTTCTTAGTTTAACATTTTTAGGTATTTAATTTTTGTTTTCACTTTTTTTATTTTTTAAATTGAATGTATGATATCTGAAGAATATTGTGTTAAAATTTCAAGTCAATTAAAGCAAAATTGACGAAGTTATGAGCATTTGTATACCTGCCCGATTTTCGTACATATACCTGACCCGACCCGAGCACGCTATTGTTACTCGGCATTTTAAAGCGTTTTTCCCACAACTCACATTTTTAAAGTCGGTGCCCCTCATAACTTCAAAACTACTGCACCAATCCTTTTGAAATTTTAAACACTATTTCTGTACATATTTTACGAGGTAACGCTGTCGAGTTTTTTGTTTTTTTGTTCATAATTTTGATTTTACAATGACAAATTAGCCGATTTTTTCTCAAAAAATTGTGTTTTTCACTTCAAAGTCTTCGAAAAAATTCAAAAATTAAAATTAAAAAAAAAACTCGACAGCGTTACCTGGGGCACACTATTATCTAACGAATGAACTTGGGTTTTTTGATTTCAGATGATCCAGCACCGAGTTATGAGGGGCATCGCAATTCAACTTTTTTGCGAGACACGTCCGAACAATTGCTACCATTGCCATAGTTTTCAATATTTCTTTATAAAAATTCCTCAAATGTCATACTTTAATGTACTTTTCGTTAAATAAATATATTTTAACTGTGTCGTTAGAAAAAAAAAATCACAAAAACATGCCTTTTTTCGTACTGTATGAACGACCATCTGACTAGAATCGGTTAATTTTGGTCTCGTCTGACCAAATTACCTTAAAAAAGTTCAAAAAATTAAATACTGCCCACAAATTATTAACATTTACAATTACTCGTTTCCAGTCATCAAACGTCCAGTATTCGTGACGTGCCAGGAAATCCTTTCGGGCAAAAACATTTTTTTTTGTCAAAAATCAGGAACTACTTAGAGAGGAGTTCATTTTGCTTCTTAACTGGGAGCATACGAGCCCCACTATGCAGGTGTTCGATAGGAGTCATCGAGAGGCGTACGGAGTGCAGTATTCTGACAAGTCTGCAGCTTTCTCGTCTGCGTTTCACTGCATCCAGGCGATCATATATGTGCGGTGTTGTTAAGGACCGACCGACCGATTGCCTTATAAGTTGCCAATAACGTTTTTTTTGCCCTTTCACCATGTGCTGCCGGCTATCGACTTGAGGACTGTCAAAAGTGACACTTGAGATTTTAGGATTATTGAAAGTCGGAATCTTGACACCATCTATTGCAATATTGATTTAAAAATGTATGTACGCCTTCGTCCAGTTTGTAAATATGGTCGCTGTGGAATTAGTGGGGGAGAGGTTAAGCTCTGTGCAGCGAGAAAAGTCAAAAGATAACCGTTTACCTCTGAGAACATGCCATCCATTGCCTGACGTCAATTTCGTGCAATCATCAGCGTACGACGTAACAGAAGCTCCCTCTGAGGGTTGTGGGAGTTTCGGGACATAGAAGTTAAACAATAGTGGGGAGAGATATCTCCCTGTGTAACCCCTTGTTTAATTCTTCTCAGTTTTTAGTTTTTTTCTCAAAAAAAGTACAGACCTTCACCTTCTTATCGGTGAAAGCAAATGGAGCGCTGCTTTGGCTGTCGGGTAACACATCGTTTGGTTTTTTCTACCGAAGGATGCAGTGTAAATTGTCGACTAAAATAGCTCACGCACTCCTCCGGGTCCCAAGGGGCATAGCCATTGAATTAAATTTCAACTCGGCCATCATGTCTCTTTGGGTTAGGCAAAGCCTTGACAGTAGTCCAAGGGTTAATCACACCTGTGAAGAGGTTACAGTTCATATCGTCCGTTTGTGTTGTTTTGCCGTTCCCAAAATTGAGATCCTTTATTCGGATGACAGGGATCGGCGGGGCGTAAAGTGCAGCGCTCGTTAGCTAAAACAGCTGCTTTGGCTGGGAAATTAGGGCGGAGTTCCGCGAGCACTTTGCGTAATAGACGTTCCCAAACGATTACTTCCGTAGGAATGGGTAAAACGGTCAAGGTGCTCTGAGTAAATTCCGTGAAACCGACCTAGTTAGCTTTGTTAAAGTTAACGAAGGTGCGATTTCCCACAGAAATATAATCGGGACGTTTCTCGATCGATATAATTATGGGTATAGGGTTGATGTGAGAGTCAGCATAGATCGCTAGGTTATACTATTTATCATACCACCGCTAGCAATGGTAATATCGGGCAAGCTGTTACAGGTGCCCATAATTCTGGTGGAGGCTTCGTCATTCATTGTGCAGAACTTCGAATCGTCTATTTGTTCCGCCAGCTCCATCTCCCTACCATCACTTGACAGGTACGAATGTCAAAGATCATGGCGTGCGTTGAAGTCGCCTAGTACCAAATGGTTTTTACCACGAAGTAGCTCACCTATATTCGGGTGGTACCCTCTAAGGCAATATGTAACTGGGATCAGAATGTTAGTCATGTTACCTATTTGAACTTCTATGCACGCGAGGTCCTCTGTTGGCTAAGATGACAGTAGTGCGTTGGCAACTTGACGAGGTTAGATCTCTGAAATAATAGCCCTTGGCCGGATGAAATCCGAGACATTTATAGTGCGTAAATCCGGCTGTTATGGGGATCGAGTCACAGTTTCGACCGTTGAATTAAAAAATAATTTTTTCCACTCTTAATTTACTTCATCACCAAATTCCAATCTAAATATATATATCGCACACTAACTACATAAGAATCAAACCTGAACTATTGCTCGACTATCCCAAGTGACATCGCTTCGCTCTATGGGCCTTGAAAAGTTCCAAGATCCAACGTTTTCGAGCCAAATTTTGTTCAGCGATGGGGTAAACAAGCAAAGTTGCCGCATTTTGAACGAAGAGCAACCTGAGGAGATTCGAGAGCTGTCATTTCATCTGAAAAAAATAACAGTTTGATGTGGGTTGTGGGACGGTGAAATCATCGGTCCATATTTTTTACAAAAATGATACCAGTGAGAACGTAATCTTCAACGGCGACTGTTATCGAGTTATGATAACTGACATTTTGACGCCTGAAATTGAAGCTTAGACCTCAACCGACATTTGCTTTCAACAAGACGGCACCACTTCCCACACATCGCGTCAATCAATGGATTTATTGAACACTCCGGGTCGATTGACCACCAGGATCGTGTGATATCACACCGTTACTCTTTTTCTTGTGGGAATATCTTAAGCTTATGCGCACAATCCCGCTTTGATTTTGGCCTTGGAGCAACATTTCACACGAGTGGACTGAACGGATGGACCATCTAAGACGAAGCCGTGGCCAACATTTAAAAGAGATAATACATTATATGCCATAGAAAGCTCTTTCGAATGATAATAAACATTCTGCATTAAATTTGAAGTGTTTGTGATTTTTGTTAAAAAAAAAAAAAGTTGGAAACTTCGAAACGGTTCAAGTTTATGTAGTTTATTACAAGTAAAAAATGTAAGACTTTTAAATTTTTATATAAAAAATTATACAAAAATTTACTAAGTTATCAACTTACGTTTAGGTGCTTTTGCTAAACCCAATATATTTTTCCTTCCTCTCTCCCACAGGCAAAATTCGTGAATTTGCGTTTGAATTCGGCGTAAAAAAGACAGTTTGTAATTTCTATGAGGAAAGCCTTAGCTGATTTATATATGAAAGTTAGTTGAAATTTACTGAACCAATTTTCTAGACTGCTAAAATTAGAATCCATGCAGCAATCTGGGTTTATTGTCAGTAAGGCAGTAGCAATATAAATTACAAGCATTTTATTTATAAAATCTCGGGTATCCGAACGTCGCTATGAATTGTAAGCAAGAATATTCTAATAGAAGCTCATAAGACGATACAGGCGTAAAAAGATGTTTGGGGCAAGGAGATAGTCAACAGCACCGACTTTGTTGTTGTTGCATCAGCAGAAAACATTCCGGGGAATGGTTTCGAGCAGACAGCCCTTGCCGGATAAAAATCCAGGTTCATTCCGGAAAGGTTGAACATAACCGTCGCTACCGGTCATCAATTTGTAACTGTGAGTTATGAGTTTATGTATTACTTTCATTTAGAACATAGTAAAAATCATTTTCTTATTAGTTGTTAATATATAGGACTTGGGCATCGAATTGAACGGGGAACCAATTCAATATTTTTATTTTTTTTGACAATGTTTTTAGTTTGTTTATATTTCTACTATATTATAAACGGTAAAATATTCGAATAAGTTTCGTCTGCTTTATACAATAGTTTCAGGCTCACAAATATTGTAACCATCGCTTTTTGTCACCCGCGCACGCCATTCCACAATAGCCAAAAATCTTGAAATTTCTAAGACATCGGTAGCTGAATTGGCAAAAAACACATAAGTGCGGGGTGGGGTGAAATGGCTGAGTAAATTACACTCGAAATTAGTCCCCTGCGAATGATAGGCACCTTGTCGTGGTGCAGGGGTTTAGTCGCAAGGCATACTCGGCACCCCCCAACCGGTATGGGTGGTGTTGATTAGCACTGCCCAGGCAGGATGTCGGGTGCCGCATGCGTGCGGCAACCAAGAGCTACCTCCTCCTAATCAAGGATGTTATGCGACTCCCGTGCCTGTTGGCAGATTTGCAGCCAGGAGGTAAATTCGGCTGTATTCTAACAGAGCCTTCCCAACACCGGACCGAATTGGGGAGTAACTGTAGCATCAAGGCGCTCTGACGTGGCGGACCCTTAGTTCCCCTAAAGCAAAGTAGACCAGACAGCTCACCTCGTTGAGCCAAGGGTCGTAAGAAATAGATGGACAAAACACAACAAAAATTATCAACAACACCAAACCACCCAACAAGGCAACAACCAAGGACAACGGCCGCGGACAATGAAAAGAAGGCAATCGGCGCATCTGCAGGCACGGAGGGTCAAGAATCTAAGCGGAAGTTTGAGGATGGCAGTTCTAATGACGGCGGGGATGAGGATTTGCCCCTCATCGAACCACTACTATAGTGGCCGTGGACATGGAAATCGTCCAGGTGAACCTGCATCACGCGGCGGCAGCTTCGGCTGTCATAACGAGCAGGTTCACAGCAGAATGATATTGAATTTTTCTGTATTTCTGAGTTCCCGCTGCAGGACCTGGTGGCGGTGCAAGAGGACTTTGAAGGCAAGGATTTCGTCCTGGCATCAGCATATTTACCAGGGGAGGCATCCACAGCACCGCCAGAGGTGGTGGTAAGACTCGTGGTGTACTGCAAGAGGTACAGGTTGCCCCTAATAATCGGCTGTGACGCGAACGCCCACCACGTGGAATGGGGCACTACGAACTGCAACGCAATAGGTGACTCTCTTAGAGAATGTGGGGTTTGATTGGTCTCACAATGGAGGGTTTCAACGGAGCCCTCCCTGTCAGACCACAGAATAGTAACGTTCGCGCTCAAGGTAGAGGTCAGACAATTCCCCCCTAAACGCAACCCTCGGAGGGCAAACTGGGATACCTTCAGAGGAGAGGACTGACACAGTGCTAGCAATCAAAAAAAGCGACGTGACATTTACGACCAGCGCAGAAGACAGAGCTACGGAGCTTCTGCGGGCTCACTTCCCACAGACTATTCGGGAAGTCCAATGTCTACCCGTAATCGAACACAGGCCAACCCGCTCGGATTGGAAAATCGCTAAACAGTTATACATCACGGATTCGATCAAGTGGGCAATGGCCTCGTTTGAGAAATTCAAGTCTTCGGGAGCGGATGGCATCTTTCCAGCGCTTTTACAACAGGGGAAGCAGATTCTGCTGCCATACCTGGTTCCACTGCTGAGGGAGAGCCTCGTAACGGCGTACATCCCTGAATTATGGTTGACGGCTAAGGTGATCTTCATACCCAAAGTAGGAAGGAAGGACTATTCCCTGGCTAAATCCGTCAGGCCAATTAGCCTAACTTCTTTCCTACTAAAAACTATGGAAACAATAGTTGACCATGAAATAAGATCGAAGGCGTTGAAGAGTGCACCTTTGCATGCTGCTCAGCATGCATACAAAGCGTACAAAGCATACCAATCCGGCTCTGTACCAGTTAACCTTTGAGATGGAGATTTCATAGGAGAGGGGGGAAGTGATGCTATGCGTCTTCTTGGATATGGAAGGTGATTTTAATAACACGTTTCACAGGAGTATAGCCAGGGCACTGGAGAAAAGAAATGTGGCAGCACCGGTGCGTAGATGAATAGAGGGCGTACTGCACACCAGAATTGCTGAGACTCCAGAAGGAGATACAAGTATTCGTCTTGGCACAACAAGAGGCTGCCCACAGGAGAGTGTGATATCACCCCTGCTATGGAGTCTGGTCGTGGATGACCTGTTAGCACTGCTAACGGAAATGGGATCCGCTACAACATTGTAATTATAGCCAAAGGAAAATTTGAAGACACTCTCTGCGACCTAATACAAAGAGGTCCCAGGTCCCTACCCAGGAACCTCACAATTGGGGCTAGAGAGATAGAGATTACCAACAAGGTCAAATATCTTGGTCTCACGCTGGATTCTTCTTTGCTGTGGAAGCAGCATGTAAATCTGACCTTGGTCAAAGCGACAATGGCTTTAATGGTGTGCAATCGGCTGGCGAGAAAATCGTGGGGCTGTAAGCCTAGGATCGTTAGGTGGTTGTACACCAGGATTGTACGACCGATGATCACGTACTGGGCGACGATGAGTGATGTACTCTCGAGCTAATGCTGAGGGATAGTACGTTGAGGTGGTACACCGACGGCTCGAAAACGTCGGAGGGAATCGGTGCAGGGATCACGGGTCCAAGCACCAAGCTCTCCATATGAGAAGTTTTCCGAGCATTTTCCAGGCAGAAGTCTTTGCCATAAGTCGGTGTATAGAGATAAACCACCATCGCAACTATCGCAATGAGTGAATAACCATACTTAGCGATAGTCAAGCGACACTAAAAGTGATCTCCTCCCACGAGATCAAATCGCTACTAGTGCCGAAGTCTAGATAACGGCTGAACAGCCTAGCGAAACGGAACCAGGTGCACCTGGCTGATGAGCTTGCACGCTTCGCAGCATCCACCAATATGGTAGGAACCGAACCCTTCATTTGGGTGGGTCCCCATACCTTAAAGGATCTGCTCCGCAAGGAAGGTATGGGCAGAGAAAAGAATTGGCAACGAGTGCATGGTATGCGGCATGCCAAGTTGCTAATTGGGGGATACAACCAGAGCAGGTTTAAATCTGTAATTAACCTCCCTAGGAATAAACTCAGGGTACTGGTCGCATTTTATACCGGCCACTGCAAGCTGTATAAGCATTTATATAACATGTGTCTATCCTATTGCGAACTGCCGATTCTGCGACAGGGAGCTTGAAACACCGGAACACCTGCTAATCGATGCACAGCAGTCTGTAGACGCAGGTTTAAGGCCCTTGGATCCATGTTTCCGGATAGGGATCGCATTGCCTCCCTAGCACCCGGCAGAATATTGAACTTTATCAATATGCTGGGCCTAAGTGAGTCCTGTTGATTTAGGAAAGGACAACTGATGGACCTCCGGAAGACTACAGACAGAGAAGACCGGTTGATTGTTTGGAAAGCGTTGTAAACTACCAAAAATATTTTAAAAGCAGTTAGAGACTGTGGTGTGGAAATTTCGAACTGTACTTGGCGTAAACGGTTTTACGAAAATGAAATAAGGTACAAGGTTTAGCACACAGCTGAAATTTATAAAGCTAATGCAGAAAAGTTGTGTTTTGTGTGCTAAACTGCATTAAACCAATAGCGCCGCCTATTGGAGTAAGATAATTCACACATTTCTATTACATTTTTAATTTTTCCTTACTGAAAACAGACATATATATTTTTTTATTTCTATGTTTTTTATAAGTCATCTTTAGCGATGAATGCTGTCTGGAGAAGAGAATGATTTTCTGAAGCTTGTATTGTTCCAAGAGTAAAGCATCTTCCTTTAGTTCAGTAAATTCACTACGTTGAAGGTACGATGCGCTGTGCCTAATATATAACTGTTTTAAAATTTTTTTTGTCATATTTCAGAGCTAGCATGCATTGCATTTATTTGTTGAATTTGGACATGTAGTCATGACCAGGGAATTCTCACGACCTAAGACCTAAAACGCAAGATCTATCAACGGAAGAACATAACATTTGGAGATCTTAAAGGAAACATCAAAGAAATGTAAACAAAATGTTGATTTGCATACAAAAATAAATAATTATGCATAAAAAATGGTTGGCTAGAAGAATTCGTACAAAATAAAAATTAAAAAACAAGAAACCCCGCTAACTTTGCACCAAATCTATAATACCCTTCACAGGTGAGTTTGTTAAAGTATAAAAAGGTATACAAAGATCTTTATCTTGATTTCGATCAGTCAATTTATCTTGCCAAATACAAAAGTTTTCCTTACTAGCACTTGACTTTGAACGTTTTTGATGACTAAATCGACTCGAGTTGAGGAATATTTCTTGTAATACTATATAAAAAGAATCATCAAAATATCAAACAACATTAAAGAAAATACATCAAAACAACCTTATCTTGAAACAATAGAAATGCACAATCACTACAACAAACAATAGCAACCCAAATAGTTATTTACTAGTAAACAAACCCAAACCAACCATATATTATATCTAAACAAACTATCAAATAGTGATAAATAAACAGACTAGTTAGCACAAATAGAAGTAACATTCATGTAGGACACATCTCGGTGCATGCCTCATTTTGACTTTACATATTTACTCTCGTATACATTTTAATAGGTCCGAGAGTCCGACGTATTCTTTTGAGTGACAGTAACTTGTAAGGGTTGCTCTAACTGCTTCCAGACATATCCTTAGGAAAAACGGTTATATGGTATAGTTCGGAGGTTTTATTTAACATGAAATAGAATTTAGGCGTTAAATGTTTCCTCAAAGCTCAATGCTATTTTTTGCATAATTCAAAACTCTGCGCAAGTTATGAAACCAACATCTACGTTACAATTTTGCATACGTATTGAGCACAATCTCTTCGTCGATTTTAAAGCCGCCTTCGACTGCATGAAAAAAAGTCGTAGATAATTTCGTCTACCTAGGAACCAGTATTAACACCAATATCAGCCTCGAAATCCAACACAGAATAACTCTTGCCTCTTATCGATGTTACGAGTTTTCGAGTCAAAGGTTCTGCGGAATATTTATGGTCCTATGCGCGTTGGTCGGGGCGAATACCGCCGCACGCATCCGTTAGAAAGACCAGGTGGAGAAGGATCTGGGTTCATTTGGAATCTCAAATAGGCGCCACAACTGGCGCGCTATAACCGCGGAAACGGAGTCAACTCAAGTAAAGAGGAAGAACAGATAAAATGAGAAATATTATTATTAATATTATCAAAATTACCCGCGCCAGATGCAACCATTTACCCCGGAACCATGATACATATTACGTTCTCCATTTTTGACTGGAAGTATTAATTCTAAGAAGATGTTGACAAGCTACAAAATATGCCGTTTTACATTGATAATTTTTCGGGAGACAATAGGTGGAACTTTCACAAATTTCGATAGTTTATCATCGCATGTAAATATGATATGATATGATGTTATATGACGTTAGTAGAAACATGTGAATGGCTAAGTTATGTTGTAAACAAACATTTTATACTTTTGAAACTTGGAAGGATAAAAAACCGAAAATTCTTTCGATTTCCATTACTCGATGAAATTGTGAATAAATTACATTAAAATTTGGTATCTTCTTGACTTATATTGAAGGCCATAAAAATATATTGTTTTATTGCTGTATTTTAGTTCGCGTTAACTAAAATTATATATTATTATGAAATTTTAAGCAAGGTATAGACCAATTTCATCGCATTTTATTTAAACAACATAATTTAAAAATAAAAAAATTCTGTTTAGTTTCATATTTTCATCCCTAACAATCTATATTTTCGAACTAAACCTTCCTTCCACGTAGAATCATCACAATGCAAAATCCAACTATATATCCCAGACAATCAAATATTTTTTTTTTGGACAGTCACAACAAAGACAACTTTACTATAGTAGGTAATCAACTCTAACAGATTCCCAGCGTACAAAGACCAACATACCAATCCCCTCGTCCTACCACGACCAGAACGATGGACATTGACAGAAGTATTCAAACTAAACAGATTAACTACATGAACAGACCACAATTAGGAGTTAGGTAAAGGATCCCCATGCTATCAAACGTAATAGCCAAACGACAAAGAAATTTTAATATGCAGACATATATCTACCAACAAAAAAATACAGAAGAGTTAGAACCAACTATGGGTGATTTTCAGCAAACTATTTCAGAACAAGAAGAATACGATGAAACACTTAACGAATATACCGAAGCCATTGAAAATAGTGATGAACAACAATACGATTCTATTGGTGTTAATTTTTTAGAATAACTGACTCCTCACTTCCATACATCGAATGTAAGGTGGGGAGCGGGCAAAAATTTAAAATACTGATTGACACTGGTTCTAATAGAAATTACATTCAACCAAAACTTGTACGAAATCCACTACCAAATGAAAACCCCTTTAATGTAGTATCAGTAGGAAGAAAAATAAAAGTAACTCATTACAAAATGGCAAATTTGTTTAGTAATCCGAAATCAATGGTTAAATTTTTTTTACTACCCACACTCACAACATTTAACGGTATTTGATTCAGTAAATGTTATAATACCTAGATAGGTCTTAAAAATTTTCAGCGAATGGAGTTAAACCGATTGCTAAAAAATTACCCAAATATTTTTGCAGAACCCAATGACAAACTAGCTTATACCACTAACGTTAAAGCCGAAATACGCACAAATACAGACACACCGGTATACTCTAAATTCTATCAGCACCCCATGGCTTTGACGGACGAAGTTAAAAAACAAGTTAAAAAACTTTTAAATAACAATATTATACGTCCATCTCGATAACCATATAATTCACCTGTGTGGAGTGTACCAAAAAAATTAGACACCTCAAACATAAAAAATATAGAATGGTAATCGATTATAGGAAACTAAATAGTGTTACAATACCAGATATTATCGGAGTCCTCGCCCAGTTAGGTAATAATCAATTATTTTCCGTATTAGACCTTAGAAGTGGGTTTCAGCAAATTCTTTTATTATGAAGTGATATTGAGGAAACAGCCTTTTCAATTAATAACGGAAAAATGCCCCTTCTCTATTTCAACGTGCTCTGATAAAAATGATTATGATTGGAAATATATTTTCGTATTTATGAGTTGCATTAAATTTTAACATAAAAGAGATAAAAAGTATCCTATGTCTTTACCCTTCTAAGCTACCTCCCCACCAATTTTCAGCCAAATCGGTTCAGCCGTTCTTGAGTTATAAATGGTGTAACACAACTTTCTTTTATATACATACATACTATATATAGATGTAAGATTCTAAGCTACCTTCTCACCAATTTCAGCCATACCGGTTCGGTTATAAGTGGTGTAACTAACACAACTTTCCTTTATACAAGTTAGCACCTCACACATTCAAAAAGTATCATATGATGCATTAATATCATATGATACAAAGTAATATACATAATATGACACCACTAAATAGTTGAGAGTGCGACACGTGTAGTGGCAAGCAGCTCCATACCCCTTGCAGCGGCAAACATAGGTCCAGAGTTAAATATAATTAATTGTAAACTTTAATTCTTAATTCTAAACGTTTTTTAATTGCCGCCCGAGCAGGGACCAGCGCGCGAAAGTAGTAATTGCCTGAAAACTAAAAAGTAAGGCTACGCGAGTGGCGAACGGTAGTGACTGTGAATAAAAAAGGAAAAAGGCCCGAAAATAAAAAAATAAGGCCACGTGAAAAGTGAAAAACGAGGAAATACTGTGCTAACGAGAGGCTACAACGCACAACATGGGATTTGCACCTCAGTACCGGTAGAGAAAAGGACAACCCCGGAACGCTTAAGGACACCCATGGAAAGCTGGAAACCACTAGTGTAAGCTTTATAAAATATTTCAAGATTATTATAAAGAACATTGTTTCCATAAACTAAAGGAAAAGAAATTTAGATTGAAGGAAATTGAAGTAAATTAATTATCCGACACAAAAAGATAGGAAAGCAAAGTCCTACGTGGCTATTATAAAGAATTTTGTTTTTTTAATTAATTAACTTAAAAGCAAAAACTCAACTCTAATAACGACAACAGTTCGAGAGGTACTCGAACGAATGAGTACGCAGACTATAACTGACTTTACAGAACCCGACCATAGCGTGACGCTGAACGCGAACAACATAAATGAATTAGATAAGATTCCGGACATGGTTAAATGCCTTAGAGAATTTTCAGGACGGTCAGGAGAATTTAACTCCTGGCTGAAGAGCGTAGACAGAATTTTTAAACTTATGAGGAAGTCAAGAATACCCCTAAGTACTTCGCGATACTCCATACGATCAGGCATAAAATAATTGGCGATGCCGACACCGCATTCAAATCGTACAATACTCCACTCGATTGGAGTCAAATTCGAAAATTTCTTATGATGCATTATTCGGATAAAAGAGACATAGGTACCCACGAATACCAGATGACCACTCTGGTCCAACGCTACGACGACATTCCGACCTTCTACCAAAAAGTCTACCAACACCTTTCACTTATATTAGATAAAATTTCATATCTCGAGTTAAGTGACGAGTCCATATGGACTATGACCAACTCATACAGGGACAAAGCTCTTGACACATTTATTAGAGTACTAAATGGAGATTTACCTCGTCTTCTCAGCATGAGAGAACCGACAACCTTACCCCAGGCACTACATTTATGTCAAAAACTTGACAACATGACATATAGAATAAATCATGCGAACAATACACACAAAGCAAATATTCAACCACAAATACGACCTCCCGAAATAACAATTTTAATAATTACAATAATAATAGTTTTTTACCCCGTATTAACATATTCCCACTCCAGACAAAATTTTCGACCAACATCCATTCGGTCGTCAATCAAACCGATATCCCCAACACTCTCCCAACTATATGCAAAATAACCAAGGATTCATACCGAGATTCAACAATTACCCGAACAACCGCCATATTACAAGAGAAAATACCTCCTTTGATAACAGACCGAATTTACCACCTTAACCACCGACCCCAATGAAAGTAGACCAATCAATACTATCAAGACAAATCAATTATCAGAATAGGCCCAATACATCCCAGGAAAGTCGAGCACCGAAACGTCCGATTTCCGCACAACTGACTCACCCTCCAAGCAAAATACAACGAAATTTTTTTACTAACGCAGTAGATAGCAATTACAAAAATGCAGGTAAAAATGAGTCTGATATTGTTAATTTTTTAGATTAGCGCGTCTTCGCTGCCTTACTACCAATTTCTTCTTCTTTTCTTATTGATAACGGATCCAATTAGAATTACATTCAATCCACTAGAATTAGGAATCCAATTCCGATTGAAAAGCCCTTTACAATCAAATCAGTTGCCGGAACAATTGAAATTACCCAACACATCTTTGTCGACATTTTTGGACCAACAGTAGCGAAAATAAATTTTTTCATATTACCAACTCTAGGGTCGTCCATGGCATAATATGCAACGACACACTTAAAGAATTAAAAGCAATTATTCATACCGACTACAACCGAAACCCCTGTCTACTCCAAGCTTTACCCGTATCCCATGGCATTAAAATACGAAATCCAACGCCAAATTGAAGAACTCTTAGATAACGGAATAATAAGGAAATCGAAATCTCCCTATAACTTCCCAATTTGGATAGTTAAAAAAAGTCATATGCCCCGGGCGAAAAGAAATATCGAATGGTCATAGATTAGACTTCCGTTGCCTATACTTTATACTATATGTCAAATATCGTGAAGATAGTAGTTCGACCCAATAAATTTGGTCGAAGTTTGTACCGTTGCCTTGAAAAATAATTATTTAAGATAGGCCATTTAAAGTTGACCCATCTGGCAACGCTGTAACTTTTAACAGCGCTGACAAATCGGCTAATGTCATACCGCGTTAGAAGCGTCATTCGAAGACAATTTATACCATGGAACAGTACACTCCAAAAGAACGCGCTGAAATTGTTCAGCTTTATATTCAAAATAACTTTTCAATTGTGTTAACTCAACGTGCGTTTCGCAAAAAAAATAAAGTGAAAAGTGCTCCAGTTAAGAACACAATTAAGTCTTTATACGCAAAATTTGTGAACACCGGTAATCTCAGTAATGCCAGTCATGCATCCAGACAACGCACAAGACGTTCTGATGAAAATATCGAAGCTGTACGAGCCAGTATTGAGGAGACTCCATCGACATCGAGTTATCGCCGCTCTCAGGAATTAGACATCTCTCGCACCACTCTCCGACGCATAATTCATAAAGATTTGAAGATGTTTCCATATAAAATTCAAATGGCACAAAAACTAAACCCAGCTGATTATCCGCGACGCCTTAATTTTGGCAAAAAAACAAATGGTTCAACTTTAAATGGCCTACCCTGTATCTCGTCAAATAAGGAAGTTTTCCCTCCGCTAGAAGGCTAGACAGCTGACGTTTTTATTTTTATCGCTCGTCAAAATACAAATAATAGTATTGCTTAATTAATTTAACATTGTTAATTTATAGTGTGCTAAGTATTAAATTACCTTACAAGCCGCCAGTAATTCAATCCAATTATTAAATCGTATTATTATTAACTAATCAACATGCCTCCTAAAAAACAAAACGTGACTGCACACACGTGCAGCACCTGCTCTCTAAATATTAAGGAAAATCAGCAAGTCTTATGTGTGCATCCTGTCGTGCATGGGTACATCTTAAATGTACCAGCTTGTCAACAAAAGAATTCAACGAGATCGCTCGCATCACTAAAAACAATGGTCCCACATGGAAATGTGATTCCTGCAAAAGTGAGGTTAACATAATTATTCCTGAGGATGCAGTTGATACCTCGGACGATGACACGGTTGCAATGAATAAAATTAATGACTTGTTTGAAAAGAAACTCCAATTCCTTGCAGAGTCTCTTGCAGACAGCTTTGCAGCCAAATTTGATCGTTTCAAGACATCTATAGAAGGTAATATGGCTAGCATCAGAGACGAAGTGAGTAAAATTGCTAAGCAAAATAACACACTAACTGACAAGTGTACTCGTCTTAATAACAGGATTGCATCAGTGGAGGAGAAACTCAAGTCTCATCCTGATTTGTCTGTATCCACTGAGGACATTATTACTGAACTGGCTGAACGGAAAAAACGCCAATCAAATGTAATAGCCATGAATGTGGCTGAATCAATAAAAGTCGATGGTCAAGATCGTTTGGAGGAAGATAGAACAAAAGTCCTTGCAGCACTACCCCCCAGTCTCGCTAGCAACACAATGAATTTTAGAATACGGCGACTTGGTCGTCCGTTAGCTGGCCGAACACGGCCGTTACTCATTGAAACACCATCACCAGATGATGCGTTAACTATTCTCAAATCGAAATCAACAGCTGAAACAGAAGGACCTCAGATTACCTTCGAGTCTGACTTAACACAAGCGCACCAACAACATCTTAAAAACCTAAGAGCTGAACTTGACGCCATAATAAAGGGTGGTGATTTAACAAAAACCATTAAATATGTCAATGGCATTCCTAAGTCGTTACTAAGAATTTTCGCCCGGTCACCAAGAAGAATCCATCCAGCAGCGCTGATAATAAATTATCAGAACGTGAGGGGACTGAGAACAAAACTAAACAGGTTCCTAACATCGTCGTCAGCCAATAACACTGATGTATTTTGTATCACCGAGTCTTGGCTCCATCCAGTTATACTGGATGGTGAAATTATAGATAATACTTATTCAATTTACAGGAAAGATAGAAACCCTTCAAGCAGTGGCTGTATACGTGGCGGAGGAGTATTTATAGCAATAAAACGCTCATTTCAACCTGAGCTCGTCACAACTCCTGACGATAGTTGGGAGCAAGTATTTATTAAGGTTAAGTACAATACTTTAGATATAATAATCGGATGTGTTTATCTGCCACCAGTCAACACATGAAGTTTATAACACTCATCTTCACCAAACATCTTACCTGAGAGAAAAATTTAAAAATGCCCAACCTCGTTGTCATAGGTGATTACAACTTACCAAGCAGTTCTCCCCGCCTTGACTATGAAAACTTACTATATGAGGTCTATGCATCGCTGGGATGCACACAACTCAACGACATTCTAAATGAACATCAAGGTTTGCTGGATCTCTGTTTCTCCAATTTTGATGTCAGCTATTTTGAATGCTCCAGTCCATCACGTCTTTAGACAAATATCACCCAGCTCTAGAAGTCACAATAGACATATTACCTCAACTAAAACCAGCTAATATACCATCGTTATCATTTAAAAAAGTGGACTACGCAAGTCTAAACACATTTTTCTTAACGACCGATTGGTCACCGTTGTACAGTCATGAATCTCTAGACGATAAAGTCAATTATTTGTACGAGATAATCAAAGATGGTATCTCGCTCCGCGTACCAGTCTATACAAATAAGCTAAGTAATTATCCATGTTGGTTCTCAACTGAACTAATTCGCAAAGTCAGGCTAAAAAAGGCAGCTCATTCAATATATAAAAACAAAGAATCCAGTCAGAACTATAAAAAATTTAGCCAACTCAGACGCGAATGCAAAGAACTCAGTGCCTTATGTTACAAAAACTATGTAAATAAAGTTGAACAATTGGTCAAGTCAGACCCAAATGAATTTTGGAAATTTGTCAGGAATAAAAAAAGAAATGGCTGCGACATTCCCTCCACCTTATCGTGGAATAATTAATCAACTAACAATGGTGAGGAAGTCAGCAACTTATTCCCTGCTTTCTTTAAAAGTGTATATCAGACAGAGGTACAGCAGCCAGGATTTGTCCAGGATATTCATCATGATCGCCTACACTCGACTTTAGATAACTTAGAGGTAACCACTGATAATGTCTTTAAAGCAATTTCATCATTAAATCCTAAAAAAGGTGCGGGACCTGATGGGATCCCCAATATTTTTCTCAAAAACTGTGCAGCAGGACTTTGTGAACCACTAAGCGTCTCACTACAACAGGGTGCCTTCTCTACAATATGGAAAATTTCATATGTTAGCCCGATACACAAAGTCCATCAGAAGTCTCAAACTATAGACCAATATGTATTCAGTCTGCGCTAGCAAAGTTATTTGAAAAACTAGTCTTACCTCAGCTGAGTTTATTCTTTACAGACATTATTACCAATAGACAACATGGATTTACTGGCGGGAGGTCGACATCATCAAATCTATTTACATATGTCAACTATGTACTTAATGAAATGAACAATGGGCACAGAGTACATGCTGTTTACACTGATTTTAGTAAGGCCTTTGACAGAGTTAATCACAGCATTTTGCTGAATAAACTAAATTCACTCGGCGTACAAGGTAATGCCCTGAAATGGCTCAGCTCCTACCTAACAGATAGACAGAGTAGACGGTCACCTGTCTGCTAGTTATGATGTAAAAACAAGAGTACCACACGGATCACATCTTGGACCTGTCCTGTTTAACATATTTATCAATGATATTGGCACGAACTTCAGCTCGGAGTACCTTCTTTACGCCGACGATTTGAAAATATGCAGAGCAATAGTAAACGACTCAGATATCCAGGCACTTCAGCACGATATAGATCTGCTCTCTGCATGGTGTCTCAAAAATAAATTAGATCTAAACATAAAGAATGTGCAGTGATCTCTTTCTCGCATTCACATACCACGCACCCCACCAATTACATGCTGAACAACATAGTAATCTCTGAAGTAGAGGACATAAAGGACCTGGGCATCATTATAGACAGCAAGCTGACATTTACGAAGCACATCAGTAAAATAACTTTACAAGCACACAAGATGTTGGGCTTCATTACCAGAACTTGCAGAGATTTTGCTGATCCTCGACCACTTCTCAATTTATACTACTCACTAGTCCAATCAATCCTGGAATACGGCTCAGTTGTTTGGTCTCCATATACAGATATTCTGATCAGTAGAGTTGAGAAAGTCCAGAGAAAAATGTGTAAGACATTAATTAATTTATTATCGTGCCCTGCCAACGCGGAACATCACTATGGAGGAAATCTGCTGTCAGTACAAAATTAATAGTCTTAGGTCACGCCGTCAAATTGCTGATCTGGCCTTTTTCTAAAAAGTGGTGAATGGATTCATTGATGAAGCTGAGATCAAGTAGTTTCTAAGACGCAAACGTCTGCTTAAAACCACTAAATCCACTAAAAACTATGTTGTGAATGGACAGCTCAATCGCATTGCAAACCTTGTCAACTCGCTACATAACGACCTGGATTTCTACTGAGGAACGTATAGTAACTTCATCACAGCCACGAAGAACAAGCTACTCAACTATCATTGATTAATCAAACTTGAATTTTATAACTAATATTATTACCCTTTTGTTGTATTTTCCCTTATATTAAATATTAATTATTCAAATGTATATTGCCGATTGGCGTTGGTTTAATTAAATAAATAAATTATCGTAAACTCAATTCAGTTACGATGCCTGATAAATACCCCATACCAGAAATTAACGAAGTTCTTGCAAATCTGGGAAACAATTAACTATTCGCTGATATCGACTTAAAAAGTGGGTTCCATCAGATTACACTTCGCGTGTCAGACATTGAAAAAACAGCATTTTCCGTAAACAACGGAAAATATTAATTTCTCCGCTTAACTTTCGGTCTAAAAAATG
The DNA here is from genome assembly GCA_027475135.1 of Bactrocera correcta. Taxonomy (NCBI): domain Eukaryota; kingdom Metazoa; phylum Arthropoda; class Insecta; order Diptera; family Tephritidae; genus Bactrocera; species Bactrocera correcta. The sequence continues at coordinate 70,899,434 of CM050325.1, forward strand.
CTCCAGCCACATTCCAAAGACCACCAGACGATATCCTTCTTCAACATATAGGAGTAAGATGCTATGTTTACATCGATGATGTAATAATATTTGGCAAAAACGAAAAAGAACATTTTAAAAATATAGAATTAGTATTTCAAACCTTAGAATATGCAAACATGAAAATCCAATTAGACAAATGTACATTTGCTAAAGAAGTAGAATTTATAGGATATGCAATCAGTCCAAACCCGAAAAAGTGGAAGCGGTAGCTAAATTTCCAGTTCCCCAAACTCTCAAAGAATTAAGATCCTTCCTAAGTATGTCAGGTTACTACTGACGATTTATCCAGGATTACGCAAAACTAGCTAAACCATTAACAGCACTACTAAGAGGAGAAGGCGGTCATGTCTCCAAACGGAACTCGAAAAAAAAAATAGAAATAGAATTAGACAACGAGGCCTTAGAAGCATTTAATAAAATAAAAAATACTTTAGCATCCAAGGATTTAGTTTTAGCGCAGCCGAATTTCGATAAAGATTTCGAACTAACGACCTACGTCTCAGATTTCGCATTAGCCCTCCTATGCCTCCTATGGCAAGATGGTAGACCAAATACTTTCATATCAGAGAACTTTAAGCAAAGCCAAAGAGCATTATGCTACCAACGAAAAAGAAATGCTTGGTATAATATGGTCACTTAATTCACTTAGAAATTACCTATACGGTTAAAATTATCACCGAGTTAAAAGCATCAACCTCTTACCTATGCCTTAAGGGGTTAGATGTAGTTAGAATTTTCAAAAAATATTTTCTTTTTTTTTTGCATTTTCGTTTATTGTAATATCCTAAAAATATTCCCTGAAAATTTCACGTAGATCCGACAATTAGTGTTTGAGTTATTCGAGAAATAAGAAAGGGAGCTCAGGCACTTCAAAGCGCTGGTGTGAAACTTTAAACGCGTTTTTCTCAAAACTATGTTTTTTGATTCGGTGACAACTGTAACTCGAAAACCGTTCAGTAGATTTTAATGAAATTTATGTTTTCAAAAATCAAATTTTTTCAGTATTGACGAAATATCTTCATATCAATTTAAAATAATTTTTGCAACAGTTCATAGACATATAATTACAGAACCAGAGTACAACGAACAGTTATTGATTTCTTACTTGAAACGATACCTTAACCCAGGGATGGGCACATTTTTGCTCTAAAAGTTAGCAAAGTGCGCACGGGGGCTAGATGAGGGGAATATCAGTGTACGGAAGGAAGGGCATAAGAAGTTGTGAAAAAAATCAATTACATTCCTCCGCAACTTAATGTTCACCGCAGAATGGTTGCGGCAATACTGACGATTGTGCACAAATTTAAGAGCGGAAGTTTACTTCATATCGGAATTGTTCAGTTGTGTGAACAAAAAGAGGTAAAAATAATTTGCACGTTTTAGAGATTCGCATTAATATCTGTTTTAATTTACCTTTGCATGCTGAAAATTCTAATCACTATTAGGAAAAAATATATATATGTTATTCAGTCACCGACAAAACCCCGCCGTGTGCATACGTTGGCTCTCTTTCGCGGATCTCGTGTGACTTTCTCACCCGCTTCAGTGCAGTTATCTTTAATTATTCTTCTTTTGCGCGCTATCCCACGTGTTTCTTTTGTTTGTGCGAACAAAGGTATACTCTACCAAGTGACAAATAATCTAAAAGTGCAACATGCCCCACGGGGCTACTAACCTAGGGGAAAACAGGTTTGCCCTGCTTTCCTCTAGTCCACAATCAAAAAGGAAAAAAGCCAACAAATCTGTTGAAGAGTTTCCTGATCTCCCTCTTGTAAACATTTCAAAGAACGACGATCCTAAGTTCGTTGTATTAAAATCGTGCGACAACAACAAGCCCCTATCACGTTTTTCATGTTCTTGGTACATAAAGCCCTTAACGCCATAAGTAAAGATGTGAAAATCACAGAGATGAGAGATGGAAATCTCTTGCTACTTGCAAAAAATAAAAAAATTGCCGAAAAGTTCATCAACATCAAAAACCTCTCAGGCATCTGCTAAATCGAAGCAAAATACCATGAGCAACTCAATAGTGTCAAAGGCACAATTTTCGCGCCGTTCCTCAATCACGTCCCAGACAACGAAATTGTGGAAGGCTTAGAAGCATATGGTGTAACATCCATTTACAGATTTCAGAGAAAACCTGAAGGAGTTCGAACACCAACAGGTGTGTTACTTTTAACCTTTGAAAGCTACAAACTTCCCGAAAAAATAGATGTTGCATGGAGGAAAATTTCTGTTCGCCCATATTTCCCCAACCCAATGCGTTGCAAATCTTGCCAAAAGCTTGGCCATACACTAAAGCATTGCAAAAATCTTCCATCATGCGTCAATTGCAATTTCCCTCCGCACAAAGAAGAAAAATGCTCAAGATTAATGTGCGCAAATGGTTCTGGTGAACATTCCGCGTCCTCAATTAGTTGCCCAAAATTCCAACAAGCGAAAGAAATATTAAAAATAAAAACGGAAGAAAAGTGCAGTATGCGCGAAGCAGCAAAGAAATACAGAGCGCAAGCTCCCTCCCCCTCTCCTCTTCAATCATTCTCTGAAATTACTAAGCGACCTGCTCCCATAGCAACCAACAATATCAATATACCCACTGAAAAAACTACAACAACAAACAATAATGCAAACAGCATTCCTATATCTCCACCAATCGATACACCATCCACTTCTGCATTAAAATCAAATGCAATAAGTCTTACCGCTTTATCCCCATCCCCCTAAAGTACTAATACCAATCTTCCCACCTTTCTAAACTCTTAGCTCAGCGAAGCAATGCATTCCAACTTAGCAAGCGCTAAGCTAAATGACATTGCGCAATTCGCTAATAGCTCAAGTCTTAAACATTCGTCTACACGCGACTAGACGCGCTATGCCAAAGCATAGTTTACTCATAGTTGCCAAGACTCAATTTTCTCTCCCCACTCTCTAGCTATTTATATTTCTCCCTCTTCTGTTTCTTGTCTTTACTTTTTTCGGTATGCAAACTGAAGAGTTGAAGATGCGCTACTTGCATCCAATATTATCTGTCTTACCGATGGATCCGCCACACATTTTTCCACCCACAACACCTTCTCCAATATTGATGTCACGTTTTGCTCTACTAATATAGCGCCCCAATGCACATGGCAAGTGCTAAAGTCTTTGTTTGGCAGCGACCACTTCCCAATATTCATACAAACAAATCCGCGCAACAATCAAAATACTAGTACATTTAAATTTACATCTAAATTCAAAACTGATGAGGCTGATTGGAAAAAGATCAGACAAATATGCAACAATCTTTGTGAGACCACGCAAGTTTCCTCCAACCCGAACCAGGAGTCTGCTAAAATTTCGAGAATCATACGTACCGCTTCTCACTTTTCCATCCCTCGAACGCTTCCCAACAAAAGTAGAAAAAATATTCCTTGGTGGAACGCTGACTTGTCCAGACTACGGCTCACCAAGCAGAATTTATGGTATGAATACAAGCGAACACGCTCAGCTGAAAACCTGCTCCTTTACAAAAAGGCAAATGCGTTATTCCGACGTTCTGCCAAACATTATAAAAAGAAAAAGTTTGAAGAACTCACTGAGACCATAAATCCCCACACTAGCCCAAAGAAAACATGGGATGATATGAAAATGCTAACCGGATCTCCTAAACAGCCTCCATTTTCCTACATTCAAACACAAAGCGGTCCATTAATGGCTCCAGTAGATATTGCCAACCATTTTCTTCTTTCCTGTCACTCTCTTCTTCCGATGCAAGCTTCTCAGACACGTTCCGCAACCTAAAATCTCAACGAATAAGTATTGAACCACCTATTTTGAACCGTTTATCGCCTCCCGCTAAGCAACTAGAATCGGAAATCCTACTAACCGAACTCGAATTCGCCCTTTCGTCCGTTAAAGGCAAAACCTCTGGTCTTGACAAAATTACTTATCCAATCATTCAAAACTTGCCCATCCAGGCTAAGCATCGTTTACTCAACCTCTATAATAATATATTTGAAACCGAACGCTATCCTCATGCCTGGAAAACTTCGTGTATAGTTCCTATCCTGAAGCCCAATAAGTCAGCTCTTGGTGTTAACAACTATAGGCCGATATCGCTCTTACCCTGTTTGGGAAAATTTCTTGAAAAAGTTATAGTTAACCGGCTGATGTGGTATGGCAACAAAAGAAAACTCATAAGCCCAAACCAAACCGCATACAGAAAGAATTATGGCACCATCGATGCTCTTTTGCACCTAGATCACTTTATATCAAGCGCTCTTTCCTCTAAAAACCATGTCTCAATTTTAGCAATTGATTTTCAGAAAGCATTCGACCGTGTTGGTGCTCATATCGTTCTGAGACAATTAGATAAGTGGAAACTAGGCCCTAAAATCAAGAAATTTGTCAAGTACTTCCTCAGTCACAGGCAATGCAAAGTAAAAATAAATGGTTTCCTATCATCCATAGCTTCACTTGACAACGGAACCCCACAAGGGTCTCCATTATCCGCCTTCCTTTTTATAATAGCTTTCGAAGAGATTACACAACTCACTTACAACCATCGCGGCGTCGAGTGCCAGCTTTATGCTGACGATGTAATTTTCTACACAAAGAATGCAAACCTCACCAATACAGCCCAACTGTTTGAGAATATCTTATCCGAAATTTCGACATGGTCCCTGTCATCATGAACTGCTATCTCTTAGGAAAAATCAAAAACATTACACATTTGTAAAAAACGAACATGCTCAGGGTTACTAACCTATTCTAACAATATTAATATTAGTATGGTAAATGAACTTAAAATCATAGGGCTAGTACTAGACTCTAAATATAGCTTTAAGGCCCATTGTAAGCTTATTAAGGACTGCCTCTTAACGCGACTAAATATAATCAAATATCTAACGTCGAAAAAAAGTTTAATTCATCCATTAACGCTTATCAATGTCACCAAGGCTATAGTGATTTCCAAGATCGACTACGCTCTACCTATCTTCGGCAACTGCCCGGTTTCTACAATGAAAATACTCTCCTCCCCTTACCATGTGGCCATTCGCAGAAGCATTATAGCATTTCCAACAACACCACTAAAGAATCTCTTTGCTGAAACTGGCCTGCCAACTATAACAGACAGGACGATCGACTGCACCAGACGTTTACTACCAAAGCTTCTGTTCACGACCAACACTATTCTCGCCAAAGACGTCCACAATGCTCTCTCGAGGAAACGGAAACCTAAGTGCTTGTCAGCCATCGCGCGATGCCGTAACTTCGCCAGGCAACTTGAGTTACCTTCCTATAAATGTTCTCTTGGACCTGAAACTCGTCCTCAATGAATGATAAAAAATACTTCCTTTGCTATTAAGACCCTGCAACTGCCGAATGATAAGACCTCTAGCGAAAAATACAGGCAACTCTTCGCTTCGGAGAAGTCAAAATACTAAAGTTACGGTTGGAACTTTATATACACCGACCGCTCAAAAACAGCAAACAGCTCAACGTTTGCAGTCACAAAAGAAAATGGTGACTTGATCCGACACGGCTTTCTCCACACAATATGTTCATCATATACGACCGAAGTCGGCGCTTTATTAGAAGCAGTTACTTATGCAAATTACACCAGGGGAAAGTATATCGTATGCACCGATAGCAAATCTTGCATCGAAGCCATAGAATCGCCGGAAAACACACAAAATGAAATAGTCGCCATACGCAACAATCTTCTGAAATATCTAAACAAACTGAAACTGATGTGGATCCCGGGGCACACAGAGATACCCGGTAATGAAAAAGCAGACGCAGCTGCGAAAAATGCAGCAAATACACTAACCATAACTTTCGGTTATTTCACAAAACAAGACATTATATCTGAGATTACACGCCTAAGGAAAAAATCAGCAAAAGATAATTGGAGTGGATATATTCATCACTATTCTAAAATGAACCCGTTCAGAATTAAGCCGACCTACACTGCCGACATCACCTTACGCGCCATCAGGCCCTTTACCCGCTTACGTCTGGGACACACCATAATTACACACGCTCATTTATTGAAACGTGCCCCTCATGGTGCCCCTCATGGAAACTGCCCATTCTGCGATGAAAACGCAACGTTAGAACACATATTAACCGCTTGCCCTATAACTGCAACAATTAGACATGAGATTTTCAATTCGGCCGATCCATTCCAGCTTCTGAATGAGCCCACCGCTAAAAATGTGAATATGATTTATAATTTTCTTAAGGAAACAGATCTACTTCGACGAATATAAAGATTTATAGCTACTCTAATTAACTCACTAACCCTACTTCCTAAGTACTAATCTATCCTTTCACTTCTCTTTTAATATTACATTAAACATACATATGCATGCAGCATAACAGACAGCCGAAGGCCTCTGCTGCTAGATATTTATTTGTAGAATATTAAGTATTGTACAAATAATTTATAAAATAAAAAATAAAAAAAAAAAAAAAAAAATAAAAAAATATATGTTATACTTGTATCTAAAAACAATTTTATTTAATAAGAAAACAGCATATTTTAAAACTTCACAACACCTTATGATTGTTCCTATTTTGTTCACACCACTGTACATGTGAAAGATCAGTTAGTGGTGGTGATGCCAGTTGTAAAAATTCATCTTAGTTACGATTGGGAAAACTTAACTCAAGTTGTGGGCTTTTATACGTATGTACATATGCATATCTGCATAAATAAATAATAAAATATACTTGTTACCATTATATATATTGTGTTTAAACATATTGCAGTTCCATTTAATGAAAATATATAAATATATGATTTGTGATATTTTCAGTTTGGTGGCTTTATCAAAATATTCAAAGAATTGAGGTTTTTTCTATAATTGTTTTGTTAAATTTTAAAAATCTAAGTTTCCTCTGGAAATTTATTAAAATAATAATATGCATTATAGAAAGGGAACACATATTTTCAAAAATATAAAAAATCATCAAAAATATATTTGCGCGGTATGGCATTATTGATTGAGAGTAGCACACAAATAGAACACAAACGCTAATGGCAGAAGCATCTTCTCACTTCGCTACGAGCGGCAAGCGTTTTGTTCTCGTTTTCATTTGAACAATGTTGCCATTACTCCATACGCATATGTAGTTTTGTACACCCCTAAGTTTTCAATTATAATTTTTCATAATATAAAATATCAAAACTGAAATCAAACTATTATAACTACTTTATATATTTGTAATTAATAGCATTCGATTCTGAATTTGAGTTATTTTAAGAAAATTTCAAATATATTGAAGACAATTTTTATAATTACTACAGTATATCGAGCCTGGCAACCCTGCGGAAAACCTCAAGTCGTTGGAAATTCTACGATTGGCGGGTGGTAGAAGGGTTGTTGGGTAATTATTTACATTGCGCTCTCATAAGATTCATTTGGTCATATGTGTGTGTGTGAAGAAACAGTGGTTCATAAATTGAAGTTATTACTGAAATTACTTTTTATAATGAAAGTTAAAGAAATAACCCGGTTTGAACCTTTTTGCTTCGAAAATTATATCTAAGAAAAGAAGTAGGTTATCTGATTTAAATTTTGGTACAATAATGCGTGTAGCTATAGCAAATGAGATTAAACCAAACATATAATTTATTATTTCAAATAAACAAAATCAAATGCTGATATACAGACATATTAAAAAAAAACAATAATTACTAAAATAAAATATTTACTATACTTTTTGTTATTTGTCTTACATTTTATAAATATATAGTAGTTACAAAGAAACTTAAAATTGTTAGGCAATTTTACAGTTTGTAAACATAATGTGGGAAAATACGTTGCTCTCATTTATAAATATGGACTGGTAAACTACGTTGCTCTCACTTCCCTCTTCATGTTTGCCCGCGATGACCCCCTCACCTAGCCCTCAAAATGTGCACTCGTGCCCGCGCGGGCAAAATGCCACTGAGGGCTAATGTGCCCATCCCTGCCTTTCTCTAAGCGGAGATCTCTTCCGGGACTGAGGTCCCTAACAATCGGAGGCATGAAGGTGGAGATGTCGAATGAGATCAAATTCCTTGGCTTCACTTTAGACTCATCCTTACGGTAGAGTAGGCATTTGGACTTAGCTATTGAGCGGTTGCCTGGGCCGCCAAGGCAGCGCAGTCCTCGGTGATCCGGAGACTGTCAAAGCTGCAAAAACTTGCCTGTGTCTGTGCTTCGGGGGCCATGCGCACATGTCCCACGGTGGCACTGGAAGTCATACTGGAGCTTACACCGCTGCATCATGTGATAAAACAAGCAGCAAAACACACCATGCTGCTAATGTCAGCAGAAGGCTTCGGAAGAGGAAAGATAATGTCCTCTCGACAGATGGATGCACTAGCGGAAAGCACACCGCTAGCCCTCCTCCCAAAGGACGGCACCTCGAAGAAAATAAACTTCAAAAAGATTTTCGGAGTTACTCCGGGCAGCAAGACGAAGTGGAGCGATTCCACGCTGGAAGGCTGCTGGAAGACGGTACCATCCAGTGGTACACTGACGGCTCAAAAACACCGGAAGGTATTGCGGGGCCGTGTACTAAGCTGTCCATACCAATGGGATGCTTCCCAAGTATCTTCCAGGCGGTAGTTTTTGCCATATGTCAGTGTGCAGAAGTCAACCTCTGTCGCAACCAGCGCATAGCCATTCTCAACGATAGTCAAGCGGCACTATGAGACCAAATCGCTTTTAGTCGAGGAATGCATAGAAAGGCTAAACCGCCTATCCCTGTGCAACGTAGGTACCTGGAGAGCCATGTTGCGGCCGCCAAGCGAATAACAGAGGAATTAAATGAGCTGGTATTTCAAGCTAAAAACTTCGACGTTGGGGCCGCGAAAGGGCTGATGGAGCTTGCCTCAAAATACGAGGCGCTCCTGATGACGGTCATAACCGAGAATGCCCACCTTCGCGGTCAGGTAGATGCTCTAAGGGGGAGTTGTGAGAGACCCTCCTTTTCGGCGCCTAGCAGGTCACTGCCGGCTCTGTCAGCACCGATGCCTGCACCTCCGGCACTTGTGCTGGAGGAAATCGCACCGGTGATGCCGAAGCCTGTGGAGATCTGGCCGCTTTTTGTCAGGAGTAAGGTGTCTGCAACTTCCTCTAACAAAGTTATTCAAAAAGTGATCAAGGAGGTGGGTCCATCACTTGGTGTGAGGATCCACGAAGTTATACCAATTAAGGGTGGTGGGACGGTTATTCGCACTCCCTCTGTTCTAGATAGGGAGAGAGTGACGAATAACAAGAATTTCGGGGAGGTGGGGTTGGACGTGACTGTCAACCGGAAGTTGGGTCGTCGGGTGGTAGTCCACGGGGTCCATATGGGGATCCCCTATGAAGAATTCAAGGATGTGAGGATGGTCAGTCGTCCCTGGAAGGTGACCCCTGCCGGTAGCACCAGTGTCGTCCTTGAGGGAACGGACAAGCTGATATCCTCCTGGAGACAGGTAGGTGCTACATAAAGTGGTTTTCGTTCAGGGAGCGACCGGATAGCCCCGTTGCAGGCTGCTTCCGTTGCATGGGATTTGATCATAGGGTGGCTGAGTGTAGGGCTAGAGCGTATGTCTGTCGGAGGTACGGTCAAGAAGGCCACAAAGCTGCCGGTTGCGTCAATGCACCCCTTTGCCGCCACTGTAAGTTTAAAGGTAGGCCAGTTGGGCACCTGATGATGTCAGCCGTCTGCCCTATCTACTGTGGCATTGTTGAGCGCGGCCTCGCCAGACACTGATGGGGGGGATTATCCAGCTCAACTGTCAGGGCTCTTATGCCGTAATGTGTGAGTTGGGGGGTTGCATGATTGGGGGTGGGTGCGGTATTGCTCTACTCCAGGAGCCCTATGTTACCAATGGTGTGGTTCGGAGTCTTCCTGGGAGTTTTAAAGTCTTCACTGACCTTAGAGCTAAAGCCGGAATAGTTGTGAATAATCCACGCTATGATTACGTAGTTGTGGATTCTTTACAACTGGGTACATGTGTAGCTTTAGAAGGGGAGTTCGGTAGCTTGATTGTCGCTAGTATATATTGTAAATGTAGCAAGCCCCTAGAGCCGTACCTGGCCTACATGGATAAGCTACTACTACTTGCGAGTCGCAGCCCATTTATCCTAGGGTTGGATGCGAATGCCTCGTCCTCGATGTGATTTAATAAAGTATCCCGGCATTCGTCTGGATACCAAAGCCACAGGCGAGGCGAGACATTAAGCGAATTGGTGGTGGCTAACAGCCCCACATTTTGAATGAGCCGAGCGAGTGGTATACGTTCGATGGGCCTGTGGGCGTGAACGACATTGACGTAACGCTTATGAATGAGGCAGCAAGAACGGCTTTTAGCGTTAGATGGGAGATTAAGCGAGTGTGGGGATTGAGTGATCATAATTTGCTTCAAATTATGGTTACCCCTCGATCCCCTGCTTCACCTTTTGAGAATCAATTGCAGCGATGGCGTACCGCTGGTACTGACTGGAACCAATATGGACTCTCGGTTAGGGAAGCGGTATTTAATATACTGCTTAGAGAATTTGAGGAGTTGAGGGTTGACGAGCAAATTGCTCGTCTATATAAGGTAGTATGGGGAGTTAATGATAGGGTTTTTGGTAGGTATGAGTGTTCCAAAGATAGTAAAATTAAATGGTGGACGCATGAGTTAACCTTGAAGTGGAGGACTGTCAGGCGATTGAGACAAATTTTCAACACGCCCGGCGGTCCAATTCTGATAGGTTGTCTCAGCTTAGGTATGAATTTAGTTGTGCGGATAAGGAATTTAAGGAGATGCTGGTGAAAAACAAAGAAAAGGAGTGGAGGAGTTTTTTGAGAGAGAATAGGAACGACCTCTGGGGTCCGGTCTATAGGATTTGCGGGAGTCGTAGGAGGGAGGATGTCACCTCTCTTCGCGTCGGTGACACTTTGATATCGTCGTGGAGAGTGTGCAGGAGTTCTGTTAGGTGCGTTCTTTTCTAGGTCGGAGGTGCAGGTACCTTAAGCATAACTGGTGCCTGTCCCTCCATTAGATGATGGGAAGTTGGGGTACGCCTTTGCCCCGGTTAGGTCTAACGGTCCCCAGGTTTTAAAGGTTTGAACAGAGAGATGAGTAAAAGCTTATGGAAGTTCATTCCGGAATCCCTGAAGGCCATTTATAATAAGTGCGTCTGGGAAGGATACTTTCCACGCGAGTGGAAAAGAGCTAGGGTTATTCCTCTCCTGAAATCCCCTGATAAGATCATTAGCAATCCTCGATCTTATCGGGGCATCAGTCTCCTTCCAGTACTTGGAAAAGGGCTAGAGGAGCTTGGCTGTCCGGAAATTACTCTTTGGGGGAGTTATTTTTCGAACAGAAAGTGCTCTCTTGTCAACATGTATGGGAGTGTGGAGATTGGAGTTGTTCGAGGCTGCCCGCAGGGTTCCATCTGTGGTCCATATATTTGGAACCTTATGATGTACACTGCTTTGGCAGCTCGAGCCACTCTGTAAATGTTGTGCGTATGCGGACGACATTCTTCTTACGGTTGAAGGTCGCTCGAGGTCTGAATTAGAACGGGTGGGAAGATCTCTTAGAGATCGTTAATTCTTGGGGTATAGGTGTGGGGGTGACGAAAGTCAAATATCTGGGGTTGACCATGAGTGAAAGATGTGTTTTACTCCACACTTGGCGAAAGTGAAGGAGCGACTGCAGGCAACCGTAGGCAAAGTACGACGTATTTTGAGGAGCGATTGGGGCCACGGACGTCATGCTGTCCGCACCATATATCGTGGCTTGTGTCACATATGGAGCCCCTGTATGTTGGGAGGCAGCCACGACCGTCTTGGGGTCTCAAAAACTCCTCTCAATACAGCGGTTTATAATGCCTGCTTGTTTGCCTGTATGTCGCACCGTCTCAACGGAAGCGATGCAGGTTTGACCTGATTGTCATACAGCGTGCTGTTGCATCCAGGTTAAAAAGGGGTTTGAGTATGTCATTGCTGCGGAACGATTGGATTTCCGACGATGATGTGGAGAGGGAGGGATATCTGGGGAGCAAGAGGCTTCTAGAAGATAGGGTCCGGTGTAGGTGGCAAGAACGTTGGGACAATACTCCTAACGGCCGAGTGACGTACGAGTACATTCGGGACGTTGGGTTCGTTGAGGATAACCCAGACTTCAGATTTTGTCTGAGCCCGGGGCATGGGCCTCTGAATGCATTTTTGCATCAGAGACACCTATCGGATACGTCGGGGTGTTTTTGTGGGGCGGGGTTAGAAAATTGGTCGCATTTAAAATTGGACATTAGAGATCTGGGTGGTATGGGGATTAGCTGAACTGATGGACGATTAGATGTTAGTGGTGTGATCTCCACTAGTCGGAAAACCAAACAGGTAGGATCGTTTGCGCGTGAATTATTTAAGCGGCGAAGGCGGTTGCTGGAAATTAGGGTTAGTTTTTGTATGATTGGTGTGTAAGCGATGTATGTATGTATGGGGTCCAACTCCTGGCCACTAGTCCAGAGCCGTATGGAAGCTCAACTGGTAGTAGTTTTGGCTACGAGGTCTGACCGGGGACTTAATTCTGGTACCACGGGGAGCAGGAGCCTTTGGAGGTAACTCCAACCTGCTCATGCGAAATGGCCCCTGACTGACTTTGTCAGTTAAATGCGGAGTTGTATTGCAAGCGAGTGCCGGACCCAAAGCACGGCAGAGGTTTTAGATGGGCCTCGAACCCGACCAAGGTGGTTAGTGTGACCATTCCATACTGCCAATTGGTACTGAAAATGCTTACCATTCTCAGGGCGCTGATCAACGCATTGATTTGATCCGCTGTGCTTTTGAGCGCCGTGGAGTAAGGCTGTCGTCAGCAGGTACCCACGTAAAACACACCGGACCTTGTCCCTGTGCAACCGGGTGCTCCTAATTTGGGTGCCAGGGCACAAGGGAATAGAAGGAAATGAGAAGGCCCACAAGAACTATACATAGCGGTAGGATCCCACACTCTTAAGGAGCTGCTCCGCACGGAGGAGAGAGTGGAGGGAGAACGGCATTGGCAGCCGGCAGAAAGTATGCGCAACGCCAAGCTGCTTCTTGGAGGGTACAACCTATCCAGGTTCAAGGAACTAATTCAGCTCCCCGGTGACCAATTCCGTCTCCTCGTCGCAATCTACACAGGGCACTGCAAGCTCAGGAAACACTTGTCCAACATGGGCATAGTCTCCTGTGCTGACTGCCGGTTCTGCGACCTGGAACAGGAAACACCAGCACACCTAATATTGGATTGTACAGCAATCTATTCAGGCTGCTGGAACCCTGGAAAGACATATGATATAGGGGAGGGCACAATTGACAAATACACATTTATCAAACAAATAAAAATGAATGAAAAATACGTATTTACCCTAAATACATAAATCATTATCCCTATTCTTGCTATATCATGAGTAAAAGCCAAAAAACAGAGATTTATTCAAAAAAACTGGACACACTCCGGTGTTGGATCGGCCAGTTATTTTTTTATTCGAAAATAACCTGACACACACCGTTTTTGGATCGGGCAGGGTTATTTTTCTTTTTGAAGCGCGGCCGAAGGCCGCCAACGCAAAAAGGAGCTTTACTCGTAAAAAAACCTGACATACCCCGGTGTTGGATCGGTCAGGGTTATTTATTTTTTTCTGCATTTAAGTTTTTTTTTAATTTATTTTTATTGTTTTCAGTCGTTTGGGATTTGGTAACACATATTATTTGACAACACAGAACACTTATGGTATTGTGATGTAGTGAAATTTGTGTAAAAAATAAAACGCTTATTTTAAGCAAATATTTAAGTAATAAATATAAAATAAATATCGATGGCTTAATATAGGAAAGGCGTATCTACACTTTTCGTTACTTTTCAGGAGAAGGAAAAAACTGAATAAAACCTTAAAAACTTAAGATGCAAAAAACATTTCTGTTGCAATTTTTATTCAAAACAGGTAACAAATTCAATTGTGGTATAATTTTATTATTTTTAATTTCTTTGAAGTTATTTGAGATAGGGTTTTATGTTATTTTTCTTGAAAATAAATTTAAGTTAGGGCTTTTTGTCGTATGTTAAAATTAGGACAAACTTATATAATAATTCATGTTTTAATTAAAATAAATAAATAATTAAAACTAAAATATGTATATATTTCAAAGCTGATGTTATTATACTGAAAAGAAATTAGGTTTTATAAGGTAAATTATCTTAAAAATTCTGGCAATCTGCTGGAAGAAATTTTTTTAGATCTTGCAAATGGTCCCACTTTTTTTTAAATATGGCTATTTTCTTTTTATAAAGACAATCGGGGGACACATTTTCAATCGGAAACCTCGATCTCTGTGGGAGTAACTGATATTCATCTGTTACATTTGTTTTAAAATAAATTGATCCTGACGAGTCATACGCCAAGGCTCGAAGCATGCTTACTGTATGAACTCCAATGCCCCTGTCTGTAATTTAAGAAAAGCTTAAGTATATATATCTAAAGAGTTGTTTCAGTGTGCAATATTCACCTGGTCGTATTGATGTGTATATCTTTATTTTCGAAATTTAAAAAATAATCATAACGCAAATGATGCGCTTGTAGAGGTGCTGGAACTTTTCTTGATTCCTTAATGAGTTGAGCAAATTGAGACGGCAAGTTTATTTGTTTTTTATTTATTTTTCTCTCAGGGTTGAAAGTGGTATGGTTGGATAGAGCTGATCCTCCAGATTAAGAAAATATATAATTGTTGCCGCCGCAAACTTATAGTTTTCGAGATATTTGCATTTAAAGTTAAAAATTTTGCAAACTTTATCTTGCAATTTCTCGATTGCTAGTAATTATTTAATTCATATTATGCCTTTTTTATGCACTTATACTTCATTACATTGTTTCTTCATATTTTTTTCCAGTAATTATTTAGTTATTTGCTTAAAATAAGCATTTTATATTTTACACAATTTTCATTTCATGCACAATAACAAAAGTATTCCGTGTTGACAGATAATAAGTGTTGCCATAATTACACATTTATCAAACGAATAAAAATGAATAAAAAATAGGACTATACCCCAAATACATAAATCATTGCCATTTTTCTTGATATATCAAGATTTTGATACACCCCGGTGTTGGATCGGCCAGGGTTATTTTTTTGAAGCGCGGCCGAAGGCCGCCAACGCGAAAAGGAGTTTTACTTAAAAAAAACTTGATACACCCCGGTGTTGGATCGGCCAGGGTTATTTTTTTGAAGCGCAGCCGAAGGCCGCCAATGCAGAAAGAAGTGGGACGCGAATGGACTAATGTTTACCCTGGTGTTGGATTGGCCAGGGTTTTTTAAGCGTGGCCGAAGGCTGCTAATACACAAAGGTAATCTAAAAGTTTTGTTAAATAGGGTATATCTCCCTCTTTATACTACATTTTCTATAACGGATATTGTTACAACTAAACAAGGTACCGTTTTTTTTGTTGTCCGTTTTGTCATTATCTTCACATTTATCAATTCCGCGTTTCCCCTTTTTAAACTACATTTTCTATAACGGGTATTGTTACAACTAAACAAGGTACCGTTCCTTTTTACCCGTTTTGAAATAAGTTTCATATTTATTTCATTTGAATTCCGAGATTGGATGCAGCCATAAATTCAGGATAGAAATTTAAAGAGTAAAAATTTAAAATATATATAAATACATATATAATTATTAAAAGTTAAATTTTAAAAAATGAATGGAAATTCATCAGGTAAGTAATATAAGTTTTAAACTGAAAAAAATATAACTTAAGGTATTTAAATAGATTGTGTCGGAGCGTCAACGAGTCGAGGTGGCATAAAGCGAGTGCGTGCAAATTCATCAGGTAAGTAATATAAGTTTTAAACTGACAAAAATATAAGTTAAGGTATTTAAATAGATTGTGTCGGAGCGTCAAACAGCCGAGGTGTTATAAAGCGAACCAATGTGCTTAAAGCGGCGGAAGTGAAGTCAATGTGGAATATTGTAAAAATATTCCAAACATTTGACACAAAAGAGAAATGTATTTCTTTTGCCGAAGAACAAGGTTTGATTTTAAAAGCCAAAATTTGCCGTACGCATAAAATGCCAATGACGCTGTTGTTAAAAAAAAGTAGCAGTGTTGGGGTGTTCCGATGCCGGAAAGGGGGTTGTCGGAAACGAAGTGCGTTGGCAAGGTCGCAGGTATTTTATCTAATGTATGCTTATGCATCTCATTGGTCACATGCGGAAGTGAGGAAAAACAGTTTTATCAGGGAACCAGTTTTATCTAGCGCTACAATATGTGACTGGTATAATTACTGCCGCGAAGCTGTAGTATTATACTAGGTTGACCATCAGGTAGCGGTAGGTAAAATTGGTGGCCCTGGTAAAACTGTTAAAATAGACGAAAGTAAATTTGGGAAGCGAAAATACAACAAAGGTAATAATAAAAATATAATTTTTTTATGTAATTAATATATCTTTTCTTATTTTAGGGCGGAGAGTCGAGGGCCACTGGGTTCTTGGGATGGTTGAGGATGGGAGTGACGACCTTAGGCTGGAGGTATGTCCCGGCAATGTCAGGTCTGCTGAGGTGCTCATACCTTTGATAGAGAAGCACGTGGCAAAAGGCAGTATAATATGTACTGATTGCTGGAGGGCATACGACTGTCTAGCCAGTCACGGGTATGAGCACCGACGCGTTAATCACAGCGACCCCGATAATCCGTTCGTTGCCGAGGACGGAACGCATACTCAACGCATCGAGTCCCAGTGGCGAGTAATTAAACGTTTTTTCATTAAAGACAATTACAATAACAGCGAAGATTTTTCTAATTTAATTTATGAATATATTTGGAGAAAATATATTGCAAATAATCATCACGATCCTTTTGTAAGATTATTAGATGCAATTAAATATACATATAAGCCTTAAAACTTTTTTTATTACAATGGAAAATTAATTTCAGATGGTATTTGTCTCTTGGTTTGACTTTTTATATTCATTTTTATTCGTTTGATAAATGTGTAATTGTGGCAACACTTATTATTTGTCAACAAGGAATACTTTTGTTATTGTGCATGAAATGAAAATTGTGTAAAATATAAAATGCTTATTTTAAGCAAATAACTAAATAATTACTGGAAAAAAATATGTAGAAACAATGTAGTGAAGTGTAAGTGCATAAAAAGTGCATAATATGAATTAAATAATTACTAGCAATCGAGAAATTGCAAGATAAAGTTTGCAAAATTTTTAACTTTAAATGCAAATATCTCGGAAACTATAAGTTTGCGGCGGCAACAATTATATATTTTCTTAATCTGGAGCATCAGCCCTATCCAACCATACCACTTTTAACCCTGAAATCGTGGGATCGTATACTAAAATTTCCCCGTTATTTCGCTTTCCTTTGAAAAATTCAACAAGGCGTTAGACGATTTTGGTGAAAGCAACCATCCGAGTAAATAATAATGTGATGGGTTTCAGGCGATCGAGCATGGAAATTCCTTAAGTGCTTAATAATACATGTAGCAAAAACGGAAGAGACTAAATTTCCATCTGTTTCGTTTCACACATAATTATCTGATTCATGCGTTACAATATTATAGACAGTAAAGTTATGTAGTTGAAGCTTCATTTTATAATACGCAGCTCTCGCGTTTAGTTGAGGCACTAATTTAACTGCCTGCACATCCATACAGAATACTGCACATAGTCCAGATTCAACATTTTTGATATCGTTTTGCTTTTCTGCACGTATTTTTCCGATTTCTTCTCTATGTTTTTCGTATAGCTCATCAGAAATATTATTAGCTTTATGTGATACGCATAAATTGCACTGATCTTTTCTTGGCTTAAAAATAGAATAATTTAATTCCTTTATTAATTGCGTAAATATTGGGTACGACAATTTTAGGCGTCCATTTTCTTTTTCGTTGACATAAAGCTTGTAAATCTCCTGATATGAGGAAAAATCCGATTCGAAGTAAAACTTTTTGCTATCTTTTCGACAATAATGTTACTCCATTTTTGGCAACTCCTCTAGCCATTTTTTAGAAAGTCACGTCTGTTTTGGTTGCACTGACCTACAACTGATGATCGCTTAGCATTTTTGCGCTAAATTAAAGCATTATCGGGATTGCATTGACTACCGTGTTTACCGGCGCTGCTAATCCAATTTCGAACCATCTTTTCCTTTACTCCTAGTGTTGAATAAAACATTTCACGGCACACTTGTAATCGCTTTGAATTATGACTCAAGAAATATGATATGGACTGATTCCGTCTCGAATTTTCAGAGTTTTTTCTTTTTGTTTCACAAAAGCTTGTAAGACCTGCAACATACTGCCTCTTTTGCTCCCAAGACATCTCCCAAAACAAACCAAAAATTTCTTTTCGCGTGGACTCATTAAACGTCGAACACTTTCTCACCGCACTTTTTACACAAAATAGTGATGAACATGGCTCTCCTAATTGCCTAGGTTTTTGATAAAGTTCTGTTTTTGATATACCCAAATATTCCACGCCTTCCATTCTTTTTCTTTTATTTACGTTTTGTTTCATTCGGATTTGTTAGCAGTATTTTTCCTTTTTGGAACACCATCTGAATCAGAATTTTCTTTAGCACAATTCATGTTATTAAAACTTTCAATCAAAAAACTGTTTCCAACACAAAAACGTTAATTGAACTGACACAAAAAACAAAACGTACCGTCGAACGCAACATAGCACAGAAAATATGCTTGTGCTAGACAAACTCGGGGAAATCCCGTTTTCTTTTAAAGTAAATACAAAAGCAAAATTATAAGAATAAGAATAAATACAAAATGTAGTGCAACTTCTGTTGTGGCTTTGATTCTATGTCTATTTTAAATTGAACTTTAAATGCCCTAAGTTGTTTCTTTAAAAAAAAAAAACTTCGAATGAGTTAGGGCTTTTTTTATGACTGTAAATCCGTTATTTACGATTACGACTAATTTTTTAAGGGGAGGAGTATTTGACAGTAGTCTACCAGAATACATTCCAAACGCGATTTCGAAAAAAATGTAAATACGCCTTTTCTATATAAAGCCAACGATATGTACAAATATTGAAGTGAAGTGTAAGTGTATAAAAAGTGCATAATAAGAAAGAAAAAGTTATCATAAATTGAGAAATTGTAGAATTAAATTTGCGAAATTTCCAACTTTAAATGCAATTATCACGGAAACTACCAGTTTGTGGCGGCTTTAATTATATATTTTCTTAATCTGGAGCATCAGCCTTATCCAACCATAACACTTTTAACCCTGAAATCGTGGGATGGTATACTAAAGTTTCCCCAGTATAAATACTTAGAAACAAATAAGTTTGTGGATATAAAAGTTAAAAATATAAGTGTAAAATTAATTATAAATCAGAAAAACACGCGTTTTAAATAGTTGAAATTTTGAACTTTAAATGCAAAGATCTCAAAAACTATAAGCCAGAGGCAAATATATGTACTTATATATATATATATATATATATATATATATTATATATATTCTTGATCTGGAAGAACTCCTCTATCAGAAATCGGGGGATGCCATTCTAAATCCCAGCCAAAATCTACCCCATTTATTGTATATAAATATTCTTATTTAAGGACTAATGCTTGTTTTATTTTATTTTATTTATTTTATTTTTTTTTATTTATTTATTTTATCTTAAGATAACCCGATATTATAAATTAGGAAAAGTTTGGACCACACCCAGATGTTTCTGAATTAAGACGATATTTACATTCGCTGAGAAACCACACCACTACATTCCATACGCATTCATTTTTCTTTGTCAATTATCGCTAATTATGGACGTCACTTAAAATTTTTTATACATTTCTAAATAAATAGTTTTTGCTCTATTTTAGAAGGAAATATCGTGTATATTTACTTTTGTGACTGTAAACATATTTCACATCTTTTATACTTCAACCAATAAATGAAATCGATACACTTTATAAATAATGAAGCAAATATAATATTTATATATAGTTATAAACTATATACCTATTGAACACTGAAGCGTCTCAATTACAAAATTATTTTCGAATTACTAACTATTTGACAATAATGATATGCACTGAACTACAGCAAAGAGTTGGAACTTTTTAAATTGCAAGCAATAGTGATCGTGCAGACTAGACATTGCTAATGTTAAGATATTGATATCTAAATATATTTTATGTCTTTCATTGCTAGCACAATCTACAATCATTTTGCTGTTTTGACAATTTCATTTCTATTAAAGTTTTGATGAGGCGTCTTGTACATACCAGGCGTATGATGACAGAAAAGATGAAATGTCAATGCCCCGCACGGAGAAACTTTAGTATCCCATCCCACGATTTTAGGTTAAAAGTAGTGTGTGAATAGGGCTGATGCTCCAGATTAAGAAAATATATAATTGTTGCCTCCCCAAACTTATAGTTCTCGAGATATTTGCGTTTAAAGTTAAAACTTTGCAAATTTTATCTTGCAATTTTTCGATTGCTAGTAATTATTTATTTTATGTTATGCACTTTTTATGCACTTACACTTCATTACATTGTTTCTACAAATTTATTTTTTATTAATTATTTACATATTTGCTTAAAATAAACATTTTATAATTTATATACATTTCATTATATGCACAATAACAAAAGTATTCTGTGTTGACAGCTATTAAGTGTTGCCATAATTACACATTGGTCAAACGAATAAAAATGAATATTGTTACAAAAAGTAGTATTAAGTTGTATTTGTATTGCTATATGCATACCTTATTATGAACAATAGCTGTAGGTATATGGAATAGCATTTGTCTTGTTGTAGTCATCTGGCGCCGCGGCTATCTGCTTGCGTCTGGCGCCGTATAGCATTATGTTCTGGTAATTTCCAGATGCGATATTCTAGAAGGACACGTCGGCATCAGCGAGAAGTGCGTGGCTATATAAGCCGTGGCAGCGCGAACGTAATCGATCAGTGCTAAGAGTAAACTGCTATAGTGTAGACGAGTTGTGAAATAAAGAGTAGTTGAATTAAATTAAACAGTTGTAGTTTTATTTGTCAATCCAGAGATACGAACCTAACAAAGTGAACTAGCAAGCAGTAAAATCGTAACAATTGGTGTCAGAAGTGGGATTGTCAAATAATCCAAATTCAAGATGGTTAAATTCGGAGAATTGAGAATTCAGCAATTAAAAAATTAATTTGCCAATAAGCGGGCAAAAGGCGGATCTGCAGGCACGATTACGTGAAGCAATGGAAGCGGATGGAATTAATGTGGACGAGTTCGAATTTGTTGGGCCAGAAACTTCTACAAAGGTAGAAGAGAAAGTAGAAGAACAACGAACATCATCAAGTGTAGACATGAACACGTTGTTAGTGGCTATACAGCAAATAGCTGAAAATACATCGCAGTTAAAGTCTTGCCTTACACAACAAATGACTGAAAATAATACCCAGTTAGAAAAGCGTTTGGTACAACAGATTACAGAAAATAATAAACAAGTGCAAGAGAAATTTTCAAAATTTGAAGACGAATTAAGCACAATAAAAAATGACGAAGAAAATTTAAGATCAGAATTTCTTCAACGGAGTAATCGTGTGCGAGAACTGCAACTACATGGCCCTGCACCATCAACAAATAATCAAAGATTGAAGGCACCCACATTCGATGGAAGTATTCCATTTCAAATTTTCAAACTTCAGTTTGAAAAGACAGCAATGGCCAATAATTGGAATGCAGCGGACAAGGTGGCGTCCTTGTTTGTATCATTGAAAGGACCTGCGGCAGAAATCCTTCAGACTATTCCAGACTGTGAACGGGACAACTATGAGGCATTGATGAGTGCGATAGAAAGACGATATGGTAGTGAGCACCGGAAACAAATATACCAGATCGAACTGCAAAATAGGGGTCAGAAAATGAACGAGTCATTGCAAGAGTTCGCAACTGAAATAGAACGACTGGCTCATTTGGCAAATGCAGATGCACCTGTGGATTACATTGAGAGGGTAAAAATTCAATGTTTCATAAATGGAATTCGTAATGTGGACACCAAACGCGCCACATATGCATTGCCAAAAAGAACGTTTGCTGAAACGGTTTCGCACGCCCTCACACAGGAAACAGCTTCCCTACTAAGTAAACCAGCACACAAGGTACAAAGGGTTGAAATGGAACAACCGGCGCTGATGGAAGAAATATTAAAGACTCTGAAGACAATTGCTGCACCGCGAGTAAATACAACAGGCAGATGTTTCAACTGTGGAAAAGCGGGTCACTTTGCCCGAAATTGCAATATAAAAGTAAACCCATCAAAACGGAAACAACCAACAGATAACGAGGACGAAGCATCCACATCTCACAAGTCGTTAAACTAAAACGGAACAGTTTAAAGGGGCGTGAGCTGGTTCCCACAACTATTTGCCCCGCCATCTCGATATCACAAATAGGTCGCCATGACAACAATCTTACTATCAACGGCATCGTAAATGGACGACTGTCAAAGCTTACTTTGGATACTGGTGCCACACATTCAATTATCCGACCGGATGTGGTAAGAGGAATGGTTGAACGATTAGTCGGTTGCAAGCTTCGAACGGCCACCGGGGAGGAAGCAGCTGTCGCGGGAAAAGTGTTTTGCGAAGTGATGATTGGTACCCTGGAAGTTAATCACACCTTCATCGTAGCAGAAATCACGGATGAAATTATAATGGGAGTAGATTTCATGATTGATCACGGGGTTACTTTGGATTTAAACAAGCAAATGCTGTTTTGCCAGAACATGGAGATGCCTATAAACACCGGATATGTGACCAACGTTGAAAGTAAGAGGGTGATTGTTGATGATAATCAGAGTATTCCACCAAAATCTGAGGCGATTGTATGGGCTAAAGTGGATGGAGGAGGTGGGACTGAAGAGTTGTGGATTGTGGAACCAACAAAAATAGATACACCCATATTGGTAGGAAGAACGCTTGTGAAAACTAGAGAAGACGCCACCATTCCGGTCAGAGTAGTGAATGAATTCAACACGCCTATAAGTCTGAAGAAAGGAGCAGTAATTGGACAGTGCCAGAATATAAGTGCAATAGCACGATGCGAACGGTCACAACAGAAGCCTACTATTGAGCCACAGCAGATAAGTCCTACACTCCTAAATAATTTGCTGAACGAACTGCATGGAAATGAAAAATTAAAAGCAGAAAAACTATTAGAAAAATACGCATCCATATTTGCAAACGAAGGAAATACAGGAAGAACCGGCATTGTCAAACATCGCATAAATACTGGAGACGCTAAACCAATCCGACAAGCTCCGCGTAGGGTTCCACTAGCAAAACGTGAGGATGCTAACAAAATTATTGAAGACATGCACAAAAACGGTGTAATCGAACCTTCAATAAGTCCATGGAGCTCACCTATCGTCTCAGTTAAAAAGAGAGATGGTAGCACCCGTTTCTGCGTAGATTATAGGAAGTTGAATGATGTCACAAAGAAAGACAGTTATCCTCTACCAAGAATCGACGATACATTAGACACCTTGTCTGGAGCGAAATGGTTTTCTACATTAGATCTTCAAAGTGGATATTGGCAAGTCGAGATTGATGAATGTGACCGTGAAAAGACCGCTTTCAGTATGGGCGACGGGTTATGGGAATTCTCTGTGATGCCATTTGGGTTATGTAATGCGCCTGCAACGTTCGAGCGACTGATGGAACATGTGTTAAAAGGACTCAACTGGAAGACATGTTTGGTGTATCTTGATGACATTATCATCATGGGAAAAAGTTTTGATGATCATCTGAAAAATCTAGAGGAAGTCTTTCAGCGAATAGCATCAGCCGGATTACGCTTGAATCCCAAAAAGTGTTCATTATGGAAGAAGCAGGTCACATATCTCGGACATAAAGTGTCAACCGAGGGAATTCACACCGAGGAAGGAAAAATAAAAGCAGTGAAAGATTGGCCTCGACCCACCAACATTCATGAACTCCGCAGCTTCCTCGGCTTATGCACGTATTACCGCCGTTTTGTACCTGGATTTGCGAACGTGGCTAGAAGTTTACATGATTTAACAAAGAAGAATCGCCCGTTTGTATGGCAGTTGGAACAAGAAAAAGCGTTTGAGCAGCTTAAAGAACTACTTTGTACGGCGCCGATGTTGGCTTATCCAATACCTGGAAAGAAATTCATCCTGGATACAGATGCGAGCGCTTATGGAATTGGAGGTGTCCTGTCTCAGCTCATCGACGGACAAGAAAGAGTAATTGGGTATTACAGCAGAGTGCTCGGGAAACCAGAGAAAAACTACTGTGTGACGCGAAAAGAACTACTAGCTGTGGTGGAATGTGTAAAACATGTCCACAAGTATTTGTATGGACAACGATTCTTGCTGAGGACTGATCATGCAGCATTAAAATGGTTATTACAGTTTAAGAATCCGGAAGGCCAAATTGCACGATGGATCGAAAGATTACAGAATTACGACTTCGAAACGGAACATCGAAAGGGGATTCACCACAAAAATGCGGATGCATTATCACGTCGCCCTTGTCCACTGGAATGTAAACATTGCTCCAAATCAGAGGGAAAAGAAGGTATAATCGACGTGCGATTACTGAATATAGAACCTGAAGATGATTGGACTCCTCATCGCATCAGAATCAATCAGCTGGAGGACCCTGATCTTGCAAAGCTGGTAATGGCCAAAGAAAATGGGGTACGACCACCAAAGGAAGAAATAAGCAACGAGAGTCCAACGGCAAAAGCACATTGGGCCCAATGGAACAGCATAAACCTCGTTAATGGATACCTTCATCGTACCTGGGAAAGCGAAGATGGCAAACAGTCTCGTCTGCTGATCATAGTACCGAAGTCCATGATCCCGAAAGTATTGAAAGAATATCACAATGGACCTAGTGGAGGGCACCTTGGGATTACAAAAAATATTGAGAAGATTAAACAACGGTTCTACTGGATCGGTTGTCGAGATTCCATAGCAGAATGGATAAGTAATTGCGTAGAGTGCATGGCAGCTAAAGGTCCTAAAGCCAAGAGTCGCGGTAGGCTACAACAGTACAACGTGGGATCACCATTTGAACGAGTCGCAATGGATGTTGCAGATCCGTTCCCAACCAGTACGGCCGGAAACAAATATCTACTGGTTGTCATGGACTATTTCAGTAAATGGCCAGAAGTATATGCCTTACCAATCCAAGAAGCGAAGACAATAGCCGACGCGTTTGTAGAAAATTGGATAACAAGGTTCGGAGTGCCCGTCGAATTACACTCAGATCAAGGCAGGAATTTCGAATCTTCCATTTTCCAAGAAGTCTGTACATTATTGGGCATCCACAAGACACGGACAACAGCGTTACATCCACAATCAGATGGAATGGTGGAGAGATTCAACCGAACGCTCGAAGAACATCTGCGGAAAATCGTTGATAAAGATCAACGGAATTGGGACAAGTGCATCCAGATGTTCCTGCTGGCGTATCGTTCAGCGAAGCACGAGACAACTGGTTACACGCCAGCAAAGATTATTTTCGGATCTGATCTGCGACTCCCTGCTGATCTTAAGTTTGGAACGAATCCTACAGCTGTAAGAAATGATGGAGATTATTGTTCTGCCTTAAAGGAAGAAATGAATGAATTGCATCTAATGGTAAGACAGCACACGCATCTGATGAGCAATAAGATGAAGGACCGGTTCGATCAAGCGGCAAATTCAAAGGGTTTTGAAGAAGGTGATCTGGTCCTGATGTACAATCCACTTCGAAAGAAAGGCTTGTCCCCGAAATTGCAGACAGCCTGGGAAGGACCCTATATGGTGATGAAACGACTTAATGACGTGGTATACCGCATACAAAGAAATGGGAAAGCACGATGTAAAATGAAAGTAGTGCATTTGGAGAGGCTCGCCCCATTTGGTTCAAGAGGATTTGTGCCTAATCGGGACGATTAGGCTTTAGTGGAGGGCAGTGTTACAAAAAGTAGTATTAAGTTGTATTTGTATTGCTATATGCATCCCTTATTATGAACAATAGCTGTAGGTATATGGAATAGCATTTGTCTTGTTGTAGTCATCTGGCGCCGCGGCTGTCTGCTTGCGTCTGGCGCCGTATAGCATTATGTTCTGGTAATTTCCAGACGCGATATTCTAGAAGGACACGTCGGCATCAGCGAGAAGTGCGTGGCTATATAAGCCGTGGCAGCGCGAACGTAATCGATCAGTGCTAAGAGTAAACTGCTATAGTGTAGACGAGTTGTGAAATAAAGAGTAGTTGAATTAAATTAAACAGTTGTAGTTTTATTTGTCAATCCAGAGATACGAACCTAACAAAGTGAACTAGCAAGCAGTAAAATCGTAACAATATGAACACTCAAACGCAGGAAACAAATAACATCTGAAAAAAATTTTCCATTGTAATAAAAAAAGTTTTAAGCCTTATACGTAGGTGACTAAAGTACTATCGCCTAATACTCATTTCTGCGTTAGCGGCCTTCGGCCGCGCTTTCAAAAAATAACCCTGGTCAAGCGAATACCCGGGGTGACTGAAGTACTTTTGCGTAGTACTTCTTTCTGCGTTGGCGGCCTTCGGCCGGGGTTTAAAAAAATAACCCTGGTTGAGCGAATACCCGGGGTGACTGAAGTATTTTCGCGTGGTAATTCTTTCTGCGTTGGCGGCCTTCGACCGCGCTCTAAAAGAATCACCCTGGCCGAGCGAATACCCGGAGTGACTGAACAAAATTTAAGTTTTCGTTATAAAATAGATAAATTTTTGTTATTACAGTGAAAACTCCCTTGGGCGGACACTCACCGTCAGTCAACTTTTGTCCGCCCATGAGAGGTGTCCGCTCAATGGAGTGGGTAGCTATTTTATAAATTTTTAATTTTATTATGTCCTTAATACTCACCACTTTCAGATTTAAATGCAAAACAATTCATATAACATTGTTCAAACAGGAATTTATGTATGTATTATGTACTTCCAAAATTCATATAAATTTCATGTAAATTCACATGAAGTAATATATAAAAAGTATAAATATTAAGTTCAATGCTTGAAAAACTGGGTAATTGTAGACTGGCTTAAGTTTTTTTGTTTTTTTTTAAAGAAAACTGTTTTGCAGATGGCTTTCCAAATTTTGCAACAATCCGAATGCAATAAGGTCGTCGCCAATAAATCTTTTTAAATTTGAAACGGCAGTCAATGCAGTTTCGTTTGAGAAAATTTCATTTCTTTCTTCGGTAGTACCCTCATTATTAGTACTATTATCGTCAATAGTTTCTATGGTTTCGTCAATTGTAACGTCTAACTCGAAGTCTGAGCTTTCGGCTCATGCATTAATATCTATTTGGACAAAGTCATCCGGATTTGAATTAGTACACTCTCCAAGGGCTTTTGATAATTCAAAAATGGAAGCCAGCGTTGATAATGGCAAGTCATCTTCGGGATCGAATTCAGGAGCCAGATTTCTATTTTTGTCAAATCCTTCCTTTTGGAAGCAATTTTTTTACGGTTTGCGGTTGAACATTTACCCAGGCTTCTTTTATGAAATGTATTACCTCTAAAACGTTTATATTTTTTTGGCGAACCAGTCTCTATGCTTACCAAAATATTTTTAACCTGAGAGTTTCGGTAGTGAATTTTAAAATTTTGAATAATTCCTTGATCCAAAGGCTGGCAAACTGAAGTGGTGCTACTAGGCAGAAATAGTATTTTAACATTTTTCAAACTTATATCTCGAGGGTGGGATGCTGCGTTGTCTAAAAACAAAAGTACTTTTCTGTTTTCCAACTCCATTTTTTTGTCGAGTTCTTTCAACCATTGTGTCATCACTTCACGCGTCATCCATGCTTTTTTTGGACTGTCAATTTGCTGGAAGCTTTTTTAAATCTATTGATGCAAACGCTCTCGGTCGTGCAGCTTTCCCTATGACAAGGGGTTTTTCTTTTTCCCCTGCCATATTTGCACAAAGCAAGACAGTCAACCTTTCTTTCGATAGTTTACCTCCATGGCATACTTCATTTTTAAGAGCCAATGTTTTGTTTGGCAAAGCTCTGAAAAAAAAGGCCTGTCTCGTCCGCATTGTAGACATCCCTAGGGCTATAACCAATCAGAAATGATGGTAGTTTATCTAAAAATTGCTGCACATCTTGCATATCAACAGCAGCACTTTCACCACAAATGTATTTGAATGTTATATTATGACGGCTCCGCCATTTTGGTAGCCAACCGTTAGAAGCCACAAAATCATTAATCCCCAGCTTTCGGGCAATTTCTCTTGCCTTTTCTTGGATTATTGGTCCAGATAATGGAATGTTTTGGCTTCGTGCTTATTGAACCAGTCTAAACACATTTCATCAACTTTTTTTCCATCGATTTTCATGAATGACCTTTTTGTTCGACATTGCTCCCAGACATCCATTTTGTTCGAATTTCTTCTTTATTTTTAATAACCAGCGCAGCCTGCGTTTTTCCAATTTTGAAACTGATAACAAAAATTGGGCACATTTTCAATAACGTATTCCAACAGGAACTCAATGTGTTTATAATTATGTTGCAAAAATATGTGAAACAGGAAAATAATACTAAATTTTGTAGTACTAAATGATTGTGTTTGATTTAAAAAAAAATTGTACACACAAAAAAAATTTTTAAATAATTTTTGCACGATTTTAATATTAAAACTTACCTTTCGGCCAATGCGCGGACAGACAAATTGTTTTCCTCACTAACGTTGATTAATTCAATTTTTTCTTTTAAGCTTAGGTTTGACCTCGCCATCTTACGCATTATGTACATAAATGCTTACACAATCACTAAACGCAATTCACTGAACAAAAAACCTAAGCATGCGCTTCATAAACACATTGAATTCGGGAGTCCCCTTTTTTCATTTGTTATAATCTGTTATTTATGCATACGCCATACACACATTCTCATATTTTGTCCGCTTACGAGGGGCTCGCGTCCGCCCAAGAGAGGTTTTTGATTGATTTGTTATGAAAACAGAAGTCAATGTCCGTCGATAAGAGCTTCATGTCCGCTTAGTAGAGGGGTTTCGTCCAACTTTGTAGCAATGAACTGTCCGCGTCCGGCCAAGAGAGTGTCCCCCTAAGGGAGGGCGATTTGTTCTGAAAATTGTACTTAAAACTTGGTGCATGAAAAAATGTCCGCCCAAGAGAGGTGTCCGTCTAATAGAGGTGTCCGTTAGGAGAGGTTTCTCTGTATATCATTCAGCGATTTCCAATTATTTTTTATTAAGTTGGTTTGTATTTTAAGGTTTGTATCCAGCTCTCAAGTAATTGCTCAAGAAAAAAATGCATTATTTCTTCAAGTTAATCTGACAGCAAGTCACGCATTGTGAATGATCCACATTCGAAGAGCAAGAGAGAATAAACAAAGAAAATAAACTTTGTGCGTAATATGTATGTATGTATGCGTGTTGTAACATAAGTATTTTCCTTGCGATTTGAAGAATGTTGTTGATGATTGGTAAGTTTTATACAACATTTCAAAATGAAATGCACTTCATAATAATGATTTTAACTAATTTAGGATAAATTTAATGATTACTTTTAATTTCCTTCAAGAAACAATTGTTGATTTCATGTTTCTTCGTAAAACCAGGTTTGCCATAATCGCATTTTATTGAAAAACTGTATTAAAAATTAGTACTGGATTTCTTTAGAGCTGCATACTAGCACAAGTAAATTTATCGTAGGAAAGTTTCTTGTCCGTTTCTTAAGCGTTTTCTTATATGAAGTTTTTACATTTCTTGAGAGCTGGATACTAAGCTTAAATATAATAACATATATATTGTCACCTAAAATACAAACCAATGTATCATCAAAAATAAATGCAAGTCGCGGACAGATATAATAACCAAAATTTATTCATTTTATAACGAAAACTAAAATTTTGTTTCAATATTGGATATAAAGTGGTTTTATTGCGTTTGCGGTACCTATAACCCAACTTAGACGTTGGCGGCCTGCCGGATCAAAAATCATGGTATATCAAGTAAAGGGGTAATGATTTATATATTTGGGGTATAATCCAATTTTTTTTAATTTTTATTCGTTTGATCAATGTGAGATTATGGCAACACTTAATAAATGTGAACACAGAATACTTTAGTTATTGTGCATGTAATGAAATTTGTATAAAATATACAATGCTTATTTTAAGCAAATGTGTAAATAATAAATAAAAAATCAATATGTAGAAACAATGTAATGAAGTGTAAGTCCATAAAAAGTGCATAATATAATTTAAATAATTACTAGAAATCCAGAAATTGCAAGAAGAAGTTTGCAAAAGTTTTAACTTTAAACGCAATTATCACGAAAACTACAAGTTTGCGGCGGCTTTTATTATTATTTTATTTCTTAATCTGGAGCATCAGCCCTATCCAACCATACCAATTTTAACCCTGAAATCGTGGGATGGTATACTAAAGCCGACCCCCCGCACTTTTTGTTATGTTGCAGTTTAGTAAAATTATATTCAAAACATACATTTTAACATAACATGGAAATTAGTTATTAAATGTAAATTCACATAATGGCATGTACAAATTTGTTTGTTTAAAGGTTGGTATCCAGCTCTCAAGTAGTTGCTCAAGAAAAAAATACATTATTTCTTCAAGTTAATCTGACAGCAAGTTACGCATTGTGAATGATACACATTAGAAGAGCCAGAGATAATAAACAAAGAAAATAAACTTTGTGCGCAATATGTATGTGTGTTATAACAAAAGTATTTTCCTTGCGATTTGAGGAATGTTGTTTATGATTGGTAAGTTTTATACAATATTTCAAAATAATATATAATTCGCTGAACTATGTCAATGACGTCGTATATCTTGTACAGCTCATCGTTCCATCGAATGCGATATTCGCCGTGGCCAACGCGCAAAGTACCACAAATCCTTCGCAGAAGCTTTTTTCGAAAACTCTCAACGTCGACTCATCGGTTGTTGTCATCGTCTACACCATATAGCAGGACGGGAATTATGAGTGACTTATAGAGTTTGGTTTTTGTTCGTCGAGAGAGGACTTTGCTTCTCAATTGCCTACTCAGTCCGAAGTAGCACCTGTTGGCAAGAGTTATCCTGCGTTGGATTTCTAGGCTGACACTGTTGGTGGTGTTTACGCTAGTCCCAAGATAGAGAAATTATCTACAACTTCAAAGTTATGACTGTCAACAGATGACAGGAGATATTTCGTCTTGTCCAGTTTGGAGAAAGCAGAACTAACGGCGTGGGTGTTGAGGCCGATGATATCAATATCATCGGCGTACGCCAGCAGCTGTACACTCTTATAGAAGATGGTACATTCTCTATTTAGTTCTGCAGCTCGAACTATTTTCTCCAGAAGCAGGTTGAAAAAGTCGCACGATAGGGAATCGCCTTGTTTGAAACCTCGGGTCGGAGAGGTCCTTCCCGATTCTGACGGAGCTTTTGGTGTTGCTCAACGTAAGCATACACAGCCGTATTAGTTTTGTGGACATACCAAATTCAGACATCGCGGCATAAAGACAGCTCCTTTTCGTGCTGTCGAAAGCAGCTTTAAAATCGACGAAGAGGTGGCGTGTGTCAATTCTCCTTTCACGGGTCTTTTCCAAGATTTGGCGCATGGTGAATACCTGGTCGGTTGTTGACTTGCCAGGTCTAAAGCCACACTGACAAGATCCCATCAGGTGAGCTTTAATTTTTCATACAATATGCTCGATAGAACCTTATATGCGATGTTAAGGAGGCTAATCCCACGGTAGTTGGCGTAGATTGTGGGGTCTCCCGTTTTATGGATTGGGCAAAGCACACTTAAATTCCAGTCGTTGGGCATGCTTTCGTCTGACCATATTTTGCAAAGAAGCTGATGCATGCACCTTATCAGTTCTTCGCCGCCGTGTTTGAATAGCTCGGCCGGCAATCCGTCGGCCCCTGCCGCTTTGTTGTTCTTCAGGCGGGTAATTACTATTCGAACTTCTTCATGGTCGGGTAATGGAACGTCTGCTCCATCGTTATCGATTGCGGAATCGGGTTCGCCTTCTCCTGGTGTTGTGATTTCACTGCTATTCAGCAGGCTGGAGAAGTGTTCCCTCCATAATTAGTATGCTCTGGGCATCGGTAACTAGATCACCTTTGGGGGTTCTACAAGAGTATGCTCCGGTCTTGAAACCTTCTGTAAGCCGCCGCATTTTTTCGTAGAATTTTCGAGCATTACCCCTGTCGGCCAGCTTATCAGCTCTTCGTACTCACGCATTTCGGCCTCTTTCTTTTTCTGTCTGCAAATGCGTCTCGCTTCCCTCTTCAACTCTCGGTATATATCCCATCCCGCACGTGTTGTGGACGATCGTAACGTTGCGAGGTAGGCAGCCTGTTTTTTATCCGCTGCGACACAGCACTCCTCGTCGTACCAGCTGTACTTTCGCACTTTCCGAAAACCAATGGTTTCGGTTGTAGCTGTACGTAAGGAGTTTAAATGCCATCCCACAGTTCCCTTATACCGAGTTGTTGACGAATGCTCTCAGAGAGCAGGAGTGCAAGCCGAGTAGAAAATCGTTCGGTTGTCTGTTGTGATTGCAGCTACTCGACGTCGAACCTTCCTTGTGTTTGTTGGCGTACGTTTTTTGCTGCACAGAGGCGAGTGGGAATCTTGGCTGCAACAAGATAGTGATCCGAGTGGATGTTAGGACCTCGGAGCGCATGTACATCTAACACACTGGAGACGTGTCTTCCGTCTATCACAACATGATCGATCTTGTTGGTAGTTTTTCGATCCGGAGACAGCCAGGTAGCTTGATGAATCTTTTTACGCTGGAATCTAGTACTACGGATAACCATATTTCGGGCCCCGGCGAAGTCGATCAGCCTCAACCCATTTGGGGATATTTCCTCGTGGAGGCTGAATTTACCGACCGTAGTGCCAAAGATACCTTCTTTGCCCACCCTGGCGTTGAAGTCGCAAAGAACGATTTTGACATCGTGGCGGGGGCATCTCTTATAAGTGCGCTCCAAGCACTCATAAAAGGCATCTTTGGTCACATTGTCCTTCTCTTCCGTCGGGGCGTGGGCGCAAATCAGCGATATGTTGAAGAACCTCGCTTTGATGCGGATTGTGGCTAGACGTTCATTCTCCGGAGTGAATGGTAGTACTCGGCGACGGAGTCTCTCTCCCACCATGAATCCCACACCAAACTTGCGCTCATTTATATGGCCACTGTACTACAGTCACACATGTCACAAGGACCTACTTGTCTCTGTCCTTGTCCCGTCCAAGGCATTTCTTGGACGGTGATGATGTCAGGCTTCATTTTCACGAGGACATCAACCAGCTGAGCAGCGGCACCTTCCCAATTAAGGGATCGGACATTCCAGGTGCATGCCTCAACTCGTAGTCCTTATTTCGTTTGCCATGGTCGGTAACAAAAGGGGGGTCTCTCATCCGAGGCTTGTTGTTCCTTTTCATTGGGGGTGTTTTTTTACGTGGCGGGTCCCAAACCCAGCACACAACCCTATGCAGGAGGTGTTTCGCCTTCCTACTTAAGCTCGCCTTCAAACGGATGATCTAAGACTACCCAGAGGATACTTGGTCAAAGACCGGAAGTCGTGAGCTGCTTGAGTCATATGTAAAAGAATCGTTTCTGGCCATTCCCAAGTGAATGGCGATCAGAGAACTTTCCTCACTTGCGTGAACTTCTACACATGACTCCATCCTCCTGCCCCATCGTAGAAACTAAATATAAGGTATTTTTTTATTGACAGCGTTCTATTTATTATAAAAATAACCCTGATCGAGGTGACTAAATTCTGACGCGTAGTACTCCTTTCTCCATACTTTACACTCTCTTACGTAATATTTTTACATAATTTTACTGATTTGTTTCTTCCATTTAAAGGTTAGTTTCCAGCTCTCAAGTAAATGCTCAAAAAAAAAAAACTTATTTCTTGAGCTTTAGTCAAGTAATTTTAACAGCAGTTTACGCATTTTGAATAGTGCACATTAGAAGAGCAAGAGAAAATAAACAAAGAAAATATACCTATGTGAGTAAGTATAAGTATACATATTTTCTATGCGATTTAAGGAATGTAGTTGATGATTGGTAAGTTTTATACATTTCAAAATGAACTATACTTCATAATAATGATTTTAACTAATTTAGTATGAATTTAGTATGACTACTTTGAATTTCCTTCACGAAACAATTGTTGATTTCATGTTTCTTCGCAAAACCAGGTTGCCATTTCCCCATTTTATTGAAAAAATGTATTCAAAATATTACTGGATTACTTTAGAGCTGCATACTAGCACAAGTAAATTTATCGCAGGAAAGTTTCTTGTCTGTTTCTTAAGCGTTTTTTTATATGAAGTTTTACATTTATTGAGAGCTGGACACTACTCTTAATTATGAAAAATGCATATGCATGTTAAGGGTGTGTACACTTATTTGAAATATAATTTATAGGCACTTTCAATGTTTTTTAATGCAAAAAATGCTAAACGAGAAAGAACTAAGATTGCAGAATGAAGGTCCGTAACCAGCTCATGAGTAATTGCTCAAGAAAAAAATTCCTTATTTCTTGAGCTGAATAGCGGAATTCAATAAGCAGTCTCTGGTCACTAACAAAAATCACCACACTCACTATAGTGATGTTTCTCAATTTTGTGATAGTTACCTTCTTCTTCTTCTTTACTGGCGTAGACATCGCTTACGCGATTATAGCCGAGTCAACAATAGCGCGCCAGTCGTTTCCTCTCTTCGCTACGTGGCGCCAATTGGATATTCCAAGCGAGGCCAGGTCCTTCTCCACTTGGTCCTTCCAACGGAGTGGAGGTTTTCCTCTTCCTCTGCTTCCCGCGGCGGGTACTGCGTCGAATCCTTTCTGAGCTGGAGTGTTTTCATCCATCCGGACAACATGACCTAGCCAGCGTAGCCGCTGTCTTTTAATGCGCTGAACTATGTCAATGTCGTCGTATATCGTACAGCTCATCGTTCCATCGAATGCGATATTCGCCGTGGCCAACGCGCAAAGGACCATAAATCTTTCGCAGAACCTTTCTCTCGAAAACTCGTAACGTCGACTCATCCGTTGTTGACATCGTCCAAGCCTCTGCACCATATAGCAGGACGGGAATTATGAGTGACTTATAGAGTTTGGTTTTTGTTCGTCGAGAGAGGACTTTGCTTCTCAATTGCCTACTTAGTCCGAAGTAGCACCTGTTGGCAAGAGTTATCCTGCGTTGGATTTCTAGGCTGACATTGTTGGTGGTGTTTACGCTAGTTCCAAGATAGACGAAATTATCTACAACTTCAAAGTTATGACTGTCAACAGTGACGTGAGTGCCAAGTCGCGAGTGCGACGACTGTTTGTTTGATTGCAGAAGATATTTCGTCTTGCTCTCATTCACTGCCAGACCCATTTCTTTTGCTTCCTTGTCCAGTCTGGAGAAAGCAGAACTAACGGCGCGGGTGTTGAGGCCGATTTATCAGTATCATCGGCATACGCCAGCAGTTGTACACTCTTATAGAAGATGGTACCTTCTCTGTTGAGTTCTGCAGCTCGAACTATTTTCTCCAGAAGCAGGTTGAAAAAGTCGCACGATAGGGAATCGCCTTGTCTGAAACCTCGTTTGGTATCGAACGGCTCGGAGAGGTCCTTCCCGATCCTGACAGAGCTTTAAGTGTTGCTCAACGTCAGCTTACACAGCCGTATTAGTTTTGCGGGGATACCAAATTCAGACATCGCGGCATAAAGGCAGCTCCTTTTCGTGCTGTCGAAAGCAGCTTTGAAATCGACGAAGAGGTGGTGTGTGTCGATTCTCCTTTCACGGGTCTTTTCCAAGATTTGGCGCATCTTGAATATCTGGTCGGTTGTTGATTTACCACGTCTAAAGCCACACTGATAAGGTCCAATCAGTTAGTTACCTTATGCTGGCGAAAACTCAAAAACTCAAATGCCCACTATTATCTCAAATATCTGTGACATGTGAAAGCACCATCACAATATAAAAACATATGTGTTTGTTTTGTTTTACATCAATATTTAACATTTTTTTAAAAAATATTTGAGTGTTGATGTGACTGTTGGGGAGGAAGCTGGAGCTTGAGCGGGGACTGGTTCTGTATTTAAACACAACGGCGGCAAAACCTGTAAGTATAAAACGGACCAATTATTGCCTCATGTAATAATAAAATATATAGTCTGACAAATATTAAATTAAAATATTACCTGGTGACCCAAAGTCACAACACCCGGCAATCCATCCACTGCTGCTGCCCCAAAGGTTGTAATGGCTTGCTCCTCGAACTCCGTTATTCCTTTTATCGTAGGGCCTCCACCAGTTGCTTGCGCATGTGCCTTAAGTTTGCGCGATCGCAACTGATGTTTCCAATGCATTAAGGACTGTGGAAACATATTTTAATAATGTGAAACATACAGAAGCATTTATGAACTTACCTCCCTCCACTTGGCTGGCGACCAAGTTGGACCTCTTAAGGCATTTAAGGTATCTGCTAACTCCAAACAAAGTATTTTCAGCCCTTGAGAGTTGGTAGGAGTTAGCTTCCCCCGTTGCAACTCAGGATGCTGCTTGCAAAACATCACATAATGTTACAAATGCTCCTGAGTTGTCCTTTCGGTTTTTGTACGCCTAGGAATATATGAAATTATTATAGTTACATTTAAAATTTGCAAAATTATTTACATACCCTGATTATCCATTTGTATTTTTGTTTGTTTATTTTTATTAAAACAGCTGTTTGACAGCAAAAAGCTTTTCACCTCACGTGGTGACTTTTTAAGCTTTTTTCTTATGAGGTTTGAGCAAGAATAGCTTCAAAAAATGTGCCTCACAAGCAATCTCTCAAATTTTTCCTCTCAACTCAGTTGAGAATAGGGCTGAAAGTCTCCATATGTTACTAGTTACTCTGCAAGACGGAGGTAACAGATTGCACAAACACATTGAAACATTTTCAGCTGTTTACTAACACTGTTACATTTTCTGGAATTTTCAATTGAATGGGAGATACGTAAGTAAGATAGAGAAAAACTATGGACATTCTAAACATATTGTAATGTTAACTTGCTGAGTAGGAAAGACGAATACCCAATTTTTCAAGAAGAAAGGGCAGGCGCAGCTTATTTTGGATTTTAAAGAGGTCATTTCTTGACAATTTGATATTTTATAATTAATTTCTATTATATACATATATATATATACATATATTATTAATTTCTTTTATATAGAGAAAACGAAAAAGCTTGGAGAAAAAGATAAGCATTGAATAATCATCACAAATTGTGGCACCGTCACCATTGCCGGAACGCACGTGCGTTTCGTGGAAGACAATCTTTCACAAAAGGATAGAACGGATGCTATGGTAAATGTTTCGTTTTTAAATATTATGCGATCGTATTTTAATTTACTGTAATTTGTTGTTTTACAGATGCGCCTAATACTGAAATCAAAGGGTTTGTTTTTGGTAGGTCTTTTTACTGATATATATTTGAATTCCTTAACTTATAACTTTTCATTTTAGAAATATTTCCTGACAAGTACAAAAACACTATCTGTGGGGAGCTCTGGAGATTTGTGACCTTAAGCCACAATTGTAATAAATTAATATAAGTTTTCTTATTATTAATTACATATACACATATATTAGCTTTAAGTTGTAAATATTAGTTTTAAGTTGAACATTAGTTCTAAGTTGTACGTATTAGTTTTAAGTTGATGTTTCTAATATCACTTTTAAAAATATAAATTATTATTATAATTTTAATTTTTATACTGAAATAGCCTTAATCTTTTGTTTAAGTAAATGTTTATTATTAAATAAAACGAAATAATAAAAAAAACTGAATTTTATTTAAAAGAATTAAATTCGCTAGAAATAACAAATGGGTAACAGATAATCTTGTTACTGCTTGTTCTTGCTAATACTATGTTCAGACCGAAAATTTAAATGATTAGATTACATTTAATCATTTCAAAACCCAAAAGTGTTCTCCCTGCCGTTAGAAAGATCAAAAAACAGCTGTTATTGTCATTCATGAAGTCACATCGCATAATATTTATCAAAAGAAAAGATTGTCATATAGTATTTTGAAATAAAAGCCGTCTTTTTTTTAAATACTTTCCATATAATAGAAATAATGGATGCATTTTTTCATATGTTAAGTCGATTTTCAGGTGAATTTAGATTCATTGCTTTAAAAAAAATTTGTTTGTTTACATTTTTTTCCCTTTGTAGTGTCTAAATCAGCTGTGATAATGAAACAGATTTCCAGTGCTGATAAGTAGATTGCGCAAAATCAGAGTCGCACAGAGAGATTTAGCGTGGATCAGTTTCAAATCATTTCAATTAAGTGATTTGGAACTGTCATTTTTGTATGGCGAAATCTTGAAAAATTTTTAAGATTAGAGGGATAATCCATTCAACAGCCAAAATCGTGTGATTAAGTGTCGGTCTGAACATAGTATAACATGTTTTTATGTTATAGATAACAAAATGATAACGAAAATAATAAGGCTAACAGATATTCGGGTAACAAATACTTTTTGTTATCCATAACACATAGGTAAGCCATGCGCTAACAAAATAATTTGTTACCCGTAACATACTGTGAAGAGATTTGCTAACAAATGTGTGTATTCTGTTTGAACAAGGCAGCATGCAATATTTGCTATTGGTTAGAGCGAGATAACCATTGAACATTAAATAGCAATGTGTTACTTTTTTCCCACTCTCTGAACAAAAGTAACAAATACTTTAACGAATGCAAAAGTAACAATAACAAGTCGCTTACACGTTTGCTAACAGCTACCCGTCTTGCAGGGTACTTTTCACTACACAGTCTCTAGCGTCAGTCACAAAATAATGTCTTTATTCAAAATATCAGCTCAAAAAATTAAAAAGAACTCTTGTTTGCCATTTTGAATATACTGAATAGAGATCATCATAGATATGAACCGATTGTCGTTGTTTTATACGAAAAAGTTAAAAATAAATAAATTTTACATAAATTTCGTAAATATTATGAAACAAAGTCGACATTTACTTTTATTAGTAATTATGCTTTTTGGCTGTGACGTAGAAAATTTAATATTTTTAGCAACATGTTGATTTTCATTCAAGCGTAAATGCATTTCTAAATAATGTAAAATGTAATAGATTCCGATTTGGGGCCGTGATCTGAAGGTAGCCTGATTAAAAAATATGTGGGGTTATAGGACCGCAAACGCTTAGTTTACGAGATTCGACTTCAAAGTTCAAAAATTCCCAAAATTCGATAATTTCAACAAGCTATTTCACCAGATTAAACACACTTTTCGCACATTTCTTACTTCAAATTAATTAAATTAAACTATAAACATTTAAATGCATCCACATTTATTGCTTTTTGCAGGTCTTTTATCTTTATTTTAAAAATTACTGTTTGGTCAGAAGTATGTCACTGTGCAAATCGGATGACCGTGACCATGAATTAGGCTATTCACCTTTGTGGGAGCACCGCTTATGTATATGCACATCAATTCTTACATCCATATAAATATGTTACGGTTTTCTACGATCTGTACATAATTGTATTTTTTATGTTCTCACTTTCCCCTTGCACTTTGCAAACATGTACATATATACATACGCACAAACATACGTATTTCATACCTACGCCCTCATAAGCATATACGCACAAGCTTACATAGCTAATGAGAAAATTAGGCACAAGAAAGGATAAAAACCGGGGCTAGCATAACATTAAGACATTATTAGTAAAGCATTAGGAGTGTTAAGTGGAAATGAAAATTAATGTAAACTTAAAATTAAATAAAATAA
The DNA here is from genome assembly GCA_027475135.1 of Bactrocera correcta. Classification (NCBI taxonomy): domain Eukaryota; kingdom Metazoa; phylum Arthropoda; class Insecta; order Diptera; family Tephritidae; genus Bactrocera; species Bactrocera correcta. The sequence continues at coordinate 70,939,314 of CM050325.1, forward strand.
ATTTGTTAACTGGACATTAATCTATTATTGGGCTCCTACAATTACTTTTTACACACGTAGTAAGCAACATTTATGTGCTAAAAATTATGAGGATATGGAACTCTGCCATATAATAATAAGCAAATATGAGAAATTCGCTGAATGTCTCTATTTAAATATAATTCCTCTTTCTTTATTCAGCAATATTAGTTGTAATAAAAACAATTGTGTCTATAAATTATATTTCAAATTAAAATGAGTATAAACAATCTTTCCATGCATATGTATTTTTTCTTAATTAAATTTAATAAACTAGGTAATGTATAATAATATTATGTAATACAATACTTAGGTTACCCCGGGTATTGGCCCGATCAGGATTATTTTTTTAAAGGAGTACTACGCGAAAGTACTTTGGTCACTATAGGTATTCGCTCGACCAGGGTTCTTTTTTTAGAGCGCGGCCGTAGGCCGCTAATGCAGAAAGGAGTACTACGCGAAAGTACTTCAGACCCCGGGTTTAGAGGGTATATTTAAACAGAGTGAAAAACATTGAAAATTTTAGTGAAACATAGAAATACCATGTGTTATTAGGGCAAATTTTTGAACTTTTAATAGTGAATATTTTAAAAAATATAGGTTATTTTTATATTATTTTTGGATATTCCTCCTCTGGAGAAGCTCCCTATTCGCACTTACCCCATTTATGCCGAATTTCGGGTTTTTTACCCCTCCCCTAAAGTAATCGGAATCGTGCCGATTTTGAGACTATCACAATAAAATGCGAATATGGCAACGCTGGTTTTGCGAAGAAACATGAAATCAACAATTTTTTTTAAAGGAAATTCAAAGTAATCGTAAAATTCATCCTAAATTAGTGAAAGTAATTGTTAGGAAATATCGTTAAGGGGTCCCGGTAGTCTAAAACCCTCGAATTAAGGCTGTTTTCTGGATTTTGTTTAGGGAATAAAAAAAGGGCAATCAATTTAAAATTTCTACAGTTTATTTATACACTTAAAAAAGTACAAAAATATTTTTTTGTTGAACAAAAAAAATTTTAACAACATTAAAAATTGTGTCCAAAAAACGCGATCTTAAAAGATGACTCCCGGTGTCGTTGTTGATTTTGACTCTTCTGAACATGTGAAACATAAAAACCAAATAAATAAACCAAAAACAAAAAATTGAAAAGTAATAAAATTTCGCGCTTTTGAAGTTCAGATTCTGAAAACAGCTATTTTTGGATCAGTTTTAGATAAAAAAAAAAACCGAAGTTCTTAAAATTAAAATTTGATCGTTGTCCCAGCGATATATATTGATCTTATAAGCACCATATTAAAATTTCAAGTGATTCGGATGGATAGTTTTTTTTATCATTAACGGCACGCCGGAAAACGTAGTTTTGATATAAATGAGTTAAAAGTTTAGTGTCTATATATTAGATACCTACGCTACCTGCTAAAACGGCTGTAGAAGCTAAATAATGTGAATATCCTACCAACAATTTTACAGTATATTCTTAAAGGACTATACTTTAGAACTATCAAAAAAAAAATCGATTTTTTGAAAATTCTAGGTCACAGGGACCCCTTAATTTTTAATTGTGTATAAAACTTTTCAATCATCAACCACATTCCTTAAATCGCAATGAAAATGTTAATATAATTACACACTGGTTAACGCGAGAAAACCATTTAACATCAAAAGATTTTAACATATGCAAAAGTGAACAATAACCCCTGCAAGACGGAGGTAACAGATTGCACAAACACATTGAAACATTTTCAGCTGTTCACTAAGACTGTTACATTTTCTGGAATTTTTAATTGAATGGGAGATTACGTAAGTAAGATAGAGAAAAACTATCGACATTCTACACATATTGTAATGTTAACTTGCTAGAATAGGAAAGACGAATACCCAATTTTTCAAGAAGAAAGGGCAGGCGCAGTTTATTTTGGATTTTAAAGTCGTAAGTTCGTTATTTGATATTTTTATAATTAATTTTTTATATATATATTATTAATTTCTTTTATATATTATAGAGAAAAGGAAAAAAGAAAAAGTTAAGCATTGTGAATTGAATGTTGTGTGTATAATTAAAAATTTGGTAAATGTTCAGCAGAGCGGCTTTTCCGAAAACGTACACCAATTTTCACGGGAAATGTCTTAAAATACTCGTTTTTAGTTCTACTTTACGAATATGTTAGGCGCGTGTTTTTAAAGACAATATTTTCTTTGTTTTAATAGAAAAACATCGTATTTCCCGAAATCAAAAATTCACTTTTGCACTTTACACGTCTTTAGATGTTAAAATTATACTTTATATAAGTTATATACGCGTAATTATTGATGTAGTTTAGTTAATCAATAAGAAAAATTGTTTTTTTTTTTTTTGTTTTTTTTTTATAAAAATATGAAAAACTTTACAATCACTTCACTTCAACGAAAATGGCAAGGTTATGTTCGAAATTATGACACAGCTGTTGTAAATTCGAATGGCCACTCATGCACTGATCGTTTTCGAATTATCGATACTCTCAATATTCGAGACTGATCGAGAATTGGCAAAAATGAGAATTACATAATAGGAAAATTTATAATTCATTTTTATTGCAGAAAGCAGAAGAATTTTTACCAATTCTCGATCAGTCTCGAATATTTTTCTGCAATTTATAAAATATGGAAAATTTATAATTCATTTTTATTGCAGAAAGAAGAAGAATTTTTGCCAATTCTCGATCAGTCTCGAATATTTTTCTGCAATAATAATGAATTATAAATTTTCCTATTATGTAATTCTCATTTTTGCCAATTCTCGATCAGACTCGTACATTGAGAATATCGATATTTTAATTTATTTTTATTTTTCCAATTATTGTTATTTTTCTATTATGTATTTATCATTTTTACCAATTTTCTTTCAGCCTCGAATATTGAGAATATCGATATTTCAGTTTGTTTTTATTTTTCCAATTAATAATATTTTTCTTTTATATATCTCTCATTTTTATCAATTCTTGTTTAGCCTCGAATATCGAGAGTATCGATATTTCGAACCCGATCACTGTTTGTATCACTAGTTCTCAATTGAATTTCGAGTAATGATGCCATTTATGGCGTAAATATTGTGCAAAATTGTAATATTTTTTACTGTTTTTATTGCAAAAAAACATAAAATTAGATAATGCGCCATAGATATTCGTGAATCGGAATAAAAAACGAATTTTTTAAGACATTTACCGTGAAAATTGGTGCACGTTTTCGGAAAAGCCGCTCTGCTGAACATTTACCAAAAATTTTAATATTACAGAAATCATTTGGACCATTTGGAAAATTCAAATCTATTGCGTACAACAAACAAATAAGAGAGTAAGTTTTAAATTATTAAAGTTAAATAGTGCATATTTAATTCAAATAGTTGTTATTGATAGTGAATTTTTGTGAAATATTTTGTTATATCTACATATGTATATGTGACCTGGCCTACGAAAAGGGAGCTAACGTGCGAAAACTAGTTTTCTGGGAAACAGCTGTTAAAAATAAACAACTCGTTTCTTGTTATTTCATTAATTGTTCTCCTTTTTTGACACCTAAGCCCCCTTTCCGTAGACAAGGTCACATATATGTAAATGTAAATTTAAAATCTAAATTGAGACGAATTTTGCGGTTACAATTATAATTGTGTAGAATTTAGAATACCGTCCCAGGATTTCGGGAATAAAATTGGTATGGTCGGTTAGAGGAGATTAAATCAATAATGCAATCCTTAGTTTAATATTAAAAAAAATTCACACGAATTGGTGAAGTGCTAGTGAACATAAAAATGCTAAATATGTATAAGTGTAAAATTAATTTTAAATCGAAAAATACGTTCTTAAAATAGTGGTAATTTTCAGCTTAAAACGCAAATATCTCGAGTACTCCCGCGAGTTTAACTATATATGTATATTTTTGAACTGGAGAACCTCCTCTATAACTAAAAATGTTTATTTGTTCGTCTAAGATATCTTTTCATATGCAAAATACCTAAAATTTTTTAAAATAAAAACAACATTAGTGTTTCATAATGAATAAAAGTGAACATAGTTCGAATATATAGTACATATACGCATTTCTGCTCCGAAGCAGTGCTTAGTGCTGAAATACACAACTTCTTTACTTAGATGTTGATCTCAAGAAGACATTTCGCAAGTAAAAAAAGGTTAAATTGTGAGTCTTCAAACAGAAATACTATTATTCGGTAAATGAGTAAATATTTTCTTTATAGTGTTTTCTTATTTAAAAAGAATAAATTAAGAAGTAGATATTCTCTTTTAAAAAGACACTTCTCAAATATATTTCATCCTGTAATATACTATTTGTACATATTTTCAAATCAAAAATCTTTATCAAAGTAATATTTGTAGCAATAAACTACTTAACTAAATATTTTTAACATAAAGTACTAACATTTCATTTTATAAATTAAAATTTTCCATGCTTATAGATGATAAAGTTCTTTTAGTTCCACCCATTCATCCCCTTTTTTTATGATTTTTCATAGAATGAATATCGATGACCTCGTGGAAGAAATGGATTCCGAAGTGGAATGCTCACAACTGTTGAGCCTCCATAGAGGTTGTATTGAATGTAAATATTTTTAATTTTTTTTTATTATATTAATATATAAATATGTTAGTATTTGCTTAATAAAAGTACACCTATGTTTTTCAGATATAATCTAGAAGCTGGATGCCATTGAGACCCCTAACAGACAAAGTAAGTAACGCAGTATTACATTATAAAATTAAAACAGAAACTAATTTTTATATTTTAATTTTTTATATGCCAGAAAAGGCCGAGGTGCAGGCGTAAAGTAAGTTATTGCGCGAATGTCGCGTCATAGCAGCAAAGACGCACCATTCAATTAGCCGCATCACCGGTGACTTGCAGGACAAGCATTACGTGGAGGTCGCTTCGAAATTGCCCATGTCATCGGAGGAGCACGTGCGCTTCGTGGAAGACAAACTTTCACAAAAAGAAAGCACGGATGCTACGGTAAATATTTCGTTTTTAAATATTATGCGATTGTAATATAATTTACTGTATTTTTTTTTTTTACAGATGCGGCTAATATTGAAGTCAAACGGCGCAAAAGGCAGTGTTGACGGCGTACTTCGTGGTATGTTTTCTGACGATTTAATGTACCACTACAATTTAGAGGGGCGCAAGGATAAGGAATCCGTACTAAAGCTAAAGTGCGTAGGGTTAGTTTTTGGTATGTTTTTTTACTGTTATATATTTGAATGCCTTAACTTATAACGTTTCATTTTAGATATATTTCCTGACAAGGATAAAAACACTATCTGTGGGGAGCTCCGGAGATTTGTAACCTTAAGCCACAATCGTTTTAAGCAAAAAAAGCATAAACTTAAGGCAAAAATAATAAAAGTTTTCATATTATTACTTATATATATTAGTTTTAAGTTGTAAATACATATTAGCTTTGAGTTGTATAAATTAGTTCTAAGTTGTACATATTAGTTTTAAGTTGAAGTTTCTAATTTTTTTTTTACGAATTTTGCAATTTTTCAGATATTCGGCGGATGCCTGAATTCTTCGAAATGTTGTACTGCAAACTAAACTTAATTTGTAATTATTTTTACTGATAGCAAAAGCTAAAATAATCAAGGCAAATTACGTTATGCTTGATAAGTAAAACTAAAATAAGCATTGTATTATTCGTTTTATTTTAAGTTTTTAAGATAATGCGACAAGATAAGTAAAAAAATCTTGGAGTTTGATATTTAAAGGCAATTGCAAATCTTTGTAGAATAACTAAACTAGGGTAAAAAAAGATTATATTTGTATATATTACTTTGACTTGTAAATCTATGCTAACATGTTTATAAAAAGAATTGTTATATTTTTGCGAAAAATAAACAAACTGATAACGAAAAAAACCACTAACAAATATTCGGGTAACAAATACTTTTTGTTATCCATAACACATAGGTAAGCTATGCGCTAACAAAAGAATTTGTTACCTGTAACATACTGTGAATAAATTTGCTAACAAATTTATGTATTCTCTTAGAACAAGGCAGCATGCGATATTTGCCATTGGTTAGAGCTAGATAACCATTGAACATCAAATAGCTATGTGTTATTTTTTTCCCACCCTCTGAATAAAAGTAACAAATATTTTAACGAATGCAAAAGTGAACAATAACAAGTCGCTTACACGTTTGCTAACAGCTACCCGTCTTGCAAGGACATGTCACCCACACGTTTCCTAACAGTTACCCGTCTTGCAGAGTGCATACTTAAATACGCATGATGTAATATTTTCACAGCCTCTGCATCAGCATCATATATCGTTACATATATATACATATGATTTTTGTTATAGGGTATATCAGTGCAGGAGTCGATTTCAGTATCTAATCATATGGTAATGTGATGCCCGTCCCTTGGTTCCAAACTATCCCATCGCCCATTTTCAGCCAAATCGGTTCAGCCGTTCTTGTGTTATAAATGTATGTGCAGACATACGAAGTATGCGTTTCATTTTTATATACATATAAGGTTATAAGTTATTAAAACATGCTCTTTTTAATGAAGAATTTTAATTTTTATTCTGTTCGGCAAACAGCCTTGATTGATTACAATTGTATGGACATAGAAGCAGGGTTGTAATTTTTGTCTTAATGGTAATTGAATAAACATTTGAATTAATACAACATAACAGATTGAAAATAAAAAAGTAAAGAAGGGCTAACTTCGGGTAAATATACTTCAGCGTTCAATGTGTACGGACGTGTTTTGTAAATCGCTCAGTGTATTCAGAATTTGCAAAAAGTAAACAATCAATAATAATGAGATAGAAACAAACAATCGAATAAAATTCAGCGCACACAAATTGTTAATTTATAAACAAATAGTGTACGAAACAAACAGATAAAACAAAAAAACAAAACAAGAAACAATAATGAGTGCTTCGCAGCCTCACCAGCAAAACCGTAGACATTCCTTAAATGCCTACTACAGCTTCGTCGAGCCAAAAAAAAAACAACGCCTGGCAAAAACAAATGTAACGGTGATGATAAGTCATAGTATAGCCCGGTCAATTTAGACATAAAAATAGTGATCAAAGTAAGAAAATTCCGGTGAAGCTGAATTTTTGTAGAAACCTTGGGCTTACCATAAAAAATAAAGTGTCAAAAGTCCCTATCGATCGCAAATTTTAGTTTTTTTTTTGGATTTTTTTTCAAAAACGGTTAGTTTTATCGAAAAAGTACGCCAGAGAAATGTTGTAGATCTTAAAATTCTCTATAAAAATAGTCCGCATGAGACATGAAAAGTGATGAGTTTACTGATTATTTAAAAAGTCATTTGACATACATTCTTCAATTCGTCCAACGGAAACTGACAATCATCACTACTTTCAATGAAATTAAAAATTTCCTCCATTTGCAGAATTTGTAGCCTAATTTTTCTTTTTTTGTATTAAAATTTATTCAATAATAACACTTAGCATTTTACAATGTTTCACGAATTTTTTCACATTTTTCACTTGGTATATTTAAATATACGCTCTAAACATTGAAATAAGTTCATATTTCACTTTTATTTTGATATATTTATTTATTTAAAAATAATTTAGCACACTTAGGGTGACTGAAGTTCGGCCGTGTTTGAAAAAAATTACCCTGTTTGCGCCGATACCCAGAGTAACTGAAGTACTTTTGCGTAGTACTCCTTTTTACGTTGGCGGTCTTCGGCCGCGATTAAAATAAATAACCCTGGTCGAACCAATACCCACAAAAGCAGCAAGAAGAGAAATTTCAATTGCTCATATTTGCTTGGCAGCGTTCCGTTTCCTCATAATTATAAGCAAAAAGTAATTTTAAGAATATAAATTTTTTACTTATAAAACCTGCGAAAAGTGTAAATTGTGAATTTGTTTAAATGTTTACAGTTTAATTAAATGAATTTGAAGTGGAAAATGCGCATAAAGTGTGTTAAATGTAGTGAAGTAGCTTGTTCAAATGTTCGAATTGTGAATTGTGTGTGTGAACTTTATAGCCGATTATCTCGTAAATTAAGCGTTTGTGATACCTATAAACCCTGCCCACTCTTTTGGTATCTCGGGACCCGTCCAACCGATTTCGACTAAATTCTGTACGTGGCATTTTTCTTACTTTCTTATCAGTGTGAAAATGGGAAAAATTGGACAATCACGCCTTCTTCCTATATGGCACAATGTTAAATTTCACTTTATTCGTTCAGTTTCCAGTACATAAGAAGAAGCAACGAATAAAACTTCGAGAGACATTATGCGTCTTTAGTGTGTGCCACTTAATAACCAAAAATTTTTTAAAACCAACAAAATCTATTTAATCTCCTAGGTACCGAATATTTCAACCCCGGTACCCATAGTTGACCTTCGAAAAAGTTGGTGAATTTGTGATATATAGTACATATATAATTGAAATTAAGAGATAATCCTTCTCTTGTAATGGCATGTTTGTGTGTCAAAAATGGGTTGAATCGGACGGGAAGTATTGGTTTAGCTCCCATACATTCAATATAAAGATTTTCGAACTTTCGGGTGACTTTGCTAAAATAGATAAAGTTTAGCAAAAACTTAGCCTATCCCCCATATAACTAATACCAGAATTTTCAAACATCCGGCTGACTTTACTCTTCATCATTTTTAGTATGTTAATATTATGTGGTATTGGGAAAAATAGCTTAAATCTATAAAACCGCAATATACTACATAGTATAAAGGTTTTCAGTTTTCTAACAAACCTTTTACCGAATATGTCAGTGAGTGTATGAGTTATATAAAGTATATGTACATATATCTATATAATTGCTTGGATTTCGGTCCTCTGGTTGACGTTTTACACCTTAAATTATTTCCCTGGCCGGACTGAAGAGATTCTGGGTTCTTAAAAGAACGTTTATCTGAACACTCGGATATCCTCACAAACTTTGACTGCCTACCGGGTCATGGAGTCGCCATATCGAACTCTGGTGGCTCCTTCTCTGCCCATATACCGAGAGTTATGGGTGGGAAGAGGTCGTTCGAGGAGACGAGGAGTAAGTTTCTTTACGGATGGGTCAAAACTTGGAAGAGGGTTTACTGTCGGGAGCTCTCTATCAACTCCAGTTTCAGATTTCGCGACTATTGCAGTGTCTTCCGGGCTGATGTAGCAGCCATAAAGGTAGCAGCAGATTTGCTGCTCCGGAGAGTGCCCAACTTCAAATAAGTGAAGAACTCTCACTCAGATTGCAAAGCAGTGATACTAGCCTTGAACTCATTTATAGTGCGTTCGGTGTCGGTTGGTGGTGCGAGAGTATTTATTACAAAACTAGTATGGGTGCCGATACACAGCGGACTCACCGGTAATTGCAAAGCTGATGAGCTATTATACCCTTGAATAGTTATCGGTAGAATGGAAACGGGTCAGTGCTGGCCAACGCTGGACCAAGGCCATCGGTACTTGCGCAGTCTCAAAAGCCTTTTGGCCCAAGATAGATCGCAGGAGATCAAGCGATCTTTTTGACCACAGTTAGGCTAGCCTCTCATTAGTAGTGGGTTCTTAACAGGCCACTGCCCTATTGCCATTTATGCTGTAAGATTGGGAATCTTACCGGACGCCGTATGCAGAAGTTGTTTGAAAGAAGATGCGGTAGAAACAAGCCAACACTTCCTTCTTAACTGTCCCGCGTTTGGGAGGACACGACTTAGTTCTATTTTCATTGGCTTCACAAAGGACTAAGTACGACCTGTGGTCAGCCATTTGACCTAACCTATCTCGTTGTATCCCACAAAGTCTATACGTTTTCGTAATTTGTCATTCAAGAAATAAAATTCAATTCTAGTATTGAATTTGTTATTTTCGGCAAGCAAACGCGTTTTAGACGGGTTTTGTCAATTAATTAAATTATTAAACTGATTCGTTGAATAAATTAAAATTTACGAAAATACTTTGCTCTGCTACATTATAAAAATAATGAGTGAAGAAAATTGCATTTGTATATGTGTTTATTACTGATTAATATTTTATTACTTTTAACATATGTCTTCTTCTTTACTGGCGTAGACACCGCTTACGCGATTATAGCCGAGTTAACAACAGCGCGCCAGTCGTTTCTTTTTTTCACTACATGGCGCCAATTGGATATTCCAATCAAAGCCAGATCCTTCTCTATTTGGTCCTTCAAACGGAGTGGAGGTCTTCCTCTTCCTCTGCTTCCCCCGGAGGGTAGGTAGGTAGGTAGGAGTGCAGCTCTATCGGGCTCAATTAGCACTTGATGTGCCATTTTGATACACGATTCGTAGAACATCCTGTATCTGCTATTACGTTTCACCTTCCCTCTCCAACCATTTTGAGGTTTCGATGAAACTACTTATGTCCGATATGCTTTTGGTGGGAATCCATTCAAGGTTGGTGGTTCTTTTCCTGTCATATGTTGGCCATAATTGTTTAGTTATGACGCATTTTGAAATGTTTTTCCACCTGTTTGCAATTTGTTGAAATTATCTATTGTTCTCTTCTTCGATCGATCCTAGCTGGCTTGGTATTAGCTCCGCCTCGGATTCATTGAGGAAAGCTCTTGCCTTTGCCAACTTGTCTGCTTTTTTGTTACCGAAAATGTTCCTGTGGCCCGGAACCCAGATCAAGTTTAGTTGGAGCTTGTCTTTTATTGAGCTTAGTGCTCTCTTGCAGTTGTGAACTATGCTGGAATTTGTCATGGGTGAAGACAAGGCCAGGAGCGCCGCCTGGCTATCCGTAAATATAGTTTTTTTTATATGGTTTTCTAATAGAACTTCGCAGGCTTTTTTTATGCCAGCCGAGTTCGGTAGACGTATAGAGAGATATATGCCTAAATCAGCGGAGAATACCCCCGTGCCAACTCCGCAGTCCATTTTGGACCCGTCGGTATAGATTAAGACGGCATCCTCCTCCTCTATTGAATACCTTTTCCATTCTCGTCAAGATGGTATCCTCACCAGGAAGTGTTTATTGAAGTCCAGCTTTGGGAGAATGTAGTCTGATTTATTAATGGTGAGCTTGTTTAGGATTACACTATGTCCGTAGTTCTGCTGATTCCAACCTCCCAATTCTTTTATCCTTATCGCCGCAATAGCTGTTGTTTTGTGAATAAAAATTTCCATTTTTAGTTGATTTAGGATTACATTGAGCGCATCAGTCGGACATGACCTGATTGCACCAGTAACACCCACACATGCTGCTCTTTGTATTCCATTTAATTTTTAATCATTGAATGGTTTGTTTACCATACCGCTGGCCACCATACTAGAGCTCCATATGTATAGTAAGTATAGGTCTTATGACAGCCGTATTCATCTACATGATTATACTTGGTTTGAGGCCCTAATTCTTGTTGATGATTCTCTTAGAAGTATAGTAGGCCACGTAAGCTTTGTTTATTCTTTTTTTCTATATTTATTTTCCAGGACAGTTTGGTGTCAATCTCCACCCAGAAGTATTTAGCTGTGGGGGCTAGAGTGAGTGTTGAACCGTTTAGTACCGGAAGTAAAAACTAAGGGATTTTGGTTCTGCTTGTGAATAGCATCAATTCTGTTTTGTTCGGGTTAATTCCTAGTCCATTGTTCTTGGCCCATAAGTTTAACCTTCGTAGTGCTCTTTCCATAATCTCGCGGACTGTTGTTGGCCTGATACCAACAACACTATATCGTCTGCATACGCTACTGCTTTCACTCCTCCACCGTTTAGTTGGAGTAGTATTTTGTTCAGCGCTACTACCCATAGAAGCGGAGAGGGGACCTCCCCTTGAGGCGTCTTTCTACTAACACAACTTGTTTGTGTTGCAGCGCCGTTTGAAGCTATAATCTTCCTATTCTCAAGCATCGATAGTATCCATCTGCACACAGTGTCATCTATGCCACCATTAATTATCGCATTTACTTCTATGTTATTGAAGGCGCCCTCTATGTCTAGAAAAGCAGCCATGGTGTATTGTTTGTGGTGTAGTGATTTTCAATTACAATTCTCGTGAAGGGCAGTTTCGGTTGATCGGCTCTTTGTGTACGCATGTTGGGACTTCTCCGCCATTATTGTTCTTACGTGTAGATCTATTAGCCTTTCTAGTACCTTCAGCATAAAGGAGGTAAGGCCTGGTTTTGGAACGAACACAACTTTACTTCTTTTCCAACTTCTTGGGATGTACGATAGTTGAATGCTAGCTTTGTATATATTTTCAAGTCTTTGAACCAGGTTTTGCAGGATTATGGGCATAATCCCGTCAGGACCTGCCGCTTTGAAAGGTGCAAAACTATTAATGGCTTATTTGATTTTGCTTTTGTCTATTATTTGAACCCTCGTTGAAGGTGCTGACTCCCGGGGAAGTGCGTTGTAATTAGTACCTCCAGAGACTCTTTTGCTGAGGAAGTCCAATCACTTCCCTCCACCCTAATGTAGGCAGTATTAATATGATTTTTGGATAGCATTTTACTCAGCCTAGCGGTTTCTCTTAAACTTTCTATCGATGTGCAGAAAGATTGCCATGAGTCGTTTTTTGCTTTCCTGACTGCTTTTTGTATCATTTCATAATATCTTTATATGGCTGCCAGATTTTGGTTCTAGAACTCTCATTGAAAGCTTTCCTTAGTTGTGTTCTCAAATTCTTGAGTTCACTGTTCCACCAAGGAGGAGACTTTCTCTTTTTCAAAACTGTTAGCGGAGTAGATTTATTGAAAGTTGTGGTTAAGATTTTTTCCAACTTCTCTACTTCTGTATCTAGTTCCTGAGGATTTCTGATATTCTTATTACCTCCCTTTTCAAGGCATTTTATTGCTATACTGGTAAGTTTTCCATATGCCGTTCTCCTAGAGTTCCGGTATGTGAGAGGAGCACTGTACTTCTCGCGGATGCACTTCAAGCACTTCCTCCTACCTCGGAAACCCATCCGAGCTTGGGAAAATTAAAGTTGGCTTATCACCCATGTTGCATATACTTAGATTACTGTTCAGAATATACTCGTACTGCAAGAGTAACTCACCTACGGTGTGCCTTGCGTTTGCATCACACCCTATTAGGACATCTTCCATCCTGTTCTCCCCTACTAGTCTGGTGAGCGACGCCGGTGGTATGTCTTCGTCATGGGCCAAGTAGATCGAGACCAAGAAGAAGGGATTTTCCTTCTGTTTCACCTTTACCACTGTGATATCTGCTGTGCTGTAATTAGGACAAAGAAATGCATTTATACTTTTATTGATAAGAATGCATGCCCTAGGTTTACCTTTGTTCCGTGTGTAAAACAGGTTATAGTTGCTGCTGTCTAGCCATTTAATGGTGTCTTCATTAACCCAGGGCTCCTGTACTAGGCTGATGTCGATGCCCCCCTAGTTCATGAGGGTTGTTAGATTCGCTGTAGCACACATTCCTTAGCAACTGGCTGGCGTCTTGGAAGATTTTAAATCTGGCCTTGCGAATTCTGAAGCTGATTTTGTAGTCATTGCAAATGGCCACCAGTATTGGTCTGCTTGCTTTATTTGGTTTTTTCTCCTTGATCAGCTGCCACTTATCTATACAAGGTATTGATTTGCTCTGCACCTCAGGAGCCTTTCGCCTGGCTTCTCTAGAGGGGGCAGCCAAATGAGAGCACGAGGTCTCTTCGAAATGTCCCTGGCGGGTATAAGCCTCAATTGGAGGCCTACAAAGACGTTGCTGGTTTTAGCAACGCTATCCGTCAGGAAATCTAGCTAGGCCTGGTCCGCGCACTTAATGACCCTTTAGCCCCTGAGGGTCTCAGAGCAGTCAAACTCCAGGTGAGGACCCGCAGTAGTGTCTAGTACAAAGCTTAGCACCATACTCAGCAATCTGACGTCGATCTCCACCCATCTTTCTTGCACTGTGCTCGGAGAGGAGGAATTTCCATCCGGCCTGCCACTTGCAGGCTATCCCTGAATACATCGCAGAAATGCCTTGCCGTTGTTGCGCTGCTGTGTTCACCTTCACTCCACCTCGGTTTTTTGGGCAGAGTTTCTGGTATTTTCGTAATAGAGCGAGAAGTGCTCTCCTGTTTGTTCTCTTCTAGAGGTTCTGATTGCATCCTTTTCAGGTAGTACTATTGGTACTATTGGTTTGAGGCGCTTTGTTTCTGCCTCATCAATTGGGGTACCGGCTGCCTGGCCTTTGGCTACCTTCCCTAGTATGAAGACTGCCCTCTGGTACCGGTTTTTCCTCAGCTGATACTGGGATTTCTTGAGTTCCTTTTTGTTTTCTCCTTTAGCCGCCAGTGCACTTTGGTTGGTGCTCATGGCAGCTTTGGAGGTGGACGCTTCCTCCCTTAAATCTGCTGTTTTCACTGCTGTGTCTACCGGACTTTGGTTGATATGTCCGGCAGTACTCTTACTCGTCGCCTGGCTGGAGGCAAGTAGTTCGTCTTCTTCGGATTCCGTAATGGGATTCCTGTAGTTCATGTCCTTAGTCGTCGCTGATGTCGTCAATTTGGTTGTTGTTGTTGCGGCGAGAAGGCTTTTATACCTCCGACCTCGCCCGGGCATCGGAGGGGACCGTTCGCGATCAGCTATTTATTACCCCCCGCTGACCATTCAGCCCTCGGCACAGGTACCTCGGCACCTTGGCTTAGGGTGGTGCTGTTGCGGGTATCCTCATTACTTCCATAATAGGAGATGGGCGTAAAACCTAGGGTTTATTCATCTATATCACTATTGTGGGAATTATGAGATGTCCCTCTTAGTTCGTAAGATTAGAGCGCGTTTCCTTTGGAATGCACACTTTACTCTTACTTAAGCCCCTTCGCCACGAAAAGGCGACCAACTTCCAAGAGGCCCCGGCGGGTACTGCGTCGAATACTTTCAGAGCTGGAGTGTTTACGACCATCCGGACAACAAGACCAAGCCAGCGTAGCCGCTGTCTTTTAATTCGCTGAACTATGTCAATATCGTCGTATATCTCGTACAGCTCATCGTTCCATCGAATGCGATATTCGCCGTGGCCAATGCAAAGAACAATAAATCTTTCGCAGAACCTTTCTCTCCAAAACTCGTAACGTCGACTCATCGGTTGTTGTCATCGTCCAAGCCTCTGCACCATATAGCAGGACGGGTATTATGAGCGGCTTATAGAGTTTGGCTTTTGTTCGTCGGACTTTACTTTTCAATTACCCACTCAGTTCGAAGTAGCACCTGTTGGCAGGAGTTATCCTGCGTTGGATTTCCAGGCTGACATTGTTGGTTGTGTTAATACTGGTTCCTAAATAGACGAAATTATCTACAACTTCAAAGTTATGACTGTCAACAGTGACGTGAGAGCCAAGTCGCGAGTGCGACGACTGTTTGTTTGATGGCAGGAGATATTCCGTCTTGCCCTCGTTCTCTGCCAGACCCATTTGCTTTCCTTCCTTGTTCAGTTTGAAGAAAGCAGAACTAACGGCTGGGGTGTTGAGGCCGATGATTTCAGTATCATCGGCATACGCCAGCAGCTGTACACTCTTATAAAAGATTGTACCTGCTCGATTAAGTTCTGCAGCTCGAATAATTTTCTCCAGCAGCAGATTGATGAAGTCGCACGAAAGGGAATCGCCTTGTCATCTCGTTTAGTATCTTGACGATCTTGACGGACCTTTTGGTGCTGCTCAACGTCAGTTTACACAGCCGTATTAGTTTTGCGGGGATACCAAATTCAGACATCACGGCATAAAGGCAGCTCCTTTTCGTGCTGTCAAAAGCAGTCGGTTATTGATTTTCCAGGTCTAAAACCACATTGATAAGGTCCAAACAGTTTGTTGACAGTGGGCTTTAATCTTTCACACAATACGCTCGATAGAACCTAATATGCGATGTTGAGGAGGCTTATCACACGGTAGTTGGCGCAGATTGTAAAGTCCCCTTCTTTGATTGGGCATAGCACACTTAAATTCTAATCGTTGGGCATGCTTTCGTCCGACCATACTTTACAAAGAAGCTGATGTATGATCCTTATCAGCTCTTCGCCGCCGTCTCTGTCCTTGTCCCGTCCATCGCATTTCTTGGACGGTGGAATTTATTTTCACGAGGACATCAACCAGCTGGGCTTGGGAACCTTCCCAATTAAGGGACCGGACATTCCAGGGGCATTCCCTTAATTCGTAGTCCTTATTTCGTTTGCCATGGTCGTCATCAAAAGGGGGGTCACTCATCCGAGGCTTGTTGTTCCTTTTCATTGGTATGATTTTTTACGTGGCGGGTCCCAAACCCAGCGCACAACCCTGCGGAAGGAATATTTCGCCTTCTCACTTTAGATCGCCTTCAAACGGATGTTCTTAGGCTACCCAGAGGATACTTGGTCAAAGACCGGAAGTCGCGAGCTGCTTGAGTCATATGTAAAATAATCGTTTCTGGCCACCCCCAAGTTAATGTTGGACAGAGAACTTTCCTCACTTGCGTGAACTTGATAACCCCATCCTCCTTTTAACATATGTATGTACAATAAAATGACCGAACTATTTAAACCTATATGTCTTTTTGTTCATACTTGCAGTAGCGGACAAAAAAACGGGATACTTAGTGGTAGTGAGTTTAAATCGATGTAGTGTTTACAAATCAAACTTTATTATACATGTAAGTATTTAGTTTAGCAAGTTCAGCAATCAGCTACAATAAAGGGCTTTTATTTATATTCCTTAGTAAACATGGCTGCAAATAAAATTAAATGTTTAAAAAGTCCAAAACTCAGAAAGCCACAATTTTGGCCTTGCGATCGCAAAACTTGAATATCCGTAAAATTAGCGGTAAAAAATTTGTTAGCAAAACTACTGTCGGTACTTTCCTTCAGAAATATGCGAAGACTAAGTCTTTAAAACGCAAAACGGGTTGGTATAACGGTATACCGGCACAAATTTTACAGTCGTTAGTTGATTCCATGTCCGAACGAATAAAAACCATGATAAAAAAGCAAAGATGGCGCCACGAAATATTAAATCAAGACATTTTGATATTTATATTTTATAACTAATTAAAAAAAATCGAGTTTTTATTGTATCGCGTATAGTTCTGAGAACATTTTATATTTTTTTTGGGCTTCTAATAAAAAATGGAAATACTTATTTTGAACTAAGTTATATGTTTTTGTTTCGAATACTTATATAAACCAGGTTTTATGAAATTTATTTTATGTAAGTGCACATTTTTAAATAAAATCAAATAATCACACATTTCTAAGGTGTCCTCTTTTTTGTCCGCTACTGTAGAAAGTAATAAGAAGTACAACGATTGTAAGTTACATACATATGTATATACGGTACAAAATTTCATGAAAATATTTCCTCATATGAAAAAGTTTTACATGCAAAAACTTTATTTCGATCACTCAATTTGTATAGCAGCTATGTGCTACAGAGGTCCGATATCAGCTATTTCGACAAATGTACGGCTCCTTTTTGCTAAAACGGTACGGATGCAAAATTTCATACTGATACAATTATATACAATGTTATTAATAAAATTTTACTAAATATTAATATTATATTTTATAATTTAAAGTATACGTAAGTCAGATAGAAAAAAACCATCGACATTCTAAACATATTGTAATATAATATTAACTTGCTAGAATAAGAAAGACGAATACTCAATTTTACAAGAAGAAGAAAAAACGAAAAGCGCAGTTTATTTTTGATTTTAAAGGGGTAATTTCATATTTTATAATTGATTTCTGGGCACGATTGCGATTACTTTGGCGGAGGGGTAAAAAAACCGAATTTCCCTATAAATGGGGTATGTACGGATAGGAGAGCTTCTCCAGAGGAGGAATATCCAAAAATAACATAAAAATAACTAATATTTTTTGAAATACTTCGGATAAAATTCATCTCAAGAAATGTGACCTCCATGTTAAGAATATTTTCACGTATTTTCACTTCACTATATTGAAATATACACTCTTAATATTGAAATAAGTTCAATAAAAGTGAATTTTATAATTTTCAGCAAATATTATTTGAAACATTATCAAATTGTCAAGAGGAAAGTCGGGCAATTTCACCATAGAAAAACAGCCATTCACAGTCCTTAAGCTACCCCCCAAGTGTACGTCAAAATAAAAATGTCATGGCCACCTCTGGTGAATAAGGGTGACGAGAGGTCAAAACGGGTTGCAGAAAGCGAAAATGCTAAAATATTAAATTATAAATTTATAGTACTATATTATAGTATAATTATTTTAATTTCTGTTATAGAATGAAGTTTAATGCTGTTATCAAAAGATTAATTATATTTCTATATTAATATCGTTATATAATATAAATGAATACCATAGTTAAATATAAAGTAAAAATTTTAAATAAAATGCTACCCTTTACGAATTAAAAAAATTTTTTAATTTGTATAGAGATAACTATACACGTTTTATATGTCAGAATTTAACTATATGCCGGCGATCAGGAATCCAACTCTTTCCCAAATGGAGTGTTTGATTAATCTCACAGATTTACCACATTATTTTTTAGTTCTAAGCTAAGTTTTAAAATAAACAGGATTCTTAAAGAAATTATTTTTTGAATTTGCAATATCTATATAGTATGTGGTAAAGAGTAGTTTAAATTAGCTTACGCAACACTATTTTGCCATGCTCAGTAGCAATACTGGCATAGTATTTAAAAAAAATAAATGATTGTTCCAAATATATTCCGTTTGAAATTATTCAAATCGATAATAACTTGTTTGGCCCAATTAAAAATACAACTCAAATTCCTTAATTTTTAATAGCGGTTCATTATTAGCCAAATTACATTTATTTGTTTTTAAAAGTTTTAATATAAACTTCCACATTCCACATTTATAATCGACCATAATTCATTAGATGTAAAGACGAATTGTAATTCGCGTAGATGCAAATGTTTATTTTTCAAATCGCTGCTTGGTCACCAGCGCTGCCAACTTTCATTTGATGAGTGTTTTTATTATTTGCTTGGCTGTTGTTAGCGTTGTTGTCATTATAGTAGTTTTATGCAAACATACGTAGTTCTTCTATCGGTTTTGGTGGAGCTGGTTCCTCCCACTCTCCCAACATGCTCTTCCATGGAGGTCAATTGTACATCCAAACGACATCGGTAATACATTCGCGTTTGAGCTCAGTGAACTTGACTTTCAGTAGGAAGGTACCATTTTTCATCTTTGCGCATAACACGATGGAACCAGTCAATTGATTCGCTCAACTGGTAACGCTTTGATCTGGAAGATGGGTGTTGAGTGTTTAGCCTAATGTAAATTCAATTTTGCTCTAAACTTACCTGTTGACGAAATAAAAGTGAAAGCCGACGATGCTTATTCAATGACAGTTTATTAGCAACTACACTTGTATACACAGAGTTTCAGTATTCATTAAAATAGAAAAGTACTGGCTTAGAATATTCGAACATACGAGTGTTGCCAGAGTTTATATTATATATTCAACACTCCTCCTCAACAATTGTATGTTTTACATATTTACACAAATATTTCTTTATTATTACTATTTTAACCCCAAGATCTCTGTAAATTTACAATGATTAACCCTTTTTAAATTTTTCGTTAATACATCAGCTACCATAGCATTACTTGGACAATAGTTTAATTCAATTTCATTATTACTGTAAACATCTCTTATATGATGAAACTTAATGTCTATGTGCTTACTACGAGCATGATAAACAGGATTTTTTACTAAGCTCATCGCGCTCATATTGTCACCGTTGATCACGATCGAACCACCCTTATCGTACATTTTCATTTCTGTCCACAACTTATTTAAATAAACAGATTCTTTCGCTGCTGCTGAGAGCGCCATATACTCGGCTTCCGTGCTGCTCAAAGCCACTGTTGGTTGCTTTCTAGACTCCCAACTAAAAACGCTGCCACCAAAGAAAAATGCATAGCCTGTATATGACTTGCGGTCTGTTGCGTCACCACCCCAATCGGCATCTACGTAACCCTTCATCCACTCGCCGGTTTTTCTGTAGTGCAACTTCAAATTTATAGTCGCTTTCAGGTATCGCAAAACATGCTTTGCCGCTGCAAGATGCTCACAATGTGGATCGGAATTTCGCTGCGCTAATTTGCACACCGAGTGCAATATGTCGGGTCTTGTGTTGACCGCGATAAACATTAATGAACCTATTAGACTCTGATACTCAGCTGCGTTGACCTTTCGACAGTTGCTTTCATTACAATTGACTTGAAAGCTTGGTTCAAGTGGTGTATATACTGGACGACACACATCCATGTCATATTTATGCAATAGTTGTTGCACTTGTTGTTTTTGGCAAATTGATATCGCCCCAACAGAACCAACTCGCTCGATCTCCATACCCAAGAATTTGTTAATGGGACCCTTGTCAACAATCTGAAAAATACTAGAAATTTGTTGTTTTATCTGCATCAACTCACCAAGATCTGAACAAGCAATCATCAGATCGTCAACGTATACTGCAATTATATTTAATTTGCGCCCTTGATTTTTAGTATACAAGCACGGCTCGCTGTTACATGCAGAAAACCCCATTTCTTTTAAAACTTCATCAAGCCTTGAGTTCCAAACTCTGCCTGACTGCTTAAGGCCGTACAATGATTTTTTCAGCTTCAAAACGCAGTCGTTGTCTTGCTGAAACATCTCTGGCTGTCTCATATAAATGTCATCTTCTAGCTTGCCATTCAAATAAGCCGTCGACACGTCAAGCTGATGAACATGTAATTCGTATTCGGCCGCTATATCCAATACTATTCTTATAGTTGCATATCTCACGACAGGTGAGAAAATCTCGTTGTAGTTAACGCCATACGTTTGCCCGTAACCTTTTGCTACTAGCCTCGCCTTGTACCGCTCGATGTCACCATTTGCGTTTGTTTTTACCGCAAATACCCACGTGCAGCCAATAACTTTATGGCCCTTCGGTACCGCTGCTTGCTCCCATGTATCGTTGTTAACTAAAGCGTTGTACTCCTCCTGTATAGCGCACCACCATTCATGCGCCTGCTTGCTGTTCATTGCTTCTTCAACTGATACTGGTACTTTAACCTTTTTAGTATATGCTAAGTTTACTGCACTTTGTTGTTTTCTTGGTCTGCCAGGTAAACCAGTTCTAATTAACCGTGGCCTACCACGCCGCATCTGCTGATGTTCAGGACAATCGCGCATTTCATCATCGATTGAACTGCTACTCTCTACAGCGTCTTCATAATCGGACTGCTCTTCTTGTTCTGCTACATGTTGAATCGGATCAGCTCCTTCCAATGTAAACTGTGCTACCTCCATTGGCGAAAAATGTTCACCCTTATTTTTTCCCATCAAAATTGTTTCGTCGAATTTTACGTCGCGTTTAACAATTATTTTTCGCGTTTTTGTATCAAAGAGGCGATATGCTTTCGATGCACTGTCGTACCCTACCATGACGTACTCGTTGCCTTTTTGCTGAAATTTGCTGTGCTGCGATTTGTTCAAGGCTATCGCAAGACATCCAAACACTTTGAAATGCTTTACCACAGGCTTTCGTTCAACCCATATTTCTTATGGAGTAACACCATCCAGCGCTTTAGATGGCGACCGATTTCGAATATACACTGCACAATTTATTGCCTCTGCCCAGTAACTCTCACTCAGCCCTGAATGTACCAGCATACAACGCGCCATCTCTACCAGCGTTCTGTTAGCACGTTCTGCCACACCATTCTGCTGTGGAGTATATGGGACTGTGAGCTCGTGTCTTATGCCACATTCACCCAGAAATCTTTTAAAATTATTATTAACATATTCACGGCCATTATCCGTGCGTAATGTTTTTATTTTGTTACCGGTTTGTAACTCGACCATTGCTTTAAATAATTTAAAGTTTTCAAACACTTGGTCTTTTGTTTTCAAAAAATATACAAACATCGACCTCGATTTATCGTCTATAAAGGTCAGAAAATATCGTGACCCACCGTGCGATTGCGTACTAAACGGACCACAAACATCCCAATGCACCAAGTCTAAAATGTTTTTTGCACGATTTTCTGAAGCTACAAACGGTTGAGAACATATTTTGCTCTTAACGCATGACACACACACAATATCGTTTGCATTTGATATCGAATCTATTCCATTCACAATGTTTTTATTTGAAAGTTCACTTAGGCTTCGAAAATTAATATGCCCATATCTATTATGCCACATTACATTTTCGGCTCTAGTTAAATTACACGACTGTATTTTGTCTCGTATTACATACAAACTATTTTCTTTATATGCTTTAAATATAACAGAATTGTCTTCTTTATCTCGCACTACTGCACAACCATTTTCGAATGTTGCTTTAAACCCTTTCTCATCAATTTTCGGTATTGATATAAAGTTCATTTGCAAATCTGGTACATACAAACATTTCGTCAGTTTAAAATTCCAACCAGACGTTTTTACAACAACGTCGCCAATGCCTTTGGCATCAACGGAGTATTTCCCAGCTAATTCTATTCTTTCGCTATGCTCGTTCATTCGCACAAATAAGTGTTCATCTGTACACATATGCGACGTCGCGCCGCTGTCGATACACCAAACGTTAGAATTCTGCTGCTGCCGCTTTGCCTCCGCAAAAACTGCTAACGATTTCTCCTTTGCCCTCTCTTCTCTGCACTGTGCCGCATAATGCCCCTTCTTACCGCAGTTGAAGCATTTGAAGTTGCGCTTCGCTTTGCTCCTACTATGTTCGGTTCGCGCACTCGTTCTTTCTCCTTCGCTGCAATTGTTACTAAGCGTTTTGGTTTCGTTGTATTTCTTTGAATTTGCGCGTGCAGCGCATGCTTGTGTGTTTTCGAAACCGCTATGGCTCGCGTCTGTACAGTTGTCTCTGCGACGGTCGCCTTCTTCCGCTACTTTTATTTTCAATGCGTCCAATTTTGGCAAGTTATCCCTTGCTTCCAATGCTACTACAAGGTTCTCGTAACTTCCAGGTAAGCTTGCCAGCAGCATGATTACCAATAGTTCTTCTTGTAACTCGATGGTTACTTCTGCCAACTCGTCGGCAATTTTTGAAAACTTATCCATATGCTCGCGCACATCTTCGCCCTCAGACATTCGTAGACCAATCAGCCTCTTAAACAGTGAGACTTTTCGTACGGGACCACTTGATTTGTTCAAATCTTTTAGCGCTCTCCACACTTGTGGCGCTGTTGTACACTTTTTTATGTGATTAAGGCTGGTTGCTTTTACACACAACATTATAGTTGCGATCGCTTTATTGTTTTTCACCAACCATTCTGCCCTATTCTCCGCTGTTTCCGTTAACTCTTCGGACACCACTGGATGCATCTTGATGCACAAGAACACTACGCATTTGCAGACACCAAGTGTCATAATTGCTTGCGTCTAGTTTTTCTATATTGAAATTCATTATTATTTTTCACAAAAAACTGTTCACGGTTTGCTTAATTTATTTCGCGGCACTATTTGTAACGTTTTACAATTATCCGCGTTGTCACTGCCCAGCCTGCGTTTGGCCTGGGCCCATAACCTGTTGACGAAATAAAATTGAAAGCCGACGATGCTTATTCAATGACAGTTTATTAGCAACTACACTTGTATACACAGAGTTTCGGTATTCATTAAAATAGAAAAGTACTGACTTAGAATATTCGAACATACGAGTGTTGCCAGAGTTTATATTATATATTCAACATTACCCAACAGCTTGATAAACCTGACTAGCAGTATCGGGATCCTTAGCGCAATTGACAATAGCTTGTGCAACATCCGAATCCTCACCGTAGTATTTGCTCTTCAAAAAGTTGCTTCCACCCTCAAGCACAAAGCTCATTGGTTTGGGACTAGCGTTCTACACCAACTCCTTCGCTGATTCTATAAAAAAATACTTATTAAATCTTTTGAAATAAAGTTTAATTATAGCTTACCTAGCAATGCGACGTGCACCTTCCACGAGCACGTTATTGAGTTTAAAATTTTTTCTCGAATTCACGACCAACTAATTTGATAACTACATTTGAGTACTTCACAGCATCGCGTATCGCTTTTTCATCTCTTAAATCATAAAATTGGAACAGCGCCTGACCCATTACGCAGCAATATTAACGAGGCCATGTTAAGTTATTTCGCACTTTTATTGGAATAAAATATCAGCCGCTCTGTTGCTTATCGTCCCAAGGGAAATTTGTAAACACTTCTTCCAGATTCAAATAACTAAATAAGCCATCGTAAAGCATTTAATCATGAAGTAAACTCAAAGAAATTGTCTTGCAAAAACCTTCGTTACGATGACAAAAATGTAAATATGGCTGTGGATGAGCATAATCTAGACCCCACCATTCGACACGGTTGCTTATTTGTTCGTAACATTTTTCTGTGGTGAACATTTATTGACTTACCACAGTTAAAAAGAGGCATAAATAAAAAACTCAATTTTTCATGTATTCGCTCATATTGTACTCATCTTTAAGAATATATATTAAAATAAAACAATTTTCTTTTGGAAATATATTAAAGTTTTATATATAACCAATATTTTTGGGACAACATTTCCATAAATTTTAAGAAAATAACACAATGCAACCATTTTCCGGTTAAAAGTCGGCCATCTTGGTTAAAAGTCGGCCATCTTGGATTCCAATAGAAACTCAACCCCGGAGTACACTTGACGTTTCTACAGTGGCACCTCTCAGCTGTGTCTTTGTTTCATAACATCAGCTGATACTTTCTCTACTCCTCCTCTACCGTGCTGCAAAGTTTAGAGTGTTTATATTTACGAAGAAAACCAGCGTTGCCACACCTTAAAAACCAAAAGTGAAGAATTTTTTAGCGTTTCACAGCGTTTTCTTTGTTTGTACTTTCGAGTGATTCTTTTTTCTTTATTAACTATAAAAAACTATAAAGAAGATTTTTCAAGCTAAAATTGAATATGTGAACACTTTTGCATATACATACATACGTATATGAATATATGAATAATATGTGATTTATATTTAATAAACACAGATAAGTAAAATCGTGTGATAATATTATAATATTACGAGCGAATACCCGGGTTGACTGAAGTACTTTTGCGTAGTACTCCTTTCTGTGTTGGCGGCCTTCGGCCGCGTTTTAAAAAAATAACCCTGGCCGAGCGAATACCCGGTGTGACTGAAGTACTTTCGCATAGTACTCCTTTCTGCGTTGGCGGCCTTCGGCCGCGTTTTAAAAAAATAACCCTGGCCGAGCGAATACCCGGTGTGACTGAAGTACTTTCGCATAGTACTCCTTTCTGCGTTGGCGGCCTTCGGCCGCGCTTTAAAAAAATAACCTTGGCCGAGCGAATACCCGGGGTGACTGAAGTACTTTCGCATAGTATTCCTTTCTGCGTTGGCGGCCTTCGGCCGCGGTTTAAAAATATAACCCTGGCCGAGCGAATACCCGGGGTGACTGAAGTACTTTCGCATAGTACTCCTTTCTGCGTTGGGGGCCTTCGGCCGCGCTTTAAAAAAATAACCCTGGCCGAGCGAATACCCGGGGTTACTGAAGTACTTTCGCGTAGTACCCCTTTCTGCGTTGAAAATAAAAAAATATATTGACTTTTTGGTATGAAGTGGTTATAATTTATGGTTATCATGCACTCCAAATTTAAGTTTTCGTTATAAAATGGTAAATTTTGGTTATTATATCTGTCAGCGATTTCCATTTATTTTTGATGATACATTTGTTTGTATGTTAGGTGACAATATATATATTATTATATTTAAAACATGAGTTTGAGTGCATAATAACCAAAAAATATAACCACTTTATATCCAATATTGAAATAAAATTTAAGTTTTCGTTATAAAATGGATAAATTTTGGTTATTATATCTGTCAGTGATTTCCATTTATTTTTGATGATACATTGGTTTGTATTTTAGGCGACAATATATATATTATTATATTTATAATATAAGTTTTGGGTATGAAGTGGTTATATTTTTCGGTTATCATGCACTCATATTGAAAATTTGAGTTTTCGTACTGTACCTATGTACTGTATACTTTATTACGTAATATTATTATATAATATTACTAATATATGTATATAATATTACTTATTTGCTTAATAAATTTAAAAAGGAAAATATCCATATGCATGAATAGAGGAATTTTTGGGAAAAAGAGGAATTTCAGCGAATTGCCTTATCATCACATGGCAGCGCTCCATTTCGTCGTACTTTTTGGTAAACAAATAAGGTTGAAACAAGTGTAAAATGTAATTTTTAAAATAAAGCTTTTTAAGTAAAAAACCTGCTAAAAGAGTAAAATGTTGATTTATTTAAAAGATTATAGTGCAATTTAATTAATTTGAAGTGAAAAATGTGAAAAAAGTGTGTTTAATGTGGTGAAATAGCTCCTTGAAATGGTCCAATTTTGCGATTTTTTGAAATTTAAGGCCGAATATTTCCTAAACTAAGCGTTTGCGGACCCTATAACCCTATATGTTTTTTAATCAGGAGGACTTCCTCTTTCCAACGGTACCTTCAAATTGCGGCGCCAAAGAAATCGGAATTGTGCCGATTTCTGTTATATAGTGACGTATTCTGCCATACACACACGGTATACAAAATTTGTTTACAGTATTTTGATCTTAATGCTCAAGTGCTCTGAGTGCGGCTATGGCAAAACTGCTTTGTTTGCAGTTTTAGTTTATATTTCAGCAGAAAGAATTTAGATTCATTCCTGCGGATGATAAAATGTAAATTTAGTCTTAAGTCACCATTTAACAAATAAAAACGCACTCAAGTTTTAAACAATTTTGAGTTTTTTTATGTCATAGGGCCATAATAACGTAAGTGGCGCAGTCGGTCGTGGTAACTTCAATGTTATTAGAAACAAAAAATTCACGATTATAGACGCCCACGCGACGATTAATATCGGACTAAGTTCTAACAGAATCTTCGACAATAGTGCGACACCGTATAACGCAAAGTTTATTGCGGCATAGATAAAACCTGTATAAAATTCAGGTAGACGCTACAGAAATCGGGAGAGGACGTAAATTAAAAAGGTTATCTCAATAAAACCGCGAAAGTGCTGCAGTGCAATAAAATTAAGAATAAAACAATTAAAATTAAGAAATCCACAATTAAGAATTTCAAAATAAACAAAATTAAGAAATCAACAATTAAAAATTTCAACTAAACAAAACAAATAAAATGAATAAATCAACAATTAAGAATTTCAACCAAGAAACAACATATACTCGTAACAACAACAAATAAAACAAAATGCCAGACCCTGAACCAGCACCGACGGCTCTCTCAGACAGCAACATGAGCCAGGTCGCATACCAGATTGCTAATGTTGAGAAGTTCGAAGGATATCCAAACACGTTGTACACCTTTATTAGCCGAATTGACTACATATTGGGTCTTTATGTTACCGGATACGCACGCCAACAGCAGATCTCGTTCGGATATATCGAGTGCGGTATCACTGTAGATGTTATGCGCTGCATTGGAGTTAATGGCATGAGAACTTGAGCAGACCTCAGACGACAGTTAATACTCAACTACAACCCCAAACCACATCCTTCCGGAGGAATTTCGCAGGACCCCACACAAAGGCAATATACGAACATTTTTGGAGGAAGCAGAGAACTGCAGGCAAATACTAACCAGTAAGCTTGAATCAGAACAAAACTTTGAAGAAAAAACATGATATATTAGATAAATCAAATCAAGCATAGAATCTCTAATAGATAAGTTGCCCCCACACATTTATTTAAAACTCAGCCATCTTAAATATCAGATTTCCAACACTTATAAATCTCTTACAGGAAAAAGGCAATCAACAATCAACAAACCACATTTGACCAGAACCGTTTAGGACAACAGTTCCAATATCAAAATCAACATCCATCATATTCAAGTTCTATTGTACCCAATCAACCTACTAAGCGAGTGAGACCATCCAATAGCGATCAGAGAAGCTGCTTTTCAGCAACAAATATCACTTTACTATCCGACTTATGACTATTCGAGTTATTATCCGGAACACCATGACCAAACAGACAACAGCAACCAGACAGATGAGGACACAGAAGAACCGGATACCGAGCAAGCAGAAAATTTTCGGTTACCAGCCCCGGGAGCTCCCAATGTATAAAAAATTCAATACAAAGACACAACCTTAAAGTGCCTTATTGATACCGGTTCCACGATCAACATGATATCCCAGAACATATTCAATCTACCAGTTCTGAATACAACATGCCTGATTCACACCAACAACAGACCACTTATCTTAAATAAAAGCATAACCACACCATCAAAATTTTTGTTTCCAACCCCAGAGGAGTTTTTACTGCCCCCTTTTTCGGAGAATTACGATCTTTTGCTGGGAAGAAAGTTGTCAGCACGGGCAGAGGCCGTGATAAATTATCAGAAGTATAAGGTGACTCTTTACAATAACAAATATCCATTGATAAACCACAACACAATACCGGAACAAAACCACTTCCAACACACACCTGACAATATACTCGTACTAAACCATTAGGACAATAATGCACCAACTCCAAATGCACAATTCACAAAACCGAGCCCATTCAGACTAGAACATGTTAATTTCGAGGAAATACAAAAACTGTGCTCTCTTTTGCCGAGATACCATTATATACAATATCATGAAGGCGACAAGTTGACATTTACCAATCAAATCAAACATACTATCAATACCAAACACAATTTGCCCATTTATTCTAAATCATACAGTTATCCTGATAGTCAGGTAAAGGACATGTTGAATCAAGGAATAAGATGCACTGTTAGTGAAAGACATACAATCCCAAACATGGACGAAATCTTGGGATGTTGGGAAGGTGCAATTATTTCGCCACTATTGATTTGGCCAAGGGTTTCCAAAAAACTCAGATGGACCCGGAATCTATTTCAAAAATGGTCTTTTCCACTAAACACGGCCATTATGAGTATTTGGGTATGCAATTCGGACTTAAAAATGCACCATCCACCTTTCAACGTTGCATTAATGACATTTTACGCCCACTTTTAAATAAACACTCTTTCGTATACCTAGACGACATAATAGTGTTTTCAGCATCCCTCGACGAACACTTGAGGTCACTCGAATTGGTTTTCGAAAAAGTAGCCGAAGCTAACTTGAAGTTACAACTCGACAAATGTGAATTTTTTAAAAAAGAAACAAAATTTTTGGGACACATTCTGACACCAGACAGCATAAAACCTAGCCCCGAGAAAATTAAAGCCATACAAAAATTACCAATCTCCACTAAACCAAAGGAAATAAATGCTTTCCTGGGACTTACAGGGTATTACCGCAAATTCATTCCGAATTTTGCAGACATAGTCAAACCCATGACTAGGTGTTAATTAAAATGTCTAATTTCAGAGGATCCTAAAGACGGATATCCAATCAGCTACATTAGTCGAACTCTTAACGAACACGAAATCAGTTACAGCACAATTGAAAAGGAACTATTGGCAATTGTATGCGCTTTTCGTCACTACCTCCTGGGAAGACACTTTGAAATATCTAGTGATTGCCAGCCTCTAAGCTGGTTACACCTAGTGAAAGAGCCAAATTCAAAGCTAACCCGATGGAGGGTCAAACTGTCCGAGTACCATTTTGACATTAGTACATAAAAGGAAAAGTAAACCATGCGGCGGACGCTTTGTCTCGAGTAAAATTGGAAGATTCATATTTTAGTGAACAGACCCAGCAAAGTGCAGAAGAAGACAACGGTGACTTGATTTTTATAACAGAAAAACCAATTAATATTTTCTAAAGGCTCACCAAACATCAAAACTACAAAATATTTCAAAAAACACATAACTCAAATCTTTTATGACACTATGATCGAAGAAAAAGCTAAAAAGTATTTCATCAACTATTTTTGTGGCAAGAATAGCGCGTTGTATATTGAAAGTGACGCAGGTTTCGAAATCATTCAAACCGCACCCGGAGATCATAAAAAAGAATTATACAAAAATTCTTCGCAGCCTGATTTTACACATCTAACATCTACATCTAAACCAGAACATTGCCGCGATAAATTCATGATAGATATTTATTCATCCAAAGGCAAACATTATTTTATTCGAAGTTCACTACGTTGGAGCAGATAATGAAAATAACTGGATGGAATGTAAAAATACACAAGACTATTGAAGGCAGACAGAGACGGTGCATTCTGCAGCCTGGCATTTAAGCGATGGCTTGAGAGTGAGGAGGTTGATTTACAGCTCAACACTACAAAGACAGGGATAGCAGACATAGAAAGACTACATAAAACAATTAATAATAATTAAGCCAAGTTGAGCAAGATGGAAACAATTATTTACATATACAAACACTAAACCAAACATGACACCACTGGACGAACCCCGGCACACATATTTCGTTACTCTGAACACCCAATACTTGACACTTAGGAAAATAAAGAAAATAAGATAAACCAAATTAACATTAACAGACAAGAATATGAAGTTGACACCAGATACAGAAAGAGCCCCCTACAGAAAGGCATACTAGAAAATCCATTTAAACCAAACAAAATTGTAGAACAAACAGACGCTGATCATTACAAGATCACTAACAGAAACAAAGTAACCCATTATTTAATTCCGCAGTTTATTTGTGTGTTCAAATCCCACTTACACCTGCGAAGGAAATTGCAAATAAAAATGCGCAGGTAATTGGTTATACCATTTGTTCTATATTTAAAATACAATGCAATTTTAAATATATTTAAATATTATCGGTACGGCCGAGTTTAATTAATCGCACTGCGAAATTGTTGCTAAGTCGAGTTGATCGCTACAAGAATCGGGTTGAGGCGGAGTCTTGCGAAGATCCAATTGTATGGTGCGTTGACGCGGCGCAGTATAGAGCGTACCTTATTGATGATCGAAATGTGAGTGTCGAAAGTTGCTAACAGCGCAACGAAAGTAATGTTTACGCGGCGCAGTGGGGAATCGAATTGTGTCCGCTTTCCCTTTTACCCATCCTATTTGTAGAGTGGGTTGATTGATGTAGAAGTGTGGTGAGTTGTGTTGAGTGGTATTGTATTAGTATGGTGTCATCAGATGGTGAATTGAGCTGTGTTTTATTACAGTGCGCAAGTTTTCGCGGGTAGAGTGGGGCAGGCTACATTCATTTAAACATCCTGGGCCCCTAGTCGAATATTTTGCCTAGTATTCCACAAATATGTAGTTGTCTGTATTTTGGCATACAGATGGTGGAGGCGCAAAATACATTCTGACAGCGGAAGTATTTGATGATGGAGTTGTAATATACTCACATTTATCCTTGTGTATAGAGAACGGATTTTGATTTAAACATCACACATGCATTTTAATTTGCGTGCAGGTATGTAAAAGAAGCAACTTTATTTTGCGTGTGTATGGTCAGAAGTATGACACTGTGCAAATCGGATGACCGGATCATGAATTAGGCTATTCACCTTTGTGAAAGCACTGCTTATGTATATACACATCAACTCGTACATCTATATACATATGTTACGGTTTTCCATGATTTGTCCATAATTGCATTTATTGTATGTTCTCATTTTCGCTTGCACTTTGCAAACAGGTACATATATACATGAATGAATGAATGAATGAATGAATGCGCTATGAGGAATGCACTGCGACCTTTGGTCTATTGTGCCTTCTCCTTACTCACATTGACTCGCTTAGACCCAGCCCATTGATAAAGTCCAGCAGACTTCCAGGCGGTAGCGAGGCAATGCGATCCCTATCCGGAGACAGCACTCCAAGGGCCTTTGATCTGCGTCTACAGACTGCTGGGCAGTCAAACAGCAGATGCTCCGGGGCTGATAGGCGCATGCTATGCAGATGCCTGTTCAGACGGCAGTGACCAGTGTACCATGCGACCAGCAGCCTGAGTTCGTTCCTTGGGAGGTTTATTATAATTTTGAACCTCTTCAAGTTGTAACCTCCCATTAGCAGTTTGGCGTGTCTCATGCCATGAGCCTGTAGCCAATACTCCTCTCTGCCCACTCTTTCCTCTCTACGGAGCACCACCCCCGTAAAGGGTTCGGGTCCTACTATTTTGCTGGAGGCCGCGTAGCGGGCGAGCTCGTCCGCCAGCTCAATACCGGCTATACCTTTATGACCAGGCACCCAGACCAGGTGTACCAGGTTTCTGTCCGCAAGGCAATTCAGCCTATCCCTACACTCCTGCACTAAAAGCGATTTGACCTCGTAAGAGGAAATCGCCTTTAGCGCCGCTTGACTATCGCTGAGAATGGCTATCCGCTAATTGCGATAGTTGCGATGGAGGTTTATTTCTATACACCGACTTATGGCATAAACCTCTGCCTGGAAATTGCTCGGGATCTCACCCATGGGTATGGAGAGCCTAGTGCGTGGGCCCACAATCCCTGCGCCGATTCCCTCCGCCATTTTCGAGCCATCGGTGTACCACCTTATAATACTTTCCCTCAACACCATCTCGAGGTTGGAGTCACTCCAATCGCCTTGTTGCTGAGGGTAACCTTGAACTTTTTCCTGATGTTAACCTTTTTGGTAGCGCTATCCCTCGGGAGGAGGGCCAAAGGTAGGCTGCCGCTTATCCTTTCTATCCTCTGGGATGAGACTACCTTGCCTTTACCCCACCCCTCTGCCGTTATTTGCGGAAGGGTGTGTTTGGCTACCGCTCCATACGTGATTATCGGTCTCGCTATCATGGTGTACAACTACCTGACTATCCCTTGACTTACAGCCCCAGGACCTACCCGCCAGTCGATTGCACACCATTAATGCCTTTGTCGCCTTGACCAAGGTCAGGTTTACGTTCTGTTTCCACCTCAAGGTGGAGTCTAGCGTCAACCCTAAGTATTTGACACTGTTAGTCATTTCTAATTGAGAGTGTCTTCATATCTGCCTTTTGCTATGATTACAATGTCGTCCGCATACCCTTGGCAGCGGATCCCATTGTCCGTAAGCAGTGTCAGCAGGTCGTCTACGACTAGACTCCATAGCAGGGGTGATAGCACACCCCCCTGTGGGCAGCCCCTTGTTGTGCCTAGACGAATTCTGCTGTTCCCTACTAAAGTCTCGGCAACCCTAGTACGTAGTACGACCTCTATCCATCTACGCACTGGTGCCGCCACATTCCTTTTCTCCAGTGCCCTGATTACACTCTTGTGGGATGTGTTGTCAAAGGCACCTTCGATGTCCAGGAAAGCGCAAAGCCTCACCTCCCCATGCTCCAGTGAGCTCTCTATTTCAGAGGTCAGGTGGTACAGAGCAGTACTGGTAGATCTTCTCGCTCTGTAGACGTGCTGAGCCGCAAGCAGCGGTGAGCTTTTTAGCGCCTTCGCCCTTATTTCCTGTTCCACGATCTTTTCCATGGTTTTTAGTAGGAAGGACGTTAGACTTATGGGACTAAAAGATTTCGCCAACGAGTGATCCCTCCTTCGCACCTTGGGTATAAAGATCACCCTCGCTGTCCTCCATACCTCTGGAATATACGCCATGGCGAGGCTCTCTCTCAGCAGCCGAACCAGGTGAGGCAGCAAAAGCTGCTCCCCCTGTTGAAGCAGCGCCGGAAAGAGGCCATCCACTCCCGGAGACTTAAATCTTTCGAACGAGGCCATCGCCCACCGGATCGAGTCCGCCGTAAACAGCTGTTTAGCGATACTCCAATCCTCGCGGGATGGCCTGTGCTCGATCACGGGTGAACAGTGGTCCTCCCGAACTGCCTCCGGGAAGTGCGCCCGCAGGAGCTCCATGGCTCTGTCCTCCGTGCTAGTCGTGAAAGTCCCATCGTCGCGTTTGATGGCAATTTCAACTTCCTTCGTGCCTCTGGCCAGAGCTTTGTGCAGCCGAGCCGCTTCTGGCGTGGTGGCGACATTCTCGCAGAATCCCTGAAGCTGGCCTGCTTTGCAGACCTAATCTCCTTGTTGTACAAGGTGAGATAGCTCCGGTATTCCGTACAGACCGCCGTACGTTTTGCTCTGTTGAACAGGCTTCGCACCTTTTTTCGGAAGTCCGCTAGTACCTTTGTCCACCACGGACAGACTCGTCTGTCGGTGGGCGCTTTTAGGGGGCAGCTGCTATTGTATGCGCAGATTACGGCCCCGTTCAGGTCAGAGAGCCTATTCTCTATCCCATAGCCTGAAACACTATCATCAGCCTGTCCCCTACTGCCTAACTCTCTGCTTAATATTTCCCTGAAGGCTACCCAGTTCGTCTTCCGAGGGTTGCGTCTGGGGGGGAGTTGTCTACCCTACGTTCTCTATACCTAAATTGCTACCTACAATATACTCTAATATCCTCTTGTGTTGCAATCGGTGCTGCCCCATTCCGTGTGGTGAGCGTTTGCATTACATCCTATGATGAGGGGGAGCCTGTGCCGTCTACAGTGCTCCACCAGCCTCCCAAGCGCCTCCGGGGGAGCTGTAGGTGCCTCCCCTGGGAAGTAAGCTGAGGCCAGGACGAAGGCCTTGCTTTCAAAGTCTCTGACCTGCACCGCCACCAAGTCCTGCGTCAGGAACTCTGAAATACAGAAAAAATTAATATTGTTCCTGACAACTATAAGTGCTCTAGGTCTCTCGCTGGAGAGATCCCAGATTACCTTATTTGCTTCCGTATTGAGGCCTTTGACCTCTCCTCTGTAGACCCAAGGCTCCTGGATCAGCAGTACGCCCAGTTTTTCCGCTGTGAACCTGCTTGTTATGACCGCCGAGGCTGCGGCCGCATGATGCAGGTTCACTTGGGCAGTCTCCATGTTGACGGCCATTATAGAATGGGTTCAAGGAAGGGCAGATCCTCTTCCCCGACGTCAATCTCACTGCTGTCCATGGGTTTTCCCAGCCCGTCTAGAAGCTCCTGCGTTGAGGGTAGCTCTGCCGCCCGACCAATTACAGGGACGTCGGTAGTCGCTCCGTCCTGCTACCGCAGGGCCGCTCTTCCACCACGTCCACCTGCATTCTAGCTTCCTCCGGGTCTGCCTCAGGCACTGCCCGCTTGACAGATTCTTTGCCCTGGAGAGTCGCAGACGTTGCAGCTCCCTTGCTCCCGGTGGCTGCAGGCTTGTAAGGCCGCATGATCACCGTGCTGAACCTGTAGAACAGGCGGAAGCTCGCTGCCCGGACGTACTTGTACGATTCATCGTCGATGAAAACGTGCAATCTCCATCCTCTCATCTCTCCTATCTCCTCAATTTTGCTGCTGGCGACACGCCAGTACGAGATGCTGAGTCCCCGGTTCTGGTTCTTCACCAGGCCCAAGGCGAACTCATAGGGATTTTCCCCGCACCGAGGGAGGAACATTGTCATGCTGTGCATGATTGGCAAGTCCTCCGCCCTCTTCGCGCAAAGTATGGAGCCCTTCCAGTCTCCCAGCTTTGGAGCGTACTCTCTCAGCCAGTCCGCGGTTTCCTCATCCATGCAGTCCACCTGCAGCATACCTCCTCTAAATTCGATACCCAGGAAGGACGCCGCGTAGTCCTCCCTGCCTTTCACAGCATCCGCATATCTGCGCCGCCCCTCTTACACCCGGTGGGGAGCCGGTCCAGATGGTTGAGTGCCAGCTACCTTGGTGTTGATGCCCCGCGGCCTTTTGGAGCTAGGGGGCTCCTGCAGCGTGATCTGGCCGCTTTTGCGTTTTGCGGCTTGGGCATACGTGTCTGCGGGCACTGCCCTGCCATCACCCCACCCTGCCGTCAGGATGGTGCTGACCGGGCCACGGTTGCTCCCTTTGCCGTGGTTCCTTGCCAGATCCTCCGCCACCTCTGGAGTTTTCCCATCGCGAAGGTACCGTAGGTAGCATTTCATGACCAGCTTCTGGGAGGGGGCGTTGCCCACCTCGTCTGCGCCTCCTCCTTCTTCTCCTGCGAGCGCCGTCAGGCTCTGCCCGGGTAGACTCCTCCGAGTCCGACCCGCTGCGCCGTGCGGTGGGGGTCTTGGTGTCGCTCGTAGCTGCCACAGCGGCACCAGGCGATTTTGACAGGTGAGTGCCGCTGCAAGAGGGCACGTCGCCATCATCCTCCCTGGCGTGCTCCTCACACAGCGACCGCTCCTCTGGCGTAAGGATGTCAAGGTAGCTAAACTTACGCTTAGTCCCTCACACCTCCTTGCCTGCCGCTGCATCGATGTCCTTACCCATGTTCGCGTCCGTGTGCCGTTGTTGTTCCATGCCATTCGATTTCTGTTTAGGTTTTGTTGTTTGTTTATTTGTGCTCATTTCTGGTTCGTACGACCCTTGGCTCCACTAGGAGAGCCGTCGGGTATATTGTTTATACTGGGGAACTAGAAAGGTCCGCCACGCCAGAGCCCCTTGGCGCAGTAAGGCCACAGTTACTCACAAATTCGGCCCGGTGTTGGGGAGGCTCCGTTAGACTACAGCAACATTCACCTCCTGACTGCAAAGTTCCAATGGGCACAGGAGTCGCATAACACCCTGGATTAGGAGGTGGTATCTCTTGGTTAGCGCACGCATGCGGCGCCCGACATCCCGCATGGTCAGTGCTAACAGCCCCAGCCCTACAGGATTGGGGGCGCCGAGTATGCCTTGCGCCTAAACCCCTGCACCACGACAAGGTGCCTACCATTCGCAGAGGTACATATATATGTACATACGCACAGACATACGTAGTGTAGCGGTATCCAACAACGGATCATTTGGATTGTTGTACCCGGGCAACATTCAGTGTAAGCGCAGATAGCAATTCTTGCCACACATCATCGTACTTGCCGCTGTAATCATACATCCAGACTACACGTGGTTTTATTAACGTACGTTCGAGATATGCTTATCAACATCTGTGGAAGTTACCGACAGTTCGTCAACTTGTCGCAGTCTCCGTGCAAAGATACGGGACTCCTTACAGCACAGTTTCACCGGATTGCTGATCTGTTTTTTCTACATCTACAACAACAACATCGCATACTTCACTGCTCAGGTATATATTTATTTCGTGCCTTCAAATGGCTAACAACAGTATAGTCAATGTGCCTAACATGGCTAACTCAAACGCGTTCAAAGATTCTCCGCAAACTACATAGCATAAAGCAACGAATTGCTTGTGAAGAAGTCGATAGTGATACGCATGTTCTCGAATGTCGACTACAAATTGTTGAGTCCTACTTTCAACATATTTATAACATCCAGAACAATACTGAAGCTCTTTCTCCGTCAGACCCATTTGGAGCAGAAATTGAAGGAACGTACATTTCAATAAAATCTAAAATACTTTCGTTAATCAACCCCAGAAACCACGTTTCTGAATTGAACACTAGCATTTTCAACGCAATAACTTTTGAAAGCACTAGTAGTTACCATAATTGATTGCCTTCACTTAAATTGCCTAAATTTGACGTTTTTTCCGCGCCTTTTGTAATATGGTGCATGATGATCATACAATGCCAAAGTTGGACAAATTTAATAATCTTTTAAACTGTCTTTCAGGACCAGCCCTTGCGTCATCGAACCCTTTCAGGTAACCGAAGAAAATTACCCGAAGGCTATACAACGCCTGAAGGAAAGATACATCGCTTTTTAGCACTCCGGTTATGAAAAAATCTGACGCAGCAAGTCTACGTAATATTATCAACACTGTTTCAGCGCTTCGAGGCTCGTTCCATTCGTTGGGTTCAGAAAGCTTATTTACATCGTTTTAACCAAACTTGATTCCGATTCCAAATCAGCATACAATCAAAAGCAAGAGTTTGATTACTTGCCATCGTGGGATGATTGCTACAAGTGGTTGAATCGTCACTGTCAGTATTTAGAAATCTGTTCAAACGGTGAAAACTCAAAGGTAACACAGCGAGATTATAAGCTACACGGTAAGAAAAATGTAAATTTATTCGTAATGCGATGTCGACTTGTACACATTGCAATAATATAGAGCATAGCCTAAACAATTGTCCTTCATTTCCAGAGTTGTCAGCTAAGATGCGTTTTGATTGGGTGAAGCAAGCAGGTGCTTGCATCAATTGCTTACGAAAGGGACACACCGTATCTAAATGCCCATCAAAATCTTGTTGCCGAGTATGTCATCAATCGCACCACTCTCATCTTTATTTCGCCACCGTTGGAACTACAAATTATCCATTTGCACAAACATTCGAACTTAAAGGGAAAGACAATACATCTGTGTCATTTACTTCGCCGAATCCACCGCATCAGACACCAACTAATCCATCGGTTTCACTCATCGCATACACACGTAAAAGAGCGATATTACCGACAGCTTTAATTTACATACAGGATAAATTTGGAGTGATGCAGCCAGTTCGCGCGTTATTGGATTCCTGTTCCGAATTGAATTTCATCACCGAAGAAACAACGAACTGTTTGCAGCTCAAACGGTTTTT
This sequence comes from Bactrocera correcta, assembly GCA_027475135.1. NCBI lineage: Eukaryota > Metazoa > Arthropoda > Insecta > Diptera > Tephritidae > Bactrocera > Bactrocera correcta. The sequence goes on from CM050325.1 coordinate 70,977,635, forward strand.
CTTATATCAGGAAATCTCAGGTAAAGGGTGATTTTTTAAGAGCTTGATAACTTTTTTTTTAAAAAAAACGCATAAAATTTGCAAAATCTCATCGGTTCTTTATTTGAAACGTTAGATTGGTTCATGACATTTACTTTTTGAAGATAATTTCATTTAAATGTTGACCGCGGCTGCGTCTTAGGTGGTCCATTCGGAAAGTCCAATTTTGGGCAACTTTTTCGAGCATTTCGGCCGGAATAGCCCGAATTTCTTCGGAAATGTTGTCTTCCAAAGCTGGAATAGTTGCTGGCTTATTTCTGTAGACTTTAGACTTGACGTAGCCCCACAAAAAATAGTCTAAAGGCGTTAAATCGCATGATCTTGGTGGCCAACTTACGGGTCCATTTCTTGAGATGAATTGTTGTCCGAAGTTTTCCCTCAAAATGGCCATAGAATCGCGAGCTGTGTGGCATGTAGCGCCATCTTGTTGAAACCACATGTCAACCAAGTTCAGTTCTTCCATTTTTGGCAACAAAAAGTTTGTTAGCATCGAACGATAGCGATCGCCATTCACCGTAACGTTGCGTCCAACAGCATCTTTGAAAAAATACGGTCCAATGATTCCACCAGCGTACAAACCACACCAAACAGTGCATTTTTCGGGATGCATGGGCAGTTCTTGAACGGCTTCTGGTTGCTCTTCACCCCAAATGCGGCAATTTTGCTTATTTACGTAGCCATTCAACCAGAAATGAGCCTCATCGCTCATCGGACGTAAAGCGCGAAACACATTTCGAACCGAACACTGATTTTGGTAATAAAATTCAATGATTTGCAAGCGTTGCTCGTTAGCAAGTCTATTCATGATGAAATGTCACAGCATACTGAGCATCTTTCTCTTTGACACCATGTCTGAAATCCCACGTGATCTGTCAAATACTAATGCATGAAAATCCTAACCTCAAAAAAATCACCCGTTATTTCAGATATTCGTTCTAATTCAAAGTATGCAGTAAATGCGAAAATCAAATCCCGTATTGGAGATTTTATTTGTATGTCGGAATTCGTTATAACTAAACATATTACAACACAAATTCCTAGTAGTTTCATAAAAACTACTAAAAGGAATATTCCTGAAAATCTTCAGCTTGCGGATCTATACTTCTACAAACCGCAACGTATAGATTTATTGCTCAATACAGAAATATTTTTTGAGAGCCTTCAAGAAAAGGCTTACCATGCCTTCAAAACAGCAAATTAGGTTGGATTGTAAGGGGCAATTTTGAGAAGCTTTCAAATTCCCGTTCTTTTATTTTGCAATGTCACACTAAATTCAAATCTATTGAATATCGTTCGATTCTTCAACGGAAATTGAAAATTTCACTGAAAAGGAAGCAACATTGTCAGAAGAAGAACGTTTATGTGAAAAAAACTTCATTGAAAACGGTCATCTAACAATGAACTACTAAAAAGCATGTACGCGGATTTTATAAAATAATATATTTAACTCGAGCACATGACTGCCATAAAAAACTTTGATTTCAATAGCTCGCACTAAATATATAATTCCACATCATTGTGTACTCTGTCCACAAAGTACTACGACCAAGCTTCGGGTTGTATTTGACGCCTCTGCGCGCACCACTTCTGATCATTCATTAAATGAAATACTCATGGTTGGAGCAACAATTCAACCAGAACTAATCATCATTATCATTTCGTTTATATTCCTAAACAATGGTTTGTCAAAAAAGTCGTGCGGTATTTTTATTGAATCAATTCGTGTGGCACCCATACATCGAGCTTCTTAGTGACTCCAAGCTTCTTCAAATGGTTTATAACGGTTTGATGACTATTATGCCGGTCTCTTTCGACCAATTCAGCGATTTTATCGCAATTTTCAACAACAGGCCTTTCGGAGCGTGACGCATTTCGACCACCTCTACACTAGAACGAAAACGTTGAAACCATCGTTGTGCGGTGAAAATAGAAACTTTATTGGGTGCATAAACTGCACAAATTTTATTGGCGGCTTGAGATGCATTTTTGCCTTTATCGTAGTAGTACTGTAAAATTGCCGTATTTTCCCTTTATTTTGCTCCATGTTTGCGACGCTATAACTCACGAACGACTTAAAAGAAACGACAATCAATCAAGCGCGTGAAATGAGCTTTTCAAAAAGGTATAGCATGATCCGATGCGACGAATAAAACTAGAACTACGCGCTTTCAGCGCCAACTAGCGAAAATACCGCAAGACTTTTTTGACAACCTAATATTAACCGCCGATATATCAAAAATGTATCGGCAATTTTTGATTAACGATCAAGATCAACGATATCAACTTATTTTGTGGAGAAACGAACCTTATGAGCCATTACAGTTGTTTCAGCTCAAAACTGTAACTTATGGATTAGCTTCCTAGCCATTCGCAGTTTATTTCATATTGCTCATGTCAATAAATCTGCCTTTCCTCTAGCATCGTCTGCTATTCGTGAAAGTTTTTATGTTGACGACTTGTTAACTGGTGCAGATAGCATAGACAACTTACGAAAACTAAAAATTGAAATCATAGAAGTTCTTCGTTCTAATGGTCTTTCTCTGACTAAATGGCACTCGAATTCTAAACAATTATCTGACGCATCTTATAATGAAGTTCTCATTAAAACAACTGAAAGAAGCATTGCCAAAGCCCTTTGTTATCGCTATGAATTATCAGATATGCCGTCAGTTACAAAGCGATTTGTTTTATCAATTATATCCAAAATATTTGATATCTTCGGGTTATTGAGCCCAGTAATTATACGTGGCAAAATATGAATGCAAGAAATTGGGATTCGCCGATTAGATTGGGATGAAACACTACCACCCGATCTCCATAACATTTGGTTGCAGATTAAAGGCGATTTGAATTTCATTAATAAAATAGGAGTTCCTCGTCATGTACAAACAACATCCAATTCTGGCTGTGAAGTTCATGGTTTCGCAGACGCATCGACGCGCGCATATGAGTGCTGCATTTATGTACGTTCTGTTATAAAGGACACTTACAAAACTACGTTACTTATTACTAAATCTAAAGTGGCACCGATTAAAGCACAATCGCTTCCTCGTTTGAAGTTATGTGTGGCACTGTTACTGAGTAGGACTTGTAAAAAAATCAAGGACAAGGTATTACAATTTTGCACTAACATATATTTTTGGACTGACTCAGAGATCGTGTTAAAATTTCTTAAAATTCATTCAGCGACATTAAACTGCTTCGTTGCCAATCAAGTCTTTGAAATTCAGGAATTTTCAGAAAGCATTAGCTGGAAACACATACCAAGTACACAAAATCCTGCAGACATCGTTTCACGCGGCTGTAGCGCTCAGGATCTTGTAAGTACGATTTGGTTCTCTGGACCAGAGTTTCTGTAAGCAAGAAGTAACATATCATTAAAATTCAAGATTTGGAACGACGGAAGGAATCAACCTCAAGTGTAGCAAAAGCAGCAACGAGGGAAACATCATCAATGTCATCATCAACCGCAGTTCATCGTACCACGATTTACATAAAATATCTTCATCGTAAGCATTTACATGCTGGTCCAAAAGTTTTAATAAATCTCTTTCGTGAGTGAGTCTGGGTTATAAATGCTCACGAAATCGTAAGGAAAATCGTTCGAATTTGCGTGCTCTGTTTTCATTATAAACCTAAACTAATGGGTCAAATAATGGCGGATCTTTTTGTCAATTGCTTGCAAATGCAACGCCCATTTCTAGTTAGCGGCGTTGACTTTAGCGGCCCTTTCAGTACAACTTATCGTCTTCGTGGAAGAGCTCCATACAAAACATATATAGCAATCTTCATATGCTTCGCATCCAAAGCCATACATGCAGAATTAGTATCCGACCTCTCTACTAACAATTTTATTTTTTGTCTAAAACGGTTTGTAGGAAGACGCGGCATACCTCAACGCATTTACTGTGACAACGCCACAAATTTCATAGGCGCTCAAGCCAAATTGAGCGATCTTCATCAACAAATCTTCAATCAAGCGGTTACTGATGACATCACTTTTTATAGCACCAACACTGGTTTTGAGTTTTATTTCATTCCGTCTCGTGCTCCACATTTTGGTGGTTTATGGGAAGCGGCAGTAAAATCAATGAAATCCATTTTGCCAAAGAGCATGTCAAACGCACACCTGACATATGAAGAACTTCAGACCGTCGTAATAGAAGTAGAAGCTATTTTGAACTCTCGTTCACTGACACCGCTTTTAAATGGCCCCAATGATGGCGAAGCTCTAGCTCCGGCTCATCTATTGATTGGGACATCATTATTGTCGATGCCAGATAAAGCTATCAATATGAACACAGTATCCTCGTTAACGCAATGGCAGCTGGTGACGTATTTGAAGCAGCGTTTCTGGGACATATGGTCACACGACTATATTCTTAGCCTACAACAATGCTCGAAGTGATTGAAACCGGAAGAAAACATCGAAATTGGTCAAATAGTCATTATCCATGAATCCAACTTGCCCCCACAGCATTGATCACTTGGGAGACTTATCAACATCGTCCCTGGTTCAGACGACAAAGTGAGGGTTGTGGACATCAAAACTACAAAAGAGATTATAAGGAGAGGAGTCCATAAAATTGCACCATTACCTATTTCGGATTGAAATGCAAGCATTTCAATGAGGGAGCATGTTTGGTCAAAAGTATGTCACTGTGCAAATCGGATGACCGTGATCATGAATTAGGCTATTCAATTTATGAAAGCACCGCTTCTGCTTATACACATCAACTCGTACATCTATATACATATGTTACGGTTTTCCATAATTTGTCCATAATTGCATTTATTGTATGTTCTCATTTTAGATTGCACTTTGCAAACTGGTACATATACGCACAAACAGACGTTTTTCATACCTACGCCCTCAGAAGCATACACGCACAGGCTTACATGGCTAATGAGAAAATTAGGCACAAGAAAGGATAAAAGCCGGTGCTAGCATAACATTAAGACATTATTAGTAAAGCATTAGGAGTGTTAAGAGTGTAAAGGAATTTAATGTAAAACTTAAATTAAATAAAATAAATTTGTTAACTGGACATTTTGCTTTTTTGACGACTCATTATTATGGCAAACAAGTGTATGCGCTATTTGCTTTTATTCATTTCATTGACGGTTATTTAAAATTTCTTATTTCATCGGTATGGTATGCCGGTTGTTTATTACTTACCTTTTCTATGCTATCGGCATATAAAGGATAGTAACTCCACGCCTGGTTGAGGTTGGGTACTCCTTGGCCCTAGAATTAGGACTATAAAATTAGAGGGATCTTGCGAGAGAATGGCCGCCAATGGACAACGGCTTCGATTCATGGAATAGCAAATCCTTCTTAAATAATTTAATGCTTTGTTTAGCTGATTCCCATAATCCATCCGTATGAGCAGCGCTTGGACAGATGCGATAAGAGCTAACAAAGCCTTTAGAAGAGTAGGTTCGTCATATATCGCATTGGGAGTATGGTGATCCCTTAACTTCCTTTCTTATTTTATTTATTTTTGAAAATTTAAGTGTCTATGGGGCAGTATTTTATAAAATGTGTCAACTTTTCGACTTTTGGATACAATTTTGTTATATTTTATATATAAGTGCACATGCACTAATTTGGCGTTTAGTAGCGCGCCACATAACTTGAAATTTTTTAAACAGGATTTTCTTATAATTATTGGCGAAAGCGCTCCTGCGGGACCGAAATTTTATGTGCTTTTAATTTATCGACTGTCATATGCAACTCTGACTTTGTTTTTTACACCAATATGTGGAGTATTGTAAAATTATGGCTCTAGTGGTAGTCGTACAACGTACCGGTCATTATTTGATCGAGTAGTTGTAGCTTTGCAGAAGTCTTCACAATACTGATCTTCTAGAGTTTTGTTTGTTACAGGGGAAGTTTTGACTTGAAATTTCCTTAATTGTGAATTAAGGCATTTGTTTGTATTATAGTCAACTTGAGTTGGTGTGATGGTAACTAGTTTTGAAACTGGCCCACTTTGTGTTTCGATGTGCAGCATTTGCGCTATTTGTGCCTTTGAACAACATGGTGTCACCTGCCAATTTTTGGAATTTTGCTTTTCAGGATTAGCTTTAGCAATTAAACCCGTGGTTTTTGTCTTTAAGCGTTTCTTTGGAGTAGGATGGGATATATGCTATAATGAAGCATTGAAAGATGTGACAATAGAAGCAATTGAATTTGCTTTTACAATTTTTATATGTGTGCGCATTTGACAGGCAATTTGTGCAAAGTCTTTTTGACCTGACAAAATTTAAACTTTTAAGTTTTTAAACTTCTCGCAAGACATAAGCCTATGCCCTATTTCACATAGTGCGCATGACGTTTGTTTTTTCAGTCCGGATGTGAACGATTGCGTTTTGTGAAAGTTTTTGTTTGAATTGTTTTTGTTACAAACTTGGGGTCTATTTAAGCTTCTATTTTCGTCGTGTTCGTTCTTAGTTTTGATTATTTTTTCTCCTCATCTTTCCGCAATTTCATATGGTGAGAAAATCATTCATTGGTTTGCCACGTTGGGCACTTTTTTCCCCCTCCCCTCACCCCTCCCTTCTGGTAATGCGGCGGTGCAAATGTTTACCAGAATTGGGTCCCAGTTGTCTGTGGCAACATTTAATGTCGGATCAATCGACAAACAATTTGAAACAGTGGGTTCTAATTTGATGAATTCTACACTTATTTCTTTCTTGATTTTAGGCATGTTTAATAGTGACGTTACTTGCTTATCGACCAGTATTCTTTCGTTTTCAAATCTAGCTTTTAGAGCTTTCCAAGCCAAATTGAAATTGTCGTCATTTAATGCGAACTGTTTAACTATTTCGCCAGCTTGACCTTTTGTTTTGTATCGATGGGGATATAGTTTTTGTGCCTTTGATAGTTAAGGATGGTTGATGTAAACGGCTGTGAAAATGTCCCGGAAGGACGGCCATTCTTCATAACCTCCGTAAAACGTTTCTGTGTCACATGCAGGCACCTCGAGTTGGATGCCTAAACTTGCCTCTTGATACTATTTGTGGCAGCTCTACTCTGCTGTGGGGAGTAGGTTCAATTGCTTTAATGAGCTTTAATTGATCGGAGATCATAGCTTTTGTTTCTTCGAACTGGTCTAAACAGTTTTCGTATATGGCGTAAGCAGATAATTTAAAATTTTGTGATAGATCTGAATCGTCAGATTCTACAATGGCGTCATGAGCCGCTTGGAGCCGAGTCCAAAAATTTTTAAGATTTTGACTTTTGATTTCTAGCAGCGATTCCGAGTTTTCGTGAATCGGTGAAGATGTAAATCTTGTGCAGTATCTTTGTGAAATGAATTTAACAACCTGTGTTGAGCGTATAGCTCCTGCAGGTGTATTTTGTTTTATTGCGTTATTAACCATTTTGGTTTTATTTTAATTTTTTATCTGTAAATTTTAAATTTTTTTAAATTTCTAAATTCTTTTAAATTTTTTTTTCTCTCAGTGTAACTGATTTAAATAAGGCAATATAGTATTGCTTGAAAACGAATACTCTTTTAGCTAAATAGAGTTTTGAATTTCGACTATCTTGCTAAAAAATGTTTTTTTTTTTTTATTTAATTAATTTATATTTCTTATGTCCTAATGTTGTGTAATTAGACACACCCTAATACGTGTACTTGTATTTACATGCATATGTAGGTATTTTTTTGGTGGATTTGAGAGTTTGAAGATCAATGCGCATTTCAAAAGGATGCCAATTGTTTGGCTTTTATGATATTTATAACGAGCTTAACCTTGAATCATGGATATATTTTTGCCTTTAAGAAGATGGTTGATGTAAACGGCTGTGAAAATGTGGGGCGGCCATTCTTCATAACCTCCGTAAAACGTTTCTGTGTCACATGCAGGCACCTCGAGTTGGATGCCTAAACTTGCCTCTTGATACTATTTGTGGCAGCTCTACTCTGCTGTGGGGAGTAGGTTCAATTGCTTTAATGAGCTTTAATTGATCGGAGATCATAGCTTTTGTTTCTTCGAACTGGTCTAAACAGTTTTCGTATATGGCGTAACTAATAATTTAAAATTTTGTGATAGATCTGAATCGTCAGATTCTACAATGGCGTCATGAGCCGCTTGGACCGTCCTTTGAGATTTTATTTCTAAGCGACATTTTTGTATCGGAATAAGATGTAAATACTTTGAGTATCTTTTGATTTTAGACACTTGTTAGTGTATTCTTTAATTTTAAATTTTATGGCTGTTTTATAACACATGTTCTAAAATTTTGAATTTATTGTAATTTTTTTTTTAATTTTAATTATCTAAGAAATGCTCGTATTGCCTAAGATCTGCATTTAACGCTTTAACTTTTTTTTTTTTGTATATTTATCTGTATATTATCTTATTTTTAAGATTTAATTGAGATAATGTCGGTTTTATCTTCCGGAATTGTTTTCTTATTGATATATTTGATATTCAATGGACTCAGTAGAAAGTCAACATTTTTTGAATTTTCTTTGCTATGTTTGTTTTAATTGTTATTAATGAGTGATGAGATTTTGAATTGAAATGGTGCGCATTTTTAATTATGGAATATGCACTTGTAAATATGTTATTTTGTATAACTTTAGTAAATGTATATGTGCAGATATTTTTTAAAAATATTTATTTTTTTTTTTCCTTTTTTGTCTTTTATTTTATATTTTCGACTATATTTGCCTTTGCTTACTTGTTGTATGCAGTCGTCTTTAATGCTTTCTAAAGCATAAGTACTGCCGGAAATTTATTACAAGTAAATATTTGATTTTTTTTTATAATTTCTGCGTTTTTAGAACACAAAGTTAGTATTTTTCTATTTGAAAAGATTTTAAAAGCCGTTGAGTCGGATTATAATTTAATTATAACACTAAATTCGACTGTATATTTTAGGCATAAACATGCGTGCATAAATTAAATAAATAATGGACATAATACGCTCACTTTGTTTTCCAATGAGGGTTTTTGGGGATAATTCGGATGTAAATATATGTATGTATGCATGTGCCTGCGGGTATTCGGGCCGTTGATGCCAACTCCTTCTCATCGGCTTCCACTTTATTGTTCCTGGTTTTAGTAATTATGTTTGTAGTTGCTGTTTTTGTTTTTTTTTGATTATTTTAGTTTGGTTTAAAAATTCGCGCCCGTTTCTTTGTTTTTATCTATGTTTTGTTTTATCGTTTCGCGCCCGATTTTCTGTGTGTTTTTACTGTGTATGTCCGAATGTATGTAATATTTTTAGTATACTGCACAGCACTTTCTTTTGTTTCTTTTTTTGTTTTTTGTTTCTAATATATAATAATGTTGGTTTTTGTTTTTTGTTCTGCTTGTTCCCTGCACTTTTTTTTTGTTATGCACACATGTGTATGTATATATTTCTGTGTTGTAATTCTTATTTGTTGTCGACTTTCTTTGTAATTTGTTTAGGTTTTTGTCACCTCACCTTTTTTGTTATTTCGTATTAGTGTATAAGTGTATTTTAATTTGCTGTGCTAATTTTTTTTTTGTTCTATTTGAGTCACTGCACTTTATGTTTTGGTTTTCTCCACGGCACTTTATGTATGTTGTTCAAATATCATTGAACATACTTACTTATCAGCAAAGCCGAAATTCTTCTAAATATACATAAATATCTATTAATATACTTACATACATACGTATATACATAATGCATTTACATGCACATCTGCGAGTAATAATAATAAAAATGCATGGGACACAAGTCATAAATTTACAGAACAGATAACATTAAACATACACACACACATGTATTAAATTGTACACTTGAAATCAACCCCATGTCAAGCAGCAATAAAAAATATGCTTCTTCTTTACTGGCGTAGACACTGCTTACGCGATTATAGCCGAGTCAACAACAGCGCGCCAGTCGTTTCTTCTCTTCGCTACGTGGCGCCAATTGGATATTCCAAGCGAGGCCAGGTCCTTCTCCACTTGGTCCTTCCAACGGAGTGGATGTCTTCCTCTTCCTCTGCTTCCGGCGGCGGGTACTGCGTCGAATACTTTCAGAGCTGGAGTGTTTTCATCCATCCGGACAACATGACCTAGCCAGCGTAGCCGCTGTCTTTTAATGCGCTGAACTATGTCAATGTCGTCGTATATCTCGTACAGCTCATCGTTCCATCGAATGCGATATTCGCCGTGGCCAACGCGCAAAGGACCATAAATCTTTCGCAGAACCTTTCTCTCGAAAACTCGCAACGTCGACTCATCCGTTGTTGACATCGTCCAAGCCTCTGCACCATATAGCAGGACGGGAATTATGAGTGACTTATAGAGTTTGGTTTTTGTTTGTCGAGAGAGGACTTTGCTTCTCAATTGCCTACTTAGTCCGAAGTAGCACCTGTTGGCAAGGGTTATCCTGCGTTGGATTTCTAGGCTGACATTGTTGGTGGTGTTTACGCTGGTTCCAAGATAGACGAAATTATCTACAACTTCAAAGTTATGACTGTCAACAGTGGCGTGAGTGCCAAGTCGCGAGTGCGATGACTGTTTGTTTGATGACAGGAGATATTTCGTCTTGCCCTCGTTCACTACCAGACCCATTTCTTTTGCTTCCTTGTCCAGTCTGGAGAAAGCAGAACTAACGGCGCGGGTGTTGAGGCCGATGATATCAATATCACTCTTATAGAAGATGGTACCTTCTCTGTTGAGTTCTGCAGCTCGAACTGTTTTCTCCAGAAGCAGGTTGAAAAAGTCACACGATAGGGAATTGCCTTGTCTGAAACCTCGTTTGGTATCGAACGGCTCGGAGAGGTCCTTCCCGATTCTGACGGAGCTTTTTGTGTTGCTCAACGTCAGCTTACACTGCCGTATTAGTTTTGCGGGGATACCAAATTCAGACATCGCGGCATAAAGGCAGCTCCTTTTCGTGCTGTCGAAAGCAGCTTTGAAATCGACGAAGAGGTAGTGTGTGTCGATTCTCCTTTCACTGGTCTTTTCCAAGATTTGGCGCATCGTGAATATCTGGTCGGTTGTTGATTTACCAGGTCTAAGGCCACACTGATAAGGTCCAATCAGTTTGTTGACGGTGGGCTTTAATCTTTCACACAATACGCTCGACAGAACCTTATATGCGATGTTGAGGAGGCTAATCCCACGGTAGTTGGCGCAGATTGCGGGGTCTCCTTTTTTGTGGATTGGGCATAGTACACTTAAATTCCAATCGTTGGGCATACTTTCGTCCGACCATATTTTGCAAAGAAGCTGATGCATGCACCTTATCAGCTCTTCGCCACCGTGTTTGAATAGCTCGGCCGGCAATCCATCGGCCCCTGCCGCTTTGTTATTTTTCAGGCGGGCAATTGCTATTCGAACTTCTTCATGGTCGGGCAATGGAACGTCTGCTCCATCGTCATCGATTGGGGTATCGGGTTCGCTTTCTCCTGGTGTTGTGCTTTCACTGCCATTCAGCAGGCTGGCGAAGTGTTCCCTCCATAATTTAAGTATGCTCTGGGCATCGGTGGCTAGAATACCTTGGGGGGTTCTACAAGAGTATGCTCCGGTCTTGAAACCTTCTGTAAGCCGCCGCATCTTTTCGTAGAATTTTCGAGCATTACCCCTGTCGGCCAGCTTATCAAGCTCTTCGTACTCACGCATTTCGGCCTCTTTCTTTTTCTGTCTACAAATGCGTCTCGCTTCCCTTTTCAACTCTCGGTATCTATCCCATCCCGCACGTGTTGTGGTCGATCGTAACGTTGCGAGGTAGGCAGCCTGTTTTCTCTCCGCTGCGACACGGCACTCCTCGTCGTACCAGCTGCAATACATAAAAACATACACACATACACATATATTTAGCTATTTAAGATAGTTTTAAAAATTGTATATAAGCAAGAAAAATGCTAAATAAAAATCAGAATGAATAAGTTCTCCCTCGATATAAGACTTTTCAATTCCTCCCACCAGCGGTACGGATTGTTAGAAGCTATATTGAGATAATAACATATGTATATCTTTCACTTTCAATATCGCATTTGAATTTTACCACCAAAATTATTTTTGAAATTAATATGTCTGTTTGTTTGTGAACCAAAGGTGCCTTTCGTTAAGGCTCGAAGGACCATAAATACTTCAGCAGTTTATTAGAGTACCCCAATCCCACTCACACCCGCCATTAAAATTCCAAATTAAAATACGCGGGTAATAGATTGAACATTTTGCTTTTAATGTGTTTTATATTTAAAATACAATGTAATTTTAAATACATATGTATTTATATCTAAATGTTATCGGCGGAGTTTAATTAATCACACTGCGAAAATATTGCTGAGTCGAGTTGATCGCTCACAGGAACCGGGTTGAGACGAAATCTGGTGTATGTTGCGTTGACGCGGCGTAGTATAGAGCGTAATGTTGTGCAGACGGATTGCTCAGAACGAATTGTCTCTGCTTTCTCCTTGTCCATCCTTTTTGATGAGTGGGTGTATAGGTATGGTGAGTTGTGTTGGTGTCTTCAGCTGTGGTGAATTAAGCTGTCTTATTTGGGGGAGCCAGTTTTCCCGGGTAGAGTGGGTGGATGCTTAAGTCATTTAAACACCAAATAATAACAAATACAACAAAAAAATTAGTGAAATCGGTCCAGCCGTTCACGCGTGATGCCGTGACGGAAAACGGGTTTCATTTTTATGTATATGGATTTCTATTACAATAAATATGTAACTTAAAGTGTTTGTACATTTTACTTCCTTCTGAATATGAATAAAAAGACATGTACATATTTATGTTTATAAATTCGGACAAATTTTTTTTGGAAATACGTATGTTTGTAGGAATAAAATGTAATTAAACACTTTATTAAATATTTTCGGAAAAATAGTAGTTTGTTTTTATTTCTCTTATTTTATTATATAAAATAGTTTTTTTAACCCCAGCGGGATACGGTAGACATTGGTGTAAGCGAGCGATTGTATCGCTAACTCCGATCGATGAAAATTTACACGGCGAGGTCCTAGGAAAAGTAACAGATCGCCCCTTTCGCTTACCATAGGGACGAAGATTTCTTCGTACCCAAAGTTAACGAAGAATTCTTCGACGTCAAAGTTAACAAAGAATTCTTCTATGCTAAGGTCAAAAGTAGAATAGAAAAAATGGCATATTAATTTGCTTTATTTATGAAAGTGCATGTATGTATTTCGTTATGAAAATAAATATTTTTGTATAATTATAGTATATATTATTGTATTTTTGCCGC